>CM060174.1:29190973-29869187 GCA_030549775.1 Tamarix chinensis
ATCTCTTGTAAAATAATCTTCTCGCAACTCATCACTTGGACATTTTTATGATGTCTCTTAGCATGTCTGAGTAACTTGTGCCTCAGTTCCCAAATCTTTTAACCCCACTTTATTCCTGATGTTGCATCTTCTAGTACATTGCACATCCAATGAAACATCCCCATCCGTGCCACTATCAACTTACTAATTGGGTTTGCTTAATGGACTAACATTCAACTCCATACATGAAAATTGATCTAAAAGCCACTCTATCGATTTTTCCTTTGAGTTAGAGTTATATTTTTCTTATTGCACAAGATGATGATGCCTTTCTCCGTTTCATCCATCCAGATTTCACTTACTAACATCTTCATTTATTTCTTCATGCCCTTGTACTATAGATCCAAGATATTTGCCACTATTCTTCCTAGGCCTAACGTTCATCCCAATCCTAACTTCAGAGTTGATGACAATGTTTTCCCCCTAAAGTTACGGTTTATATATATTCATCTTAGTTCTACTTGTCTCGAAATCCTTAGTCTCCAAAAGGTCTCTCCATATCTATAACATGTCATTAACGACTTCTCTAGTCTTGCCTGCTAAAATGATGTCATCTATGCATGACATATATTGTTGTACATCCTCTTGAATTATCTTTGTCAACTCGTTTAACAGAGAGGAAATGCAAAGTTGACCCTTGATGTAACCAAATATGGATTGAAAAGTGCTCTGGGTCCCTGCTTGTCATCTGTACTCATCTTAATTTCTTCGTACAAATGTTAAATCACTTGCATATAGACAATGAATGCACCCTTGGCCTCCTAGTTTCACCTCAAAAATGTCTCATTGGATTCGGTGATACACCTTTTGCATTTTGTAATGTAGATGCTTTTGGCACTTCAAGCATCATTTTGCATTGTTCAAGACCGTTCTTTTATATAAAACTATAAATAGTGAGCAATGCAAAGTATGCACACTGCATAAAGATTTTCAGTAGCTTCATCTCAGATATTCTGGTGTTGCACAATTTGGATAGCTGACATAACCTTAGTGTGGGGTGACTAAAACCTTAGTTTGGGGTGATAACAATGAGAAGTGAGGAATGAGAACGTGAATAACTAACTCCAAAGCTTTATTTGTGCTGAAGATACAAGGACAGTTTGTGAGTGTGATGTAACTATCCTGACAAAATTCCTCATGGTGAATTTTGACTTGGCTTATTCACAAATGTACTTAGTTTAATGTAGTTGCAGCTCAAAATTTTTGCACCAATCTGACCAAAGTTGTCAGGTCTGTTTATTCCATTCTGACTGAAATGAGTTTGATAACCTGCTGTGAAAATCTGATCTTTTATTGTCCAGGAAGATAGAGATTGATAAAGGAATGCTGTAACTTATCCAACTTGTGCCTGCTTGCTTGTCGACAACTGCATGATTAAGATTGTTATATGTGTATTTCCAATAAACCTCTGAGGATTTCATCTATTTTGGATTTTTTTCTGATAGGCTTTTGACCCATCTCCTCCAAGGATTACATCAAATGTCAAGCAGAATTTGCAGTTCTTAAAATTATGGAAGGTACTTTAGTTTTAAAAAGAAGTGTGCTAGACATAATTTCTTTTGTCATAGCATTAATTTAGTTCTGCATTGGTTGCCTCTTCTTTTTTTTTTTTTTTTTGTTTTGTTGTTGTGATTGTGCTGTTATAGGAGTTCCAGGAAAGAAAATCTGGCATACCTAAGCCTGCTACTAGCTATCGCAGAAAGAAGTTGGAGAAGGAGGATATACCTGAGGATGGTGAACTGTACAAGGATCCTACCTTGGCACTTTACTAGTAATATTCCATCAGGTTCTATCGTAATACAGAAGTTATGGCTTTCGCTTTACTCTTTATCTGTTTAATGAATTTCACCTTTGTTCATAATCCAGCACGAACCAGGATTTGGACACAGCAGCCCCTGTGTTGCTTGTTGATGGGTATAATGTGTGTGGCTACTGGGCAAAACTGAAGAAGCACTTTATGAATGGACGACTTGATATAGCCCGACAAAAGCTCATTGATGAACTTGTATCATTCAGTTTGCTCAGAGGCATGTTTTATGCTTCCTTTCCTTGTTCCACTTCCCCTGCTTTTTATGCATCCTGTTCGAATGTTATTACATGCCAACATCATAGGTTTTGCACATTAGATAAGATGGCCAGTCGTTGATTTCTTCCATTGCGATACTTGATAGAATATATTAATTTTGAGTGTGCAATACTAGCTGTGGCCTTGACTTTGGTGAAAAGATCATTTATCCCTCTTTTCTAGAATGAAAACATAGAGCGCTAGTATGATCTTTAGAGTTTTTTCTAAGCATAAAATTTTATCCCTGAACTGTTTGTTGGTGATAACCAAGTTAATCAAGCATGCAATACCCAAATCATTCTATATATCTATCTTTCTATCTCCAAACAGGAACCAGACAACAATTTTCCTACGTTCAATTCCATTGCTATTATTTCTCTGTGTACATTGCTTGGACCAGGACTATATCATCTTTCGATACATAAATGGCCTGAAATAAGGTGATTATTAATGGTTCCCTACATTTTTGTAATCAAATTCTCAATACTAAAAAGAAAGAAGATAGGAAAAATAATGTCCAATTACCAATGTATCAGTATAGGTGCATCATTATCTTTTTTTCGATAAGTAAGAAATTTTATTACTTGTGAAAAGGAGAAATATTACAAACCAGATATCAACCTACCATACAGTCAACAAGACCAGCCCACTTTTGGAATTTAGCCTTATGGTGTGGGTGCATTAAACGTCTAGCTACAGTTAAGACAATAGCTTGACTAATACTATCAACAGCTCTACTACGGTTTTCAAAGATCCTCAAGTTCCTCTCATACCATACATTTGCAATATAAGATGAAAAAAGAGCTCCTAGGATCTGCTTTTTCTGTCTATTTTGTCTAGATCTTTTCAACAATGATTGCACCTCCTGTTGCCATCCCTGAATAGGGTCTCTTATGTCAGCACATCTTCGAATTTTCCTCCATATAGGCGTTGTAATAGGGCAGTGGATAAACAAATGGTCCCGGGTTTCTAGATCCTGTTGGTAGAACACACATTGCTCCGATACATCCATACCAATCTCCCGAAGTTTTGCTTTAGTCATCAATCTATCCCTGAACGCCAGCCAAATAAGGAAACTGTGTCTTGGCAAGTTAAGGGAGTTCCACACCAGCTGGGTCCACTTTTGGTTTTCCTGTTTGGGGCGCACAGCTTCATAAGCAGCTTTGATGCTATAATCAGTAAAACCATTTGAGCACCGCGAGTGGAGAAAACTTTGTAGCTGAGGGCGCACAAGCAGGATTCTCTGAAACAGCCAGGAAGTATAAGTAGTGGGATTATACTCCCACACATTTATATTCTTAAGGTACACAACATGAATCCACTTCACCCACAGCGAATCCTTCTTAGTAGCGATATTCCAAAGGAGCTTACCCAAAGCACACTGATTCCAAATTTCCAGGTTGAGGAAACCAAGCCCACCCTCGGCCTTGGGAGAACAAATTTGTTCCCATGAAACGAGGGCTCGTCTTCTGACATTTATCTTTCCTGACCAAAGGAAGTTTTGACAGAGACTCACGAACTGATGGAGGATCTTTCTTGGAAGGAGGATCACTTGGCTGAAATAAAGCTGTATACTAAATAAAACAGACTTGAGAAGCTGAAGTCTCCCCGCATAAGATAGAAAGATAGTACTCCAGTGTCTAAGCCGGGCTGTAGCCTTTTCCAACATGGGTTGGAGAAGGCTAGCCGAGATTCTCGAAGAGGTTAGAGGAAGGCCAAGATAGGTAATCGGAAGATAACCTTCCTGGAACCCCAGAAGATCGATAATTGCTCCTTTAACATCAAATGACACGCCACCAAAATAGACAGTACATTTCTGAGGGTTTAGAATCAACCCTGAGATCCCAGAGAAATGATTAAGGACATCCTTAAGACACTTAACACTAAGTAAATCACCATGGCAGAATAAAAGGATATCATCTGCGAAGCTGAGGTTGGTTATCTTCAAAGCTCTACATCTGGGATGGCCTTTGAAAGAATTATTTGTCCATAACTGTTTAAGGCATCTGGACAGGTAATCCATGACAAGGACAAATAAGTAGGGGGAGAGGGGATCTCCCTGCCTCAAACCTCTTTTCGCCCGAAAAGGTGGAGATAGCACGCCATTAAAGGATAGGGAGAAGGCCACAGTTTTCAAGCAAGCGGTAACCAGCTTTACAAACTGATAAGGAAAGCCATATAGAAGCAGGAGGTTCCTCACAAAGCTCCAATTGACCATGTCAAAAGCTTTTTGGAGGTCTAACTTTAACATGCATCTAGGGGAGACTCCTCTTCGAGCATATTTCCTGACCAACTCATGAGCCAGCAACACATTTTCACCGATACTTCGGCCCTTCAAGAAAGCAGATTGAGCATGATCGATGATTGAGGGCAAGATACCTTGGAGTCTCTGTGTAAGGATCTTCGATATGATCTTATAAAGCATGGTGCAACAAGCAATAGGTCTAAAATCAGTGACCTGTTGCGGGTTAGGCTTTTTTGGGACCAGGGTAAGAGATGTAATATTTACCTTCCTAGGAAGGAAGCCGGTAGTGAAGAAATCTCTAATAGCCATGAATAACTCCTCTCCAGTAATATCCCAACTCTTTTTGAAGAAACCCGCTGTGTAACCATCTATACCTGGAGCCTTAGTGTCACCAACAGAGAAGACAGCTGCTCGGACCTCCTCTTTGGAAACAGGAGCATTTAAAGCCAACTGTTGCTCATAAGATAAAGTGCTATCCACAACGGATGGGTCCAGAGCTCCGAAAGGGGGAGAGACTGTGCCTAAAAGCTGCTTATAATAGTCACTGAAGGCCTTCTGAATCTCCTGAGTGCCCCTTATCTCCCTGCCATTCTCTCCTCTAAGAAAAGCAATAGTTTTCCGCGTTTGTCTCTCCTTCACTTTAGCATAGAAGAATTTGTGATTTGAATCCCCACAGTGGAGCCATTGAATACATGCTTTTTGCCTGAGAAACATCTCCTCACAGTGAAGCAAATGAGCATACCTGCTCTCAAGACTATTCAAATGGTCTTTGAGATGGGGAATGGGAGGGTGACAGAGAAGTTTCTTCTAGAGAATAGACACCTCCTCACGCACCGCAGCAACCTTCTGGGAGATACCACCATATTTTACCTTACTCAGCTGTTTGAGGTCCATCTTGAGCATCTGGAGTCTCGAGCACACTCTGAGCAGGGGGTTCCCTTGCAAAGGTTGATGCCAAACCAAACGCACTAGGGGTAAAAAAGCCTCATCTTCAGTCCAGAATTGGAAGAAACGAAACGGCTTCTTACCTTGGAACAGAGAGACCCGAAGATTAACCACTACTGGGCTATGATCAGATACCAGGGGACTGAGGAACTCCGCCACAGAAGAGGGGAAAGATGTCAGCCATTCCATGTTAACCAGGGCCCTGTCCAATTTGCACATGACTTCCTCCGTGCCCCCTCGTTTGCTAGACCAAGTGTAGAACGTTCCTTGGCCTTGCAAGTCAGATAAACCCAACTCTAAACAACATTCCTAGAAATCTTTCATATCGGTGGAATTTGGCAGGTCGCCTTGGAACTTCTCACTGTAAGAAAGGACCACATTGAAGTCCCCCATAAGAATCCAAGGGGAGCCAAGAACTCTGTGCTGTTTTAACCAATTCCATAGCCTTCTCCTTTCAGTACCACTATTCAAAGCATAAACGAAACCCACATGGAAGGAATAATTCCCCATCAAGTGATTGACTTCACAAAGTATGGCTTGATCACACATGCTAATGGCTATGACCTTCCACACACATGGGTCCCAGGTGACCCAAATCCTCCCATTTTGGTGCTGGGAATAATTATAGATAAGATTCCAACCACTCCTTACTTTATTAAATACCCTACTACATTTATTTTCTTTTACTCTGGTCTCGAGGAAGCTAACTAAAGATAACGAATTACTTCTGCAAAAGAGGCTGACTTCCTTGTGCTTAGAAGTCTTATTCAACCCACGGACATTCCAAGAGCTAATCATGTCCACCCGGATCGGATTGCAGGGCTCCTCTCCTAGCATACTGTTTCTGCACGGATCCCGAAAGCCAGCTGGGCAACTTGGATCTTGCGATTCAGGTTTGTTCCTTGAGATGACTCTCAGCTAGGGATGACAATTTTCCCCGCGGGTTCGGGGCCCCGTCGGGGATTTCCCGTTCGGGTTCGGGTTCGAGGAGAGAATTCGGGGATCGGGTTCAGGTTCGGGGATTCTTAACAGGGATTTTTTCGGGGACGGGGCGGGGACGGGTTTGGGGTCGCCAACTCGCCATCCCCGAACCCGCCCCGAAATTTTTTTTATATATATTTTTATATAATTATATATATATATATATAATATATATATAATTTTTTTATAGAATATAAATTAAAAATATAATATAAAAAAATAGTTTGAGGATCGGGGATGAGATCGGGGATTGGGTATAAAATTGGGTTTCGGGGATCGGGTCGGGTATTAAGAACGGGGAATAAATCGGGGATGGAAAATAGATCGGGGATCGAGTCGGGTATGGGGAGTTGATCCCCGCAGGGATCGGGTTGGGGAATCCCCGATAAAAAAATATCGGGGATCGGGTCGGGTTCGGGGATTATTTTCCTTATCGGGTTCGGGGATGGGGATGGGGTCCCCGTCCCCGACCCGCCCCGTTGCCATCCCTACTCTCAGCTCATGGGGGGGAAGATGGTCCAAAGGGACCCTAGGGGGGACAGGTTCCTGTGAACCGGACCCTGAACCATTCTGAGTGCTTGGATCTCGCGGGGTAGCCCTGGCTGCAGCCTGCAGGGGCAGGAGGATATGAGGGATGCCCACTAACCACATCATCGCCGCCGCTTGCCCTACCATCATCATTCACCGGCTCACTCTCTTTACGTTTCCTGTGGTCTCTAACAATCACCCATTCCTCGCCAAAAGTCTTGGGGGTCTTGTTGGAAGCCCTGTGATACTTACAATTGGAAGCAGCATGACCGAACCTGTCACAAAAATGGCAATAGATGGGCTTCCAGTCATAATCAATTTCTTGAACTAGTTCCCCTCCCTTAGGATCAACAATCACCATCGAGTCTAGGAGTGGTTTTTTTATATCAATCTCCACAAGAACCCTTGGGAATGACACACGTTCCCTGGAGACGATGATAGCGTCCGTGCAGAGAGGCTTCCCTACTGCACTGGCTATACGACTCAAAGAAGATTTGCCCCAATACTCTAGAGGCAGGTTGGGAAATTTAATCCAAAGAGGGACAACCTGCATCTCATTCTTATCAATCTTCATCCTCCTATGCCAAAGCTTCAAGACAAGGGGTTTGTTGAAGAATGTCCAATGCTGCCTAAGGATGAAATTTGCATCTTCCATAGATTTGAATTTGAATAAAAAGAATCCCGAAGCATGGAGGATTATCTGCGGCAACGGAACCTCTTTCCAATGTGCTTGAACATACCCACAAATCTGGCTATAAGATGGAGCATCACCAAAGACATAACCAACCAGGGTGTTTGCCCATAATTCAGCTTCGGATTCCACCTCCTTCTTGTCTAGCTTGACCCTCAGCGAGTCATTTTCCATGGCAGGTGGAACATAGGAGAGCTTTTCTCCCTGGCTAGGGTTACGATTCCCTGCCAAAATATCCCTCCAGGAGGGAGTAGGGGAAAGGGAAATCTCTTCCAACCGATCCCAAACCGAAATCCTGTCATTCATGGCAGCAGGTAGGAATTTAGAGTTTTCAGGCTGCACACCCCCTTCTCTGCTCAGAATTTCTTGGGACAAACACCCCTTATGCCCTGCAGAAGGGGTCGCCACTTGTTCATGGCCATGGGAGGCAGAGTTTGGGATAGGATTTCTCGGCAAAGGGTCCTCCATTCCAGCAGAAGCAATGCTTACGTCAAACAGATCATTCTCCAAGTTCTTTGACAACAAATCTGCGTGAGGAGTAGGGAGAGTTGGGGACTTCGAGCCCTGCGAAGCCTGCTGATGGGTCATCGTCTGAGTCGCAGCCGTCCGAGCCTTCGCTACCTTCTTACCCGACTTACCCGACATGGAAGATGGCGACTTCTTCTTCCTGGCCATGGCGTGCCTCGCTCGAAAACCCTAGGAGAGAAGGCGAGAGGAGACAGGCCGCGCCGGAAGAGGCCAGAAGTGGCCGGACCGGCGGCGACGAAACTCTGCTACGAACTAGTTAGTTAACGCGCTACAGTACTTTCGCTTCGTCGAGATAACATTCATTCAGTGGATGTTAAACACCCACTTAAAGCATTGAACTTGTCCCAACTAGGTGCATCATTATCCATTGGGATTGGAGGGCTGGTACTTATTTTTTTTTTGATTGATGCATTTTAGTTAAAAGGTCAAGAAATATTTTTTCTTTCCTAAATTCCCATGCTATAATTTCTATGTATATGTTGCTTGGACCATGACAATATCTTCTCTGTATTCATGGATGACCTTAAATTAGAGGATTGTCAATGTTGCACCACATTTTTGTAATTGGATACTCACTACTACATGGAAAGAAGATAGGATAAATAAAGTCCAATTACCAATGCATCGGCTTAGGAGGAATTAATAATGTTGTGGTAATAGGTAGAAGATTAATTGGTGAATATATATATATATATATATATATATATGTATATATATTAATGAAGAAGATTTATTAGTAATTATAATTGTAAGTAGTTAGAAAACCATTTTATAAAAATATATATCAATAAGCTAGCAATCAAAATAAGATACATGTTCAACAGTTTAGAAGAAATATTGCTTTTATAGATGCTTTGATCTTTGCTTTTTTAGATTTTAAATAATTTACAGTACTAATTGAGTATTTGGCTTACAACTAAAAGTATGGGAAAAGCTTGATTGAGAGTTTATATTCAGTCTTAGTGATTTATAGGGGATAGTACTAGTGGGTTGTAGGCTAAGAAGCATACAATTTCAATTAGTAAACGACATAGGACTGCCACAAAGGTGTTGATGCTGAAGATACATGACAAAAAGTTTGTTGTTTCTCAAAGCACAATTAATTATTTGTATCTAAACGTAATTAATTGCTTATATCAAAACTTTTGCAATTTATAAAAAAGAAAGGAACAAAATATTTTAAAGATCAATATATTTGTTCAAGTAGTTGTAGTTAACAACTATATGCATTTTTACAAATGAAAAATAATATGCAAGCTCTTTTAATTTATTTCCATCTATATTTTGTTTCATTTTTCAAATAAATAAATAAATTTGATTGTCAAAACTAAGTACCAACTTATGATATTTTTAAATGGTATACCTTAAAATATTTTCATAAAGAAATAATGTGTTTTTATTTAAAAATATGATATTTTTATTTATATGTTTTATACTTGCAATTGCGAGTCATCAATATTTCCATGAAATTATTATTCTAAGTTATCTCACATTTAGTTTGCTTGGAATTTGATTAAAGAAGATGATTTTTTTTATTTGCTCATATATCCAATATATTTGTGTAAAATGTGAACTAAGATTGTTGTAATTGGTGTGAGAAAATTATAGAAAAGAAAAGATCAAACACAGGGTTTTGTGTGGTTTACTAATATTGTGTTAGCTATGTCCATGGGATAAGAGAAATTGATTTTATTTATTATGTGAGGTGATGTAATAAAAAATACATCCGTAAGGAGTTTATATGGAACTCCCAAAAAACCTAATCACTAGGTGACCAATGTAGACATAAATAAAATCCAAGATAGAAACTGACTTAATTACGTTTTAATGTTAGACATTCAACCACATAACCAATGTAATTTGTGTGACTAATGTAACCGATGAACATTAAGAGCAACATAAAAAATATAACCGAAGGTGTTTCATATTCAATTATGATGTGACCATAACGTTCAATAACAGTTAAACTAAACAGGTCCCACCATGGAGATCAAATCAGATTAAGTTACCTAAATTGAAACTCGAAGACTATGAATTCAATGTATCTCAACAAATATCCATCTTGACATGAATTCTCTCATGTAAATAGATGTACTGGATGCACCTAAAAGTGCTAGATGCACCGTCACTCCTCTCTACCTCAAAAATGCTCCAAAGGGGGTTACTACCAACTAGCAACATTCAGCAAGTCCAAACTATGTTGGAATTTGCTGTGAGGAATTAACTTGGTCATATCAGCAAGATTATTATCTCCACCTTAGTCTGCTTCTCAAAATTTGGACTCAATATGACTTCTTTGCATGGAATGAAATCGCGGGTCCGATATTGCGTATCGGCCGCAATTTCGCGGAATCGGTGCCTACCGCGACGCGAAACAACCGAAACGCGACGGAGGGAGAAATTCACGACGATGTCGCCGATATTTCGGCGCAATATCGGGTGTCGGAAAATATCGGCGATATTGTCCGAAATATCGGTGACCCTACAGTAACTAGCAGTTATTGATGGAAGAAAGGAAAAAACACTAACCCGCAACCCGGAACCGTAGAATCGGGCGGCGAGCGGCGGACGACAACTGGCGAGCGGCGGACGGCGACTGGCCAGCGGCAGACGACGAGCGGCGAACGGTGACCAATAGCTGTAACCTTGGATTGGAGGTGTGGCCGTGTGGGAACTCTGGAACTCGAAGCGGAAGTCTGCTAACAGGACGACCGGAAGATTCGAGCTGCTCGAGCACTCGAGGTCGAAGTCGAGCACTCCGGAAGAGTCGAGCAGCTCGAGTACTCGAGGTCGAACTTCGAAGTCGAGCACTCTGGAGTCTGGAACATAGAATGAAATCGCGTATTTTCATGTAGCACTCGAGGAAGAGTCTGGACCGTCAAAGCCTATGACTTATAAGATATTAGCTTATAACTGAGTCTGAGAGTTTGACACTTTGACTTTGAGAATTGATACTCTAGTACAGTAACCACCGATATTAGCTTATAACTTATAAGATACATCACAGTAAACGGTCGAACTACCTCAACAATTAGTAATTTAGTATAAATATTTCTTATTTAGTAAATATAAAATATTTAAATAATTTATGTTGAATTATGCTACTAATATGCTATAATATTATTTCTTTTTTATTAATTAACTAACTAATTTACTTAACTTATGTTATCTAGTTTTTATTAATTAACTATTATTTATTAGTTAAATAATATATTAATATATTGCTAATTTTCATATGCTACGTATATGAATTTTTTAAATAAAATATTAATACTTAACCTAGTAATGATGTGATATTAATAATTAATTAAATTAGTATATGGATAAATTAATACTTATAATTATTATAATTTAAATATATTGTTAATATATGCAGTTATGTACTATAATAAATTAATAACGGTTTATTATTAATAATTTTGTATGATTATTGAATACTAATTAGTTAAGTAATTTTAATATTAATTAAATTAATACATGGTTAAAATTAATAGATGGATAATAAGTTATTTATAAATTTTCATATAATAAATTTATAACATATAATTTAACATATAATAACTTATTATTTATTAATTAGCAAAAGTAGTGTTGTTAGAATAATTTAACATATAATAAGTCATTTAAAGACTTCTAATATAACATATAACCTTCATGCATAGTTGTATAAGTAATAAAATGATGAATAAATACCATTTAATCCATATTGTGAAAAAAAAATTAGAAATCACGCCGCGACGGCCGCGACACATAATTTATTGACCGCGACACTCCGATACCGCGACACCGCGACCGCGACCGCAATCGCGACCGCGACCGCGACCGCAATCGCGACCGCGACCGCGGTTTTATTGTATGCTTCTTTGTAGCTGGAGGGCTCTTGATCAATTTCTTCAACAACCAACAGTGCATAACCCACCATATCCTCAAACTCATGTATCTTCGGAGGACTAAATTTAGTTCTTCTTGGTCGATCAATAGCTATGCTGTATTATCAAGCTTTTGAAGGTTGAGTTTCTGCTTCTTGATGTTGTTGATCTTGAAGTGTTTGCCTTGGGTCATCTATATTCTATGTCACTTCAAGCTCTACCTGAACACTTTTTTTCAACTGCAACCAAAGTGTTAAGCATAAAATCCTCATCAAAGGCCACACTTCTGCTATGTGTAACCTTCTTCACAAAAAGAGATCAAAATAATACCCTTTCACCCCATCACCACAACCCACAAATACTCCTTTCCTTGCTCTTATCCTCAGTAACATGATAATAAGTCGAACAACCAAATACTTTCACCCCATCAATAGGGTTGCCAGACCATACCTCATACACTGTATTGCAATCAATACTTGTGTGAGGCCTGCAGTTGATTATATAACATGTTGTAGTGACTACCTCAGCCTAAAAACTTCTATTCAATCCAACATGAGAGAGCGTACAACAAGTTCTCTCTAGCAATGTCTGATTCATGCATTCTGTTACACCATTCTACTGTGGCGTATGTATGATTGTGTGGTGCCTTAGAATCCCCTTATCTCTGCATAACTCATCAAACTCAAATGAACAGAATTCTAGTCCATTATTAGTTTGCAACCTTTTAATCTTCTTTCCCGATTTTCCATCAAAGCCATCCACTGCTTGAAGTTCTTGAAGGCTGCACTCTTATGCTTCATCGTGAAAATCCAAGTCATCTTGAATAATCATCAGTCATAGATAAAAAATACCTACGGCCTCCCAAAGACTCAACATGGGATGGACCCCAACAATCCTGTGAACGGCCTTGCCAAACTTGTTGCAATGTTGTTTTTCGAAGACATAATGTTTACAAAACTCAATATTTTTAATCTTCTGGCCTTGAAGAAGTGTCCTTTTAGACAGAATTTGCCTCCCCCTTTCACTCATTTGCCTAAGTTGCATGTGCCACAACTTAGATATGTCAGATTGGCTATTTTCTGAAGAAGATGCTACAAGAGCAGAACCATTCACGGTTGAACCTTGTAGGAGACACAAAGTACCCTACTTGACACCTTTTAGTATCATTGAATCACCCTTATAGTCACACAAAACTCCATCTACACCTCAGAATTAATATCCCTTTTTTTCAAAACACCAAGTGATATCATATTCTTCTTCATTTTAGTAAGTGTATGAACTGAACTCGATCTTGATGGAGTTTATTCTAGCTGTTTTGCAGGAGGTGTTATTACCCATTATGTTTCCTCCATCTAGCTTTTGATAAGTTACAAACTACTCTCTGCTTGGACATATGTGGTATGAGCATCCAGAATCTAGAACCCAATTATTATTTGGATGCAACTATTCTTCAACAACCAATGATAGATCATCCTTCAAAGTGGTGTCTCTTGCAACAACAACGGAAGCTTGTTTCTTCTTCTTTATCATCGGGCAATCATTCTTTTAGCGTCCAGTTTCGTCACAGTAGTTATAGATATCTCCGGGCTTTGTACCTTTTGATTTAAAAATTTTCTTATTTTTCTTTTTGTGAGATTTTCCTAACTGTTCCTAGCAGTGGCCACTAACTCAATTATTGTAATGCCACCGGCAACCTTATGGTGGAATTCTCTAAAGTGAAGCGATAGCCAAACTTCTTTCAAAGTGATGGAATCTTTGCCAACAATAAAAGATTGCACAAAATTCTCATACGACAAGGGCAAATATACCAACAGAGTTAAAGCAGCATCCTCATCATTAATTTTGACTTCGATATTAAGTAGTTCAAGTAAAATCATATTCAATTCATTCAATTGATCTCTTAGAGGCATACCATCTTGCGTAAGAAAGCTTAATAAACGTCGTTTTAGAAACAACTTATTAGTTAAAGATTTCGTCAGACTCTCCAACTTTAACCACAAACTAGCAGCAATTTCCTGAGCTACTACTTTTGTGATAACTTCATCTAGATAATATCAGCATGATTGTTGAGTATGCCTTCTCCTCACGAGCGGTCATCTCAGCATCATCAGTTGCCTTCGATTTTTCCTTTAAAAGTGGTGCCATGATGCCTTACTGTTTTAGCAAAGCACGTATCTCTTGCCATAAACAGAAATCGTTTCTCCTATTGAATTTATCATTCAAAGTGCCAAACATCTCTCTTGCCGGAATCTTCTTTAGGCTTTGATATCAGCTTGTTGTAACAAATGCGAGAAAATTATAGAAAAATAATGATCAAACATGGAGATTTATGTGGTTCACTAATGTTATGTTAGCTACATCCATGGGAGGAGAGATTGATTCTATTTATTATGTGAGGCGATGTAATAGAAAATACATCAGTAAAGGAGTTTATATAAACTCCCAGGAAACCTAACCACTAGGTAGCCAATATGGATACAAATAAAATCTAGTACAAAAATTAATTATATTGTAGAATTAATTATGTTTTAATGTTGGTCATTCAACCATTAAAACATAAGTGACGTAACTAATACTATTTGTGTGACTGATGTAACTAATGAACATCAAGAGCACCATTGTTTTTAATGTTTTGACTATGATGGAAATCATAATGTTCGACAATATAGCTAAACCACCATGTAAATCAGATCAAGTTACCTAAACCAAAACTAGATGACTATGAATTCAAGGCATCTTAACATATATGATATGAATAGTTTACATGTGGATGAATGTCTACCTTACTATTGTATATTACTGATTATTAAATGCATATGTTGCAATGCATTCGTCTGCCCAAAATTACACAGATTTTACAGGCGTTGTACTATGACAAAATATACCAAGCCTTATGTATGCATAGCTTGGTAGATGAATGTAAAACACAACTCTAGAATTATAATCTTATTCATAGTTCAAAGTTTACACAAATTCTATCACATTTTCAGCATTAGTTCAAATTTTTTTACCCAGTCTTTACCCCAAGCTTGTCCAACAGGTGGTATCATCAACCTGTGACCAAAAATAATAAAATAAAATAAACTTATCAATACAATCATTTTCAGAAAGTATGCTTTATAGTCTCTATATCAGAAAACTGGCGATATCAGTCTTTGTTCAGAAGTATGTTCTATGGTTGCCAAATGTTTGGATCATATCATATGCCAAAATGAATTACTACCTTCGTATTAAAAAATAAGTCACTCTATCACCAAAATTTTGTATAAAAACGAAAGTCACTTTAGAAAAGTCAAAACATAGTTTTCACTTTTACCCTCACTTTTTTTTTCTTTTATTATGTATACATTAAAAGATTTGCTATATTTCAATTTAAGGTGTAAATGGAATTTTTATGCTACATTTATTAGTTGCTAAAAAATTGTATAAATTTTTAAAATGACTTCCTTATTGATACGGTGAGAATATTTTAGAATTATATTCCAAAGTTTAACTTCTTTTACTTCTCACTTAGCTGAAATAAGTGTTCATATTTAACTGATATCTGCAACTTAAACGTATAAAGTAAATAAAATATTTTATCTAAACTTCTTTACCTGTTAAAACTTTTGAGTTTTCAGTTTTAAATTCAAATGATTAATCAAATAGAAATTCCATTGGAACATGGATTTATGCAAATCCACACTGGGAGACTCGGATCTGGACTGAATATATGTCTGCTATAGACTAGATCGGTCCAGACCAACACCAGCCAAACCCAGATCAGCACAGACCCATGTCATCTGAACAGGATTTGGATGAAATGGAAGCCTGTCCAACCAGATTGGTGCTTTTAAACACCATGCAAACTAGTTCCAACCAAAACCAACCTCAAATGAACTAGATCAAAAGGAAACAAAGTTAATTGAAGACAAACTCACCATATCTCCATAACTGAGTGGAAACAAGAGGAGAATTTGGGAAGTTGAGTTTCTGGAGCTGAAATATTGAAGGATAAGAAGATAGAATGATGCAAGAGAAAGATCAAAAGCTTAGATGAAGAGGATGATGGGGGTGAGTGAGAGAGAGAATAAAAGGGCATTTTATTTTTGTTTTATTTATTTTTCTCTCATGGCCCTATGGTAAGTAGAGAGCACGACTCTCCTAGACTCCTGTATTAAGCCTTTCTTAAAACAAAATAATATATATGTGAAAAGGGAAAGGGAGGTAGGTAGTATAATATGGATTCTCTTATAAATGAGTCATCATATGGGCAGGGTAGGCGCATGGAAAAAATAGGCATAATATTTTCCTTCTTTAATTTCCTTGCATATTCTCAAGTAAAATATTTCTTGAAATTAACAACATTCTATTTCTCTATCTTAGTTGCAACTTGCATCTCCCAAGTAGTGTGAGCGTAAGATAAAACTTAAAATTTATTATTTCTTAGAAAAATGAAAGATATAAGAATAAAGTTGGAAATTAGTCTTTTGACTTTTTAAAAGTGACAATCTTCTCTCTGTATACAAAGGACAAAAAACTATCTGAAGGGCATTTTGTGGGTAAAAATGAAATATGGAGCTTGTGGTATAATGGAAGTTTAACCAAGGTATGTGCTTGATTATGTTTAGATACAGGGGCATATGATGCATAATTGCAAATTATAAATTATAAATTATAATTTACAAAAATAAAAATTTGTGCTTTGCACCTGTGAAAATCTGTGATTCATGGAAAATATATATTTATAAAGATAAGGTTACAATCATGATAAAAAAGAGAGACTAAATATAACCCTTGGTACACATGCTTAGCAACTTTTATTAAGTTAAATTCCTGCTTACTTTCGACATTTTGTTATAACCTTTGAGGTGCAGTGCTTTTGATTTGTACGTTTCTGTTCTATTTCTTTATTTTAAAATTTCAATTACTCTTGAACCTTGTAGAAGTAAAGGTGGTGGTTGTCTTTGATGCAATGATGTCAGGACTACCAACACACAAGGAAGATTTTTCTGGGTATGTTTTTTTAGCTTGAATTACCCCCATCTTCACTATCTTAAAATTATGCTATATAGTGAATGGTAACCTTCAATCATTTTTCAACATTTTATCTATTAATATTTATTACATAAGATTAGGCTATGAATTTAGGATTTGGTGTTTGGGTTTTTAGTCAAAGTTAGATTGCCGTGATTTTTGTTTGAATTTTATTGTGGAGCCATCAACAAAAGTCACGATATGCAACTTGCCATCATAACTTATAAGATCCTTATATTTATCAAATTATTTTTCTCTCTCCAGAAGATGTAAATTAATGGGGTCATTTCTCAAATAGATCGTACAGCATGTAATATTCTCTCTCTTTACCCTTCCTCTATGGAAGAAATGTTTATCAAAGCATATACATAGGTCTCAAGCATACTATTCACGTATGAATTTTATGCAATGTAGTAGGTCATGTGACACCAGTATTGTTGGAAATTAGTTAGCCAGAAATCCTTGATTTCCACAGAAGAGAATGTTATCACTTTGCATAGAATTTAAAAGATTTGACTTGTGATTTGATTGTCGCAGTTGGGATTAACCCATGCTTAAGAGGTAATTTCTATCTGAGATGGACGCTAGGCACAAAAGTATGCATACTGGTCCCCCTAGACATTATTTGGGAGGAGTGTTTTAGATATAGAAACAACCATTTTAGCTAGTATGCCTACGGGGTTCATTCTTTACAAACTGAAGCATATTTTCAGCTTTAATTAGTCCTATTTCCATGATATTTGTTCAATAATTCTTTCAGGAAGGAAATCTGAGGAAAGGTAAAGTTCTGCCTTTCACCTTAGGAGGTCTTGGAGTTCCCTTTTTTTTTTTTTTTTTTTTTTCCCTGTTCCATGTTGGACTCCAGTAGCTTTTATTTCGCTCTTTTCTGTTTACCAAAAATAAAATCACTGCACATGATTTTTGGTTATTACCTTGTTATGAATTTTGGCAGTAGGTTGCTTGCCTAGTGTTGATCCTTCTATTGTAGGAGAAATAGCCACTCTTCATATTGCATCCAGGACTTTGGACAAAGGAAATGTGACAAAAGGAAAGGAAACGTTAATCCTGTATTACTTGTGTTAATACCTCATAGAATCATACCCCACTAGGATCCATCTGATTCTGTCCTGGATTTCTATGCTATCCTTGTGATAATTTCTGTATCCCTCTTCCCTTTTTTATGCCTGTTCTGGATCTCTTTCACATGTCATTAGCTAGGATCACTTTTACCTTTCAGTTCCTTCATGATTCATTAAATAAAGCAATTATAGCTGAATTTTCTGTTGCCTTATGGGTAGTATCTCAAATTTTGCAGTGTGGACATCATTTACTCTGGCGAATCTTGTGCAGATGCATGGATAGAAAAGGAGGTGTACGATAAAATGAATTTTTTCTCTAATCCCTTTCTTTGCATAGAAGTTAAATATTTCAGCTAGGATTGTGGCATTGATCTTCATATGGTGCAATAAGACATTTCTTTATTCATTTTTTTCCCCTATCCCCTCATATGCCCCTAATGGGATGACTTGTCATTTTGCTTTATTCCCCTCTTTAAGATGATTCTACATTTTGTTAATATTATCCTTTTTATTTTCCAGTCTATTTATTGCTGAAAACCATGGTTTTGATGTATACAGATTTAGGCTTAGCAGCCTAATAATCCCTCTTTTCTTAGCAGAATGATTTCCCTTTGTTCTCTAAGCTACTGATCTGTGAAGCTATTAGCCCACGGTTGTTTTTATGTAGTGAACCTTTTTTTATAAGAAATTTGAACAGCGTCTTTCATCTTGTCAAGCACTTATTGTGCTATTACAAGGCATCGTCATGTTCTAAGCACTACAATTATTTGCTATCTGTTGAAGTTGAATTGGTAGACAGTAAGTTTGCTGAATGCTGGTTGTCAACAAAAAAAACTAGCATAAATCTATTATACCCAATACTATGAGTGTGCAGACACATTGAAGGTTTTTTCTTTGGAGATATCTCTTCCACCTTTTTGTCTGCCCTTTACCTGCTATCAAAGAGAGTGAGGAGAGAGCATCAGGCACATGCACTGCAAAAAAAAATTCTTTGTTTCTCCTGGCACATCTTTATAATTACTAATCACCTCAAGCAGAATTTATACTTGTCTTTGTGACTTGTACACATTTTTGTTGGAGTATAACAACTTTCTTCATGGATGAAGGTTGTTTCACTTAGAAATGAT
The DNA here is from genome assembly GCA_030549775.1 of Tamarix chinensis. NCBI lineage: Eukaryota > Viridiplantae > Streptophyta > Magnoliopsida > Caryophyllales > Tamaricaceae > Tamarix > Tamarix chinensis. Next base: position 29,210,087 of record CM060174.1, read on the forward strand.
GGATGTCCAAGAGTTTGGGTGGTGACATCTGATCGCTGTCAACAGCATGCTGCTTATGGAGCGGTATGATTCTTTGGAGCTTGTTTAGCCTAGTGAGATATATGTCGATTGATTGACAATTTCCTGTCATTAGTGCACAATAGCTTTGTTTCTTCACTTTGTTTTGGCTTATTGTTTTATCCTTTAAGTGTTTCTCTTCCATCACTTATATTCATTTGGTGGAACAGAGGGAAAATACAATACAGCTTATATTATTGATAGTATTCAGCATCCTAGCCCAGTACATCTTAATATGGGAAATGTTGTAATATTATGTCCTCCTTGATGGCTTTATTGATTTTTTTATCACCACTACATCCATCACTACATCACCAACTCAATCCACCACCAGATCCACAACGACCACCATATCTGGAAATTTTAAGCCTAAAATTATTCTATGATTTGCAAGAGCAATGTGCAGCCAAACCAAGTAAATATTGGTCATGCTTTATAGTGCCTATGGATGATTTATGGCTTGTTTGGAACTACTTATCAAAAGCAGTTATCTAAAATAATTACTTATTTTAGAAATTTTTTAGACTAAAAGAGTTTCAAAATAAGTAATTATCTAAGATAATTACTTTTGATAAATAGATCCAAACAGATTATTAGTTTCCAAATTTTGGTTTAACTTTCACATGGTTAATTGATGTATGGTTATATTTCTTATTGTAATCTATTTATTCAGCCACAAGATGATTCCCGTTGTTATTGGCTTTGTTAGCTTGTCTAACTATAGTTGACTGTTCCAGGGAGCCTTTGTTTGGGGTTGCAAGGCTCTGGTTTCTGAGGTAATTTCATATGTCTCAACTTCTGTTTTGTTGTAATGTATTGCATGATTTTTTTGGGGATAAGCACACATTCTTCATATCATTGATGTTCTCAAAGCAGAATTCTTATGGATTTTGGTTATCCTATTTATGGAAAATAAATTAAAAAAAAATCATTTGCGATTGCTAAAGATTTTTGAAGAAGTATTTGATAAGGCCTGTTCACCCTTAATGTTTCTCAAGCTAATTCTCTGACAGTTGTTTCAAGAGAAGTGTGTTGTCTGTCTAAGATTCACTGGGCTAGGCATATAATAGTTGGATGTTTAAAAAAATCTGCATGGGTCAAAACTCCTCTGATCAGCTGAATGCAAATTCCTTCATCATAAATTGCATTCCCAGAATTCTAATTGTATCTATAACACCCTAAAATTTACTACTAAAAAATTTCGTTTTGCAGAAGCAATAGTAATAAAATGATGAGTTGCAATGTTAGAGCATTTAGAACATTTACTCTCTATACCTAATCTCTATTAGTGGCAAAGTTAAAAGTAACTCATAACTAGATTAGGTGTGGGAAGTACTTGATCCTGGAACGATACAAGATTACTAAATAGAGAAAAAAACAATATAATAGAAAATAAATAACTAAATGTCGATAGAAGTATCTAGATAACCATATGCAAATACCAAGCCAAATAAACACTCATCACAGACCACTCCACATCAAGTACCTGCATCACACCAAAATCATTAATTCATCAATTATTTGTAAAACAAGATGACATATACTTGTGGGAATGAGCAACACGCATAAAATAATGGTCAGTATGCTTTTAAGGTAACAGTGCATATCAATAGAATAAGACAATCATAACACGTATGAATTATAAGGCAAGATAGATACTATACATACATATATGCTTAGGATACGAGACAACTAAAGAGAAAATTAGATTATGGTTCAACGTTAGGCGGCCACAATCTTCCATTTACTTAGTCACATTAAGAGTATGAAACCACTTGTATTATATACTCTCCTCTCTCGCTCGCAGATGGGAAAAAATAGTTAACCTCATTGATGTCATATTATTTACTCTCATCTTTCCCCTATAGATGGAAGAAAGATAGTTAACCTTACACTTAGGTCACTAGTCTGGTGGATTGGACTAGTATAGAGTAGAATAGGATTCTATAGTTCTAACGAAATCATACAATTTTCATGAAACATTTAAAGAACAATTGGAATCACTTAGTCTTGATTTATGTGACCTTCCATTTTATGTATTAATGTCTTATTAATTCATAAATCAACACTTAGCACATAGCCATGCATCACTTGACTCACTCATCATCATAACATTTTCACTTATATTACACTTGCCTTATTACATTATTGTTACATGAAATATCGAGTATTACTAAATTCATAATAATTGTATTTTTTTAAAACAATTAGAAATGCATCATGGTTAATCAAATCAAACATGTTATAAACATGAAGCAAATATAAGGCATAAAGCGTAACAATAAACAGAAAAGAGACATTATGATACAGGAGCATCTATTATCCAAGATATTAATTTAGTTGTTAATTTCTCTAAGTTAGGGGGACATAAAAACTTCCTCAATTGGACTAATTAGTTTAACTAAACCCCAAGCCATGAAAGCCATGCAAAACTTCAATCCAGCCACCACCTTTTGCACCTTAGTGGCTCATTTTTTTGGCTTAAATGGCTCACTACCCAGCCAAGGATAGGCTATAGTTCAAGTCCCACAATAGCAGCCCCAACAACACTTTTCTGGGCAGATGTGGGCACTAGCAGCAGCAACAGCTATAAGTATCATAGGGGGCAGGCCTTTTTTGGAAGAAAAGAAACCTATGCTTAGGCTATGATGACACTTTAAGCTTGCAGCAGAAAAGTTACTTTCTGCTTTATGCTTTTAATAATGTTTTAGTCTTTAGCATAAAAGCTACTTTTACTTTTTACTTTTAATGATGTTTTTAGCTTAGCTTAGCTTATCAACTTGTAAGGAGCCTCCCAAGTCAGATGTAAGACATTGGGAAGGTCCCAAACAATTATGATTTCTTTGTTTCAGCTAGTACAAAGTCAACTTTAGTTTTGGTTAGGATTAAACTAGTTAAATTTAGTCTCTTTGACAACTAACTAGTTTGATTAGTTAACCAAACCAGTCTTTTTTTGTTGAGTTGTATGACAACTAAATGAGACCCAACACTCTCCTATAAGTGTTGGGTTCACACTTGAATGAAAAACAACTCAGAATTGGCTATCTTATTTCTCTCAGCAGAAATCAGTCACCTTCAACTCTAGTGCATGAGTTTGAAGTTTGAATCCTAAAATCTCACAAGATTTGTCCTAAGTGTTGAAACCTTAGGTGGTTCTTGTTAGTATATGATCTAAGGAGGTACCAAAGATCATATTCAACCCATTTTCTTTACCCTCTTCTCTGTTTTCTTATTTAGTTATCCCCCATTGATAACAACCTTCCTAACTTGACCCAATTTGTATTGGCATATGCATCAAATTGGTATCAGAGCCTAGGTTAATTTTAATTGGGTCTTTTCCTCTTCTTTTACTTCCCTTTAATCCCACCCTTTGTATAAAACCAAACACACAAAAAAAAAAAAATATTCTAGCCCCCCCTCTTTTTTTTAAACTGAATTCAATCCCTTTCTGTCCCACCCAGCTCAGGGATTTTTTTCACAATTCAAACCTCCATGGGTGATCAATCTAGAGGCTTGAATCTTGAAGAGTCACAAAATGTTTATGTTAGAAGAGATCGAGCTATTGAAACTTTGCAACAAAACACCAGAAAACTAGAGCAGTCCATTGAGAACATGCAAGAGGAAATGAGGCAGATGCGTACCATGTTACAGCAGCTGATTCCTTATGCAAATCCACCGAATCTACGAAGAAGAAACCCAACCCACCATGAAGAAGGAGATGCCAATGGTGTTGAAGAAGGCTCAAGTGAGTTTGGTTCATCCTCTAGTGAATCATCACTTGAACTAAGAAGGAGAAGCCACGTTAGAAGGGATGATTTTCGTGATGTAAGAGCTGAAATCCCTGAATTTGAAGGCAACCACAACCCAGAAGAATTCCTTGAGTGGGAATTGAGGTGTGCTAGGCTATTTGAAGCCAAGGGGTATAAGGATGACAAAGCTTTCAAAGTGGCTGTTTTGAAGCTTAAAGGCCATGCCTCTCTTTGGTGGGAAAATCTCATTCATCAAAGGAGGAAGAAGGGAAAGTCCAAAGTTAAGTCTTGGACAAAGATGAGAAAGCTCATGAAAGAAAGATACTTGCCTTCATCTTACACTCAAGACCTCTATAACAAAATGTCTTCTCTAAGACAAGGTCAAATGAGTGTAGAAGAGTACATTAGAGAATTTGAAAAACTCATGATGAGACTCGGGCTAGAAGAGAGTGAAGAACACACTATGTCTAAGTTTATTGGAGGCCTAAGACAAGACACTGCAAGGAAGGTTGAGATGCAAAGATGCGCTACTTCTAAGTGGAGAAGCATAAGAAAGAGAAGAAAACACCTCGGTTTTCTTACAACAAAACCATTGCTAGCACTTCCAAAGATAATCCTACAACTTCAAAACCCCCACCTACACCCATCAAGTTTGATGTGAAGGGAAAGAGCAAAGAAGGTACATTTGAACCCAATAGGGTGAGGAATGTCAAATGTTTTAAGTGTCAAGGAGTTGGGCATTATCAAAATGAATGTCCCAACAAGAGGGTGATGACACTTGTGGAAGTAAATGAGGCCATTTTTGAGGAGGAAGAGAAGGGCATAATATCAGCTAGTGAGGAAGAAGAGGAAGCACCACCCGATGTTGGAGAGGCATTAATGATTAGGAGGGTCCTCCATTCAAGGGAAGCCAAGGAGGATGGGTCACAAAGAGAAAACATATTCCAAACCAAGTGCACCATACTTGGCAAGGTATGTTCTCTTATTGTGGATGGTGGAAGTTGTGCAAATGTTGCCTCAAGTATCATGGTGGAGAAGCTTAATCTTCCCACTACAAAGCATAACCGGCCATACAAGCTACAATGGCTTAATAATGGTAATATGGTAGAGGTAACTAAACAAGTGCTAATTCCTTTTTCCATTGGTAAAACATATCATGATGAAGTGTTATGTGATGTTGTACCTATAGATGCTTGTCACTTGTTATTAGGTAGACCTTGGCAATTTGATAGAAGTGTTGTGCATGATGGAAGAAAAAATACTTATTGCCTAAAGTTTGCAAAGAAAAACATAGTGCTAACACCCTTATACTCACAGCCAGCAGTAAAGAATGATAGCCTGCAGTGTAAAAAATCCTTGTTCATTGATGAAAAGCATGTTGATAAGGCTATAGGAAGAGGCAAAGTTGTGTACCTGCTACTGCTGCTGGAAGACAGTGTGGGCAGCCCCTGTTTTAACCCACTAATCAGTAAGCTACTGGCAGAGTTCAGAGATGTTTTCCCCACTGATTTGCCACATGAATTGCCACCCATTAGAGGCATAGAGCACCAAATTGACTTGGTACCAGGTGCTACTCTTCCTAACAAGGCAGCCTACAGAAGCAACCCAATAGAGGCCATGGAAATGCAAAAACAAGTGGATGAGCTGCTGTCTAAAGGCCTTATCCGGGAGTCCCTTAGCCCATGTGCAGTCCCAGCCCTTCTTGTGCCAAAGAAGGATGGTTCTATGAGGATGTGTATTGATAGTAGAGCTATCAACAACATCACTATCAAGTATAGGTATCCTATCCCTAGACTTGATGATTTATTAGATTGCTTACATGGTGCTTGCTTGTTTTCTAAAATAGATTTGAGTGGCTACTACCAAATCCGAATGAAAGATGGTGATGAGTGGAAGATCGCATTCAAGACCAAAGGAGGGTTGTATGAGTGGAGGGTTATGCCCTTTGGCTTGTCTAATGCACCTAGCACTTTCATGAGACTTATGAATGAAGTGCTTAGGCCATTCATTAGCAAATTTGTAGTAGTTTACTTTGATGATATACTTGTGTATAGTTCTAGCGAAGAAGAACATGTAAAGCATCTCAAACTTGTATTTCTAGCACTTAGAAGTAGCTAGTTGTATGCTAAGCTAGAAAAGTGTGAGTTCTTTGTACCTAGGGCTACTTTCCTAGGCTTTGTGGTGTTCAAAGATGGCATAGCTATGGATGAGTCAAAGGTAGAAGCAATCAAGACTTGGCCATCACCAACAAGCCTAACACAAGTGAGATCATTCCATGGGCTTGCTTCTTTCTATAGGCGGTTCATTAAGGGATTTAGTACCCTATTAGCTCCTATCACCGAATGCATGAAGAAGGGGGAATTCAAGTGGACAAGAGCAGCCCAAGAAGCCTTTGAGTTGGTTAAAGGAAAGCTTAGTGAAGCTCCTATCCTAGCCTTACCGGATTTCCACAAATTATTTGAAGTTGAATGTGATGCAAGTGGAGTTGGTATAGGAGCTGTTTTACTACAAGAAGGAAAACCAATTGCCTTCTTTAGTGAAAAGCTAAATGGATCAAGGGTAAATTATAGCACCTATGATAAAGAGTTCTATGCCTTAGTTAGGACTCTTGATCATTGGTCACACTACCTAAGGCCGCAACAATTTGTGTTGCACACGGATCACGAGTCATTAAAGTACATCAATGGTCAACACAAGCTTAACCCAAGGCATGCAAGATGGGTAGAATTTTTACAATCTTTTTCCTTTGTAGCCAAACACAAAAGTGGCAAATTGAATGTAGTAGATGATGCACTCTCTAGGAGATATTGTATGCTTTCTTTATTAGAGGCAAGAGTGTTAGGTTTTGCATGCATCAAAGAGCTCTACAAGGAAGATAAAGACTTTGCAAGCTACTTCAAGGATCAAGACAAGCTCCAGGGTTCCTTTATGATTCAAGATGGCTTCCTATTCAAGAACAACAAGCTTTGCATTCCCAAGTGCTCAATCCGAAAATTGCTCGTGAGAGAGGTACACGGAGGGGGACTAGCTGGCCACTTTGGGATAAACAAAACTGTAGATGTACTCCAAGAGCATTTTTTTTGGCCTAAGATAGTGCGGGATGTACAAGGTGTAGTGGCGAGATGTGCCACTTGCCAAAAGTCAAAGAGTCAGTTTCATCAAGGGCTTTACACCCCTTTACCCGTCCCACACCAACCATGGGACCATGTTAGCATGGATTTCATTGTGGCATTGCCTAGAACACAAAGGCAAAATGATGCCATAATGGTGGTCATAGATCGATTCTCTAAGATGGCTCATTTCGTTGCTTGTCACAAAACGGATGATGCCTCTTACGTAGCCGATCTTTTTTTCAAAGAAATAGTTAGGCTACATGGTATCCCCAAATCCATTGTCTCGGATAAGGATACCAAGTTCCTTAGCTATTTTTGGAAGACTTTGTGGAGGTTAGTTGGTACAAAACTTCTCTTTAGTACCGCTTACCATCCACAAACCGATGGGCAAACTGAGGTAACAAATAGAACCCTCACAATGCTCCTTCGAAGTTTGGTTCACAAGTCCCTAAGAGATTGGGACACCAAACTTAGTCATGCAGAGTTTGCCTACAACCGCTCACCCACGTATGCCACGGGTCACTCACCATTTGAAGTAGTGTATGGAGTGAATCCCACTACTCCCGTTGACCTCCTACCCTTTCCCATTGAAGCACATACCAACTTTGAAGCGAAGGAAAGGGCTAAGGCAATGAAGAATCTACATGAACAAGTGAGAGCCAAGATTGAAAGGGTAAATGAATTAAACAAAAACAGGGCAAACAAGCATCGAAAACAACACTTGTATGAACCCGGAGATTTGGTTTGGCTTCACCTAAGGAAGGAAAGATTTCCTACTAGGAGGAAGAACAAACTTATGGCAAGAAGTGATGGCCCGTACAAGGTCATTCAGAAAATTGGGGACAATGCTTATAAGCTTGAATTACCACCAGAAATGGGGAATATTTCAAACACATTTAATGTGGGAGATTTGCTTCCCTATATTCAAGATAAGCCTTTTGGAGACAAGGAAGATGCTTCTCAAGAGGGCGAGAATGATGCAGGAGCATCTATTATCCAAGATATTAATTTAGTTGTTAATTTCTCTAAGTTAGGGGGACATAAAAACCTCCTCACTTGGACTAATTAGTTTAACTAAACCCCAAGCCATGAAAGCCATGCAAAACTTCAATCCAACCACCACCTTTTGCACCTTAGTGGCTCATTTTTTTGGCTTAAATGGCTCACTACCCAGCCAAGGATAGGCTACAGTTCAAGTCCTACAATAGCAGCCCCAACAACACTTTTCTGGGCAGATGTGGGCACTAGCAGCAGCAACAGCTATAAGTATAATGAGGGGCAGGCCTTTTTTGGAGGAAAAGAAACCTATGCTTAGGCTATGATGACACTTTAAGCTTGCAGTAGAAAAGTTACTTTCTGCTTTATGCTTTTAATAATGTTTTAGTCTTTAGCATAAAAGCTACTTTTACTTTTTACTTTTAATGATGTTTTTAGCTTAGCTTAGCTTATCAACTTGTAAGGAGCCTCCCAAGTCAGATGTAAGATATTGGGAAGGTCCCAAACAATTATAATTTCTTTGTTTCAGCTAGTACAAAGTCAACTTTAGTTTTGGTTAGGATTAAACTAGTTAAAGTTAGTCTCTTTGACAACTAACTAGTTTGATTAGTTAACCAAACCAGTTCTTTTTTGTTGAGTTGTATTACAACTAAATGAGACCCAACACTCTCCTATAAGTGTTGGGTTCACACTTGAATGAAAAACAACTCAGAATTTGGCTATCTTATTTCTCTCAGCAGAAATCAGTCACCTTCAACTCTAGTGCATGAGTTTGAAGTTTGAATCCTAAAATCTCACAAGATTTATCCTAAGTGTTGAAACCTTAGGTGGTTCTTGTTAGTATATGATCTAAGGAGGTACCAAAGATCATATTCAACCCATTTTCTTCACCCTCTTCTCTGTTTTCTTATTTAGTTATCCCCCATTGATAACAACCTTCCTAACTTGACCCAATTTGTATTGGCATATGCATCACATTACAAAAGGGAAAATACCATAATTCCCTCACCAAATACCATCTATAAGATTCACCAATTCACTAAATATAAAATAATGCTCCAATATATTATAATAAATACCATATCAAAAAATTAGGATTAAACTTCAATGTTTTGCACATAAAATACCAATCATATTTTTAGGATTTTTATGCTCCTTTTAAGTCATTTTCACATAATAATAATACTTATGTTTACTATATTAACCTCTAACTAATTACTTATCACACTTATCACATTTTGGCCCAAACAATTCTTGCACTCTCAATTTTCCATAATTAATCTAAAATAATCATTTTACCCTTTTCCACTCAAACACTACAATTTTTATTTTTTAATTTTATTTTTAACCCAACTTGTTCTATACTCCACTCAAACACTAATCCGGATTTTAAAATAGATTGGAAAACTTTTAAACATTTAGGATCATAAAATTGAGTCTCTAACGGAAACATGATTTTCAGCAACCAAAAACCTCTGATACCATTTGGAACAACCCTATTTTTACAAATCAATATTTTTTTTTCTTTAAAACGAGTTTTGTGGAGGCCATAAAGAAAAATATAGGGTGTTACGTTGTATGCAACATAAAAAATATATTTCTATACTTCATCTATATTGGGTGCAAGGTTAAAATTAACTTATATCTAGACATTAAGTGTGGAATTTTAGCCATGCACCCGACATAGATTGAGTATAGGGAGTACATTTTCTACATTGGATGCTGTGTAACTGATGGAGGAGCATCTATTATCCAAGATATTAATTTAGTTGTTAATTTCTCTAAGTTAGGGGGACATAAAAACCTCCTCACTTGGACTAATTAGTTTAACTAAACCCCAAGCCATGAAAGCCATGCAAAACTTCAATCCAGCCACCACCTTTTGCACCTTAGTGGCTCATTTTTTTGGCTTAAATGGCTCACTACCCAGCCAAGGATAGGCTACAGTTCAAGTCTCACAATAGCAGCCCCAACAGCACTTTTCTGGGCAGATGTGGGCACTAGCAGCAGCAACAGCTATAAGTATCTTAGGGGGCAGGCCTTTTTTGGAAGAAAAGAAACCTATGCTTAGGCTATGATGGCACTTTAAGCTTGCAGCAGAAAAGTTACTTTCTGCTTTATGCTTTTAATAATGTTTTAGTCTTTAGCATAAAAGCTACTTTTACTTTTTACTTTTAATGATGTTTTTAGCTTAGCTTAGCTTATCAACTTGTAAGGAGCCTCCCAAGTCAGATGTAAGACATTGGGAAGGTCCCAAACAATTCTGATTTCTTTGTTTCAGCTAGTACAAAGTCAACTTTAGTTTTGGTTAGGATTAAACTAGTTAAAGTTAGTCTCTTTGACAACTAACTAGTTTGATTAGTTAACCAAACCAGTCCTTTTTTGTTGAGTTGTATTACAACTAAATGAGACCCAACACTCTCCTATAAGTGTTGGGTTCACACTTGAATGGAGAAACAACTCAGAATTTGGCTATCTTATTTCTCTCAGCAGAAATCAGTCACCTTCAACTCTAGTGCATGAGTTTGAAGTTTGAATCCTAAAATCTCACAAGATTTATCCTAAGTGTTGAAACCTTAGGTGGTTCTTGTTAGTATATGATCTAAGGAGGTACCAAAGATCATATTCAACCCATTTTCTTCACCCTCTTCTCTGTTTTCTTATTTAGTTATCCCCCATTGATAACAACCTTCCTAACTTGACCCAATTTGTATTGGCATATGCATCAGTAACACCCAATGTTTTTCTTCTTGACTTTCGCAACTTGTTTTAAAAAAATGTTTCAATAGAGGTGTTAAAGTGTCCAATATGTTATGTTCAATGTGTAACGGTTTTAATTCTAAATGATAAGATAGTGACTATTAGGCTTTTTTTTTTATCTTAAACACTATAAATTTTGTTATACACCTGGGTGAACCTTGTATATTGTATCTAGTGTGTTGGACTATAATAATTATTAAAAAAATAAGACCATCTAGCACACCCTCCATTCATCCATTTTATATCCACTCTTGTCGTCTCTATCCTCACTTCCCTCACTTCATCTTCTCCTTCTTGGTTGCTCTTGCTTACCCAACCTCCTTGACTCCTTTTCTTTTCTCCACCTTTATTCCTCCTCCTCATTTGTGGCCAACTCCTCTTTGACACTCTGTCCTCGTCTTTTTCTTTGGTCTTGCAACCCCTTATAAAAATCCTCCTTCCTCCATAAACACCATCTCCTCCTCCTCCTCTCTCTCTCTTTTCTCACTATCTCCTCCCACTCACTTTTTCTTTTTCTTTCCCCACTAAACTACTTCTTATCTATCTTCAATCCTCTCTCAAAAAGTATAGAAGTAGATAAATCAATCATTCTCTATTTAACTAGTTTCTTGTCATATATATATATAAGCCATTTACATATATTTACACACTGCCATTGCCATGGGACATTCGCCTTATTGTGAAAAGGCACACACAAACAAAAAAGAATATCAACATCTTATTAATTATACCAAACTTTACCAATGATGAAATACTATATATGTTACTATTTTAATAAATTATTTTAGTTTATGTTTAATTTAGTTTTCATTAATGACTTTTAATTTAAGTTGATGGCTATTGTCTTGTAATTGATGTTTTTTTTTTCTTTGGCTTGGTGTTTATTTAATCTTTGGTTGGTGTTTTTAATATTTTTGTGTTGATGTTTATTCAAGCTTTGGATAGTGTTTTTCCTTCTTGTTTCCTTCTTTGGTTGGTGTTTATTCAAACTTTGGTTGATATTTTTCTTTCTTTAAGCACATGTTTATTTAAGCTTTGGTGGTTGTGTTTCTTTATGTAGTTTAATATTTTTTTAGTTTGGGTTGGTGTTTTTCCTTCTGACTTAATGTTTATCCAGGGTTTGGTTCATGATTTTCTTTATTTGTGTTGGTGTTTATTTTAGTTTGCTATGATATTTTATAAAAAGAAATAATATTAATGTTTAAAATTAAAATTATTATCACCATTTAATTAATATAATTTTGATTATCAAAATGTGCAAGGAAAGTAAATAATTAAGAAGCTACAACCTAAAAGCATATTTGTGACTTTCAGTTTTCTGATAAGAAAAGGAAAAATGTTTAGAAAACTAAAATAGTGCTTTAGGGGGGGCTTGCTCGACCTAATTAACAAGAAGAGGCATGGTGCTAACAACTGGGTGCCATAAGATTTGCACCATCTGTGTCTTCTTTTGTTTAAAATAAAATCCATATAATTACAAAAAATGCCATTATTAATTAATGAACTGCATCCTTAATATTTTTTCCTATTCAGCTCACTAAGTCACCTTGTAAAATGCATCTGGGTGCATAATATCCATATTGCTTAGACACATCATGAAAAGTGCTGATAATATTCTTTGCCCCCATGAGATTTGCTTGAGTTTCAGACATCTTTGTGCTCCACGAACGTGCATTTCTTTTTAGTACTGTTCCAATTGTGTTTTTTAACGTCATTTGATTGGTTCATATACATAGATCAAAGCCTCAAAACAAGAATGGGAAAGAATGCTTCAGGAACAAAGGTATGATTCTAATCCTTCCTTTTCCTGCCACTGGGGGGATGGATCATTTTGGATTATTCTTGCTCTTCTGCAATATGTAAACATCAGAATCTGAAAAAATGATGGTGATGGACATGTGGTTACGTACACCTATATAATGAGGAATAATAAGGTTGGATGATAAGGAATCTAGAAGGTTTAAGGCCCATATTGTGGTTTATGTTGAGTTTATAAGGAAAGGGATAAGGTAATTGCTAAAAGTGTGTTAGTAGCTGTTTGGTTAAGAATTCTGAATGGTCATTTACTAGGTTGCACAGAGATGGACATGGGGAATGAGGAAACATGAGCAAAAATTCTAAAAATCTAAGAAATGGATAAGTTAGGAAATAAAGAAAAAGAAATTATAAGTGTGAGCATATAATTAACACAAACAATTTGAAAGTATTAGCAATCTGTTTCAAAAGACCATAAAACATCATAATTATTATTTCAAACTTACATAAAATAGTTATAGAGAGACTTTTAAAGTTTACAAGTGCTAGATAGTTTTTGAGAAGGGAAATACTAATTGAGGTTTGAGGGTTTCTCAGAGATGCAAGAAGTTGGGTGAGGGTCTATGGTTTATGTGTAAAAAATGCAAAAATATCATCGTTTTGGATTTATTTATTTATTTATTTTTATTTTAAATAATACGTTTTGGAAACCACTTTGGAGTTTCCACTCGAGATAAATGCTTCAAAAAGGGGAAAACTACAAGTTTCTATGTGAAAAAAAGTGATTAGTAGGTGCTTTGTGTTTGAATGATAGCAAATTGTTATTGGGACGGGAAAAAAGAAGATCAGATTATAAGAGAGGAGAAAATGGGGCTAGTATAAGAAGAGTGGTAGAAAGAGATTGATGTTGTGAGGGGTCATACCCATACAATTAAATAGCGGTCCCGCTATAGCGTAGCGGTAGCTATTTAGCGGTTTTTGGGTCAGCCGTGATGCGAAATTATTGATACGCTACGGTTTTAAAATTTCACATTTATCGGCCGATAAATCGGAAAATATCACCGATAAATCGGGATAAAATTGAGAATTCTTAAATTTACTAAAAAAGGCATGCATGATAATTTTATTTATTTATTTACTTTATATATCTTAGATCAAGTTACTATTGAATTATAATAAAGTATTACTATTTATTATCTTCATATTTACTCTTAAATAACATATTTTTTTTATTTTAAGATAAATTTAGGTTTATTAGAAAAATTTAGCATACGATGACTCACTTTAATACTTCTTATATGATATAAAATGCTAGTTTATTGAATATTTATATTCAAATGATCAATAAATGATAATTAGTGTATATGGTGAAATAAAAATAAAAATTCATGTTGCGATGACCGCAACACATAATTTATCGTTTGCGACGCTCCGATACTGTGACACCGCGACTGCGATTTAATTGCCTGATCATACTAAGTGATGTAAGGTTGAAAGAATTGAAGAAGATATTGAGCCTTAGGAATGAAATCGGAAAGAGAATTGGGAAATTAAGAGAATTATTAGATAATTTTATTCATTCAATGATACTACTAATAATGACAAGCCTAAGACCCTTTATATAACCTAACGGTCTTAAATGATAAACCATATTTAATCATATCTGAATAATAAAAATAAATCATATCTAATAAAGATAAATCTTATCTAACTAATAAAAATAGGAAAAAAATAAAAGATAGTAGATAAAAGATATGAAGAATTTATTTTTTATTCCTACGGAAATACTTCTTTCTATAAAAATCTTTTTTTATCTACATCATTCTCTCCCACTAAAAAAGAACTTAACTCTAGTGAGTGGGATTGAAAAAAATCCTCAAGCAATGTTGGAGCCATGTTGCGAAGATTGTCTTCATGGACCCCCTTTCCAGGAGCCCTTTTTAAATACCTGAGAACTTGATATACCGCCTCCATATGTTCTTCCGTTGGATTATTCATGAATTGACTCGTTGTGCTCACTGCAAAACCAATGTCTAGCCTAGTGTGAGAGAGGTAAATGAGTTTTCCAACCAAACGTTGGTATCTCCCCTTTTCTACTAGAACTCCACCTTCTTCACGTCCAAACTTTTTCTTGTAGTCCATTGGAGTACTTGTGGGTTTACAGCCAAGCATACCAGTTTCCTTTAGTAAATCTAAGATGTACTTGCGTTGTGACACAAATATACCTTCCCTTGATTGAGCCACTTCCATTCCTAGAAAATACCGAAGAGGACCAAGATCTTTTACCTCAAATTCTTCAGCTAACGCCTGTTTGATCCTTGCTATTTCGCTATTTCGTCCATATCATCTCTAGTTAGAATGATATCATCCACATAGACAATAAGAACTGTCAACTTATTTGATGACGATCGTTTCACAGTGTGATCGGCTTGGCATTGTGTAAAGCCGTGTCCTTTTATTGACTTTGAGAACCGACCAAACCATGCTCTTGGGGACTATTTTAGTCCATACAGAGATTTCAATAGCTTACACACCTTTCTACTGTCATATCTTTCTTGAATTCCAGATGGAATCTCCATGTAAACCTCTTCTTCAAGGTTCCCATTTAAGAATGCATTTTTGATATCTAGTTGATGAAGAGACCATTCTAGATTTGCAACCAACGATAGAAGTATCCTGATAATATTGAGTTTTGCAACCAGAGCAAATGTCTCTTGATAGTCAATTCCATAGGACTGTGTGAAGCCCCTAGCAACCAGCCGCACCTTAAACCTCTCAATTTTTTTATCTGCCTTATACTTCACAATGAATATCCATTTGTAGCTTACTGCTTTTTTTCTTGATGGAAGATCAGTAATAATCCATGTAACATTTTTCTCCAAAGCACTAATCTCCTCTTGAACTGCTTGTTTTTGTCTTGGGTGACTAAGAGCCTCTTGGATGTTTGCTGGAGTTTGAACTTCATCCATTCTTGATAGAAATACCTTGTAGGTCCCTGATAGATTTGCATAGGAGAGAAAATCTTTAATTGAATGTTGAGTACATGTTTGAGTACCTTTTCTTAGAGCAATGGGTAGCTCTAAGTTTCCTTCTGTTGGAATCTCCTCTTGCTCTTGATCATTCTTCCCACCTGTATGAGTTTCTACAGTTGTCAGATCCATTTTAGAATCTTTGACAGGTGCGAGATGTGTATTGGGTTCAACCTCCCCTTGAGTTTGCCTATTTTTTCTTGAATAAACTAGGAGCTCTTTGGTTGTAGATTGAGGTATTGGTTGGTTAGAGCATGTGGGTAAAGATGGTTTATTAGGTGTAGACGGAATAGAGTCACAAGCTGGACTTAAGGGTTGATTTTGAGAAATAGACTGATTGGGAAGATACTCAGAATTGCGTTCAAGTATGGAATCCCAACACCAAGGCTGAAAGTCTGTCGTGTTCTCCCCCTGAATTTTAGGCTTGGAATAATATGGACCGTTTTCAAAGAATGTGATGTCCATAGTCTCAAACACTTTTCGAGTAATAGGATAAAAACATTTATACCCCTTTTGTTTGCTGAGTAACCAATAAAGACACATTTTGTGGATCAAGTTTGCTTCTACTTTTGGAATAGACATGAACAATTGCGGAGCATCCAAATACCTTTGGGATGTAGATTTGAAGATAGGAATTGGGCATGAGGGAAAAAATTAATAAGAACATGATGACGTGTTTTAAACTGAAGGACACGAGATGGTAAACAATTTATGAAATATGCTGAAGTAAGATCAGCTTCCCCCCATAGGTATTTTGGTACGGTGGTCGAGAACATAATGGTGCAGGCCACTTCCAACAATTGTCTATTTTTCCTCTTTGCTACCCCATTTTGCTGTGGGGTATTAACACATGAACTCACTTAGACTATCCCTTGTTTAGACAAGTAGTCTCTTAGGATAAAGTAAAAATATACCCTAGCATTGTCAGACTTTAATATATTGATATTTGTACCAAATTGATTCTGAATCATAGAATTAAAAGTTTGGAATATCCTTGCAAGTTCAGATTTTTCTTTCATAAGGAATACCCACGTAATTCTTGTGTGGTCATCAACAAAGGGTTACAAACCATTGTGCTCCATTAATGTTTTTAACCCTTGAAGGGCCCCTTATATCACTATGAACAAGTGCAAAAGGTTTTGGTGGATGCTAGGGAATCCCTGGATAGACAGATCGAGTATGTTTTGTAAGTTGACATATCTCACAAT
This sequence comes from Tamarix chinensis, assembly GCA_030549775.1. NCBI lineage: Eukaryota > Viridiplantae > Streptophyta > Magnoliopsida > Caryophyllales > Tamaricaceae > Tamarix > Tamarix chinensis. Next base: position 29,226,754 of record CM060174.1, read on the forward strand.
CAAAAGATCTTGGATTTTTATTAATGAACAAATTAGGAAATAAATTTTTAAGGTACAAGAAATTTGGATGTCCTAATCGATAGTGCTACATCATAATTTCACTATCTTTATTGAAACTAGGACTTGAATGAGAAAGAGTAGTATCATATTGACAGGTAGAGAGACTTGTAGCAACAACTAGGGATTTGATTGACTTGAAGAAGTATGGTCCAGAACACATCTTAGCATTGCCAATTCTCTTGTTCGAACCCAACTCTTGAAAAACACACACATTTGGGAAAAAACTGTTAAGCAATGGTTATCACGAGTCAATTTACTTATGGAAACGAGATTGCAATCAAGATTTGGAACATGAAACACAGATTTGACAATAATTCTAGGTAATAATTGAATTGATTCAGTTCCAGCTACTTTAGATAAAGAACCATTGGCAATCTTCACCTTGAGATTAGAGGAACACTGTTGATAGTCATAGAGAAGTGTCCTATCTCCTGTCATATGAATTGATGCCCCTGAGTCAACAATCCATTGTTTTGATGGCAGTTTACCTGAGTTTACATGCAAACTAGTCACAATTGCATTGGTAGAGTGATGTGAAGGGTTGGTATTCAGCAGTAGTTTTAACATATCTAGTTGTTCCTTAGTGAACGGATTGGACTCAGTTGTGCCTTGTTGTTCTTCAGTAACACTTGCTAAGTTTGCACGATTATCTTTGGCTGGTTTGGTTGTCTTTTAGTCTGTTGGTTTGCCATGTAGCTTCCAACAAGTCTCCTTTGTTTGACCAGGTCTAGAGCAATGGTGTGGCTGATGTTTGTATGGGCATTGGAGGCCATGAACTATGAGTAGCAAAAACAGATCCATCTAGGTTTGAAGGTGGTTGTGGGTTGCCCAACGTTACTTTCTTCCTGCTTTCTTCTCGGTAGATTTCTGAAAATGCCTCTCGAAGACTAGGAAGAGGTTTTGTTCCCATTATTCAGCCTCTGACTTCATCTAAGCTTTTATCTGGACCTAAAAGAAACTTAAAAGTTCTTTTTCTGCTCAAGTATCTTACAATATAATACACTGTCATCCGGACATTTCCATTCATGGGACTCAAACATATCTAACTGCTGCTAATGTCGGGTTCGTACATTAAAGTATTGCGTTACCTTCAATTCTCCTTGACGAAGGTCATGAAGGATTGTCTCTACTGCAAATAGTTCTGAAGTATTATTAGAACTGGAGTAAGTTTCTTTCACTACTTCCCCTATTTTCACGAGCTTTTTTATATAGGAGAAAATTGTCACCAATATCAACATTCATTGAATTAATGAGCCAAGACATGATTTGATGATTTTCAGCCTTCCACTTCTTGTAGTTTGGATCATTTTTCTGAGGAATTTTGGTTTCTCCGCACAAGTAATCCTCTTTTCCTCTGCCACCAATAAACATATGGATGGATTGGGATCATTGCAAATATTTTGTCCATTGAGCTTATGATAAGTGATGAGAAGAGAGGCGTTTTCAGATATTCCACAATTTCCAGAGTTTGAATTATGGAAGGGAGAGGAAGAGGTTTCAGAGATGAAACTGGTTTGCTCATTCGCCATTAGAGAGAAAAAGAATTGAGATTTGCTGGGAAAAAAACCGAGAATGTTGGAAAAAGCTAAGGATGCTGGTGAGGAGGAAAATGGCTAGGTTTTTTTTTTTTTAGAATTTCCTTGCTCTGAACCATGTAGAATTTTTGGGAGAGAATAATATTCTATATTACTTCTGAGAGAGTACATGTTCTATTTATATACATCTACACAACTAAAAAATATTCTATCTCCTAAAAAACAGGAATTGAAATATCTACCTAACTCCTAACTTTGAGGAACTAAATGTTCAACATTTCCCTTAGGCAGCTGCATAGGTGGCAACATCTGCTCTTTCAGACATACAAAGACACTAGATGGCAAAATAGGAGGCTCAAAGTTGCCTTTGTAGTGTGACAAATCACTCACATTAAAAACAGGATTAATACCCCAAGTATATGGTAAATCAAGCACATAAGCATTTGGGTCTTATCTTTTCAAAATATCATACAAGCCCATGTCTCGTGCATGTAATTTTTCAAAACATCCTTTTGGAAAATGTTCAGGACACGCATACCACAACAAATTCACTTTCATTAAAATCCTTATCTCTACGACACACTTTAGCAAGAAGTTTATAATCAACGTTACTCAATATAATCTTATACCAATCTCATCATGTAATGAATGGATATGATCAACAAAGAACTCAGCAGATGCAGACACATGTACATGTGGGGATAGGGGTATAACCATAAACAATTTCAAAAGGAATCTTTTCCGTGGGCCTATTAGACACATGATTATTAGCAAACTCAATTGTGGGTAATATTAAATTCCAAGTATGAGGTCGATCTCCGAAAAGACAACGAAGAAGGTCACCTAAACTTCGATTCACTACCTCAGTGTGCCCATCAGTCTGTGGATGATGGGTAGTAGAAAACTTTGGGTTTTATCGAGGGCCCAAATTGTCCTCCAAAACTAATAGACAAATCTAAAATCTCTATCAGACACTATAGGAGAAGGAAGACTTGTGTAATCTTACTAATTTACGAAAAATCAATCTAGCGACATGAGCAGCACTTGAAGTCTTACTATACAGTATGAAATGGGCCATTTTGGAGAACCTATCAACCACAACAAGAATCAAATTATGTCCTTTAGATGTCTTAGGGATACTTATAATAAAATCCATGCTAATATCCTTCTATGGCTCATGAGGAGGAGGTAAAGGAATATATAAACTTGTGTTTTGTTTTCTGGTTTTAGCTATCTAACGGATACGACATTGGGATATGACTTGCTTAACATCCTGTTGCTAATAAAGCCATTAGAATTGATCACGTACCAAGGTAATAGTACAATCCATACCAAAGTGACCAACAAGACCACAATTATGTAATTCCCAAATAACAAAGTCTCTATAGGAGAATTAGGTAATACACAATCTAGAAGCTCTGAAAAGATATCGATCATGAACCACATAGTCAATGAATTCCTTACGATGGCCACCAGAGACTTCTTGGTAGATATGACCAAAAGTAGGGCAAGAAGAGTCATCATCCTTTGTTTTATCAAAGTTAGTTGCCTTACTACTCCATTGTTGAAGGATAGTACCTATCCTACTAACAACATCAACACCCTATTTTCTGCATTGGAACAATGTTTGAGGACAAATGTATACTACCCTTGGAACTCAAGCCATTTAGCATACTTCTTGGGGAGTTCACGCTTTGAGTTCAACTATTCTAATGCTAGATGATTAGAGTAGACTATGAAGTATTGGGTTAAAAGGTAATACCGCCAATGATGGGAGGACCTAACCACATAATACATAGATCGTGTACTTTTCTTAGACATGTTGAGCTTCTAAGAAAAAAAATGCTATGGGATGACCCTCTTGGCCTAATACTCCCCCAATGCATGTCTCACAAGCATCACTATGAACCTCAAAGGCCTTACTAAAGTTGGAATGTCTAAGAACAGGGGCCTTTGTCATACATTCCTTAATTTCTTAAAAGGCTCTAGAGGCTTTAGAAGTCCATTGAAATGTTCCCTTCTTTAAATGATCCATGATGGTGACCATGATGGAACTGAAATTACAGATGAATCAATGATAAAAAGATACTAGACCATGGAAACTACACACTTTTGAAACAAATTTTGGCTTGGGCCACTCCTTAACTACACACTTGACAATAAAAAGAACATGAGATTGAAGGAACGAGCATTTCTTAAGGTTATCATAGAGTTTAGCTTCTCAAAGGGTAGCGAAGACTTGTTGAAGGTAACTCAGGTTTTCACCTTTGAACATACTATAGACCAGAAGGCCATTAAAGTAGGCTATGAGAAATTTTTCCAATGAATGTTGTAAGATATGGGTCATAAACCTTATGAATGTGCTAGGGGAATTTGATAACCCAAAAGGCATTATTAACCACTCAAAAAGTCCACCTTGTCTCTTAAAAGCTGTTTTCCACTCATTTCCTAGTCTAATATAAATCTGGTGGTACCCGCTTCGTAAATCAGTCTTAGAGTAATAATTAGAGCTAGCTAGAGTGTCTAACATGTCCTCTAGCGTAGAGATAGGAAACCTAGGAGTTAATAAGAGGATGGATATCAAGTAGAGGAGTGTTTAAGATGCTTCTCAAATTCAAGAGCCAACTCGAAAGCTTCTTCTATACAAGTAGGGCCATGAAGCTTAACATCTTCCCCAATAGACTCCTTAAGGCCATTAATGTACCCAAATAGGGTAATGTCAGTGGGTTTAGGGTGGTCACACCGAATAGAATAATCCTTGAATTTCTGGGTATACTCAGAGACATTAGAGAAAAACTGTTTAAGATTATACATTTGCTCTACGAGTTGATTTCTATGAAAGGTAGTTAGATATTTTTTCTCCATCTTTTCTTTCATGACATCCCGTTGATAAATAGGTGGCTCTCCTATACAATCTATTTAGGTCCGAACCATGAGCTTCATCTTTGTGAAAAGAACTCTCTCTATGTCACTCATGTTATAGAGTTCAAATTAATCCACAATTTCTTTTAACCAATCTGTGAAAAGTTTGGGTCAAGAGTGCCTTCATAAGAGTTTAATCCGATTTTGACCTATCTAGAAATATTGTCCTTGTATCTAGGATAAAGTAGCCTATTATGGCGATTGGGATGTCTACGATCCTATGATGAGGCAATTGTATGTCATCCTCGAAGGCTTTCTTATCCAAATCATTGAAGTTAAGTGGGTTTGGGTGACCTTGAAACCTGAAAGTCCTATGATGTGGAGGGATTTAACCGTAAGCTTGCTTATGGGAGCCAAAGATGCTACAGTTTGAGTTGGCTAAATTAGATAGAGGCACTATGTGTTGTCTAACTAATTGAGGGTTAGATTCATCTATGGGACACTTTTCCATCATTCTTTCTATATTTTTAGCTAAATTAAGCACCGATTGTTCTAATTGATCAACATGGGAAGGGTTAGACTGCTCCATTGACTTGAGACTTTTTGAAGATATTTTTTTATTTATTAAAAATATTTCCGAACTTTTGTGGGGAGTTACAAGGAATCACTACAAATGTATGGTAGCATTTGTGTGCTGACCTACGATTCCTTTTCTACTATAAAGTCTTCCAGATAAGAAGGTAGAGCAAAGGTTTGCTTAAGTACCCTCAAACCTATTAGCAATTTAGAACTCACTCGGTTCTAATAGAAGATGTATATATTGACGAGACGCAAAGAGAAAAGATAGGCACTAACAAATAAAATAAAAAATAGGCGATATACTATGTCTGGTAATAAAAGAATCACTCAATTCTAATAGACACTATTTAGTTAATAAAGAAGATAAACTTATCCTGTTCATGTCATAGAGATAAAAATATCAATTCAAGGACGAAATTAAATAAGCAAGTATTCCTTTTTTTAAATTATTATGATAAAAATAAGAACCTAAGCAAGTATACTAAATAAATCAAATAATTCAAGCAAAAGTCGATTATCAAGTAAGGACGTTACCTTCCAAAAGCTTAAAGCTCCCGTTGAACCGTGAGTTTGATCACAAGACTAAAATTACCAAAGTTGAGCATAACATTTTTTTTTATTACCCAGAACAAACTGTTAAAAAAAAAAATCAAAACAAAAGGTGTTTGTTATCCGTGCATGATGCACCAGCAATGAGCATGCATAGTGCCGATTGGCGGTAGTCTGCGACGGTGGTGGTGGAAGCCTGCTAGTGTGGTCAAGGCTCTAGTGACCAGCAAGCAAGGTACCCAACGGATTCTGATACCATTGACGAGAGGAGTGGTTCACCAACATTTCACAACTTCTAGGCAAAAATTCAATGATATCGGACAATTTCTACTAACCTAATGTGTTTATCTCCCCCTCGCACACTCAAATCTCTCTCTCTCACTTGGATTTGAAGTTTAATTGATGTATCTAGACTCTCAATTGCTCAAATTTCTTTGATTTTCTCGATTGACGAACTAGGGTTAGGGTTCTTGTGATTGTACCAAAATCAGGGCTTAAATTGGGCTAACTGGGGTTTGATTGCAGTATATGGGGGTCAAACTTGAAGTTTTATGGCTTCAATTGTTTTAATTTGTGGATGATTGTTGGTGGTTTTGGGCGTTGGGGGTGGTGGTTGGGGTTTTGGGTGTAGGTTTTGAATTTGGAGAATCAATTGGTTGTGATTGACTAAATTAGGCTTTGATTTGATTGTAGGTTACATTTACAGCGAAGGATGGGGATTGAATTCGGGTTCTGATACCAAATTGATGTAAGGTTGAAAGAATTGAAGAAGAGATTGAGACTTAGGAATGAAACTGAGAAAAGAATTGGGAAATTGAGGGGAAATTTTACTCATTCAATGATACTACTAATAATGACAAGCCTAAGACCTTTTATATAGCCTAAGGGTCTTAAAAATAAATCATATTTAATCATATCTAGCTAATAAAGATAAATCATATCTAATCATATCTAACTAATAAAGATAAATCATATCTAACTAATAAAGATAGGAATAATTTATTTTTTATTCCTGCAGAAATATTTTTTCTTTAAAAATTTTTCCTATCTATATCACCAAGTGACTACTACTTTTAGAAGGTCGATCGGGCTTGATGAAAGAGGCATTATGGGAAATTGTGTCCAGGTTTTAGGACCTTGTGCTTCGAAGAAAGGGCGACAACACTTAAACAATGAAAATTGTTAAGCAAAGAATTAAGGATACCATTATAACAACTAACCTAGAGCTTGGAGAAGGCTTTAGAAACGAGGCATAACAACCTTGGTATGATTTGACTAATATGGCCATATAGTGCCCAACCTTATGTGGAATCGAACCTAATGGATAAAGATGTAGGGTGGAGGGGTACTTCAACCTCAATTGCACAATAGAAGATGAGAGTTTAGAAGCAGCAACAATAGCCATAAATGACAAGGCTTTTGTGTAGTTCGAGTACACCAAGGACGGTGGCAAGTTTGACTCATGGCATATCATTTTTTGGGGGGGGGGGGTGGTATTGCAGTAGTTTTGATCGTGGCATAAAGAATTGTTGCATGAATTTTTTTTAATCTTTTTGCATAGCTCCATTGTTGAGGATTATTAGGAGTTGTTTGAACTCGTAGGGATGACTTACTCGAGAGGTGTTGTTGCGGGCTTAAATCAACAATCAAAGTTAGAGTGAGGATTACGAGGCCTAGTGGTTGCTAAAATAATCAAAGCAATTCAAATATTAATGCTTAGGCATGTGGAATTGATAACTAGGCCAAGTTACAAAATAGGTCGTTGACAAATTACAACTATAGCAACACAACTTTGGCTCCTGACCCTTCAAGCACCATCACTTGCACAACTTTGAGGGCTGCCCATTTAAAGTTTGGATTCCAGATTGCTCCCTTTGATCTAGAAGAGTTGATGAGCAGTGAAAAACCAGCTATTAACAGCTCGCAAATGTGAGATTACATAGTAGATGAGAAGAGGGCTTGTGCTTCAAATACGAGAATATATTCCTTCAAGTCTAGCAGGACTCAATTGCCATCAGCATGTCGTTTCATGATTAGAATGATTATGTTATATAGGTTTAAGTATTTGTGCATGAAGTATGAAGATGAATATCATTTCATGTCTAGCTCTATGAGTCTTTAGTTTGCCGTTAAGGATGATTTGGAGAAGGGAGCTAAAGAATCAAAGCCATGAGGACGGTTAGATAGTTATAGGTTTCCCTTTGCCCAAAACGCCAAAGCTACAAAGGATGATTAGTTCAAAGCTCATGATAGTGTTGATAGATTGTGGGATTACATATACATAGTTGATGTGATGAGGAGGTTGAACATTCAATTCACAATAACAACCTCGTATAAGGTTTTGACCAAGACAAACAACTCAATGCAGACACAAGACATATCTAAATGTGTTTGTCTCACTCTCGAAGACATTGAAATAGTAGAGTACTTCTTACTACTGGAGTTGAGGAGCACACATGTCATCTTAGGTATGTAATGGGCTTGAGATAGTGGTTATCCTTTTCAATCTTATTTTATTATTTTAAATCGAGATATCATATTAGAGTGCACCCCTCATATAAGCCTAAGGTATCCTTTTGCACCCATGAGAATTGCTTTATGTTTCTAATCATGCCATTTGATTTAGTTAATGCCTCAACCACTAATGATCATGAATGATATGTTTAAACTATACCTCCATGACTATCTCCTAGTATGTAGCTCTTCAATTAGTAAACATCTCAAGCACCCTTTTTTTTTTTTTTTTTTTTTTTGCCATTTCATGTGCCAATTCCATGTTTGTTAACGGTTAACTTAAGTAGAAAAACCTTGGGCATACTGTTCACCCTGTTAAGTTCAATGCCATCGTTCAATAGCTAACACCTAAAAACTTGTAAGTATTAAGGGATTTATTGGGGTTGACAGTTATAATTCAAGTTTGTGCGTATATATGATGGATAACTGCCAGCTAGGGCTATGTAAAAAATTCAAGTATCAAAAATTCGATCTAGTATTCAAAAAATCTGTTCTAATATTTAAAATATCTAATCTTATTTTTATAAAAAGGATCTCCGACTTTTAGGATATCCATTTTTTATCGGATTATCCTATCCCAGAAAATGCCCAGTATTTAGTGTTGCAAGGGGATGGGGATGTAGAATTAGGAATGGGGAGAAATGTGGAAACGTCATTTCTCAAAAATTTAAGAAATGGGGATGGAAAGAAAAGGCAAAAATAAATAAATTATATATATACACACACATTATATGCATTTCAAAAAATTAGACCAAATTTATTAAAATTAAGAGAGAAAAAATAAAAAATCCTAAAACTATCACCTACATTAATTGATATAAACCATTAATAAATTAAAATAAATAAATTAGTTAATTGGATGCTTCTAGTATTGATTCCGATACCAAAAAGTTTTTGGGATGGGTAACAACACCTGGGTGCCCTTTACGTGCTTCATTGCCAGTATTTTGTTAATTATTTCAGCTATATATTATAATATAATATTTATACAGTGTAAAAATTTAAAATTTTATTTATTTTTTTATATAAACATTAATAATAATATTTTAATACTCTTTTTAGATAAAATAAGACACTCATATTAATATATATATGAATGCTAACTAATATATGGTATTCATTTTCAAAGTTATTAAAAATTGTTAAAATAGTATTTTCATATAGATATATTTGATATTTGGTCTATCTACAATCCATATTTTTTGGTTATTTGAAAATTCAGATATCTAGTCTAAGCAGTGTTTGAAAAGGCATGCCTAAGGTGATGAGGGTAGGGGGCTTTTTTGGTGCTAGGCGAGGTGAGGATAGTGAGGCGCAGGTAAGGTGCACAAATGCATATATATGTGCACCTCTTAGAAAATCAGGCCAAACTGTGTTTATACCTTTCATTCAATGAGGGGAGATTAGTGGACATTTTTATAGAAAAGGGATAAGCCTATTTATAGTTTCGATTGCATTAAAAATATTCTGCAATCAATATAGGGATTGGGAGAGCAACAGTTTTTGGAAAATCAAAATTCTTCACCAAGGAAAGAATATAAAGGAGGCATTAGGTTTATTCAACGACAAACAATCTATTGTTGCTGTTGGAGTTGATGAAGAGATGTTTAACCTAACATCTAGAGGCCATAGGCCTAGTGCAAGGGGTGGTAGCAGTAGTAGCTTACAAAGATATATGCATTGGAGGAAGATAGGCTATGGGGGAGGATGAAGATGCACATATAGAAGATGATGAATTTTGAGTAGCTTGTTAGTATTGGTAATATTGAACTCATAGGTTCCTATGTTTCTAAGTTTTTTTTTTGGGGGGTTATGGTATACTTTTTTCGAAAAATTTATCCATTAATCATTTTTTAGCTTTTTTGAGTAATTTTGGTGCATCACATCGTCTAGGCGCGCACCTTCGCCTAGTGCCTAGGTTCGAGGACCCCTATCACCTAGGTACGCCTTAGGACTTTTCAATCACCGAGTCTAAGGGATGCAGAGCAAGTATTCAATCTTGTGGACACGGATATCAAGTTATGGACACCCCCTACTACCAACCTTAATAGTTGTGGTTGGAATGTGGAATCTCAAGAAGTGTTTGAAGTTTTCAAAAGGGTAATGATCTTAGTATCGGTTTTAGCCCTTCTTGATTTGAGCTAATCTATTGTGGTTGATATTGAGGCACCTGGATATGGGATAGGACGGCTATTAAGGCAATGGTAGCAACCATAGGCTGCTTCAATCAAGTGTTAGGCCTTAGGCATGTTTGCAAATAGTATGAATGTGAATTGGACATAGGTCTAAAAAAATATACCACAATGTTTTTGAGTTTTTTCTCTATAAATATAAACCCATACTAATATACTTTTGACTTAAAAAATAATTTGCATATATCTTTTAGCATTATTGTACTTTTGTCTTACTATTTTTATTTTGCCATACATACAATGATATTTTGCTATAATTTTTCATTATAGAGTATAGTTGATATTTTACCATATATAAATTGATCTTTTATTATAATTTAATTGATTTTTTTACCATAGATGATCTTTTACTAGCATTAATTTGATCTTTTACTATAGAATAGAGTTAGTGTTCCATCATACACAAACAACACCATAGTTGAACTATTTCACCATAACTAGAGTTATTTTTTCACTATATAATATAGTCAATATTTCACCAATCTTCACATAACTAAACTCATCTTATATTTGAGCGGATGTTTTTAAAACTGTTCTTTCCCCATAAGTAAACTAATCTTTGAGTTTATGTTTCATTAAATATATAAGCCAATCTTTTACTATAACTAAATTAATTTTTACCAGTGTAGATGAGTTTAACATAGAATATAGTCAATATTTTACTATATATAAATTACTCTTTTATCATAATTGAATTAATATTTTATCATAACTAAATTGATCTTCTATTAGTTTTGTACTTATCTTTTACCATTGTTATAAATACCTTTCTTCGTTATTGTACTAGAAATTTACTACTAAGTTTCAAAGCTATTCTCATGATTTTCACCATCATTGTACATATATTTCACTGTTGTGGTACTTGGCTTCATCATTGTTGTTTTATCTTTCACCGTCGTACATATTTTTCTTGGTTACTCTACTAAGATTTTACCATTATAATACTGAAACTAATCTTTAATATTTGCTATTCATATCTTTCATTATTATTCTACTAAAATCTTACAATTGTTTTTAATAAAAAATTATTTCATGGTATTGTACTTAACTGTAATATTTTAAAGCCAAGTCAGACTGGACCGGGAATTTGGTCACTTAACTCGTTCAGTTACCATTTAAAACCAGTTTTCCCATTAAACCAGTGGGTATGTAGAAAACTGGCCGATTCTCTAAAAAACTGAGAACTAGTTTCTTGCTGAACCAGCCCAATTTTGTTATTCTGTTGATTTTCCTTTTTTTCCCTTATTCTTTATATAATTCTTCTTCTAACATAGGGGTATCTTGGTCATTTTGCTCTAGACCTGATGTAATTTTTTTTCCGTAATTAATAAAGATTTTATTAATACCAATGGAAAATATGTACAACAAAATTGATGAACCATCACATCTATGATTTTAAGCTATCGAGCTTTTCTAGACACCTAATCTTCTTAAAACAAACTTTATACTGTATGCACACAAAAATATCGTTTACGAGCTCCCACACTAATACTCTAGGCAAGATAGTCTTGGATTGGAAGGTTGTAAGGTTTTGATTTTGCCAAATTCTGTAGACATACCGGCAGCCATCATGCAAACTATAGCCCTTTTGCCTCTATGTCTTGGGGAAACACTCAGCAACTAGTGAAGAAGATGCTGCCAGCTTTGAGGAAAAAAAAATAACTTGTAGCCAATTGAAAGTCAAGCTCCAGCAACCTGGAGCAAAGCAACAGTGCACCAAAATATGATCTAAATATTTGATACCCCTATCACAAACATTACACCAAGAATTATCAAGGATGTGCCGTTTGTACAGCTTCTCTGTTGTCATGGTTGCTGCTTGAGAGCACAACTACGTGATAATTTTATGGTGAGCCAATCCTACATGATTCCAAACTATCGGGTACCAAAGCTTCAACTCCCCATGTTGTCTAATGCTTTCATAAGCTTTGGAAATCTAGAATTTCCCTTGCTGCCGCTGCAATATGATAAGAGTAGAAGAGTGCCTAATGTCACAGCCTGCTCATTTTTTTTTTCTGGAAGGTTCTAGAATATTCTAGAGTTGTATAGACTCTAGTGGAATTGTGTAGAAATGTATGGATTCTTATGTAAATATCTAGAGACCTCCTATAATGGTGTGAAACTCTCTAGAATCTCAAAGGCTAGAAGGATTATGAAGGGATCTAGAAGAGTCTCCTAAAATATCTTGTAATCTAGAAGGGGCTCTAGAAATATCTAAAGGTTGTGGAAGATCTAGAACCTTCCACCAAGGGGAGGGGAGAGGAGGGGAGGGGAGGGGGACCTCAACTATAAATAGAGGACCACCCCATTTGCTCCCACTATCTCCCAAGTTGTAAGCTCTCTCCTCTCTTATCAATAAAGTGTTATCTTTTTACACACAAATACTTTCTTACTCTCTTCAAGTCTCCTAAAGATCTCCAAGTGTTTTTACTCATCCTTAAAGGCTTTGTAATAGCGTTAGTGTGGAAAAAGCTGACTTAGTGAGTACTAAAGGAGTCATGCTTCTAAGTGTTGCACGGGAAAAGACTTAGGTGGAAGAAAACCCCAACACGCGATATCAGAGCGTGGTTTAGAGGAAGCTTTGGTTACAAGGGATCATAGCCATAACAAACGACGAGTTGGCAAAGAACCCAAGTGAGACGACCATCTCTATAGAGACCCGTGGTAGGGAAGGTGAGAAAAAGAGCAAGGGAATTGTCAAAGATATGTCGGTGCCCAAGGATCGACTCTCTTCACTTGAAGAAAGGGTTGTTCGGGTGGAGAGAAGGATGGATGAGTTGGTAGAGAGACTCGATGTGTTGGATGAATATCTTGGTAAAGATATTCGTGGGGAATTCCTTGGTGGCATTAACTGCTTGTTAGAGGAATTCCATAGGGATATTGGGACCCTAAGGGAGGAATTCGGTACCCGTATTGCGGAGCATGTTACGTTGAGGTGGGATATCAACCAAGGAAGGAATAGCAGTCATGTTAGAGGATCAAGGGTCCAATGCCCCGAGCCATCCAAGAATAGAGGTAAGCGCGACACTAAAGAACTTGATAATTTTATTTGGATGGTAGAAAGATATACGCATCATGCAGGTATGGATGATGATGCTGACAAAATTGATACTGCCACACTACCTAGAGCACGATGCTATGCTATGGTGGAGACGCCGTAACTATGAGATTGAAAGGATTGTGGTGGCTATCGATACATGGGAGGACTTCAAGAAAGATCTTAAGGCCTAATTCTATCCCGTGAACGTGGAGGAGGCTGTGTTTAAAAAGCTAAGGAGCTTAAAGCAAACCGGTACTATCAAGGACTATGTCAAAGAGTATAGCTCCTTGATGCTTGAGATATCGGACCTGTCAGAACAGAACCGACTCCTCTACTATATGGATGGGTTACAACCTTGGGTGGAACAAGAGTTGAGCATCGTAATGCAAAGACCTTGCTTCTGCCATAAGGGAGGCGGAGTCCCTCATTGAGTTTAGGAAGGAGAAGAAGGATAAGCCAAAGAATGATGGCCCATATAAAGGCAGGGGATAGAAATCACATTAGGAAGCATACCCACCCAAGTGGAAGGGAAAGTATGAAGGGGGCAAGGACCATCCTAAGAAAAGAACGTGTTTCATCTGTCAAGGGGACCGCGTGTCCTTCAATTGTCCCAAGAGAAAACAATTAAATGCCCTTATTAGTTCCCTTAGAGAAGAAAGGACCTCCGGTGAGAAGGAAGTCAAGATGGGATCAATGCGCTTTCTGAGCTCACTCAATTGGCTAAGGATATGGAGGTGCCAAAGGCCTTGAAAGGCTTGGTTTATGTTGAAGCCAAAGTAAATGGCAGAGGCACGAAGGCATTGGTGGACATAAGAGCCACTCACAACTTTGTGGCTGAAGGAGAAGCCACAAGACTTGGGATTCGGTGTGCCAAGGAAGTGGGATGGATGAAGGCCGTTAATTTAGCTTCAAGGCCAATCCTTGGTATTTTTTGAGGGGTACCCATTCAGTTAGCCGAATGGGAAGGCATGGTGGATTTGATAGTAGTATCCATGGACGACTTTAAAACGGTGCTTGGCATGGAGTTCGTCGATAAGGTACGCCCACTCTCCTTCTTGGATGCTAACACCATGCACATATCTAAGGGCAGGAGTCTTATGTAGTGCCCTTAGTTTGGGAAAAGGTGGAGTCCAAGATGCTGTTAGCCATGCAAGTATCTAAGGGACTCAAGAAGGGTGAGGTCACACTTTTGGCCGCATTGTAGGAAGCATTCTCACATAATGGAACGGAAGTGCACGAAGATATTAAGAGAGTCCTCAATGAGTACGAGGACGTGATGATGCCCGAACTTCCAAAGAAGCTCCCTCGGAGGGAGGTGGATCATGTGATTGAGCTGGAACCAGGTGCCAAGTCTCCATTCATGGGTCCTTACCAAATGACCCCGCCGGAATTAGAAAAGTTGAGGAAGCAACTTAAAAAAATTTTGGATGTGGGATTCATAAGGCCATCTAAAGCCCTTTTTGGTGCCCCGATATTGTTTTAGAGGAAGTACGATGGAAGCCTCTAAATGTGTATCGATTATAGGGCACTAAACAAAGTGACTATAAAGAACAAGTACCTGATCCCGTTGGTGGCTGATCTGTTTAATAGACTTTAGGAAAGCTTGATAGTTTTCGAAGTTGGACTTGAGATTGGGGTACTAGTAAGTCTGCATAGCTAAGGGAGATGAGTCCAAGACTACTTGTGTGACAAGGTATGGATCTTACGAGTTTTTGGTTATGCCATTCAGTTTAACGAATGCACCTGCTACTTTTTGCACTTTGATGAATAAGATCTTTCATCTCTTCTTAGATAAGTTCATAGTTGTGTACTTGGATGATATTGTGATATACAGTGAGACCTTGAGTGAACATGTTGAGCACCTAAGGGAGGTGTTCCAAGTACTTAGGGAAAATGAGCTCTTCATGAAGATGGAGAAGTGCTCATTTGCCCGAGAGGGGTGATGTTCTTAGGTTAGAAGGTTGTGAAGGGGAAGATCTTGTTGGATGAGGCCAAGGTGTAGGCTATCACGGAGTGGGAACCGCCTAAGAGTGTGTTAGAGCTAAAGTCTTTTCTAGGCCTCGTTAATTATTATCAACGGTTCCTCATGGGGTATTCGGCAAGGGCCACACCTTTGACCAACTTGCTTAAGAAGAAGGTTGTTTGGGAGTGGACGGAAGAATGTCAAAGGGCCTTTGAGGATCTCAAGCAAGATGTGATGGAAGAGCCTGTCCTAGCTCTTCCTAATTATTCGGAGACGTTCGACGTATAGACTGATGCATCGGACTTTACTATAGGGGGTGTGTTGATGCAGAAGAACCATCCTGCAGCCTACAAGAGCCGAAAGCTCAATGACATAGAAAGAAGATATCCGGTGCATGACATAGATGGCCTTCGGATGTGGAGGCACTACTTGCTTGGGAATCGGTTTGTGATCAATACCGACAATATTACCACTAGCTATTTCTAGAGGCAAAAGAAGTTAAGCCCCAAGCAAGTACGGTGGCAGGACTGTTTAGCGGAGTTCGACTATACCATGGAGTATAAGCTGGGCAAAGCCAACTTTATCGCGGATGCATTGAGTCGAAAGGCAGAGTTAGCAGCTTTGAGCCAGCTGCATTGTGATCTCACGGATCAAGTTCGGGAAGGATGGGCCTAGGATCACTTAGCTAAGAACTTAATGGAGATGGCTAAGGAAGAAAGGACTCGGAGATTTTGGATAGAAGATGGTATGCTCTACACCATTGGCCACCGACTCTATGTGCCGAAGTGGGGCAACCTGAGGAGGAAACTACCAAGGGAGTGCTATGACTCAAAGTGGGCTGGTTATCCTGGTATAAGACGAATCCTTGCACTTTTTGAAAAATCTTATTATTAGCCTAATATGCAGGATGATATGGAGGCATATGTAAAGACTTGTCTTGTATGCCAACAAGACAAGGTGGAACAAAGCAAGCCTGCGGGTCTACTAGAGCCTCTTCCTATTCTAGAGAAGCCATGAGAGAGCATATCTATGGACTTCATCTTAGCACTTCCTACTTCAGAAGGATGTGGTTTCATCATGGTGGTGGTGGATCGATTTTCTAAGTATGGAACCTTCATCCCTACCCCTAAAGATTGCATAGTCAAGGAAGCCAGGCGCTTATTCTTCAAACATGTGGTGAAGTATTGGGGTGTTTCTCAAAGTATCATCAGTGATCGAGGCTCAGATCTTCACTCTTCCACCATTTTTCACCCACAAACTGACGGGAAAACGGAATGGGTTAGTCACTTGTTGGAGATCTAGTTGAAGCACTTTGTGAGTGCTAACCAAATAGATTAGGCAAAGCTGTTGGACGTGGGCTGAATCTCCTACAATGTCCAGCGGAGTGAGGCAACACCAAAGAGTCCATTTGAGTTGGTGATGTACCAACAACCTACATCTCTGCAATAGCTTGCCAAAGGATACATAGGACCGAGCCCTGTAGCCTTCAGATATGTTAAAGGGTGGGATGAGCAACTGGATTTGGCAAAGGCAAACTTGTCCAAGGCAGCAAAGAGGATGAAGAAGTGGTCGGATGATAAGAGGAAGCTCAGGGCATTCGAGGTTGGAGACGAAGTAATGGTGAAGCTTCCAACCCAACGATTCAAGGCCTATAGGAAGGTGCACAAGGGCTTGACATGGAGATACGAGGGGCCATACCTCATTGTGAAGAAGGTTGGAAAGACTTTGTATAAGTTGGAGTTGTCAGCGAAGTTGAAGGTTCACCCTGTGTTCCATGTGAGTCTTCTAAAGCCTTATCATAGGGACAAAGATGATCCAAATAGGGGTGAATCTTCTTGAACTCCACCTGCAAATGTAGTGTCCTACGAAAAGGAGGTTGCAAAGGTGATGATCGATAGAGAGAAGTCGACAAGAGGAGTTCCTAAGCACATCGAGTACCTCGTGTGTTGGAAGGGCTTACTAGATAGTGAGATGAGCTGGGAACGCGAGGACTTGTGGTAGTTCCGTGACTAGATCAAGGTTTTCAAGACCACCAACAAGGACTTGATAAGGACGTCAAGGGCTTAGGTGGGGGAGGATGTTACGGCCTACTCATTTTTTTCACATTTTTTTTCTG
This sequence comes from Tamarix chinensis, assembly GCA_030549775.1. Classification (NCBI taxonomy): domain Eukaryota; kingdom Viridiplantae; phylum Streptophyta; class Magnoliopsida; order Caryophyllales; family Tamaricaceae; genus Tamarix; species Tamarix chinensis. The sequence goes on from CM060174.1 coordinate 29,244,164, forward strand.
GAAGGTTCTAAAATATTCTAGAGTTGTGTAGACTCTAGTAGAATTATGTAGAAATATATGGATCCTTATGTAAATATGTAAAGACCTCCTAGAATGGTGTGGAACTCTCTAGAATCTCAAAGGCTAGAAGGATCATGAAAGGATCTAGAAGAGTTTCATAAAATATCTTGTAATCTAGAAGGGGCTCTAGAAATATCTAAAGGTTGTGGAAGATATAGAACCTTCCACCAAAGGCTAAAAAGGGGAGGGGGACCTCAACTATAAATAGAGGATCACTCCATTTGCTTCTACCATCTCCCAAGTTGTAAGTTCTCTCCTCTCTCATTAATAAAGTGCTCTCTTCTTACACACAAACACTTTCTCACTCTCTTCAAGTCTTCTAAAGTATCTCCAAGTGTTTTTACTCATTCTTAAAGGCTTGGTAATAGCCTTTGTGTGGGAAAGGCTGACTTAGTGAGCACTTAAAGAGTCATGCTTCTAAGTGCCACATAGGAAAAGACTATGAAAAATAAGTTGCCATACATATCTGCCCACAGTTGCTCTGTTCCAATAATACAAGTCTAGAATGCCAAGGCCACCCTTCATTTTTGGCTTACACACTTTCCTCCAAGAGATCAATGCTTTTGGCTTATGATATAACGTGTTGCATATGCGATCAACTTGCTTCACTACTGTCTTGGGTAATGAGAATATTTGAGCCCATAAGCATTGAATACCTCTCAAAACAGCTTTGCTCAACTGCAACCTGCCAGCATAACTCAGAAATCTAGCAAACCAACACTTAATTTTTGCTAACAATCAATCAAGCAAAGGCTGGTAATGTTTTACATTCTGCCAAGAAGTACTGAATTGCACCCCCAGATATGGGGAAAATTCCTAAGTCACAACCCAAAATGGAATGGATATATTGCTGCTATGATGGATTGGCTCGTAACCCAGAACAATCACCAACTTCCTGAATTTTGTCATGAATTAACCTTGCAGATTCAGTATCATCTTTCCAGAAAGTAATAAGTCATCAGCAAAACAAATATCGATGATATTTGCAACCTGGATGCCCAAGAAACTCATTGTCTTTCCATAATGTTTGCAAGCTGCAGTGAAAATATTCCATTCCTGGGACAAAAAGGTAGGGGGAGAGAGGATCCCTTGCCTTAGCCCTCTCTTACTAGAGAATGGTGCAGTTAAACCTCTATTTACCTTCAATGAAATGCGGACTGAAGTGATGCAGGACATAATGAGATGCACAAAATGACTTGGGAATCCAAACTCCAGTAAGATCTTTTCAATAAAAATCCACTTTATGCTGTCATACGCCTTCTGTATATATATTTGCACCATCATTCGAGGGCTATAATTTCTCCAGTTGTGCTTCTCAAGTTCATAAGCCATAAGAACATTACCATTCAGCATTCTACCTTTAATAAAAACAGTCTGAGAAGCAACTACCACTTCATGACTCACAGGTTGCAATCTGTCTGCAAAAACCTTTGAAAATATTTTATAAAAAATATTGCAGCAAGCAAATGGGCGAAATTCCTTTCCTTGCTAGCATTTGACACCTTAGGGATTAAGGTGATGGCAGTATTGTTGATCTGTTTTAGAAGTCTGCCAGTATACCAGAACTCCTTAACAGCCTTAACTATATCTTGCCCAATGATAGACCAAGAATGCTTAAAGAAGTATTGATTTTACCCATCTGGTCCTGGACTTTTGATATTCCCCATTGAGAAGAGAGCTTGTTTGACCTCTTCACTCGAAATTGGCCTGAGCAGATGTAATCTACTATCTTGAGACAGAATTCTGGTTCTGTAGATATCTACACCAATGTGTTGGAGTGTAGCATTTGATGATCCAAGTAGTTTTTTAATAGAAGTTCACAAATTATCCCTTAATGTCCTCCTCTTGTAAACAGGTGCCATCATAAGCAGTTAACTGTTGGACTCTATTGAAGGTGTCTGCCTTTAACATTTGCAAAGAAATATCAAGTGTTATTATCACCCATCTTGATTAAGTCTATATGTGCTTTCTGTTGAAAGAAACTCTCCTCTTCATGTGCTCTTCAATTTCAGTCAAGGCTAGCTTCTCTTTCCTTACTAACATGCTCACTGTTAAGGGGACCAGCTTGCAGTGGAGCTTTGATTTCCAGCCATCTTTCACGGGTCTCCTCTCTTTTCTGTTTAACATGGGCACATTTTGTGGGATTATAATCCTTCAAAATTGTCTTCAAATAAGATTGTCTTTGAACAACCTTGTAACTGACGTCTCTTTTGCCCTAAGCTACCAAGCTTTCGTGACCAAATCCAGGAAATCAATCCTTAGAGTCTCAGAAGTTATAAAAGTAGGATGGATGAGAACCTGGTTTGGAACGTTTATCCCAGGTTACTGTACCAGCTGCATGGTCAGATATGCAACCTGACAAAAAATGGACCTGCATATTTGTATACAAATGAAGCCAATCACAATTTAAAAAACTTCTAACTTGTACCATAACCGAGTCTCTGGGCTTTGGTTATTTGTCCACGTGTAAAGATCTCCAGTAAAATGTAAATCTCCTATGCCATATGCTTGGAGGCACTGTATAAAATCCTCCACATCTTGGACATCTATCTCCCTCCCAACCGTTTCATGAGCATGCAGCACTACAATAAAATCATGAAGTACTATCCAAGGCCTTTGTTGAGGATTAACAGTCTGTAACCACTGCCATAGACTATGTCTCTGCTGCCCAGTGTTGACAGCATACACCATGGTCATTAAGAAGCACATATTACCATTTTTCTGATCCAGACTTACATGAATCCCTTGTTCACTTTTAGATAATACTTGAATATCATACTTAGAATCATCCAATAACAGCCATGTTCTCGCATTTCCTTAATGTTCATAGTTACATATAATTTTCCTGTTCAGTCTCAATCTATCAAACACTTGTTTGTATTTGTCAATCATTACTCTTGTCTAGAGTAAACCAAGAAATACCTAGATTCTGCTTCTTAGCAAAACAATGCACCTCATTTTGTTTGAGGACTTTATTAAGTTCTCATACGTTCCAAACAGCTATATTCATATAGAATCAGGAGGTCTTCCTCCTCCCTGATCCAATTTGCTGGGAATCATGTCCAGTCATAGAAGTCAAATTCAGAGGCAGCACATCCATGATGGCTGGAACAATCACTCACTCTGCTGTTACATCTCATATCCACATCTGTTTGCAGTGCAGGGCTAAAAACTACAGTTAAGGAAAACTTCACCTCAGGCATTGAGATAGGCTTCGTGATCCATACTTGCTTCTGATGTGAGGCACTTTGATGCTTCGAGCATTGTCTCGAATCATGCCCCATGGTGTCGCACACAACAAGGTGGTCTCCATTCATATGTAACACATTGCTTAAGCGTCTCCTCATGAGGCAGTAAGCACTCCACTGTTGGAGAGCACGCTACTAATGTTGACTTAAATAGGAAGTCTCGGGTAGGAGATTCTCCCTTTGGAAGTAGTGATAGCATCCACACAAATAGGATGGCCATTTAAGCTACCAAGTTTCCTTAAGGAATCTTGTGGCCAAAGGTGAAGGGGTAGCCTTGGGAAAAGGATCCAAAGAGGCAAAATGTGCCAATCAGATTTATCGAAGCAAAATTCAGGGTACCATTTGTGCTGTAAAAATGGTCTAGCACCAAACGTCCAATATGGCTTCTCTAGCACACTATTCAAATCATTTTAATTTGAGAAACAGAAAACAAAATAACCTCGTTCTCTGGCTTTTTGGCGAGAAATTTCCATTGGAAATGAACACACATCTGCATCTCTGCATAAGTAGGTAGAGGACTGGGTACATAGCCAATGAGAGTATTTATCCAACACACAACTTCCTTGTCAATTTCAGACTGTAGAATCTGAGCCTTTGCTTTCCCCTCAACAATGATCAGTGCCACATACTTGCAATTCAAACCCTGTTGAAGTCAGAGATTGTAGGTGAGCATCTCCTTCCAACTAGGTTTACGTTTTGGCATTGCAGAGCTCTCTCAAACCACATCAGGTTGAGGGATTTCAATACTCGAAGGGCTAGGGATCGGCAAACCAAGCACCGAAATGGTTTGAACATCAATTTTTACTAGTATAGGTCTCAATCTGTTTCGAACCATGACCTGTCAGGTTTCCTCAATCCACTAATCTATACTGATTTCTTATGCGATTCATATCATCCGAGAGTTAGGAGTTGTAGATTGCATTGGCTTACAGCTATAACAAACACCCTGGAAATGGACACAGAGATGGCCATTCCCTTAGTATTCTTATGTACAGCATTCTAGACTTGGTTCCCTTCTTCAAGAGGATAAAACTGATTGTCACCCATGATCATTCTTCAACACGCCATTTGACCCTCTCCCACGTCATCGGTTTTTGTTACTTCACTGCTTGTCATTTGGTTTTTGTAGATTTTTGTTTTTACTTTTGAGAGAAGAGATCATTGTTTTTTTTTTCTTTGCCTTTTATGAAGGCAATTGTAGAGTATGTGTATTGTACATTGAGGATTGAGAGAAAAAGTAGGAGACTGTTTCTGATTTCATGAGTTTCACATTTAATGCTTTGAGGTTTTATGAACTTGAAGAATGAGAGTGAAAAAAAGCCAGAAATGGAGAAAGAGGGAGAAGTGAACTGAGAAGAAACTGAGAAATGGGACGTGAAAGGAAGATTGCTTTTGGAAGCAAAATCTTGAAGAAAAAGGATTACAATTGTGCACAGAGCAAAGTAGCCCAACTAGATATACGTATGCTAAGGATGGAAGCTACAAGTGTATGCTTTTGCCTTTTACCAAGAACTTTATCTTTTCGAGATAAAGAGTAAAAATTACATTTGAAATTTGAGAAAATAAATTAACTAAACAGTTACATGTCATCTCTACTGCCAACAAAGAATTTTTCATATTTTTTATTAACATAATGAGTCTTTGAATATTAATTTAGAGGAATTTTAATGTCAAATTATACTATTATGTTATCATATATGAATGTGCAAGGGACTTTGGATATTGAACACATTATTATAATGTGATAAACCATATTCCCTCTGTATTCAAAAGACTATCAGTGTGGATTTCAATGATAAAGTTTGACCGTTAATATCTTTTAATATATATTAATAAAAATGCGAAAGAATAATATTATAAAATTAATTTTTAATACAGATATAATAGTTATATTTTTATATCATAATATATTATATTTTGATTGGAATTAATGGTGAAATTGTATCCTTAAAATACGCAATGACAATCTTTTGAATATAGAGGGAGTATTTTACACCAATTTGAATAGGTTCTGTTTATATTTAGCAAACATGTTGAGCCATTGATTCAATTAGTTTGAACCACCGGTCCGACCATTGAGCATGTGAGCCTATAGTATGACCAATTCTATGACTTGTCATCCTATTAAAACTATGGTACTACATTTTTTTTTTATTAAAAATATATCAATCTAGAGCTACAAATAGAAAAAATTCTCATAAATACTATAATATATTTTTTTTTCTATTTATGATAATCTTAATGGAAGATATTTTAATTTACAATTTTGTTTAAAAAAAAAATGCTAATTCCATGCTGACGTCACCATACCGTGCTCGACTGTGCAATACAGTGGCATGATATAAATTTTGCTTCTTCGTCTTTCTTTTGTTTTTCAAGATTTATTATATTCTTCTAATGAAACTACCTTGAGAATGATGTACACAATTGTTTCTTTGTTGAATCCGATGGAAAAATTGGTATTTAAATATTTGCATTTGTTCCTTTCTCATATGACACATCCATCCTAACATATGCTTGTTGATGTTTTCTATGATCTTTCTGCTGATTCTAGTATTTTCCTTTCATCTTCCCCACTAATGTTCTGCCTTTGATATGAAGCAGAGCTGGTCTTTTACTGATATATGGAGCTGGATATCAACTCGTTCTTTAGACGATTTTATTTCCCCCTTTTCTCTGGATATTGACCTGGCCGTATAATACCGTAGGTGCATTTTTCCATGTGTATCAGCCATTTTATTTTGCCGTCGATGCACTTCTGCAGGTCTACATCCATGCAAGGAAAATTATTGAAACACAATCTTGGTTCAGAAGTAGTAGATGCTTTAAAGGATATGAAGAAGCAGCTTTCCGAAAATGAATCAAGGTAGTTGCTAGGTACTTCTAGCAAAGTGCGTTCTAATGGTTTAAAGTCTTGAGTTGGATCTAGCTTGTTGTAAAATCTGCGTATGCACATCCCGTGATTGCGATTTGTTATAGGTATTTCCTCGTTGACTTTTCCTCTTATTGAGCAAGGTCCTTTTAGCTTATCATGTATACTGATATGTGAGAATTTCTGTACTGTAGATACTATATTAAATTTATCTATCAACGTGTTGGATTTCTTATGCATACTTTGAGAACCTTCTATTCTTCTAGCTATACTTAAATGAGACGAATGGACAATGAGCGGGACATATTAGACGCGCACTAAAAAAAAGAGAATTTATATCACATACTCAAAATCCCTTCTTAAAAGATACTCTCAGTATATCCCGGAGCTGCTCACTCATAGCTGGACAAATATATCATACTACCTTTTTTCCCCGCCTGTTATTCTTTCTTACGCATGCAATAGTTTAGGAGAGTTTCATTCAATCAGCTAAAGAGATAGCTTGCTCACATTTATTTTCAATTTAAACTCGCAATTCTTTAATGTTTTGATTTAGATTTATAATACGAAAATTGTAATTCAAGACATTCGTTTTAGCTATTTCAATTCAGTAATATGAGAGAATCGCAGTTACATCCATGTTGTATATCTTCTCTTGAATTTCTTTAATTCTCATCCTCTTTCTACAAATCGTAATTCACATCATCAAAGTGGATTGAAAGTGCAATTCAAAATCAAAATTGATTCATATTATTCTGAATTGAAATGAAAGTACTGATGGAATTGAATCTAGAGGCGACTTGCAATGAAGAGACAAGACAACTGGATGACCATGTAATCTCATTAGGTGTATCTTGTATTTTCATCTAGTAGAGGCATATTGATAAACATGAATGATTAAAGTATTTGTTGAATATGTTCGTCGGAATATTTTTTATTTTATGATAATTGCTTAAAATGTTTAGATTCATTACATATAAACTACTGAGGTACCACCAATAAAATATATATGTTGGGCATTTGATGAACATGTCTATTCATGTATAGGTATTTAATTTATTATTATTTTTTTATGTTCATTGCATAAAACTTTTAAGTTCATCAAATTAATATTTTAGGGTCAACTATTAAAATATGTTATGTCAAACATCTAATGAACATGTGTATTCACATATGGTATATACTTTTTCATTTTATATTTATCGCATAAAATTTTTAGGTTCAACGCATAAAATGTTTAGATTCAATGTATAAAGCATTTGAGTTTCATCACATAAAATGTTTGTCTTCGACATCTAATGATTATTTTATTAACTCGTTAGTGGACACATGCATTGTTGTTGATGAATTGAGTTCTTCTATAATCGAATATGGAAGGTTTGAACCATTATGAATAATTATTCACTTTGAAGATGAGACTTATATGTTATATAATAATTATGCTCCCTTGTATATGATTTGAGTATTAGAAAATGTAAGTAACGGTTTGGAGTTGATGGAAATTTATCAATGAAATAATATGTTTATTATAAATTAAGGACGAAACCGATGCTTATGTCATTTGTCATAAAGAGAAGCATAGTATAACATACACAAATATGGACATTCATTATGGTTACAAGGCCATGGTTCAATTCTACATAGTCAAAGATGGGTATTGGACTCTTAAATCATATACAAGGGAGCATAAAAGAAACATCAGTTAAGGTCCCAAAGAAATGTCATAGATAGCTAGTAGACAACGTTAAATAATGAAGGATTCTAGGGTTAGATTGCGTGATGCCATTAAGTTAACTAATGAGATAGGTGGGTCTCAAAACTTGGGATTTACTTCTAGGGTTGTGTATATCGATATTGCAAATAACACATAAAACCTTTGATGCCAGTTAATCAACTCTATTAGTACAGATATTTAAGAAAGGGGATCTATGAGAACACAACATTTATTTTGATTTTGAGGTGGATGAAGATGGTAGTCTTTATAGTTTTCTTTGGTGTGATAGTAGGATAAAAGAGGATTTTGATATGTTTGGTAATCTTTTGGTTCATGACACAACCTATAGGATCAAAAAATATAATATGATTTGTGGATTTTTATTGAATGAGAGCACCGATACTTTAGTTAGGGAAGGTGGAGTATGGAGAAAGATAAAGTTACAATTAAGTCTGGGATTCTAGTTACTAAAACTAAACTAGATAAAATAGGAAAAGAATTAGTTGCAAGGTTGGGGTTATAAAGTTAAACCAACATATGTTAATGTCCAAACTAGGTTTTAAACTAATCATCCAAATTTTATCAAATTTTAACCTAATTAAATTTATATCTAATTCATCATAATAATACATAAAATACAACACATCTTATAATAATTATTCTAATTAATTACACATAATTACTAGTTATACAACACATCCCAAAAGTGAGGCTTGGGCTCGGTTTATTTAATTAAATGAACGTGCCGAATTGAGCTTTTAACGAGCCGAGCTGAGGCTAATACTGAATTGGCTCAACTCATTTACAACTCTAGTTACATCTAAGGAAATCCTATGGAATGGAGTGTTGTTGAACATGTCTTTTTAGCTTCGGCTTTCCCTTCTACTATATACAATTGGTGATATAGTGTATTACTATTGTGAGTTACTCCATTCTCTTTAATGGTATACCTAGTCCTCCTTTCTCTACTAAAAAATGTATAAGCCATGGATACCCTATCTCCCCCTACATTTTGTGTTAGTTATGGAGTATCTATATCGAATATAACAAGGGTTATGGTTGACCAAGGAGTTTAGATGCCACCCTAAATACAAAAAAGCCAAGATCATTGCTTTGTCTTTGCTAATGATCTTCTATTGTTCTCTCATGAGGATTCTTCATTAGTCCAGGCATTAATGAATAGTTTCCGCCCATTTTATAAGTTATTTAGCCTTGAGTTGAATCTACAAAATAAGAAAAAGGAAAAAAAAAAGCCACTACTATTGTGTAAGAATGTTTGATGCTAGGAAAATATAGTTGATCACTTTGCTTGAAATGCAAGCTAGCCATTTGACTGTTACCTTTCTTGGTGTCCTTTTAACAAGTAAAATCTTTTTTTTTGTTCAATGCTCTCAACTCATGGACATGATTACGGCAAAATTGCATCTTTAGCCTGTCAAATTACTAAGCTATGATGGCATACATTGGCTTATCAAATTAGTAATTTATACTATTCAAATGTACTGAATGCAATTGTTTCTTTTATCTAAGAAAGTACTTTATAATATTGAGGCTCTGTGTTGATTATTAATATGGTCACGCTCTACTCAAATCACTTGAAAATATTTTATCTCATGGAAAACTATATGTTCCCCAGACCATGAGGGAAGATTGGGTTCGACAAACCTAGAAACTTGGAATAGGGTAACAATTGGTAAACTACTTTGGAAACTAGCAATGAGGAAAGATATTATGTGGGTAAATGGATACTCGAATATTACTTTAAAGGAAAACCTCTCTAGGATGTTGCAATCACAAACTGGTTATCCTATAATATGAGGAATATACTAAAATTAAGGAAGTTGATATCTTGTGGACGTGCTTCAAATCAAACCATGATACTTGACAAAACAATAAACTACAGCATTTTAAAATTGGAAGACACCATTAGCTCTTTAGGTTGCGACCCATGAAATATCGGTTACCAAGCAGTCTATGAAAACATTGGTATTCAAGTTGATCAAAAATGTATTTTGTGTAACTCATAACAAGCATTAATGGATCATTTTTTCTTTTAGGGCTCATATATTCTAGAATTATAGAGAAAATTTCTTGCTAGCTTAAGTCCTATTAATCTATTCCTCACTTGTCAAAGAAAGTTGCCTTGTATTTCTCAACAAAGGAGAATACCAAAAGAAAAGTATATGGCACCGAAGCCTCTATTTGGAAGATTAGTGTACCCTTTTTTGGCATCAAAGAAACCGAAGAATTTTTAATCAAAAGCACTTGTCTATTTTATCTTTACTAAAACATATTGTTTGGGATGTTGCTAGTTGTGAAGGTTTTTTTTTTCTTTAAAGAAAATGTTTTAACTCGTTAGCCAAGTGCATTGATGGGATAAATTATGGGGAATACCTCTTGTTTTAGATGTACTTAAATTGCCAAACTTGGTTTTAATAAAAAGTGACATTACTATATATATATATATATAAAGAAGAAGCAATAGTAAGAGTTAAAAATCATTACATTTTCTACTAAAGTTGAATTTACATCAAAGAATTTCAACAAGTAGTTGAATGATGACACAAATCCCTCCTTAATTCTACGATGCTGAACACTTTTTTTTTTGAACTCTCATAAATATGCCACACATATAGATGACTTTTCAATTGGGGGAAAACTCTACTAATCATAGCAACCATAACAACTTATTAATATGCCATGAAAGTCATTGATTGCCATCCACCCATAGATCTTAAAAATATTTTAAACAAAGATGGACTCTTATGATGGTTACAAGGACATGGTTCAATTCTACACAGTCAAAGATGGGTTTTGGACTCTTAAATCACATATAAGGGAACATAATTGGAAAAAACATATATCAATTAAGGTCCCAAGGAAATGTAATAGATAGTTAGTAAACAACATTAAATAATGAAGGACTCTAGGGTTATATTGTGTGATGTAATTAAGTTGTTAACTAATGAGGTAGGCGGGTCTCAAAACTTGGGATTTACTTCTAGGGATGTGCATAACGCTATTGCAAATAGCACATAGAAAACCTTTGATGCTAGTTAATTAAATATATTAGTACAAATATTTAAGAAAGGGAATCTGTGAGAACATAACATTTATTTTGATTTTGAGGAGGATGAAGATGAAAGCCTTTATAGTTTGTTTTGGTGTGATAGTAGGATAAAATAGGATTATGATTTCTTTGGTGATCTATTAGCTCATGACACAACCTATAGGATCAACAAATATAATATGATTTGTGGATTTCTATTGAATGAGAGCACTAGTTCTTTTGTTTGGTTGTTTAAAATGTTTTTGAGATTTATGGGTGGATGACAATTATGGCTTTCATGTCATATCAATAAGTTGTTATGGTTGCTACGATTAGTAGAGTTTTCCCCCAATTGAGAAGTAATCTATGTATGTGACATATTTTTGAGAATTAAAAAAAAATTCAACATCTTAGAATTAAGAAGGGATTTGTGTCATCATTCATCTACTTGTTGAAATATCACAAAACAAAAGCTAAATTCAACTTTACTAGAGAATGTAATGATTTTTAACGCTTATTATTAATTCTTCTTTTTGATAAGTAATGTCACTTTTTATTACTACCTATAATATCCCACCCTAAAAGTTTTCAAAAAAATGTTTAAAATTATGTTAATATAAAATAAAGTAGTTTTAGTTTTGAAAATGACTTAGAATTGGGTGAAAATGTGGAATTTTAGCGATTTCAGTCGACTGGTTGCTCAAATTTATCAATTGGTACGCCCAACAATCCTTATTTTCATTTCCTGTAGAACCAATCGGCTGGTTTCCCCAAACCCATCGACTGGTCATGCTACAATTCCAATATTCTTTTTCTATTTTAGTTTCAATTCTCTTTTTAATGTTTATAAAAACTTCTAGTTAGAGTTTGTTTATGTTAATAAGAATATTTTGATGCTTTGGGATTATGTTCACATTATTTATATCATTTTATGATTTTACTTAGTTAAAAACCTCCTAAAAGCACTTTTGAGGCATTTCTCCTCACCTACCAGCTTTCTTCTCTCCTCCTACCTTCTCCCTCTCTCTTCTAGCTCGTGTAAAACTCCTTACCTTATTGTTGCTCTGTCTTGATCTAATATTTGCTGGACTTCATCATTCCTTCTTACTCATTTATACACAACATTCACTCTACCCTTGATAGTCAAAATTTTAATTTCTCTCCTCATTCATTTTTGGTCGACCAACAGACCCCTTAAGCCCTCCTCATCTAATTCCTTCTCCTCTTTACACACACTCATTAAACCCCTGTTCACTTACTTTCGTTTCCTTAGAAATTTTCTAAGTGTTGGGTGTTCTACTTCCTTCCCTTTGGTGTGAAGAATCAGGCCCTTCCGCTTGGCCTCAAATTCCGATTCTTATCACTATTTAAAAACTTGTTTTCTCTTTCCCCTCTTCTTTCTTTGGCATACCTTGGTATCTATAGATGCCTTCTTTCCTCTCCTTCCCTTTTCTTGTTCCAACAGAGAACCAAGGCCCTTAGCTCATACTCTTCCATTGTATTTTTTCTTTAGTTCCCCTCTTCTTAATCTTTACTTTAGTTCCTCTTTGTTCTTTATAAATAAAGAGGGATAAAATTTTTGAGAGAATTAAATATTTCTTACTATTTGCTATTCTTAGTTATCTATCTTATGGGCAAAGGTTGATAATTTATACCTCTATCCTTCTTTTATGTTTTTCTTATTATTAAAATTTAAAGTATGTTTTATTATTTTTTGGATTCTTGATTTTCTTAGATAATCAAGGATCTTGTAGTGGACCATCAAGTTAGGAGTATTTTCTCTTAGCTAGAAGATTTGCTTTGAGGTAAAACAAATCTCTATTTTGTGATAAGGTTTGGTGTTCATGTTTGCATTAGTTATTATCTCTGATTTTTAGCATGTTCCTAGAGAAAATCATGAGTTACTAGATATATAATAAATTGAGATATGCATGGAGAATATGGATGGTTGGAAGCATGAGATGTGGCATCATATAGATCTTTGGTCATAAGTGTACATCGAAAGTGTGGCGTAGTAACTAAATTATGGAGTTTTTATGCATCAAACGTGCTTATATGCTTATGTAATTTTATGACTCTAGCTTTCTATCCATGTATCAAATATTGTTTGAGTTTAGTAGTATGTGGTCTTCAAGACCTTTTGATGAGTTTTAGATACGTGTGTATGATTGATTCTAGATGTGATATCATGAAGCTTGATTTTGTTGTGGATGTAGTTCTTGTTGATTTCCTCCTTGATGTTGATTACGTGGGCATGCTTAGGTTATTTTTGACTCAAAGCATGAATTTGATAGGTTAAGCATGAAAGTGTGGTGCAATTAATTAGTGAGCATGTTTATGATGTAGTTATGTTATTAACAACAGTAACATGAATAGGATGTGAATTATGGGGTGTTAAGAATAATTTAGCTGTTTTGGACTTAGTGTGAAGGTTGTGAATATAGTATAATGTTGAGTCTTTAATTTAATCTTTGAATGATGATCTGGGTATTAAGTGTCTTCTGCATGTTTTCATATGAGTTGGTAGTATATGCCTTGGTTAATCTAATTACTTGAGCTTGGGATTGATGACATCATGACTTATATATTATTTTACTTGTGTTGATGAATGGAGGCATGAAGTATGATTTTTATTGAAGTCAAGCATGATCATGTTGAGTTTTGATTCCTATTATGATTGGTGTGAATTCGTGTGTGGAGTATGCCTTTTTATATGCCCTAGAACATAGATGCATGCTAGGATTAAATTAGAGAAGATTGGCAATGTTGTTATGTGTGGTTTGTTGGTTTGGGGGATGTTTTTCCCTAACTAGTTAATCTATTGTTGGACCCATCAACTGATTGTGTAAGCAATCGCACGATTTGGAAATTTTGATTAGCTAGTTGTGAGATTTGTTGACTGGTTCGATGAAGCAATGAACTAGTTTTTATGAATAGTCGATCAGTTTGCCAAACTTGTCGACTGCTTTTCCTATGACTAGAGAGGTTGAATCTCTACTTAGACCCATCGATCCATTTAGAAAAATCTATCGATTGGTTCCCATGAACAGTCGATCAATTTGCCAAACTCATCGACCGGTTTTTTGGTGACTAGAGTGGTTTGGCCTCGGGTTAGACCCATCGACCGGTTTGGCCAAACCTATCAACTAGTTCTTATGAATAGTTGATCTATTGGACTGACCATTCAATTGGCTTCCCTGTGTGTTGCTTTCTTAGGTCTGGTGTGGGCAAACTAGTCGACTAGTCCTAGGGATTGATCAACTGGTTTGTCTATATTTCTCCATGTTTACTTGATATTTAATATTCCTTGTTTGAGACTTCCATATTAATGTTTCTATATAACTATAACATTTTAATCATGATATTGACCATGCCTAATCTTAGATTTAATGTCAATTAAAATAATAAAAGTATGATGCCTTGAGTGGTTAAGCTTAGTTTTCTCCCCTAGGCACTCATGTGGTGGCTTGTATTTCTTGTGTTGTGTTTAGTGTTATTACTTGGTAATACTCATTTGGTTATTAATGAAAGTGTAATTATGACTTGTGATATCATTTGTTAACTAATAATAATAATAATGGAATTGTATATCTTGTGTTATGTTTGGCTTTATTTCTTGGTAATACCCATTTGGTTATTAATGGAATTATAATTATGATTTGTAATATCACTTGGTAATTAATAATGAAATTAAAAAGGATAAAATAGTTCTTTATGTGACTTGTGGCCTTGAGTTGTGTTTGGTGTGAATATTTAGAAACACCTAGTTAGATTGTTCTAAAGTTATATTGCAAATTGTGGGATCACTAATTAATAATATAATGGGAATAAGATTTCGTTCAAGCCTCTTCTCTAACTCTCTGGTTGGTTACTTGGAGTTAGTAGCTTAGTAACATGTGATATTTGCTTTCCTTTCATCTCCTTTTACTTAGTAACTTTTCCATCCTATTAGGCTGTGGCCTGTAAGCAGGAGTAAGAATAATACTATGGTAGACCGTCATTGTAACACCCCAAAATTCACTAATTTTTTTGAAAGCGGAAGAATTTAAATTAAAACCTGTGAATTCTGGGGATGTTACCGCCACACTTAGTACCAAATCGGTTCTCTCCGATCGTTTCAGTACTAAGTGCTAAGGCTAAGAAAATTATGAACATTAAACTCAAACCAATAGCTCATAAAAGAACTAGAAAGATTGTACATGAAAATCAGAGTGCGTGTAAAGAATCATGAGTCAAATAGAAATCAGAGTGCGAAATTAAAATTCTTTGGAAGGAATATTATTACAATCGATAAAAGGTTTCCTTCAAATATTTAATACGAGGTAATAGATCAAGCAGGATAAATCCGATACAAGAAGAAATAATAGAAATAAATAAGATATCAAGAAGAGGGAATCCGGCCACACTACTCTCGAACTTTGAACCAAAATAAACTCAACACACAGCCCCGACTGGTGTTTCGCCCACCTGCACAAATCAGAAGGGCATACTACTCGTGGGAATGAGCAGCATTCATGAAAAGGGTGATCAGTGCGCTACGTACTGAGTAAGGTAACCGAGCACTAAGGCCAACACATAAGCACATAAACCATGCATAAGAATAAAAGAGCATAATCATGTTAACATAAATGCATATGACCAACCAGGTAAAAGTACAAAGGCCCAATTATAGTCTGGATGAATTTTTAAATTAATCACTGATCAGAACTCATTTCACACCATACTTTTTATCAAGTCCATACAAGTATGGGAACCCCACTATTTTTGCCGGTGGATCGGTCTCTAGGGCACTCTGGCTCCTGGCCACTATTCTAGCCGGTGGATCGGTCACTAGGGTACATACCCTACCACTATTATATGCCGGTGGATCAGTCTGGCCCCTTCTCGCACGGTGTTCCACTATAAGTAATTAGTATCTTCCCACTTATTAACAACATATATAGTTTGGTTCATTATGCTCGGGATCCCCCACTATTTTAGCCGGTGGATCGGTCACTAGGGTAACATACCCTACCACTATTAAGCTGGTGGATCGGTCTCCGGGCTACCGCAGTACCTGGCCACTATTATGCCAGTGGATCGGTCTGGGTCCGGCTCAAAATCTTCTACTTTACGTGATTAATGTCTTAAGTATATTATTCGGACAATTTTAACCCTAGTCATGCATGAATCCCTCCTTTAACACATATCCTCCAAATCCACTCCACATCTCACTCTAGGGTTTTATCCCGAGACCCTAATTTAGACCTCAGTGGCCCAACTTAGTCCACCTCACACAACCCAAATCATTTTAACACCCCACATACCTCAACTCATAAATACCATCCTCATAATTACACTCTAATCACCAAGTACACATGATACAACAAAAACCCTAAGCAACCACACCAAACCCTAATCAACCACAACAACCCATAGTTAACCACTCCAAACCCTATTTAACCATAACAACCATAATTAGCCATTCCAAACCTTAGTTAATCACAACAACCTATAGTTAATCACTCCAAACCCTAATTCAGTCTCCTCCATACCCATATAATGTCCTACGTACTATTTTTCATCCCAAGTGTTCAAACACCCAAACAACACTTACATTACCTTCCTTACATCCCAAATCAACTTTCCACATGTAAATTTCATACCCATGTAGACATTAACCTCCCCATGCAAACCTTCGAACTTTTTCATGCAAACCCTAAAATTCCACGTGAAACCCTAAATTCAACCATGCAAACCCTAATACCACCATACAACCATCAATGCCACCATGTAAACCCTAATACCACCATACAACTATAAATACCACCATACAAACCATGATTCCGTCATACAAAACCCTAAATTTAATCCACACAAAACCAAAGATTCACCTATACCAAACCTAAATTCAAACCATATAAAACCCAAATATTTGTCCATACAAAACCCTAAATTCAATCCATACCAACCAAATATTCATCCTTACCAAACCCTAGATTCAAATCACATAAAACCGAAGATTCATCCTTACCTTACCATTGATTAGATTCTACCATTCATAACCACAAATTAGATTTTTCCCATATAAGACCATAAGTTAGATTCTCCCACATAAAATCATAAATTAGAATCTCTCAAGTAAAACCATAAATTGGATTCCCCCAAACAAATCATAAATTAGATTCTCCCAATCAAATCATAAATTAAATTCTCCCAAATAACATCATAAATTAAATTCTCCCAAACAAACCATAAATTCGATTTTCCCATATAAGATCATAAATTAGATTCTCCCAATTAACATCATAAATTAGATTCTCCCAAACACACCATAAATTCGATTCTCCAATATAACATCATAAATTAGATTCTCCTAAATAAAACTATATTTTATATTCTCCGTATAAAACCATAAATTATATTCTTCTACATAAAACCATACATTAGATTATTCCTTATAAAACCATAAAATTAGGTCAACTCACTTCCCTTAGTCAACTTCTTTCTCCATCCTCCTTTTTCATCCTTTCTTCCACACAAACCACATCGACATCCTCTCATGCATGTCTTACAGGGTCACAAAACATATCGTCATATACACATAGTACACATGCCATACAAAAACATACTTCAACTCCATGTCATACCACATACAAAATAATTAATAATCATAAACATAGAATACATAGCATATGAAGCACATAATGCATATAAGCACACAATGGCCTTAGTAACACCCTTACCTAAAACGATATGCCTCCTTAGGGCTTTGACTGGTCTCACCTATTATGAGGGAAAAGTTAAAATTAGACTCCCTCCTATCAAAAATACTATTAAAAAGTAACTTAATATAAGACTAGGATTTGATAAAATATTAAAATAATAATAGCAAAAATACCAAAAATAATATCGATATAATAATAATAAGGTTAATAAAAACAGTAACAATAATAATAAGAAGGACATTACTCAGAAACATAGTAAAATAAGGGCTTCATCCCTTTTACTAAAATAATACTACTAATCATAATATTAGTATATTAAATAATCAAATGTAGTAATAATAATAGTGATGAAATAGTAATAATAATAATAATAATAATACATTATTAGCAAAACTAATGTTAAAATATTTGTATTAATAATAATGGAAATTCGAAATAGGAATAATAATAATAATTATACTTATAACATTTTAATATTAATAATAGTAAATATAGAAATAATAAGAAGAATAATAATAAAATCGAATTAAAATATAATAGGCTTCAGCCCTCAACATAAATAATAATAAAAACATTAATAATAATAATAATAATAATAATAATGATGATACATATTTAAAATATAAATATTAAGAATAATAATAATAGTATTTATATGAAAATAATTGAAATAAAATAATTTAAGGGTTATAAAAATAGGGAAAATAGCTGAGAGGGTCTAGGGTTCAACCATAGGCTGGTGGGGATAGGCGGCACTGGCGGTGGTGCACGGAGGTGGCGGAGTGGCCGAAAAAGGGAAGAAAAGGGTAAAAGTTGGATGTTGGGAAAAAGATAGGGAGAATTAAGGTGAGGGTTGGGGTGTTTATGGTTACCCAAAAGGAGAGGGACATAATGGAGGTAGTGGCGCAGCCAAAGGTGGCGGCGCACGGCGGCGATGGGTGGTGGCCAAATGGAGGAGAAGAAGAAAGAGAGAGGAGGAGAGGGAGAAAGAGGAAAAGAGAGGTAGGGGAAGGTCGGGCAGGGTCTGTAGAATAATTTGGGAGGTGAAAGGAGCGGCATAAATAGTGGAAGAAGTGGCTAAGGGTGGTTCGAAGGGCGGCGGAGGTGGAAGAAGGGTTAATCGGGTAGGGAAGTTTGCATAGTCGGGGAGAATTGTGTAGCAAAAATCGATGGTGATAGATGGTTTGGTTAGCTAGAGGGAGGTTCAAGGAATATTTTTGTAGGCGGAATAGGTGGTGGCGTTGGCCGACGGTGGTAGGGATTCCGTCTAAAGTGGCGGCGACGACAAGGGATGATTTCTGGGTAAGAAATCAAAGGCTCGATACAGGGCCATTATGGGAGGCATTTATAGGTTTAGAAGGGAGGCTAGGGTTCTGTGAGTCGGATAGGGAGTAAGGAAAGTAGGGTTAGGGTCAACGGGGGCGAGGTTGGCCGGTGGGAGTCATAACGGGGCAATGGATATGCGCAGGGAAAAAGGGGAAGAACACACGAGAACAAGGGGTGGACGGGTCTGTGTGATCACCGAATCAGGGGGAAGATAAGGGAAGAAAAACAGCCGGTTGAATCGGGCGAAATCGTCGGCGAAAAACTAGGGCGATGGCGGCGGCGAGTTGCAGTCGACGGCGAAGGCAGGATCGAAGGCTGGAGGAAGAAGAAGGAGGTAGGGAACCGGGCGGTTCGAGAGGAAAGAAAAGAAAGAAAAAAGAAGGAGACTGGGCGGTCGGCTGAGCGAAGAGGGTGTGTTTAAATGAAACGCTGAGTTTAAGGAGAAAAAGAAATAAAACGTAGCGCTGATAAAGGAGGAAGAAGGGGACGTCATGCGGCTGGGTTGGGCATAAGGAAAGGAAAAAGGAGAAGTGGGCCGCGGGAGAGGCAACCCAAACGGGGAAAAGTGGAGGAAAAAGAAAAAGAAAAGAAGAAAGAAAAAGAAAGAAAAAGAAAGAAAGAAAAGGAAAAAGGAAAAGGGGAAAAGGGAAAAGGGAAAAATAATTAGTTTTGGTATTTTAATTAATTAAAATATTTGGGATATTTAAAAATAATAATATTTAAATCCCTTTTAGGCTAAATTAGGATTTTTAAAAGATTTTCGCTAAATTCTATTTTAATTAGCAAATCACTCTAATTTTCTTCAATTAAATTATTTATAAAATTCATATTAATTTGAAACTATTTTCTCCTTCTTATTTTAAATAAAATAATTTATTTAATTAATTTTAAAAATAAAATATTTAATTAGCTAAAATACCAAAATTTCTTCAAATTAAAATACTTGTAAATTCCTCCTTAATTTGCCCTAACTAATTCCCTTTTATTTTAATAAAAATAACTTATTTATTTAATTTTCAGAATAAAATCTTATTTAATAATAAATAATAAAATTAGAATTTTTCGGGGCATTTCAGTGATGGTGTCGGTGCTCATATGGAGGGTACACTATGATTGGTGAAGTTTTATGTCCTTTCACTCAGTACTTTTCTTATCCTATTATGTTGTGGCCCGAGTGTGGGAGTAGGAATAATACTGTAGCTAGCCATCTTGGCATTGGTGCTCATGTAGAAGGTATGCCATGATGGGTGGGTTTATCCCTTACGTTTGGTGTCATCGCCTAAACACCCAACTGGGAGGTTTGGATTACCTTATTTGCATTTGTGTCATCATCTAAATACCTATATTGGGATCAGTACTCCAGTATTGAAGGGTATGTCCATGTTTGCATTTGGTGTGATCATCTAAACACCCATGTGAGGATCAGTGCTCTAGTATTGTATGGTATGCCTATGTTTGTGTTTGGTGTGATTGCCTAAACACCTATATTGGGATCAATGCTTTGCTTTGGAGAGTATGCCCATGCTAAGGACCTATATACCCTTTTTTTGCCATCATGACCCACATTCATGGTGGAGGCTTAGGTATGTTGTATGAATATCTTAATTCTTGGATTGTGTGGTTACAGAATAGAACAATAATAATACGGTTTAGTATGCTTGTGGCATATGCAATCATTATGTTCTATCTCTATCATTCCATGACGATGTGTTCTAGCATATCTATTATACCATGATTAATAAGACTTCTAGGCTCAGCATGATCCCTTTCCATGTTATAGAATAAACTTTTTCTATCAGTACCTCACTATACTAATACTACTTTATGTGGTCAATGTGATGATCTGACTTTTACTCTAGGGAGTAGGTGATGCTTTGTAGGTTTGATTAGCTTGTTATGGGTCTCTGTATGGCCTTTGCTTGGGGGAAGATTTATTGTTTTAGAGAGTTAGCCTACTTGGTATGGTTAGGCTCCCACTGTGTCGAGATGTTTTTATTTTTTATTATCTAAACTCTTGGCTCTGTTCTTGGATTCGGTTTGTAAAGTTATCATGTCATACATCATTTATCTCTCTCTTATCATTGTCTCTCTTTTTGTCTCCCTTGCAATATCTCTAATTCTTGTGCATAGTTTTGGTTAAACGTTTTAGCCTTACATTGACCATGGGTTAGGTGGATGGCCACACCTCTTTTATGATCGGTGTGGCGGTGGCATTCCCAGCTTTGTGTTATTTCTTCTACATTGTATTAAAACAAGAAAATTTTTAGTTGTGAAAATTGGGAATATTTCACTACCAAATTTGGCAATTTAAGTACATCCAAAAAAAGAGGTAATCCCCTTAATTTATCCCATCAATGCCCTTAAATAATGAGTTAAAACATTTTCTTTGAAGAACAAATGCCACATGACTAGCAATATCTCTAAGAATATGTTTTAGTAAAAATAAAATAGGTAAGCACTTTTGATTAAAAATTCTCTAGTTTCTTTTATGCTAAAAATGGTACACTAATCTTGCAAATCAAACCTTCGGTGGCATATACTTTTCTTTTAGTCTTATCCTTTGTTGAGAAAAACAAAGCAAACTTTCTTTGACAAGTGAGGACTAGATTAATAGGACTAAAGCTAGCCAAAATTGTATTTTATAAATCTATTAACATATGAGCACTGAAAGAATATATGATCCAATTATTCTTGTTTTAATTTACACAAAATACATGTTTGATCAACGTAAATACCAAATTTTTTCATAGACTGCTTGGTAACCAATCTTTCATGGGTTGTAGTCCAAATAAACAACAGGAATCTTCCAATTGCAAGTTGGTAGTAAACTACCCTTCTCCTTGCATTTTAAAATAGTGTAGTTTCTTGTTTTGACAAGTATAATGGTCTGATTTGAAGTATGTCCACAAGATATCAAATTCCTTAATATTTGTATATTTCTCATATTATAGGAGAACCTATTTGTGATTGCAACATCCTAGAGAGATTTGCCTTTAAAGTAGTATTCAAGTATCCATTTACCCATATAATATCTTTCCTCATTGCTAGTTTCCAAAGTAGTTTACCAATTGTTGGCCTATTTCATGTTTCTAGGTTTGCCAAACCCAATATGCCCTCATGGTCTAGGGAACATATAGTTTTCCATGAGATAGGATTTGTTTGAGCGATTTGAGTAGAGCATGACTATAGTATTGATCGACATAGAGCCTCAACATTATGAATTACTTTATTAGGTAAAAAAAATAGTTACCTTTTGTACATTTGAATATTGTAAATTACTAATTTGATAAGCTAATGTATGCCATCATAGCTTAGTAATTTGACGGTCTGAAGATGCAATTTCGCCATAATCGTATCCATGAGTTGAGAGCATTGAACAATAAAAAGATTTTTACTTGTTAAAAGGACACCAAGAAAGGTAACAAGGAGATATTCAACTTGTATTTGGAGCAAAGTGATTGACTTTATTTTCCTGGCATCAAACATTCTTGCACCATAGTAATGGCCTTTTTTTTCTTTTTTCTTTTTTGCGGATTCAACTCAAGGTCAAATAACTTAGAAAATGGGTGGGAACTATTCATTAATGCCCATATTGATGAAGAATCCCCATGAGAGAACAATAGAAGATCATCAGCAAAAGACAAAACATTGATCTTGCCTTTTTGTATTTAGGGTGGCATCTAAACTCCTTGATCAACCACAACCCTTGTTACATTCTATATAGATATTCCATATCTAACACAAAAATTTAGGGGGAGATAGGTTATCCATGTCTTATACCTTTTTTTTAGCAAAGAAAGGAGGATTAGTTATACCATTAAAGAGAATGGAGTAACTCACAATTGTAATACACTATATCACTAGTTGCACATAGTAGAAGAGAAAGCTAAAGCTAAAAACATGTGTTCAATAAAACTCCATTCTATAGGATTTCCTTAGATCTAACTTAAGTATATATCTAAGGGAACAATGCTTCTGAATATAACCTTTGAGCAATTCATATTAAGTAAAATATTATCTCCTATATATCTCCCTTTTACAAAGGTAGACTGAGAGGGATCAATGAGATATTCAAGCACTAGGCATAACCTATTGGTTAGTACCTTATTTATGTGATCCTGTTGAGAATGTTACTATAACACCTCGTTATTAGAAATACTAATTATATTATGTATAATTATGTGTAGCTAATTACAATAGTTATTATAGGATGTGTTGTATTGAATGTATTATTATTTTATCTATTATTGTGAAGGATTAGATATAAATTTGATTAGGTTAAAATTTGGTAGAATTTGGACGATTAGTTTAAACCCTAGTTTGGGCATTAACCTATGTTGGTTTAACTTCATAACCCCAAATTTGTAACTAACTTTTTCCTATTTTCTTTAATTTAGTTTTAGAACTAGAATCCTTGACTAAATTATAACTTTGACCTTCTCCATGCGCCACCCTCTATATGTTGTTGCATCTTTATGCCACCCCTACCCAATCCATGCCCCTGCCATTCTCTTGCATTTATGTCTCCTTCACCAACTCCTCAGACCTTTTTTTTGCACATCACCATCACCCCATATAATCCCTCCTTCCTCCCTTACTTTTGTATTTGATCTAGCCTAATTTTAAGCCATTTCATTTGCATCATTCTCTCATTTCTCTTGAGCTCTCATTCACACCCTTCCTATTTTTCTCCCTTGTTGTTTCATGTTTTAGTTGTAGCCAACAGCATTTAAATCCTACAGCCTCACATTGCTCCTCCTCCCCTACGTGATCAACTCACTTTGCACCATCTTGGTAACGTAAGAAACTCACGTTGCACTATCTTGGTAACGTGAGCAACTCACGTTGCACCACCTTGCATCTAAGCCTCTTGCCATTCAACCTTTTTTGTGTCAACTACTCACGTTGTGCCTTGATATTTCACCACTTTCTTAATACATGATCCTTGCACATTGAGCTTCCCTTGTTGCGTGAGCATTGAATGATGTACTTCCCCTCTTGTGTGAGAAACTCACATTATTCATCCCTCTTAGCTTGATGGCCTTATGTTGCTAAGGGCTTGCAATGTGAGCTTCACTTATTTGTTGCCCCTTGTTGTGTTGCAGCCTCATGTAGCTTTCCTTTACCTTAGTTATCTTTTGTTACTTCATAGATTTGGTTCTGGTTAATATTTATTTATTAATGTATTATGTTAGATGCCAATATATGCTGTTGAGAATTAATTGCTTAGGTAATCCTTGAAGTGTCGTGAAGAAGGCAAATTATTAGGCTTTGTTTAGCTTGGATTTCGCTAAACCTAATCACTCATGAAATTGCAGAATTTATGTGTGAGTATGATAGTTTGTTTAGAACTAGAATCATGCTAGGGTTTATTTTTTATTTTTTATGCAAGTATTATGGAATTGTGTGATATGTTGAAAGTATGATCTTAAATAGATAACATATACATTTGACTTCTAATTAAATAAGGGGTATATGCATATGCATGATTAGAGTTTGGTTGGGGTATATGGCCATATCAAGTTACTTTTATGGCATGCTAAGTGTTCTATGATTATCATCACATGTTGTAGCTAAGGTTGATATATGTAACATGATAATACTGAAGCATGATTAGGGTTAATTTTGTGCTAATTGCTATTTGCATGCTTTAGAGATAGATATGCTTTCTTACATGTACCATGATATTAAGCGATTGAATTTAATATTTTTTTCCCATCAAAATGGCTTATTTTTGTCTAGGTTATATTTTAGTTTTGTTATTATTAAATTGGACCAAAGTCATTATGTCACTTGTCCAATCTACAAGTCAAGATTCAACCTATGGATTCTTTAAAAGATAAGTATGAGAAAACACAAATTTAGAAGTGACTACATACACGTTTAAGTATTTTATATTTAAGGTTTTTTTTACTTTATTTTTATTTTATATAATATTTATATTTATCATATGAATTATTTATATTTAACAAAGAGTATTTAATATTTAAATTTTATTATATGAAAATTATTATTAAATTGATATAAATTTTATCCTGAAATTAGATGCTTGAATTTAATATTTTTTCCCATCAAAATGACTTATTTTATGTCAAGATTATGTTTTAGTTTTGTTATTATTAAATTACATATTGACATGGATTAATTTCAAGATACCCTCAAATGACATATTTTTAAATTAGTTGTTAATTTTGGCTTTTTGATGGAATATCATTATTTTCTTTCACTTTCTTGCAAAGATAAAACAAAAAAAAAGTAAATTTTGATTGATAGGAATTTCAAGTAAGAGCAGGCCTTTGAAAAGGTAAATTTAGAAGTGATGACCTAAACGTCTAAGATCATCACTAAAATATTTAAGTATTTTATGTTTAAGTTTTTCATCTTTTTTTTTATGTGATATTTATATTTGTCACATAAGTTCTTTAGGTTTAACAAAGAGTATTTAATATTTTAAATTTTATTATATTAAAAATTTTATCCTAATATAAGATACTTGAATTTAATTTTTTTTCCCATCAAAATGACATATTTTACATCTAGTTTATATTTTATTTTGTTATTACTAAATTGTATATTAACAGGAGTTAATTTCATGGCACCCTCAAATCTCATTTTTCTAAATTAGTTGCTAATTTTAGCTTTCTAGCCACATATTTAGAAAATAAATTGAAGCATCAAAATGATCCAAGATAAGTAATTTTATTTTCTCTCTTTTTTTTGTACTTTTTAAGAATTTGTTTAGTATGATTTATTTTATCACTAATATTGATTTATTCTCTCAATTAGGTACCCCAAGTTAAACATACCTTGATATTTTTTATTCATCTAAATTATTTATATTAACTTAATTATTTTTTTTGGCTTCTACCAATATAATGTTTGTAAGATCTTTTCTCCTTTTAATTTTCATTTGGTTAAGAAAAAAACATCTTTTAATTTATTGTTGAATGGAATTTTTACATTAACTAAATTAGTTTTTAAGCTTCTAAAAATTTATTGCTTGAAACATATTTTTTTCGTTTTGTCAATTATTTATTTTTTTTGGTTTTGAATGGTGGCACAATACTTTATTTTTTTGATTTACTATATCGATTGTTATAAGATTTTAATAGATCTTTTCACTTCTTTTTGATTTTGTGATTTTTTTTTTCTATAATAGAAGTATCTTACTATTTTTTATTGTCTAATCCTTTTATTGATTAAAAAAATGTCATCATTTTCCCTATGCAATGGTAGCTTTTAATGCTACTTTTTATCCTTTTTCACTAAGTTAGATATAGTAAATTTTATCTGATTTGGATGACCTAGCCCAAATAATCTGATTTCAAATATAATTTTAACTTAAAAGTTTAAATTCAATATCAACTAGAAATTTGAAATTACCACCCTTTTTACAACTAATGACATATTATTCTATGTCATTTTTAGTTAGGCTGGTTAGGTTAAAATTATATTACTATACATTTAAGTTGGGTTTGGTTTTAGGTCTGATTTGGTTCTAATTCATTTTGGGTTTTATTTCTAGGTTCAAGTTAAGTAATGGGTTGTGTTAATGGGGTTGGGTTGATGTTGGGCATGTCAGTTATCTCGGCTTTGAATTAGTTTTAGGTTTAATTCGTGTTTATCGAGTTTGGATTGTGTTTGTATTCGGGTTTGAATGAAGTAATGGGTTGTGTTGGTGCAGACTGTTAGGTTTTTTGGGTTTGGGTTTTATTTTGGGTATATAGAATTTGGATTATATTAGGTATGAGTTGGATGAAATGAAATTAGATCAAATTATTTCTTTTAATTTAATAATATGAACTTTAGGCATTTTTAAACACTAATTGAGTCTTAGAGTGCACTGCCATAAAAATTCAAAAATAAGAAGGCATATTTCTAGCTATAAAAGTATGACCTCATCCTATTGTTTTTTAGTAGACTTGATTAGAATGATATAACTTGAATAATTTGACCGACAACCTATTTTTGACTTGAAAAATTTAAATATGATTTTAATCTAAAAATTTAAAACAACATGAATATAATTGAAGTTGACTCGAATTTAGCTAACTAGATAATGAATTTTATTTGAATGACCTAAACCAAAATAACTACCCTGAAAAGAACCAGACTCAAATCGAAATTTTGTTTTTGATAATGATCGAATTCGAACTTATCTAACTTAAATTGACTTGCTTTGAACCTAACTTTTAATTGGTCGTAATTTCAAAGTTGA
This sequence comes from Tamarix chinensis, assembly GCA_030549775.1. Classification (NCBI taxonomy): domain Eukaryota; kingdom Viridiplantae; phylum Streptophyta; class Magnoliopsida; order Caryophyllales; family Tamaricaceae; genus Tamarix; species Tamarix chinensis. The sequence goes on from CM060174.1 coordinate 29,271,358, forward strand.
TCCAAACTAAAATAAAATGTGGTCTAAAATGTGATTTTATACATCATAAATTTCTATATGTAGGGCTGTGCAAAAAATCCGTAATACGAAAATCCGATCCGATATTTAAAAAAATCTGATCTGAGTTTTAGGATATCCGATTAGGGTTTTATCCGATATTTTTTCGGATTATTCGATCCGATTAAAATATCCGGTGTATAAGAAAAATATTTTTTTAAAATAAAATATATAAATATTTTTTGATTAAATAAATTATATATATAATTATTTAACCCAAAAATTATGGATTTATGGACTTTAAATTATTGTTGTATTTGTGTTATATACTTTAGACTTTGGATTATTGTTGATTTGTTGTATTTGTTATAGACTTTCGATTTTTAGAATTTATTTTAATTTAATTCTAGCAGGTTAAAATATCCACATCTAGATATTTCAATACATATATTTGGATTATTGTTGATTTGTTGTATTTGTTATGGACTTTGGATTTTTAGAATTTATTTAATTTAATTCTAGCAGGTTAAAATATCCACATTTGGATATTTCAATGCAGATATTTGGATTATTGTTGATTTGTTGGATTTGTTATGGGCTTTGGATTTTTAGAATTTATTTTAATTTAATTCTAGCAGGTTAAAATATCCACATTTAGATATTTCAATGCGCATATTTGGATTATTGTTGATTTATTGTATTTGTTATGGACTTTGGATTTTTAGAATTTATTTTAATTTAATTCTAGCAGGTTAAAATATCCACATTTAGATATTTCAATGCGCATATTTGGATTATTATTGATTTATTGTATTTGTTATGGACTTTGAATTTTTAGAATTTGTTTTAATTTAATTCTAGCAGGTTAAAATATCCACATATGGATATTTCAATGTGGATATTTGGATATCAGATATCGGATATCCGAATTTAAATTATCAGATTTTCGGATGTTCAGTCATAAACAAATCTTTTTTGTTAAAAAATAAATATTTTTCGGACAATCGGATATATCGGATATATCCGATATCCGTATCCGATTTTTCGGATATCCGCTATTAATGGATACGGATACGGATATAGGTTACTAAATATCCGATCGGATCGGATATTCGAAAAAAAAATCCGATCGGATACGGATATCCGATTTTGTACAGCCTTAGCTATATGAACATCAACAAACAGTCTTATTAATAACATTTTATTTAAAAATAAGAATATGTAATTTATATAAAAATAAATAAAATAAAACTAATAAGATTTTATTCTCTTCACTTTATTTTACTATATTATTATTATCAAACAGATTAAATCATAACTATTTCTATTATTATTATTATTATTATTATTATTATTATTATTATTATTATTATTATTATTATTATTATTATAAATGAGGGGTTAAAATAAAGTTCTACTTACTTGTGACCTTTCTACTCACTCTACACCAAACAATCATAAAAACAATATTTTCTAGGAAGTCTTATCTCCTCATTCTACTGATCTTGTACGAAAAATTACATATGTAACTCATGGAACTGTTGGATCATCACCTATTTAGTCACTAGGTATAATGATGAAAATTAATAAGAAAATAATAATAAATAAATAAAAATATCATTTAGTCAAATCAAATTAATAAACATAAGTGAAAGTTTTCAATATTGTTTTAATCCTGCCACAAGGCCTTAATAGTAAGTATGAATCATAGTTAAAATATTTCTTGATCTATTTCGTATATTGTGTGTTCTAAATCTATCAACCACTACCATAATAAAACCTTTTCCCCATTGTATTTTTGGTAACCCTAGGATAAAGTCCATCCTAAACCCCTCCTATAATTGACTAGGAACTAGTAAGGGAGTATATAAATCCTTATGGAATAAACTCTTACTCTTTTGACATGTCACACATCTCCCAATAATAGCTTGTACTAAATTTATCATTCATGGCTAATAAATATGCTCTTGTAATATTTACATAGTTTTATGATCACCAAAATAACCAGTTATACCCCCTCATGTACTTCCTTAAATAGTAAATCATGTACACTAGATCGAGGTATACACAATTTATTAAACTTGAAAAGAAAGTCATCTTGAAGCATATAATTACCATGATTATGATTCTTTTTACATGCATCACAATTCTCAAAGAAATATTAATCTTTTTCATATAATTCTTTCAATGTTTCAAAACCTAATAATTTAGCATCCAACCTAACAAGTATCAAAGATTTTCTTACTGATGCTATGCCAACACATTTTCTTTATCATCAAAATGTTTGACTAACCCATTTTTTTTTATGTCTAGGACTAATTTTCTATGCAAATATTTTAAAATTTTATGGTTCGAATGCAAAATAAATAGTTTAAGCCTCACTAATGGATCCATGTTTATAGGCTTTTTATGATGGCATAGAATTATTTATCATACATGGAGTAATTCAATTTTACCCATTTAATTTTTCACTAATGAATGAATTGGTCCATTTTCTTATGAGAGTACACCTTTTATATATACCTCACTAGCATTATATGTGACTTCAAACAACTTATCAAAGTTAGGGAAGGATAATACAAGTGTATTACATAGCTTGTCTTTCAAAATCTCGATGGCTTTAGTTGCATCCTCTTCCCATTTAAATTATCCTTTCTTCATAAGATGTGTAATTTGCGAGGCAACAGTTGATAACTCCTTGTTGAATCTTCTATAAAAACTTGCTAGCTTGTGGAAACTCATTACCACATGAATATCTTTGGTTGTAAGCCATTCTTGACTAGCTTGAATCTTCGTGGGATCTGCTTTTATACCTTTGCTACTTACAAATTAATTAAGGAAAATAATACTCGAAAGCATAAATTCACATTTTTTTTAATTTTTCTATAGAGTTTAGCTTCGCTCAGTTTATCAAATAATCTCCTTAAATGAATAAGATGATCATGCTCATTTTTCTACACACAAGTATGTCATCTAAGTATAACACAATGAATTTTCCAAGAAAAAGATGAATAATTTCATCATTAGTCTCATAAAAAAACCAAGTGCATTATACAAACCAAAAGGCATCACCATCCATTTATAAAGACCATATTTTGTTTTAAAGGCAAATTTTCATTCATCCCCATCCTTTATCATCATTTGATGATATCCACTCTTTAGATAACCTTTAGAGAATACTTGTGCCCCACATAATTCATCTAATATTTCATCTAATATAAGCAAAATAAAACAATATTTGATAGTTATATTGTTGATAACTCTAGAGTCTATATATATGCACCCTATACCATATTTTTTTTTGGAATAAGTAATGAAGAAACATAACATGGACTCATGAAATTTTTCACATAGCCTTTTCCTATGAGCTCTAGCATTTGTTTTTGTAATTCCTTTGCTTCTTTTGAATTATATCTATATGTAGGTTGATTTGATAAAGACACAATAGACATAAAGTCTATAGTCTGATCTATTTCTCTTTTAGGTGGTAATATAAGTGGTAAGTTATCAGAAAATACATCATTATACTCATCAATAAGCCCACTTAATTGAGAATTACTATCATTTTTCTCCATTTATAATGATTCTTTGATAATCAAAGAAAAAAGTACTTTCTTCCTTGATACATTCTACCATATCTTTTTCATGTAAAAATAAACTCTTTTTATTCTCAATTATGTTATCATTATCACACAAAGAAGTCTTAAGTTTTTATTTTTTCTTATCTTTCTCAACGAGACACTCATTAGTAATACTATTATAAATAGGACATCTATCATATTGCTATGTTCTAGCTAATAGGATTCCACATGCATCCATAGAAAAAATATCACATAGTGTAACATCATGATAATTACCAATTTAAAATAAAATTAGGGTTTGTTTGGCTACCTTAACTCCTTTATCTTTTTTGAGCCATTCAAGAGAATAAGGCTTCAAAAGTGGTGTTGTATCTAATCTTATCTCCTTCACCATCCTCTTATTAGCTACATTTTTACACGATCATTGTCAATGATAACTCAACAAACTATGTCTCCCACTCTTCCTATAGTCTTGTATATCTTCTCTTATTGACTGGGTTGTTCATTTGCTTGAATTTGATGAACTCTTTACAACACATAATAAGTTTTTCCCTCATCCTCATATTCACTTGAAATTACTTCACTTGGCTCGAACTTAGGGTCTTCATCATAAGTCTCCATAGCTTCAATCTCTTATAAGGGTATCACTCTTTGGTTGGGACATTTCTAGCAAAGTGTCCATATCCTTGGCATTTAAAGCATAGATTTGTAGAGACCTCATTGACCTTAGCCTTTCCCTTCTTCTCTTGGGCAGGTCCTTGATTTTTACCAACATTTATAGTACTTGAGGTACCCGACCCATACTTTGTAACATTAGAGTAGTACTTTTTAGAAGAAGTACTTTGCTAGGATGAGGGTTAGTGGACTTCATTTACCTTTCAAATCTCAAATATAGCTTAATAAAATCGTTAAGAGAATCATATAAAAAAGCTTCAACTTCATCTTGAACCATCATGTTAAGATAGGGTACCTCTAATCTGCGTAGCTCTTCTGGCAACTCTACGTTGCTCTCATCCTGTCGTGGATCAACCGAACCTGTTGAGTCATCTCCTCAATCATCTCTGGTCCAAGTATAATAGTGTCACTGATATCACTCCAACATAATGGTTCCAACACTAACATCCATACAGTGCCTTGAAGGGTGTCATCTCTATGCTATCATGATAATTGTTGTTGTATGAGAACTCAACCAAATGTAGAAATTGTTACCAACTGCCTCGGAATTCCAACACCCAGGCTTGTAGCATATCCTCGAGGGTTTGTATCATCCTCTCAGTCTCCCCATCTATAGTTGGGTGGAAGGCGGTATGCATCCTCAAACTCGTGCCCATAACCTCCTACAACCTCCCCCATAAGTACGACATGAATCTTGAATCCTGATTGGAGACTATGCTGGTAGGTTTACCATGCCTAATAACCTAAACCACATATATGTATCGGCTAGTTGATCTATACTCTAAGTTAGCTTCATTTGCACAAATACCTCTAACTTAGTTAACATGTTGATGATGACCCAAATCGTATCACAATCACTACGAATCCTTGGTATCCTACTAAAAAATTCCATCGAGATGGAGCCACACTTCTACCTCAAAATATCTAGAGGTTGAACCAACCCTGCATGTATCTAATGCTCAATCTTAACCTTCCAGCAAGTTAAACAACTTGATATGAACTCTGCTACCTCTTCATTTATGCGAGGCCACCAGTAGATCCTCTTGAGGTCCTTATACAACTTATCCCCTCCTAGGTGAATGAAATATGGAGTATAGTGATTTTCCTCCAAAATTCACCGCTTCAGATCAGTGCAACTTTGAGGTACGCACCAACAACCTCAGTAGAGAATGCTACCATCCTCATAAATCTGAAAACCTTTAGCTCTGTTGTCCTGAATCATTTGTCAAATCCTCTGAAGCTTAATATCCCTAGACTCTCCTACTCGAATCTCATAAAAAACCATTGGTTTAATCGTAAAACCACCCATCCGAGTCTCCAAATCACCCTGCTGCATCATCTATATCTCCATCTCACTAAAATCCTCCAGTAAATTACTAGAAACTATGTCTTCCTACTCAAGGCATCTACAACGACGTTAGCCTTACCCTCGTGGTAAGTCAACTTGATATTGTAGTCCTTTACCAAATCTAGCCATCTCCTCTGCCTCATATTCAACTCCTTCTGAGTGAATATATACTTAAGGCTCTTATGGTTTATGTAGAATTTCCACTTTATTCCATATAGATAATGCCTCCAAAATTTCAATGCATGACGACTTACCCACTAGGTGTCGGCAGCTCCTCAAAGAAAGTAGGCCATAATGCTTGCCTTCTAAGCAAGTGGAGAATCCACGGCCTTGTACGTGCTACCCATGTCCGAAATCCATCCGTCTAGTATGACAGGGTCCTCTTCACCAACATAGAGTAGTGGGTGATGTCCCATAACCCTCTAATGCCATTCTTCCTTGATACCCTCCCGTAATAATGCGGAATTGGTGGTGGTGGCTAAGGCGGAGGCGGAAGTGGACACCTAACAAACTCGATGAACGCCTTGAAAGCCTCCTTTAGACAGCCATTAGGTGCCATGAAGAATTAGCTACAAGATAGAAAACATGTTAGGAAAAATATTCCTAGCCAATTAACAAATAGTACACATAATGACAATCAAAGGCCACCTAGGCTACCCAATCTCGATTCCTCATAAGTTAATCAAGGTTTTTGAATGTTTTTTTTTGGAAATATGAAATAGACCAATAAAATCAGATAAGGTATCATTTGAAAACAAATTTTGTTGAAAACAAACATGGTAATCAAAAACAAAGCTATGGTATCAAATTGTAACATCCTAAAATTTATTACTAAAAAAATTTCATTTTATAACAAAAGCATAATTAAAATAACTGAGTGTTACCACTGTAATTGACATAAGTTGGGCTTACCATCCCAACCTTATGCCTATTGCAAGGCTAAATAATTTAAAATGCTCAATAGGATAAAATAAAAAATGAGAGAAGTTTCATCATACCAAATACGAGTTTGGATATTAACTCCATATTACAATAAAAAAAATACTACAATGAGATACCGTGCATCAAAGAGTCCAAAAAGGATATTCAGGTAAAAACTTCATCTAGACAACATGACTCTTTGGCTAAAAACCCGTTATAGATAAAATTCACTCTTCCTCACACAATGTATCAAAAGCAGCGAAATCATCAACTAGGTCCTAAAAGACTTGCAGAAAACCATCATGGTCATCTGCACATAGGAATGGGTAGCACCCATGAAAAGGTTGATCGGTACGCTATATACTAATTAAGGCAATAATATAGCTGAAACCGGGAAAGCATATAATGGCATACATTCACAGCGGAAAGTAGTATACATGCTAGATACAAAAAGCAATACAAGATAATTACTAGTCCAAATTCAAATTATTTGAATACATCAGCATCCATTCTTTTATTTACGTTGAATTGGATCCCATTAATTTCAACTGGTGGAGCGATTATCCCACCACAGTGTAAAATTCTCCTAGCCACTATTCTTATAGGTGGAACGGTTAATAACATACGATCCCGAAAAATACATCTGACCACTATTCTAACCGGTGAAACAGTTAATAATATATATTCTCGGGGCAGAACGCTCCTGAATAATGTTCTTTTCTGGTGGAACAGACATATATAACCGGGTCTGACTCACATAGTGTTCCACTTTACGTGATTAATATCTTATCAATGGTTATAATTCTTCTCAGGATTTATTTTAAATTGAGTTTAGGGACCCCACTATTCTCAACTAATGGAATGGTTATTCCACCCCAGAACAATATGATCTTAGCCACTATTATTACTGCTTGAACGGTGATAATATACAATTCGGGGCAAAACGTGGTCGACTAATATTCTCGTCCGGTGGAATGGACATATACAACTGGTTCTGACTCATGATCTTTTAATTTAAGTTATTAATATCTTATTCATGATTGGTTAAATGAGTAAGAAACATAATTCATGCAAGAAAGACGACAATATACATATAAAAAGACTGTTCTCAAAGATCAAGATGCTCATTTTCCCTTAAAACCCTTAATTCACAATTTAAGCATAACTTCCCCCATATTGATCATTTATCCACCAAATTTAGTATATGTTCCTCAAATAATAGTATCATCAACATACCCAAATTTTGAGGTCTAAATTCCATATCTTATATATGTGATAATAGCTCTATCTTAAAAGTTACTATTTGTAAGGCTCCTAAAACCTTAAATTCACAGGTAAGTCATAACGTTTTTTCTAAAGATTCATATAATTACCAAATTTTATACAACCCCTAAATACCAATATTAATATTATCTCCAAAATTCATGGCCTAACTCTAACGTTTTACACATGTGATAATAACATTATCGTTTTAAGGCTACTATTTCTAAATTAGGCTATTTTCTCATTTGAAGGACTTATAACCTTCATAATCACTCCCAAACACTTTGCATGATATTATTATCATATTTTAATCCATATAACATGTTAAAATACCAAAATTTTCATATTAACCAATATTGACCAAAATATCCTTAAAAATAATTGATAGCCCTTATTTTACGAAAATCCCATATCCTCAATGTTCTTTTTTTTTCCCAAATCCACTTTTTAACAATAAAAATCTTAAATATAATTGTTTCCCACTTGTAATAATTCATTAGGCCTATACTACTCTCCTGCTTTTTATACTTATCCACAAAAATACATCCAAGCGTAATATCATCGTATCAGCATATCCTTCGATACTCTAGCTTCCTTTCTATCATGTAATTCATATTAATATATCATATCATCATCAACATACATTTTAATAATATAATAACAATAAAAATAACATAATAACACACATAATCATACAATCATTTAACACAAAACCCAAAACATCGACTAGTATCCTTACAAATAAGACTCCAATCTCTAAGCACGCTTATCCTAATCTACTTCTTTGGTTGATTTTGTTGTGACTTGTGGGGTAGGAACGAGTGGTTTCGATGCACCTAGGGGGTATTTTGGTGAGTTTTGCTACAGCTAAGGGTGAGGTAATGGAAGGTTTTTCTAGTGGTGGTGGATGTGGTACGACAATGGTTGTTGAAGGTCAGTTTTTGGGCAATTTTGGCGAAGGTAAGGAGGGGAAAGAAGGAGTGTGTTTAGGGTGAAATTTTTAATAGAAAATTGAAGAACTAAACAGATATTATTTTATCATTAAATGAGGTATATGTACACATATTTACATACATGTAGAGAGGGAGATGAGGGAAGTTAGGATCGAGTAAAAATTTCAATCCCCAACCCACAACCACCGGAGCTGGGAATTGATGGGGTAGGGGTATGCTTGGTAGAGGGAGGGTAAGGTGATTAGCATGGAGAAAAAAAATAATTAAATAAGATATGGAGAGGGTAAGGAAAAGGGAAAAGAAAAGGTGGGGATTTAGATTTAGGTTTAGGTTAGATAATTATTCGGGATTAGATTTAGGTTAGAAAAAATTTTAATAACCTAAAATAAAAACTAGGATCAACTTAAGATTTTGAATTAGGGAATTAACATAAGATAGAAAAATAAATTCCTGAGGTTAGAATTAGCTTTCGATATTAATTACTTAGGATTAGGTTTAGCTAAAAATTTAGGGTATTACAAGTCTATTCCACCAATTGATAATAGTGGCTCAGATATACTATTCTTGAGAGTTTCTTTAGACCATTTTACTAGTTTAAGAATAGTCGGGTCTCTAAACTCAACTTATTAAAAACATGGATTACATTTGTAATTAATGATGTACTTTTGGAATTAGTATTATCTTACCTTATATAACATAGTTGCTTATATTTATATCTATTGTATGTTATGTGTACCTGATTATGGCTATTTTATTACTATAATCAATACTTAGCGTACTAATGACCTTTTTTTACCGGTATTGCTCATTCTGATAAGCAAAATATCTATATGAATTTGTGCAGGTCACTGAGGACCCTTTAGACGACTATGCTTCTTGTAAAGCTCTGATAGGGGAGGAGTGATTATATACCATATATGAGACTAGGAATTGGAGAGTTATGTTATCCAGTCCTCCTTATGACCCAAGTACCCTTTTGGGATTTTCCTAGGATATTTCTTTTATGTATTTAAATATTATATTTAGAGTTAGTCTCCATAACTCTTACTTATGTTTATGAAAGTTTCCTTGTTTTATGTTTATTGTCTTTCATTTTTTAAATTATCCTATCTTGTAATTAACGTGAGAATGGTTGTAAGCCAAACTTATATCAATTATGATGATAACACATGTTTATGGTTATTTTACACATTTTCTTAAATGAAAATTTTTAGCTCTAAAATTTGATGTGCTATATTATCCTATTAAGTCCATTTCCCAAGTTTGTTTAATCCATTATAATAATTATTTACATGCCATTATTCCCCCTTTCTCTCTCATTTTTAGAGTGATGGAATAATAACCACCCCATGGTCTTATGTACTATGTAAGCATATCCAAACTAGAAGACATAAAGTTTGGTGAAAGCCAAATAAACACCAATAGATATAAATTTTTTCCACAGCCAAGTAACCACCAATGGACATAAAGTTTGGTCAAATGCAATAAATTACCAAGGTGACCAGACCCTTTAATATCAATACCCCACAATACATCATTAGTGTTTAAAGTAGGTAAGAAAATATGATCTACTAGGATCCCATCTGAAGGTAAGCTAACCCCTAGTAACTAATTGAGCATTGAGAAAAATAGATTAATGCACAACTCGATCATCTTTCACTTTAATTAATTAGTGTATTATTCTTTAGGGTAATGTTATCATATATGGCCCATATAACAACCAAGAAACACATTCACCTAATCATTCTAGCTTAACCATTTTTATCCTCTAAACCATCTAGTGGGATATTTATTAATTCTTAGCTAATTAAATTCGACTCATTAAGACAATCCATTTAGTTTAAGCATCTAGAATACATCATCCCTTTGTAGAATCATAGCATAAACATTCCGATTTTTTCCATTAAAACCATTTAAATGCTCTGATTGAGAATGCCACTAATTATGAGCCATTTAATCCACCTAATAGGTTAGTTAATTCATGAAAATATGTGTGTTATCATCATTTGAGAATAATATTATAGCATAAAATAAATTCTTAACTCATATCAAGTTTAAAAGAAAAAACAACATCATGCTCTAGCTAAACAAATTGATTAGTTTAGGATAATTGGTTGACTGGTTTAGCTCAGTAGAAACCTAGATTACTCTCAAACAAGTTGATCGGTATGGTCAGACAAGTCAATTTTTCTATGAGCAGTCAGTCTATTCTGACATACCAATCAATGGGTTTAAGTAGAGAGTAACCAAGGTCACCATAAACAACTTGCTCGATCGATTTAGTCCAACTAGTCGACTATTCTAAGGACTATTTGATCTATTTGGCTTAGAAAGATAATTGGTTTGCTCCAAGATAGCACACAAAAAACACTTTAAATATGATTAAAGCTCTAAAATCCTACCATATCCAAACCATAATTCTTTCATAGCATAAGACCAAGATTTAATATGTTTATATACAAAATAATGCTTCATTTATAAGAAATCAACCTTATTTATCATGAATAAAGCCTTTTAATCAAGAATCTTAAGAACTCCAAAAAGCATAATTAAAATACCAAAAAATAAATACATATAAAGATTATGATTTTTATAGAATATACTAGATCACATGCTTATTCGTGCCACATTTTAAAGGTAAAAATGACTTAAACTTAGCAAAATTTTTCACCAAAGAGGTAAAACCTTAAGTTGAAAGACTTCGACTTTAAAAACTGTAGAAAAAAGAGGTTAAAACTTAGAAATCTTCAAATAATATTTACCAATCAAGAAAATCAAATTAGGGCACAAATGAAATTACCAACTCTAAGAGAAAATAGTTAAAAAATGAGTTGAATGCAAAACTCAACCTTTTTCCTAAATCTAACTCTCTGTTTCTTAAGAATAAAATAAGAGGAAGATAGAAAAAGGACCAAAAGAGTGAACTAAGTTAGAGTGGAAGCTCAAAGTAGAGAAGAATTAGCATTAGTGTGAATACGGTTAGGGTATTTTATTAGCTAAAAAAGTAAGGAAAAGAGATGATTAAGTTTATTGACAACCAATGAATTAGTTAAATAATGAGTAATTATATGTAATAGATTGAAAATATAACTTTACCATTTAAATCAAGGTTGAATAGGAACATTTGTCAATAATAGGCTGGCATCCATTCCAGAGCTCCAATAGTGATTATTTAGAGAGTGCAAGTTGAGTTCACCCTAAAAAGATCAAACACAAGAAGGAAAATTGAAGGTCCACATGTGAATCAATATCTTAGCCGTATGGTGATAGTTTGGAATGAATCATATGTTCCAGTGTTTTATTGATGAAAGAGGAAAAAGAAGATAAAGGGTGAGGTCATTCTATGCTTATCTGTTAAAATCAGGCCTTTGAATTTGCTCGAGGAAAAATTAAAGCTAGATAAATGATCAAAAGGGTTAATAATTATTTGGGAATAACATATAGTTACATTATCAAGGTCCCATTTTGATGTAATAATTTTTTTTAGAAAAATTAAGCTTTGAAAAACACTCACCTAGACAAGTTAGTTGATCGTTTTGTCAAACTAGTCAACTATTTTACAACTAGTTGACTGTTACCTCGAACTATTGATCCATTTGTTTGGAATAAAACCCTAGCTAAAATAATAAACCAATAAATTGATTCCGAAGGTGAGGAATTACAACTAAGTGGCCTTCCTTTAAAGAATGTTAGTGTTCGGATCAAATTAGTGAGGAATTTAAGTAGGAGAGATGGCTTTTAGTAAGTGATTCCCAATGATGGCACCTGTTGTTATTTGAGTTTAGCTAATCAAGGATTAATTAAGGATTGAGATAGAAATTAGTACTAGTAGAATGATAAGGGTAAAATAAGGAGCAAATAGGAGAGAACACAAATAGGAAAAGAATATTGTGATTTCTCGTATCCTTAAAATGACTATAAGTCCCCATATATATATAAGAGTTAAATGAAGGTAAGGGGAAGAAAAAATATTATGTGGTGGAGAATAAGGAAGTTTTCCTAGGTGTTATAAGGAGTGGAGGCCTAGAAAGGAAGCTTTGTTGGATAACAACTTGAGGTTAGTCTATGGTTCAATAAGATCAATTGAGGTGCATACGAGATCGGTTTAGGATTAGGGAAAATCCTTATCCTTTGGGATGGTATTTAAGGGTTTGATAGTCTAGTTAAGAACATGCCCATATTAATGGGTTTATGGGAGTTAAATAAAGGCAAAGGGATGGGAAAAATACTAAGCGGTGGAGAATAGGGAAATGGTCCTGATTGTTATAGGGAATGGAGACCTAAACATGAATCTTTATGGGTTAGCCACTTGGTAATGTTTAGATTTCAACTAAGTTTCAACAAGTACATCTTGATAAATAATATTTTTTACATAAATTCTGTGTGTAAGGAAGCATGTCATAGAACTCTTTAGTTATTTTGATGATTTTGATAAAGTATAAGCATGAATTGATAAATTAAGGATATCTTAAGATTTATTTATGGACAAAGGTGTTAATCTATAAGTGCTAGATGATATGTATGCATCATGATTGTCATTTATTTTAAGTAAAGAATAATGTTTTAATATCAAATAGATTGTGAGGTTGAATCCTTTAATAAATTAGTTGAGTAGTTGAGGTATCCTCTAGTTGTCAACCAATTATAGGGTAAAAATGTATTATCCATGGATTTTTCTCTACAATATGGGTTTTGTGGATCACTAGTAAATTGATCGGGCAAGTCCATCCAACTCGTTGTGCTTATTTGAGTGATGTGTTTTTGTTATGCAATCCAGAGAAGTCCACAAGTTCTATGGAGTGATCAACTGGTATCTTGAGAATGTTATGTGATATATATATATATATATATATATATATATATATATATATTTGTGTTATTCTTGGTAATTAACTATGGATTTTACCCAAGTTTTACTTCCTTCCTTAACCTTGAATAATTAAACTATAAGAATGGTTTTAAATGGAGTTTTGTAACTCATGCTTGAATTGCACAATATGGCTTATGTTGGCTTTTAGATATTTTTTATTCACTTTTAATGGTTTGCATTTAATCTAGAGCTTTTACCTTTATTTTTCCCATGGAATTATTAGATGGATAAATGCTAAAACAAAAGTACTTTCAATGGCTTAATACTAAGGTTGTGAAACTTAATAGTGCATAACAGACCTTTAATGGCCTATGCATTGATATGACTTTGTTTGAAATTATAAGTACGCATAACCTAACATACTTTAAGTAAACTACATAGACATATAAGAGGACATATAGTGTACCACCGTTCATCTTAGATACTTTACTTTATAAGTTGACCTTGTTTTAGCCATATTCATACTCCCTAATCCTTTATCTTGGTAATAAATAAATTAATGAATATTCTATACTTAGGTTAACCTCAAGATAAACTCCACCTGAACTTTAACCTTACCTTTATAAATATTTACTTAGTGTTAGCCTTACCTAATGGTAAAAATATGGCTAGGTATTAGAACCATGATGTAATACCTTGTCTTAAAATCCTTCAAAATGTGCTTAAAATTATATTGATATAAAATAAATTAGTTTTCATCTTGGAATGGGCTTAAAATTCTAATGAGAATGTGAATATTAGGTGTACCGATTAGCTGTTTTATTTAACCAATTGACCTGTGGACTGAGTAATTGATTTTTTTTAACAAACCTGTCAATTTGTTTACCCAAACCCATTGACTAGTTATTTTACGATTTCATATCCATTTTTGTTTTTACTTGAATTTCTCTCTAGTGTTTATGGAAACATCTTATTAGAGTCCAACTATGCTAATAAGCATGATTTAGTGCTATAGGATTGTTTTTACATTATTCAGATCAATAAATAGTTTTAATTATCTAAAATTCTCCCAAAAAGCACTTTTGGGGTAAGCCTCACCTTTTCTCTTTTCTCTCACCTATCCCTCTCTCTTCTGGTAGCTGGGGTGCGAGATTGACTTTCAGCACCATGTTTTAACTTACCCACCCACTTCCATGCTCATTTTTTATTGCACTCAACCCCTATCACCCTATTAAGTCACCCCTCACTTTTTGATTACCCACACTCAACCTCACCAATCTCATCTCCTTCTCTCTAGTGAATGTCGACCCAGACTTGCCTCTATACCTTTTATTTCTAATCCATTTTCATTCTCCACTTATTCTTCTTGCTCTCTTCTTCCTTTTCATAGTGGAAACTTTCCCAAGTGTTGAATATCCATTCATTTTCCCTCTTTTCCTCTTTATTGAAAAAACATAGAGACTTGTTATAGTTTTCTCTCTTCTTTGTGTGAGCGTTGCATTCATTTTTCTTCTTCTAATCTTGGTTTTATTTCTCTCTAGATTTCCTTAAGCAAGAAAGAATTAATGTTAAGAAAGGTTGAAGATTTAAGACTTTTCCTTAACACCCTATTTTTGAGAAAAAAAAGGTAGTGTTTTGTGTGTTCCTTCTTATTATGATTTTTCTTCACTTTTAATGGTTTGAACTTTGAGAATTAATGAAGTTTTGAAAGATGACTTTTAATGGTTTTAACTTTGATTCTTTTAGGAATTGAGATTCTACTAGATAGCCATAAACTAGGAGCTTTTGTGCTAGAAGAATTACTTCAAGGTAGGGCATTCTTATCTTTAACATACATGGGGTTCTATAGTTTACTGTGATTCCATGTATTTGGGGTGTGTGTGAGTATGATCTAATTTATATTCCTTGATCTAAGCATGTGGTATCATTCTTCCCAAGTTAGTATTTTTGGATTTCTCTAAATTTATGCATAAGCTTGCCATTTGAGCAAGATTTATTTAAGTATGTATATTACCATGTATCGATGTGATTCTAGATGTGCGACATATATCTTTATGTGTTTTATAATATAGAAGTATGCTAGAATTAATATCTTAAGGTGTGGTAAATTTTGGTATGTGTATTCCTAGTCTAAGTAATTTTTTCCCAGACCAATTGATCTATTCCTCAAACCCATCAACTGGTTGTGCAACCAGTAGAATGGTTTGGAACTTTAGATCAGTTCATAGTGAGATCAGTTGATTAGTTTGATAACCAGTCAACAGGTTTCGATGAACAGTTGATTGGTTGGTCAAAACTGTTTGGCCAACTAGACTACTAGTTCTAATTTGGCCAAACAAGTTGACTAGTTTCTATGACCACTCAATTACTTAGTCAAACCCATTGAGTGGTTGGAACAAACAGCTCAATTGGTTTCTATAAACAGTATATCGGTGAGGCCAACTAGACTACTAGTTCTCTGGTTTTTCTTTAATTCATGTCTGGTATGATCAGACCGATCAATTGGTTTAGGGATAGCTTGATTGGTCCACCTAAATGTTGCCTAATTTGTTTATAAATTATCATGTTTCTCTTGGGCCTTTTGTGTTGATATATCTATGTATTTACATCATTTATATTATGATTTCAACTATGGTTGCCCTAATTTAATAAGAATAATCTTGATGGTATTTGGGAACTTAAAATTGTTTAAGTTTTGTGTTATCTCTAAACACCCAAATAGTAGCTTTAATACCTTGTGGTGTGCTTGGTGTTATCACTTGGAAACACCCAATTTGGTTAAATAATAGAATTTAATTATGTTTAGTGTTATTACTTTAAAACACCAAATCTGGTTAAATAACGGGATTTAATTATGTTTGGTGTTATCATTTGGAAAAACCTATTTGGTTTTGTTTGGACTTTATTTTAATTTGTGATACCACTTGAAAATACATATATTAATGGTATAATATTTTTTTAAGCCTTTTTCTCTAGCTTTTGATGTAGCTGAGAGGAGTTAGTGGGCGGGTCACCCTGAGGTTACAGTTTCATTAAGTACCTATTTTCTTCTATACTAGATTGTGGTTGGTAGGGGGTATGCGTATATCTTTGAGGCATATAATTATAATATGGTAGGTCGACATGGCATTGGTGTCTAGTACGAGTAGGTGAGGTATCCTAGTACAATTCCCATAGCAATTTTATTGTCCATTACTTAGGTGGGTGTGGTATCCTAACTTTTTAGCCCTTATAGGGGGACATTCAAGGTGTGGTAGGTGAGGTATCCTAGTATAAACCTCCTTGGTATACTTCAACCATGTGTGGTGTGTGTGGTATTCCACTTTTTATCAGGTGTACTCGATGTGTGGTGGGTGTTGCACTCCTAAAGAAAAACCCCTTTGATGTATCTTGACCTTGTGTGACAGGTGTGGTATGCCATTGAAATTATTTATGCTATCTCAACTTTTTTTCATAGTGGAGAATTGGGTGCAGCAAAAAAAACTATCTTATTTATCGAAATTTGTGTGGTTATTAAAGGAACAATTCTATTATGTTTTATATTGTATGGATTGCAATGTATTTATCAAATCATTATACTTCCATAATTTCCTTGCAAGCATGTCATGTTGTTCTATGACTTTAGGTTAAATGTTGAGTTGTGCTGATATGATATCACCATGTTGTTATGAGACTTCAATATGCTTCATGATCCTTACCATGTTTTAGGTGGTACATATTACTCGTACATCACCATACTGTCATTGCACTTATGTGATCACTATGATGATCTAATTTCTCGTCTTGGGTGTAGAGGATGATTTGCAGGGTTACAATTCTTAGTAAGAGTATGCTAAGGGTGATGATGTAGGCCCTTATCGGGCCATTGCTTGGGGTTGGAGATTTATGTCTATGCCTAAGAGTTAGGCTAACCGGTTATAAGTGTTTTGCCCATTATGCTGGGAATTTTTTTATATTTTTGGTTATTTAAACTCTTGGCTCGATTTCCTATATTTGGTTTTGTAAACTATCATACTCATTCTGTCTATAATATTGTTCTCACCCTTATTATCTTGCATTGTTGCATTTATGTTATGATCATGCATCTTTTCATTCACTATTTTGTTTTACCTTGCACTAGGCATGTATTAGGTGATTATTACACCTCTCTCATAGTTGATATGGTGGTGATTCTTGCATTGTTGCACTAGGCATGATTTCCCTTATTTTTCAAACTCTTCTATATTATCTTAAAAACAAAAAAAAATAGTTTAAAAATTGGGGGTGTTACACATGACATAACATGTATATGATGAGCTATTAATGGCATGTATCACTTGACATTTCAACAGTTTGATTCATATGGGATGATTAGTTAAATAGCTAAGCATGACAAAAAGGTGGCTGAATCCCTTATTACAAGAATATTTGATCATGTAGAAATATATTTGTGGCTTAACATTTTGTATTGGGCCTTAGGACATCCTAATGGCTAGAGTATTCATTTCATGATCCTTAGCTTTAGCCTTTATAAGTAGTCTTTGACCTGGCTTTACATTTCTATTAGTGACCTAGTGCAATATAATTTAAATAAAAAGATATTAATCTATTACATGGATTCCTACATGATTGTAAATATTATATGAGATTTAATGTGTCACTCATGTATGGACAATTGGAATGAATGTTAATGTGATTATGTGGTTAAATGACAGGTGTTAGTGTCTTCCATTGTGTAGTTGTAATGCTCATATATGATGTAATTGATGCATAATGCATGTGTAATACCCATATGTGATGTAATCGATGTGTAACATGAGTGTTATGCCTACATGCAATGTGATTGAAGCACACTATGTCTTTGATGGCCAAACACGAGAGAGATACCTAGGTATAAGGTTTTCTAGTATGAATATGTATGTACGGATACGATTGTTTGGCATATTATCTTTACATGACCTATATTATGAGTGAATCGTAGTTAAGTCTAATATGAATTATTTTACAAGTTCCATGTGGTTGAGATTCATATATATCATTATATTCACCATAAAATCCATGTTCATGTTACATGTATAGATTGCATCATAAGTATAATATGTAAGTTAGCCTAGATTCCTTAGGTAAATTAGATAAGTATGATCTATGATTCTTCCTATATAGTATGTATAATACTTAATCATGATGATTTATGCAAATTTTATATATGAACTCCCACAATTGGTTAAGTATGTTTCCCATAATAAATCCAAGTATCATGTCAAGGTGCATGTAATGGTGATAACTCTACATGTATATTGTAATGTGTTTAAACATGAGGACATCATGTGCTTCTTATATGTACCATGGATCTACATGGTAGAGGTAGATTGGTTTAGTTAACACGTATTCATATAGATGGGATTGTTTTTGTAGTCTCCTACTCAATCCCATAAGTAGGATGTCTAAGGAATATTCTCAAGGACTAGTGACTAGTATTTTCTCATATTTTAGTGTTTAATGGGGGTATCCGAGCATAGGTATTATGGTTCATTTCCATTTTGAAATTCATTTGGTGACTGAGATGGTTCCATTTTGTGGCTTTTGTTTGATTGGAACATTATTTTCATCCATGTATTTTCACTTTTTTTGAGCTTGAAAAACCTTGGTTTATAAACCATGAAATTTCCTGCCCTCTTACACTAACTATCTTACATTCTCTAGTTTTAACTTGTGTTTGTTATTTTGGATACTTAGCCTTGTGTCTAGCTTTAGGCAAATAGTGGGATTTCTATCTCATGTTAGATATGGTGGCACGCCCTGTTTTTCATGGGTTATTTTATTTCATTTATGCAAATATTTAACTAAATATAATTTTTTAGTAGTGAAAAATAGGGGATGTTACAATTATGGTTGTTTCATAGATCACACTACTCATATTTTGCATATTCTAATTTGAGAAACCTTAATAAGTGTTAATGGATGAATTTATAAGATATATTTAGGTCAAAGACTATAAAATAAATCCATGTACCATTTTCAAATGATTCATTAATTGTTATCATTAACCAAATTCAATAGTCATTAGTTACCATGAAAGTTAATGGTCAATGTTCAAAGTTAAAGTGAATAGTTAAACCTTGACTTCTAATATCAAAACATCAACCCTTTAGTCATTAAATGATAATATTAACCATATTATTTCATAAAACATGATAAATTTTTACTAACCCTACTTATGTCATTAGTGGATGTTTAACACATGATTGTTATATGAACATGATGAACAATTTAAGAATGTTTAAAGCCTCTTCAAAGCTGAAACTTTATATAAATTTAATCCTATATAAATCATGTCATAATAATTCAAAAAATGACATATTATATATTAATTTGCATCTAGAAATGAAAATGAAAATCATGGAATAGAGTGCTCCGCTATCATTGAGGCTGCAGCCATTGAGGTTTGATGGAGCTGGTGACAGTGTATGGTAGAGGAACAAAATAATGAAGTGCTCAACTTGTGTGGTGGAGAAGATAAGTGAAGTTCATGGTTAGGTGAAAAAAATATAAGAATGTAAAAGTCTTAACACATAAGTAATTTTGTAGACATTTTGCAATATAATCATGATAGTAAATAGGGAGAATGCACACACACATATGGAGGAACAAAGAAGGGTAAGTTGCAAGAATAAGTGAAAAAAAAAAGAAGAGATAAAAAGCATAAATATATGAATTATAATGATGACTAATGACAGCTAGGAAATAATTATAGCATATTTTTATTCATGCTAAGCTTGAATTATTGATGAAAGAAAGGAACATGGACTTTTTGACCAAAATTTGAAGGCCGTGATATAATGTTATCAATATTGGATGCTTCCACTAAACCTCAAAAGAATATTTTGTATGTGTTTTGTGAACCAAGGGATTATTAGGAAATATAATTGAGGATTAAAGATGAGAGAATACCAAAGGAAGAATTTAGAGGAGAGAGTAGAGAGGAAAAGTAAGAGAGTTATATTATGATTTTAGATATCTCAAATCGGATATAATACCCCATATATATAGGAGTAAAATAAAGGAGGAGGAAGAAGGAAAAATATTTTGTATTTAAGGATAACAAGTTGCTTTATCTTATGTAGAAAATTGGCTTAGCAAAGGGGTTGCGTAAGCTACTTATCTGAGATTGGTTTGATTAAAACATGCATGCCTGGGTGTTTTTTGTGCCAAATCTTATCATTTAGTCCAACATTCTAAGGCCTCATAATATTTGTTGAGAAAAACCTCATATCATTACTCCCTCAAAAAAATTCACCAACCACATTAGCCAATTCCATGGGGCAGACAAGCCAAACATCTATTATAGAAACAAAAGTCATAATTGTACATTAAACATGCTAACTAAGAAGATCTTAATAAAATTAGTATACAAAAATTACATCCTGAAAGAACGATGAACAAGTTTTCTCATCAAGGTATGTGTTATATATATATATATGTATCTATGTATATATAGATAGATAGATAGATAGATAGATAGATAGATAGATAGATAGATAGATAGATAGATAGATAGATAGATGGATGGATAAAGAAAATAAAGTTACATATAAAAGACCATTAACAACAAATGAAAGTAAGTAAATTTACACAAAATATCATGAGACATGACACATGCAATATCATGTAGTGAAGAATGAACTCATCATTTTAACATTTGTTAGCTACCTGATGCATTAAACATTTGATTTAACTATACATCTGAGAGGAAAACAAAGCTACAAAAGTTCAATATTTTTTTGTAAAAATAAAAATTTAAATAAAAATAAAATATTATAAAAATGCGGCTTTTTGGGTAGGCCTCGTTTTCCTTAATTAAATGTGTTTAGATCAAAGGAAGAACATTTAAATAGGGAACACATGATACCAATTACACTTATTACAAAAGCAATAATTTCATAATTTATTGTCATAGGTTTTAACATTGCTATATTGCATAAGAAAAGGTGAGAATTAAGGCTTTGATTTGATGATCTTTCCTCTCTAAATAATTTTCACACCAAGTAGACTTTCATCTAATAGCAAGAGATTGCTAAGAGAATACTTCAATAATAAATACACACAATCTAAAAAATTCCCTATTAGAAATGAGGTAATTTTGATAATCTTGTGTCACTATATATACTCCCTTTATACATAATTTATTTCCTTAGATCTGTATTTACTACTCTTTATTTCCTATTAACTATCAAGCCCTATAGTTATATTGAAGAAATTTCTTCAAATCTCTATATGTTCACCATAAAATTGCAAAAATCCATTTTAAATCCTTTCTTAGGGCACCATCCACACCAATTATGTCTTCATCTATATAGATCTGCACAACTCCTCCTATTATTGGCATAAGTGTAGGAACTCAACAGGGTAATCTTCTTGATGACAATCAAATGTGTATATCTCATGTCATCAGTGCACTAACCATAATTTTTTCTAAAAGACTTGGCAAATCCTCTACCCTATTGAAAGATTTATTTATCACACATTTCACTTCCTTTTGAATCCTCTATTTCTAGTCTTTAAATACCTTCATCACACCCTTATTTTTTCCATCCCTTCCCCATTTTTTTCTTATCTTCAATGAACTAATTAGTTACAAAACAATTGATCCCTTCACCCTTTTATAAGCTTCCCCTTTATATCAACATTTTTGAACTTTTATCTCATGACTCATATACTCTCTTTTTGAGTGATGTTACCAAAGCTTATTAGAGCAATTTCTTATTAGATAATATATTCCTTATTCTCTCATTTTGATTCAGCCAACCCCCTAAAATAGAGCCAATAATGCACCTAGTAAATGTATAACTTTGTATGCCAAGGCTTATGCATTGGTATACAATTTCACTTACACTAATTTATTAGAAAACATCTCTAAGCTTTGGCTAAGACCTACTCAATTTATACTAAATGCTTGGATAATGGTGATGGGTTTTCTATATGGTTGTTGTTTATTAGATATGAAACAAATAATTGATTTTTTAGGCTTTTTTTTTGAAAAGATTATCCATTTGTCATCCCTAGAATTCTAATCAATTTACAAAATAGGCAATAATAAATTCATCAAGGAGCCTTGGTCTTTTGTAAAAGGGTGTAAGTCCCATTATTTTTTTGTATTAGGAGATTTAGAGCACAATTTACATAAGTGGGGTCAACTAAATCCTAACATCAGAGACTGTCCACCTTTCTTTCTAAAGTTAGAAGGTTGTGTATACAAGTTTGACAACTGTGTGCATGATGGATGTATCATAAATAATATCAAGGTTTTGAATGACCCATTCATCCTCGGGATGATAAGGTTAACTTATGATGTTGGTAAGTAATTTGTACCCTTTCATCATTTTCATCCCTTCATTGACTTAACAAGCATCTTGGTTTATAGAATTATATTAATTTCCTTATAGAGTGTAATTCCTAGAAATCTTGACAACATTTTTTCCCCTTTAGCTTTTCCAAGAGCATAAAAAATCCCACCATTCATCTTCTATGTGGGGCGCTTGTCCTTGGGGCCACCAAACGAAAGGTATCTATTCCAATAATATATCATTACCAAAGTTATTTCATTTCTAATAATGTTTAAAAAATACTTTGGTTTTGTCATATATTCAAGAAATAGAAGGGATCGCAAGGTTCGGTCCATAAAATAAAAAGAAAAAGGAAAAATCAAGTGATCATTATTTTTATACTAACTCCCATTATAAACATATCATTGAGTCCATTGGTTCCCATCACAAAACATGTTTGATGTCAGTCAACTCCTTTGATGAATATGTCTTTAAATACCTAGTTTTATTATTTTTTCATGCTTGATTATCCCTAGAAGTATATTATCCTTGATTATCCCTTAAGGTATATTATTATTTATTCTTAATAATTTTCTTTACCCTATATTAGAAGGAATCCCGTTCCAAGGTAATCTCTAAGGTTTTAGTGGGTGAAAAGACTCTAAAGTCTTCATTTACCCAAATTTATACTACCCCTAAGTCCAAAAAAAGAAGAAGTATGATCTTCTTAAGCCACCTTAGAGACTGATTCAAAGAAAAGGCAAGGAATTGATGACCCTTCGTTGATGGAGCCTAAGCTTCCTACATTATCATATCCAAAAGAAACTCTAGCCCTAGCCTAAACTAAAGAGACCATCATACTTGTGTAAGAAGGAGATAGCGAAGAATATGAAGTAATAGTGAGAGAAAATATTCACATGGGAACTAGAATTACTCCTCCTCCACAATTAAAGGCTAGAAAAAGTGTTTGTAGCCATTCACATGGGAGCTATTATGTTTGGGTACAAGAATTAGAAGCTTTTCATTTTATAAAGTATTAAGTGAGAGTGGCTCTAAAGTATCCATTGAAGATTATGGTTCCACCTTAACCATACCTAACAATTACTCATTATTTTACTGCCATCGTGATGATGGTGTTTATCTCAAATTGACTGAGGTTAATATGCTGAGTCAAGATAGGAAGATAGTCTACAACCTCAAGACAACAATGCTGTTAAAGGCTGAATTAAACCTCTCCTATTAGGTACACCTTAATTTATAGTTTTATATATGTTAGATGTCTTCAAAGTAAAAACTTCAATAACCTATTTTTTATATACATACATACACATATGTACATACATACATACACACACAACAACTTTTTACGCATAAGAAGATTTTTTATTAGTTTTCTAAAAGTGCTTAATATTATGATGAATAGAGGAAAAATAATAAGAACTTCAAGGATTTCACTTAATTATGAAATCTAAACAAGAATCTATTGGGGTTAAAGTATGTGAGCCCAAAATGTGAGAAGAACAAATTAAATTCTTCTTTATCCAACTTAGGTTTTGTGAAGGCTCATGCTACTAGCTTAGAATATTATCTAAAAAGAGAAAGGTAAACTACTAATGCTAAAATAGAAATATTGAAGGTTGGAATTATTCATTTGGAAGACTATCTTTACAATGAAGTAACCTTAACCTATATAATAACTTCTCTAATGAAAAAGAGAATTGCCAATACTAGGTACGTTCTAATGCATGCTAATTCTAATAGACCAAGTAGAGAATAATTCCTTTACTAACAAAGTAACCAAATATGATGCTAAATACATAAAGATGGAAAAGAACCTTAGAGGAGTAGCATACGAGATCTAGTAGTTGTGATTAGAAGTTTCCAATGATGAAAGGGAAACTATTAAAAAATAAAGCATATCAAAGAACAACTGGCTAAGCCTAAATAGGTGGTTAATTCATCCCAAATATTAGATGAACGCATCCATAAAAAAGGCAATTTGTTTTGTAAATTAAGACTTTCCCATGAAGCTATACATAACTACCCAGTAAGTGAATAGTTTACACATTATAAAGGAAAACATAGTCATAGTGGTATGCTTATAGTGCCTTAGTGGTGTACGGGTAGTTAAAGATCTAAGTTTAACATGATCAATTGAAACTTTTCATAGGAAAATTGCAATATGGTTAGGATTTGGATGACAGTTCAATTCTTTAGGATGCTGGAGAGGTAGCGACTGATAGTGAAGAAGATAAATATTAAGGAAACCTATTTTTTATTTTACTATTATAATTTGTCCATACCTTTCATATATAGAATGGATCAACTAGAGTTGCTTATCCATCTTCATATATAAATATTTCCTTTTACTTCTACCAAGAATGGAATATTGTTGTAATAAGAAGAATGAAACATCCAAAATGCACACACTTAAAACAATTTTTATACTATAGCCGTGACAAACCAAAGTAGGGACTGATCTAGATATCATTAGTTAATCAGAACAAATGAACCAACCAAAGCCTTTATTATTTAGCTTAGTGGCCTCAACACGTTGGTTGAGGAATACACCATGGGAGCCTATGCTTAATAGCTAAAAAGTTTCCAAATATGCCTTAAGAGACTTAGTAACCCTAATACATCAACCAATTACTCACCACGGGACTCTATCTTCTTCTTTTTTTTTTTTTGATAAGTAAAGAAATTTATAAATATACAGCCAAAAAGGCTTCAGTTACAACCAAACCATTACATGACCATCCTATCAACACAATGCTGCCACTGTTGAAAGTTGCGCTTAATCTCCAAATGCAAACATCTACTAGCTATAATAAAACTAATGTCTCGTAGCAAGCTACTAGTAATGTGGCTTACATTACGAAAAACTCTAGAATTACGTTCATACCAAATTAAAGCGACAAAGACGACAAAAGTAGCACGTAAAATAGCCTTCTTATCCTTTGGTTGTCTCGTAGATCATGCTAAAACTTGAATCTCTTCCTCGAAAGAGCGGATAACATCTTGAAGATAAAATGCCTTTCTTATCTTACTCCATATCTCTGAACTAAAACCACATTCCATGAATAAGTGTTGGATAGATTCTTCTTTATTTTCATGACAATGAATACAAGTTGAGTCATCTAAAAGACCCAAATTTTGTAACCTCACCCTAGTGGGAAAACCTCATGAATAGAAAGCCACATAATAAATTTATTCTTAGGAGGAGCCATAGAACACCACACTAAAGGGTACCACTAAATCTTTTCACACCGGTAACGTAACACATTATAAGCCTTGCGAATGCTATAGGAATCCTCCTTATCTATCATTGGTTGAGGCCCAGGCAGAAAATAAGGAGCAAAAGTAGAGCAAAGGCTAAGTACCTGTTTAAGAGGCCAAGAACATAAATGGTCCATAGAAAAGTTCCACACACTTCCATACCAAATATAGATGGCGTGAACCCATTTAACCCACAAGGAGTCTTTCTTGTTATATATATTCCACAGTACTTTCCCTAATGCTACTTGATTCCATATGGAGAGATCAATAAACCCCAACCCTCCTTCTTTTTTCGGAGTACACACCACCTGCCATGCTATTAAGGCTTTCTTAGACGTATCAACCTTTCTAGTCCATAAGAATTTTCTACACATGCTTTCCAGTTGATGAATCACCTTCGAAGGAAGAATAAACACCTGACACCAATACATCTGCATGTTAAAAATCACAGGCTGAATGAGTTGAGCCCTTCCAGCATAGGAAAGTAGATGAGAATGCCAAGCAGAAAGCCTTCTTGCAACCTTATTAATCAAATCCTGCATCTGAGCTTTAGTTAAACGAGCAGATGAGAGCGGAACACCAGGTAAGTAAAAGGAAAACCACCTTCAGAAAAAAGAAGTGCCTGGAGAATCTGGTCCTTAGTCCTTGCATCCACACCCCTAAAATAAATACAACATTTTTGAGGGTTAATGACGAGACTTGATCTTGCCGAAAAATCATCCATCACCTCCATAAGCTTTGAAACCAAAATAAAATCCCCTCGACAAAATAGAAGTAAAGCATCCGCGAACGCAAGGTTTATAATTTGAAGCCTCTTACATTTAGGATGACGCCGAAACTCTTGGTCTCCCTATAAATGCTTAAACATTCTAGACAAATAATCAACCACAAACACAAATAAAAAAGGAGAAAGTGGATCACCTTGCCTAGGACCTCTCTTACCCTGAAAAGGCGGAGTCAGCTCCCCATTTAACGATAAAGAATAAGAGGCAGAAGTAACACAAGCAAGAATAAGCTTTACCACTTGAAGAGGAAAGCCATAGGCATGAAGGATTTGTTGAAGAAATAACCAATTAACAGAATCATAGGCCTTCCAAATATCCAGCTTCAACATACACCTCGGGGATATATGCTTGTGCGAATATTTTCGAACTAGTTCAGAAGCAAGCAGAATGTTATCACCTATACACCTTCCTTGTACAAAACCCGACTGAGCTTGATCAATAAGCAAAGGCATAAGAGGCCGGAGCCTTGTGGTGAGTATTTTAGAAATTATTTTGTAAAGTACTCCACAACACGATATTGGTCAATACTCACTAACTTTTGACGCATTCATTTTTTTCGGAATAATCGTTAGAGTAGTAACATTAATAAGATGGGGCACTACCCCAGAAGAAAAAGATTCAGCAACGATTTAAAAAATATCTTCACCAATCACGCCCCATGCTTTCTTGAAAAACACCGAGGAGAATGCATCCACCCCAGGAGCCTTATTATCTCCTATAGAAAAAACTATAGATTTCACCTCCGCATATGAAACCGGGGTCAAAAGATGCCATCTATGTGCATCCAAAAGAGTACTACCATGAGCCACCACCTCCTACTGGATAGCACCCGACGCAGGCCCTACAGTACCAAGAAGATTCTTAAAAAACCTCCCAAACTCATCTTTGATCAGAGAAGGCTCCGTGATAATAGATCCATCATCAAGCTCAATTCTTGAGATAGCATTCCTGTTTTGGTTCCCCTTAACATGAGCAAAAAAGTATTTATGGTTAGAGTCCCCCTCCTTGATCCACTTTACCTTAGCTTTATGCTTTAGAAACATCTCTTCAAAATGAGCCAACCTCACAAACTCAGCTTTGATGAGTTCATATTTTGACACATTTTATACCCTTATGATCTTAGTTTTTATTATTTTATTTAATTAATATAGGTGAATAATTATTGTTTTATGCTTAAGTGGTAAAAATTGCATAAATATTATTATTTGAGCTAAAATGATAATAATTAAGTAAATTTAGAATAAAATATTATTTATTAATATTTATTTAATTTTATTTTATAGGTTTTTTTTTATAAAAAAAAAAGATTAGGACCTTTGGACCAACGGCCCAAAAGGCCAGGGAACGAAGCAGCGGTCAAACCAAACGAGTCGCAAGTTAGCTGCTAGGAAAGAAACATGTAAAGTCAGCAGGGCTGACGTGGAAAGGTGTCGCACGCATGAAAATAAAAAGAGAAGAGTGCTGCATTAATTGAGAGGAAGACGAGAGAAAGAAGCGAAGCAGCAGAGAGTTGTAGAGGGAAGCGAGAGCCTTCAAGGGTCGACGCTGAAGGGGGACAGAGCCATTAGGCTTTGACAGAGGAACGCAAAGGAACAGCACATGGAGCGGCACGGAGTTCGAGGCAGTGACGCAAAAGCCTCTGTCAGCCCTATCAGCGAGAATAAAGAAAAAAGAAAAAGAATTTACGCACGGAAATAAAGGCCGAGAGGGAAGAAAAATTAGAGGAAGAATTTATACCGGTAGAATTTATTTCAGATAAAATTAATTTTTATCTGAATAAATTCTTGATCTTTTATCCAAAATTAGTTCTGGTTATTTCTTTCTCTTATTTTTAATTTATATTTTAGATATATATTTCTGTGTAAGTAATTCTATAATTATGGCTGGCTGATTGTTTATTGTTAGGGAATAAATTGAAACCCTAGATTAGGATTTGAATTATAGTTTTATTTTCTTTGTTTCATAAGATTGTTTCTTGACTCTATGTTAGTTGCTTTGTTTATATGTATGATTCTGTCAAGTATAGTTTATTTGGTGCATGCCTTGTTCTGGTTCCTCATAAGTGACAGTATGTAGGTTTATTTGCTTGCGAGGTGGCCATCTAAATATACTAGAATCTATATGTATACATTGCAGCTAGGTTAGATAACAATTCACCTAATAGTTTTGTGATTCTAACCGAAGTGGTAAAACGTTTCGATATGTGTGGGTCATGGAAAGGAAATACAGCTAAACATGCATTTTGTACTAGTCTGGGTACTTAGATTGACAGCCTTCCAATTACACTTAATGCATTAAATCTAGTTAAATATAGGAGCCACTTGTTGCTGTTATACTGCTAGTATTTAATAGGATTAATATAGGCACGTGGTCGTATTAATTAATTAAGGGAAGTAATATAAGGTGTATGGACCTACGTTTGGTATACAACTTGGTCAATCTCTTTCTCACGATTAAATATTGACTTAGAAATTAATATTATATTTCGACCTAATCTAGTGGTGGATTTTGATTTCCCTAGCATCTTTATCTTATCTACGGATTTCCCATTATTTTTATTATTAGTATATTTTATTTTACTTATTCCTTTTATTATTATTTTTATAATCCCCCATTAGTATTTTTATTTATTTATTTATTTTGTGTTATTTAGGATTTTTATTTTTATTTGTTTTTAAGATAGTTAGATAGAGGTGAGGCCTCTCAATCCCCAGCCTAGAACGATACCCTTATTTACCAGTGCTACAATTGACAACAAGAGGATTTAAATTGCGTGCCGGCTAAGGCCACACCAATTTTTGGCGCCGTTGCTGTGGATTGGTAACTTCACTTTTATTTTGCTAGTATTTTTAGTGTGTTTTTATTCTTAGTGTTTTTGTATTTTTTTTCTTTTAGTTATATTTTAGATTTTCTTAGGATTTTTGGTGTGTTTTGTTTTGCTCTTAACCTTTTCCTTTGAAGTGTTAGTATTTTCAGGTGGCTATGAGAGGATCCTTGGGTTATGGACAACTTGGCATGAATCTTAATTCAAGAGTAAATGAGGTAAGTTTAAGTAATTTTGATGATAGACTTCACCAATTCTCCACTCTTGTTTTGCAGGTAGATGAAGCTACTGGAGTTATTAATACAAGTGGAGTGTGTCATACGCAAGGAAATCCATATGCTTACCACAAAAAAGCTATGAGAGGAGGAGGATGGACACAATTTGGTGCTCAATCTTTCAATGGTTTTCAAGGACGTGATCCCTATACAAGCACATACTATTCTAGAATGAGGCATCAACCCAACTTTGGATTAGAGATGAATGATCATTATCAAGTTCCATATCAAGAACCTTATACACACTAATATGAAGCTTCAAAATATTATCAATATCCTCAACAGGAATCTTCTCTAGTTTCAGAACCCTCAAGTTTAGAAAAAATGGATAAAATTTTTGAAGCACTGATAAATGGTCAACACCAGTTGGTAGAAGAAAAAAATCAACTAATGCAAAGTTAGATTATGCAAACTGAAAGGGTGTCAGTGCTAGAGGAGAAAATGGGTTATATTGTCAACATGATCAATCAATTACAAGTACGAAAAGAGCTCTCTAATACTTTAGTTCAAAATTCAAGTGAGATTTATGAGTATGATGATGCCATATCTAAATGTAAGGATGAGCTAGTTGAGGAGGTTTCCATGGAGAACATTGAAAAGAAAGATCATGTGGAAGAAGAGATTATAAAAACAGAAGAAGAATCTCATCAAAACGAGGATCAAGCTGGTGCTGCACGTTTTAAAACCTAAGAGTCTTCACAGCAATTGACATTCGGAGTGTGTACCGGGTTCTCTTCACAGCCATTGACAATCGGATTATGCACCTTTTCGGAACTGTAGCTTCGGAGGAACCCGTCCACCTTCCTGCCTTCTATCCCTCACTACCTTCCACTCTTGATTAAGCCTCGAAACCCCTGCCTGCTTAGATTGACACTTCAGGCATGCACTCGCATCATAGGAAGGTACCACATAGACTGGACAAAAGGAAGGCTTCCACTTAAACACCACCGGCCGAGAGAGGGTCGAACCATCAAGATCGCGAATAAAAACCATCTCACACAATAACTTCTTGGTGTCGACCTCCACCAACACACGCGGAAAACCAGTCATGTCTTTCCGTAGAGTAATGGCGTCTAAGAAAATGGGAGTGCCAACAGAGCTAACAATCATACTTAGAGACTTCGGAGACCAATACTCCAAAGGAAGGCCCAGCAGCTTGATCCAAAGTGGCACGAACTACAGTTCTTCCCTTGACATCTTCATTCGACGCTGCCATCGCTTGAGAATTAACGGCCGGCCAAAGAAATTCCAATGCTTCTGCAGAATATAATCACAATCTTCTACAGAATCGAACTTGAAAACAAAAGCATAATCTTCATGAAATATCAGACGAGGCATAGGAACACCACACCATTACGATTTAATAAAACCTAACATCTGCGAATAAGAAGGAGAAAACCCATAGACGTAACCGATTAATGCAAACTTCCATTCAGCCGATTCACATTCCACGTCTTCTTTTTCCAATGAAAAAACCACCTACCCTTCCTCAATGCATGGTGGAACGTACAATAGCACCATGCACTGATCAGGGTTTCTATTCATGGTGACACGGTCCCTCCATGTTAGTCTCTCATCATCCACTGCCCTTGTGCCGAACTTAGGAGAAATAGAATCATATCCATGCAGCGAAATAGGATTTATAACCACCTGCGGCACCGCCGTGGTTGGAATAGGACAGGACAGAATCCCTACCTTCCTCGCAGAGAGGCCCTCCTCTTCCACCGCCCCTGTACTACAACCCTTTTCCCTAGAACTAGATCCATGCATCGCACAAGGCTGCAAGACTGACTGCGAAATCTCCTTGGCCAGAATATGAGATGGCGAATTCATTCCACTAATGATACAGTCTGCCTTTGCGACCTCTTTACCTTGTTCCAGTGATCCTCCGGCTTTTTCCGATCCCTCCATCCCCTCTGCGACTGAAACCCCCCGCCCCTCCTTCTCTAGCGATGGTGACAACCTAGCAAGAATCGACCTCTTCTTGTTTCGAGCCATGGAAATCAGCGTGGAACCCTAATAGCATGTTCTAGGCGCGTTCCAGGCTCTTTACTCCAGACTCTATCTTCAATGTTCAATGACCTCTTTATTTGTGAGCTTACATATAGTGCTTTGGTTTTAGTGATTAAAAGTTCATTGCTCTTTGATCTCACTAGGTTTATCAAGTGTGTGTGTTT
Organism: Tamarix chinensis; assembly: GCA_030549775.1. Classification (NCBI taxonomy): domain Eukaryota; kingdom Viridiplantae; phylum Streptophyta; class Magnoliopsida; order Caryophyllales; family Tamaricaceae; genus Tamarix; species Tamarix chinensis. The sequence continues at coordinate 29,303,548 of CM060174.1, forward strand.
ACTATTATTCAATGACCTCTTTAAGGGCTTATATATAGAGCCTTGGGCTTTGTACATATCACTAGGTTTACTCATATTCAATGCTTAAAAACCTATTTATTTAAGGTTTTACATATAGAGACTTGGTCTTAGTTGATATGAATCTCCAAAATTTATATTTGATTAATTTTGATAATTGCTGTAAATCATTTTATACTTATAATTGTTTGTCTTATTGTGTGATTGATTAGGAAGTATTAATGCAGCACATGGAGGATGGATTTAAATTGTTGTAGCTGCTGAAGTTTTGTTGCAGAAATGTATTTTTTTGTAATGTAATCCCATGTGATGCATTCGCCGGCAGAAATTGGCTAATGGGAATTAGGTTGGTTGTATAACCCGCCACCTGATCCATGGTTAATGGATTCGTTGGATTGTGGGTTAATCAACCCTTAATAACCATGATTAGTTAGAATTAATCTTAGCTGATGGGAATTGATGTATAAATATTTCCTTGTATTTTAGGGGTTTAGGGTTGTAATTTTGGGCTGGTCGAATTGTCCAGCATCAACCCTCCCCTTCTTTTGTGTATTTGGGCTGTTTGTTGGGCTGCGTCGGCGAGTATGGGCTGATTGTGTATAGTTGCATTGTGTATTTTTATACGGTATTGTACACCATATAAATATGGCATATACGGCATGTTGGACAATAGTTTTTGGCTAAATAAGAAATTGACTCTTACTTTTCTCGAGCTCTCTCTCGCGTTCTCTCTCTCTCGGTGAATCTCTCACTCACATCTTCTTCTACTTCTGCTCCATGTCTTCGATCGATTCTTGATCGTTCCTACTTCTCAAATTTAGTTGTCGTTGTTAAACTGTGCTTCTGAGTTCTTGAATCTTCCTTTGGAAAGTTCCTTAGGCTGATTCCAACGAATCGAACCCCGCGCTTGATTATTTTCTTCGATCCTTTTTGAGAAACCCTAACAGGTTTCCATCATTAGTGAGTGAAAACACATCAATTTTTGATATCACTAGGTGTTTCTATCTTCAATGATTGATGCTCTCTTTGAGAGTTTATGTATAAAGCCTTGATGATGACCTATTTTTTTGAGGGATTAAGTATTTGAGCCTAAACTTTGTGTTATGAGAAAAATATAGACTACAAAACACATTTTGTGAACACATTAGTAAGAAAAATAATATCTATTTACTTTCATTAACAAGTGAAAAGTTTACGAATTCAAATGTAACAAAAATCATTGTTAAGTCAAAATCATTCGATATTAAAATTATTTTCTCAAATGTTTTACGTTCAATAATTTGTAAGATATCTTCTCTCTTAATCAACTAATATAAATGCAGCTCACCCAACATGCTCCATAACTTGATATTGACCTTCCTATTTAGCTGTAAATTCACCTCGATGGTCATTGCTTTAGAATTTAATGTCAAATCTCCTACTCTTGATTGTGTAGTCCTAACTCTTTTATTGTAGTTTTTAGTTACCTATTGTCTTTATTTATCAAGCTGACTGCATCTATTTATTCCCCAAGAAATTCCTTCTCAAATTTCAAGCCTCATTATTATCTTTAAGTTCATATTAGTTGACTTTATGATGTATAAAATACTAAACAAACTAGATCATGCTAAGAGATGATGATGGAAATACGGTTTAGATCCAACAAAATAGATCATGCCTTTGAAATCAAATACTTAAAATCACTACTTACGGTAACAACTCTTAAGATAAAGATTGTATGATTTTTTTAAAACTTAACAAACCATGCACGAGGTTGGTTGACATGAATACACACAACTTGGGGGTGTGTAGAATACTCAAATACTTCCTCTTTCATTAATCTTTGAACCCATGTAACAGTGTAAGAAGTTGAGAAAATTACAACCAACCCTTAGGTAACCATAATGCATGCTAACTATGGTAGGACTCAAATAATCAGCAAGGGAGCTGATTTTTTGAGCCTCCAAAATCCATTGACCATGTACGAGCTATTAAATTAGGTTTATAAGCTAATAATTAGGGCTTAGGAAATGTATATTATAATAAAATGGAAAATAGGTACGTTATTCATGCTTATGATTAATTAAATGGAAAAATAAACCTTCCCTAAGACCCCCTTGGCCGGTTTCTTTGGCTAATTTTTAGAAAAATAAATCACCTTATTTAATGCTAATTAAGGTCTTAGAAAACACCAAAATTAAGTCCAAAATCTACTACAAAAATAAAGTGGCTACATGCTTGTGATTTATGAATACCGTGTGCTTCCATGTGCTGAGTTTTACTAGATGTTGGCCAAATCTTGCATGGATTTTCAAGCCATGTTTTTAGAGCATATTCAAGCCATATTGAATCCAAAAAAAGGTGGTGAGTTTATCTCTTATATTTTTTTTTGCATGACTTGCATGACTTTATATAATCTCGCTCATATTTTAGTCTATGTAGGGAGAGTTTTTTATCCTCCTACTTAGAAAAATTTTATGAACATATTATTGTCATCAAATGAGGGGGATGCTCTTGCATCATCCTCCCCCTCTTGAGAAGGACCTTATCTTCATAAGGCTCATTGTGTAATTAAGGCTGAAAATATCTCATGTTAAATATGGTTGATATGTCCCCTAGTTCTTGTGGAAGCTCCCGTATGTATACATTATTTCCAACTTGCTCAAGTACTTTAAATGGTCCATCACTTTATGGAATTATTTTGTTCTTCCTCCTAGAAGAGAATATTGCCTTTCTAAGTTGAAGACAAACTAATCTCGTGGCTCAAATATTTTCTATTTTCGATGCTTGTTGGCTTTCTTTTTATTCATCTCATTAACATTCACAATTCTGGACCTCACTTGCTTATGTAGTTTCTTGAATTCATCAACCTTTTCATTTGCTTCAAAATTAACTTGTGTTTTGATGGGGAGAGGAATGTGATCAATGGAGGTGGTGAGATTCACTCCATACACCACATCAAAAGGGAAACAAATAGTGTCATAAGTGGGGGATTGGTTATAGGGGAACTCTGTGTGACTAAGTTTAATGTCCCAATCCCTCAAGTATTTGCAAACCAAACTCCTCAAAAGCACAATAATAGTATGGTTAGTGACTTCTGTTTGGGGGTGATAGGTGGTGCTAAAAAGAATTTTAGTACCGACCAACATCCACAATGTCTTTCAGAAGTAGCTAAGAAACTTGGTATCCCAAAATACCATGTGACCTAGCTATCTCCTTGAATTATAGATCAGTTATGTAAGAGGCATCATCCATTTTGTGACAAAGGAAAAAATGTGCCATCTCGGAAAACTTATCTACCACTACCATAATGGCATCATTTTACCTTTGTATCTTTGGTAATGTCACTACGAAGTCCATACTCACATGATCCCAAGGATGATATAGGATAGGAAAAAGTGTATAGAGCTCTTGGTGGAAGTGACGCTTGGACTTTTAGAAAGTAGAGAACCTTGCCACAATTGATTGTATATCTCCTACCATTCTAAGCCAATAAAAATGGCCCTATAGTACATTACAAGTTTTTTTAATGCCAAAATGTCCCGTTAGTCCATCCATGCACCCTTCGGATTAGCAACTCTCTTATAGAATTTTAGGAATGCACAACTTGTTACCCTTGAAATGGAAAGGGAGTTTGATCCTTGAATTGATATTCTAAGAAGGTTGCAAAGTCTTCATATTCATTGTAGATTTCCTTTAAGCACCCAAATCCTAGAACTCTTATTTTAATTAATGACAACAAATAATATCTCCTAAAGAGGGCATATGCTACAATGTTATTTTTTTCCACTCTTATTCTTTGTTATAAATGAGAAGGATTGTGAGAACTCTACCCGCCTAGCATGCCTAAGGTAGAGCTTATGTTGCCCATTTATGTATTTCAGGGACTCATGATCAATATGCAATATAGATTGTGATGGCCTAAGGTAATGAGACCAATGATTTAAAGCCCCACCAATTGTATAAAATTATTTTTCATAGGTTTTATAATTAGATCTTGAGATTTTCACTAAAGAAGGCTATTGGCTTTCTTTCTTACAGTAGAAATACTCCAATGCATGCTTTGATTGCATCACACTCGATTTCAAAAACTTTGTCAAAGTTGGGTAATCATAGTATTAGGACTTCACTCAATTTACCCTTGATGAATTCAAAAGCTTCCTATGCTTGTTTGGTCCATTTGAATTTACCTTTTTGAGACACTTTGTGATAGGTGCTAGAAGTGTACTAAATCCTTGGATGAAATGCCTATAAAAGGAGAAAAGTCCATAAGAGGATCTTATATCAGTGATGGATGTATGTGTAGGTCATGTTCTTATTACCTCCACCTTTGACTCATCCTTGGAAATACCATCTTTAGATTCAACAAATCCTAGAAAGGTGATTTTTGGCACAAATATGGTTTGTCATATAACTTTCTTCTTCTAAGAGCAACAAATACAAGCTTTAAGTGCTTACATGATCATCACTACTAGAGGATAATACAATAATGTTATCAAAGTAGACAACTACAAATTTAGAAATGAAGGGTCTTAGGACTTCATCCATGAGCCTCATGAAGGTGCTTGGTTCATTGGTCAACACAAATGACATGAACATCTACTCATATAGGCCTTCCTTATTCTTTAAAGCAACCTTCCATTCATCCCCTTCCTTCATTCTAATTTGATAGTAACGACTCCTTAAGTTAATGTTGGAGAAAACATTTGCCCTATTTAAACAATCCAACATGTGATCAAGACTCGGTATGGAATGACTATACTTAGTAGTGATGTTGTTGATGGCTCTATTATCAACACACATCCTCATTGAGCCATCCTTCTTTGGTACTAAAAGGACTGATACCGCACATGGGATAAGTGATTCCTTAATTTATCCTTTTTATAATAGTTCTTCAACTTGTTGGTGTAACTCCATGATGGCCTCTTTAAGGTTACACCTATAGGATACTTTGTTAGGGAGATTAGAACTGGGGAGAAAGTCAATTTGGTGGTCTATGCCTCTTATGGGAGGCACCCAACTAGGTAGTTCATTTGGGAAGACATCTCCAAACTCACCAGCCAAGATTTTGACCCTTGGATCAAGTGGACTACCATTCTAATTATTTTGAAGGATAAAAAATATATATATATGGTTTTACCTTTCTCTATTACCTTATCTAACCCCTTAAAATCTATGAATATATCTTTCTTACAAATTGGATCCTCCCTAACAAGTGAGAACTGAATGGTAAGGGTATGAGTACAATATTAATGTTGGCATACTTCAAGATATAAGTGTTCTTCCTACCATCATGTTTGATATGCCTATCATATTACCAAGGCCTACTTAACAACAATGACATGCATCCATAGGAACTACATCACAAACAAATTTATCTTGATAAGCCTTCCCTATGTAAAATGAAACAACAAATTATTTAGTGACCTCAACCATCTAGCAATCATTAAGCTATTAAAGCTTATATGGCTTAACTTGTGTAGTAGTGGGAAAATTAAGGTTCTCTAAAAGAGTGCAAGAAGCCACATTTGCATAGCTACCTCCATTAACGATAAGGGAGCATATTTTACCAAGTGTTGTGAGCATAGTATGAAATATGTTTTCCATTAGGAATCCTCATCCAAGTCTTTTTTTTCATACAACACACTGCTAACCATCAAGGCCTCTCCAACATCTAGTGGGAATTCCTCAAACTCAGCCTCCTTCTCCATGAACTAGTTCTCCCCTTCTTCCTTCCCGTTAATGACACCTCTTCTAGGTCAAGAAAAGTCATCACCATTTTGTTTGGACATTCATTTTGATAATGCCTAATCCCTTGACACTTAAAACACCTCACTCTTTTGCTCCTAATTATCTCACCTATTTTAAGCCTTCCTTTACCTTTAACATCAAATATTTTGGGTGTGGGAGGTGGTATAGGTGTCTCACTTTGAGGGTTTTTATTCAGCTTCACTATGCCATATTTCAAATCTCTTTTTTCTTGTGTATGCTTCTTCTTCTTAATGGATAGATGAAGCAATTCATTTAGGGTGTAATACTTATAAAGATCCACCTTCCTAGCAATGTCACTTATTAAACCTCCTAAGAATCATGACATTATGTGCTCCTCTACCTCCTTCAAACCAAACCTCGTAATGAACTTTTTAAGTTCCCTAATATACTCTTCTATACTTATAGACCCTTATCTCAAAGAATATATTTTATTGTAAAGGTATTGGGTGTAAGTAGGTGATAAAAACCTCTCCCTCATCAATTTTTTTAATTTTTTCCATCTCCTCACCTTGGAATTTCCCTTTTTCTCTCTCTTGTGTACTAATTTTTCCCACTATAAAGAAGAATTCCCTTTTAGCTTAAGGACCCCTACCTTGAAAGACTTATGATCATTATAATATTTATCTTTGAACATTCTATTACACCTTAACTCCTAATACAAAAAGTCTTTTAGATTATATGACCCATCAAACTATGGAATCTCTATTTTGATGTGATGAGAATACTCCCTTGTAAAATGTCTTCTCCTCCTTTAGAACCTAGGAGACTCACTAGAAGAACATCTAAAATTACTAGCTTCTTCCTCTAGGTTTAGTTCCTCCCTTTCTACATGAAATGATGGGGCTCTTCTAGAGTTATGAATGCTAGAATTTGGTGCAAGTGATTCCAAAATGCCAACCACTCTCCTCAAATCTTCTTGCAGGGCCTCTATAGCCCCATATCTTCTCAATTTGTTTACTTCTTAAAGAATCAAACCTCTAAGATATGATTCTCCATGGTGCTTTAGAGAGACAAAAGTGAAAACAAGTGTGCAAATGTGGGGTGAGGATTGAATGGTGGGATATTTTTTGTAATGTTTGGTTTGAATGGGGTATAGGAGGGTAAGAAAGATTATAATGGGGAAGGTGGGGGCTGGTGGCTTGAATGGTGGCAGAGTTACATGAAAAGGTGGCTGAAAAAAAGGGAAGAAAAATGGTGGTTCTTGATGCTAGGGTTATTGTGGTTAACGTTTTTTGGTGAAAAAAATGGAGGCTTTTTATGGTAGCTTAAGTGGTGGTAGGGTAGTTGAAAAATGAGGATGGAATAGGGTTGAAAATGGGGCTGGAATGGTGGTACAATGTGTAGGAAAATGAGAGAAAACAAAAGACCCAAGTTTATCAACCCTAAGATTTGATACTAATTTGATGTATAAAATGCTAAGCAAATTTGGTCTTGCTAAGAGATGATGATGGAAATGAGGTATAGCTACAACAAAAGAGAAAATAGAAGGGAGGATGGGATGGTGAAAAGTATTTTATATTCAATTTACCCTTGAAATCAAATACTTACAATCATCACTTTAAGTAATAACTCTTAAGATAAAGATTGTAAGATTTTCTTAAAATCAACAAACCATGCACTAGGTTGGTTGAAATGACAAGAAATTACTTGGGGATCTACAGAATATTCAAAGGCTGCCTCTTTCATTTATCTTTACACCCATATAAGAGTGTAACAAGTTGAGAAAATTACAACCAACTCTTAGGTAACCACAAGGCTTCAAATCAACATAACTCTACTATGCATGCTAACTATAATAGGACTCAAACAATAAGTATGGGAGCTAATGTTTCAAGCATCCCATCATCCAATTCCTATTCAATAACTATTACATTAGGTTTCCAAGCTAATAATTAGGACTTAGGAAACATAAACTACAAGAAAAAGGAAAACTAGTACATTACTCATGCATATGATTAATTAAATGGAAAAATAAACCTTCCCTAAGACCTCCTTTTATTGGCTGCTTTAGATATTATTTAGGAAATTAAATCCCCTTAATTAATGCTAATTAAGATTCTGAAAAACTCCGAACTTAACTCTAAAATAAACTACAAAAGTGAAGTGGTCGCATGCTTGTGATTTTTGAATAATGCATGCTTCCATGTGATGATTTTAGCTAGACGTTGGCCAAAACTTGTATGGCTTTTCAAGCCATATTTTTGAGCTATATTCAAGACATAATGAAGCCAAGAAATGGTAGTGTATTAATGTCTTATACTTGTTGTTGCATGGCTCCATAAAATCTAGCTCATATTTTAGTCTAAGTAAGGAGAGAGTTTTTGATTATTCTAACTTAAAAACATTTATGAATAAATTGATGTTATCATATGAGGGGGATGCTCCTGCATTATTCTATATGATTTTGTTTACACTTCCCTTAGTACAACTAATAAAAACCTAAGGGATAAACTGAAAGGCTTTCTTCTCTTTGGATTCTTCATAGCTGTCTTGACAACCCATAATATTCTTAAAAGCTCATCCATCCATCCTCGCTTGGCTCCATTCAATCAATTTCTTAGCACTCACAATATTTCTTTATTTTCACTTTTGACCTAACCATTTCACTACATTGAAACCAATGAAGAACCCATTCTTGAATACTAAGTGTCCCCTATAAAGAATATTTAATGTAGTTTATCTATGGATGATCTACTAAAATAAATCAACAATCAATTCACCAATTTTCAAAAAATAGTATATATCTATAATTTTTTAGGTGTTAGCCATTAGTAATTATAATTACTTATGGAAATCCAAACCTATAGATTTTTTTAGTTCAATTCATACAATGAAAATTGCGTCAAAGTCTATTTTTCTATCGCTTACAAGCATAAATCATTCTTCTAGAAAAACTATGTTATTCATTTTCTAATAATTTGTGTTAGGGCTTCTACCTCTACCTGTTTCGTAAAATAATCAATAACAATATTGACGAATATTTTTTGGCCAACACATGCACTTTGTATGTTAGTTAGAAAGACATCATAAAAAAATATTAAAACTATTAGTGGCATTGATTTCAAGTATCATCATTACCGAATCTAAGTGGCCCAAAAATATTGGTCCTCCACAGAGCAAAAGTCCATTGACTTATTATTAGTTGTAGTTATAAAGTATAGACATGTAGTGTCAGGAATTTTTTTTAACATGGTTGACATTAGCATACTAACGTACAGATGGTTTTCTAATATTAACTCTGGAGAAAAAATTTTACTAAGAGAGACTTAGAAGCTTGACGTAAGCCACATATTTCCACATGAACTTCATTAAGTACTTTATATCCTACTACTCAAAGCACAATCTTGACAACCAACATGGTTTGTGAATGTCTATACAAATTCTTTCTATTAGAAAATATTTTGTAGCCCTTCTTAATTCAAATGCTTTATTTTTGTCCACCAACTAAGTTCCTACTTTTACATAGTCTATCAATTCCTTCATCCACTTATACACTGTTGACATTTTACAATTTTACACTGCTCAACTTTAACCTTATTCATGCCCATCAACCATACTATCATATACTCAACTTTAACTATTCTGGTTAATAAAGAAGTACTATGTTAGTCTAGTTTTGCTAAGGCATCAATCACTATATTAGCTGCTCTTTGGTACTTGTGCTATTTCAACAAATAAGAAATGGCTTGTTACTTTAATTATCTTCCCCAAATATTTTTCCATGGTGGCATCTCTAAATTCATAATTTTCTTTATATTAACCAATGAATAATGTTAAGTACTACTATTTTGAGGCCAACTAAAATTGCTTCATACTCAGCTTCACTATTATTGGTAGAAAAATAAAATCACAATGCAAACTTGATTATTATACCATTTTGGTTAATTAAGTTCCCATTATCGCTAGAACTTAAGATGTCAGATGTGCCATCAACATATAAGGTGCATTCCCCCTACTATCCTAGAATTAATGATAGATTTGGCTCATCTTTAACAAATTTAGCTAAAGCCTAGCCTTTTATATTAAGTCTTTATCATCATTAAATGTCATATATGCTTAATTCAATGATCCATACCTTCATTCTCCTATAGTTGTCCAGTTTATGCAAGATATTATTAAGAGGAATATTATCAAAATAATAATAGAGACAGAATCAAAATAAGGTTTTAACTTTCTTGATGCAATAAGCGAGGCATAATTTATCTTTTCAAAGTTATAATACAGATGCTCAATGAAATAAAGGAATGAGGTTGATTCTACTAGATACAAGAACAATGCCTCTTCCATTCTTGGGATTGTTAGGGTTGAAAATTTAGATAAATGGGTTTTTAAATCATCGAATGCTCTCTAGTAGTCTTTCATCAATTGAAAATAATCCTCTACCATATAAGTTTGAAGAGATATAAACTCTTGTCAACACCCCTAGATAAGAATCTATGTAGTGGAGCTAGCTTCCCCATCATTTGTTGAATGTCTTTCTTTCCAACTAAAGGCTGCATATTTAATGTTAAGATTCATTTTTTTTATTTACATTTATTCCACTATTAGAAATCATGAATCCCAAGAATTTACCAACACCAACTCTAAATACACATTTGGTAGGATTTAACTTCCTTTTATATTTTCTTAGATTATCAAAAGAATTCTAAAGTCATTTTATGTGGGATTATTTTTTCTTGCTTTTACTATGATATCATCCACATAAGCATTTACACACTCCCAAATTATCCCTGAAAGACTTTGTTTATCAAACTTTGGAAAGTTTCCCTAATATTCTCAAATCTAAATGATAATACTTTATAATAATAATGTTTATTGTCTTTGATAAAAGTGGGATTTCTTGATCATCATTGACCATTTTTATATGATGATACTAAGAAAGAACATCCTTAAAACTTAATCTCTCCTTGTGGATAGTTAAGTTAATTAGTCGATAAATCTAAGGGAGTAGATAGTCATCCTTATGACATACCTTATTAAGGTTTGTGAAGTTGATATACATTATCCATTTACCATTGTACTTATTTACAAGGATTATCTAGTTAGTATTTTTCACATCTATAATAAACCTAGAGCAAAGCAACTTCTCCATCTCCTCTCAAATTACTTTATACTTTCTAGGATAGGTGAACCTTTTATATTATTTTACTAGTTTGTATCCCTCCATTATATCTAACCAATTCTTAATGATTTCAAAAGTAATTCCTTATAGATCAGATACTTTCTAAGAAATTATATTTTTTTTCTTATAAGAAATCCTAGCAACTCCACTTTACCTATTATTACCGTTTTCTCTACATCTCCTAACTACTTCTCTTCTATTTTCATAGTAGCTAGGATTCCTTCTCTATAAGAATTTAAATTCTCTAGATTTAGACTCTCTCATGGCTTCTTTATATTTGGTCATCTTAGAGTGCCCTTTAATTCTATTTTATAGCATTATCGTGCCACTCTTTTGTCACTTGAGACTTCTCCTCATTCTCCATCAACTGGGAAGCTCATTAATAATCCAACCATAAAATGTTAATCTAGAGTTCTTTAAGGGACGTTCATCCTAATATCACGTTCTATGATGATGGGAAAGCAAAAAATATCATGTCCATTTGAATGCTTCTTAAAGCCTCCGACCGACTAACCTTAAAAGTGAGATCCGCCATCCCCTTCGATTTGACTATTTTACCTATGAATCCCAAAAAAAGTGAGGTGTTATTTATGAAGCATCCTTCCAAAAATTATAACTCTTATAAGCTTCATTGAAAATAACATCAATAGAACACCATATGTGTACAAGGATCCTTTTTAGGACACAATTTGCTATCTGCACTTTAATAACCAAAAGGTCATCATCATGCTCCACCATACTCAACCCTTTATCATTTATAGTGAAACCCAGTCACCCATTTTGGCCCTCTTATTTATTTCATGGAATTCAACTCTTCTAATATATGCCTTTAGGGATGCATTACCTAGTTCTTCTAAGTAATCTCCTTTGCAATAGTGTCTATAATCTTTTATAGTTCCATGGCTTGAGAAGGTGAAGAAAATTATCAGACTGCAACTATTTCTTATTTAGTGAAGGGTTTTTTGCATAATGTTTCAAATGACCCTTATGCACAAGATCTTCTACAACATCCCTTAATGATAGACACTCCTCTATAGTGTGACCAAATGTAATACACCAAAATTCATTACTGAAAAATTTCATTTAAATTAAGATTTAGTGGAAGCAATTAAATTAAAACTTGTGAATTTTGGAAATATTACCACCATGATTAGTACAAGCTCGGCTCACAACCATTCTCGTACTAACCACAAGGCTAAAAAAAATTTAATAACCATCATAAATCAAACCCAATCAAGATTTAAAATAAGCATTAAACAATTATAAGACAAAAATTAGAGTGCAAGAAAAAGAGTCATAATCTAGAGTACATACTCAAAGTTCCTTAAAAGGGAAAACTTCTACAAAGCAATAAAGGTTTAGTTTTGGAAAATCCAATATAAAATAGAAAATCATAAAGAAGAAAGTTCCACCACACCTCTCTCGATCACCGTGCCAAGCTCATGCTCAACACTTAGCCCCGCCTGATGCCTCGTGAACATCAAAGGTATCAAAAAAGGTATCACCAAACTGTACAAAGTCAGAGGGGCCTTCTACTTAGGGGAATGAGCAACACCCATGAAATGGGTGGTCAGTATGCTACGTACTGAGTAAGGAAATTGTGCACTAAGGCCGAACGAACAAAGGCACACAATCCAAGCATGATAACGTAATAGCATACAATCATTTCAGATAAATAAAGGCTAAGCTATAGTATAGATAAATTAATTATTTAATCTTTGAATGGTACTTCTATCAAACCATGCTTTTTATCAATCCATAAGAGTATAGTCGGTGGATCAGTCACGTGTAGGGTAAAATGCACTTGGCCACTATTATATGCCGGTGGATCGGTCTCTAGGGCAAGATGCTTCTGGCCACTATTATTCACTGATGGACCAGTAGGCCCAATTATCATGGTGTTCCACTGTAAGTACTTAGTGTCTTTTATGTGTCTTAGAAAACATAGGGTTTGGTTTATTAAGCTCAAAATCACCCACTATTATAGCAAGTGGAGCGGTCACTTATAGGGTAGAATGCACCTAACCACTATTATAGCCGGTGGAGCGGTCACTTATAGGGCAGAATGCACCTAACCACTATTATATACTGGTGGATTGGTCTGGGCCCGACTCAATAACCTTTCACTTTATATGATTAATGTTTTACCATATCTTATTCAAAAGTTTCACCATAGACATCCATGACTAACTCCCTATACGCTTATCCTCCACGAGGGCACGTCCCATATCTTGCGGCTTTTGCACCTCTTAACTTGCTCCAACATCCTTTCCTCGTTACCCTAACTCACACTAGAGGCCCAAATCCTAAGTGTATAGGTCAAGGCCCACTACCTTACACCTCCAAGTCCACTCACTATCTCACCCTAGGGTTTTCTCCAGAAACCCTAATTTGGGCGAATGTGGCCCATCCTTCTCTACCTCACACAACCCAAACTATTTTAGCACCCCACATATCACAACCCTAAAATTCAACCCTCATCATCACACTTTACTCCCCAAGTACACGAGTGACCACAAAATCCTAGGTAGCCACATCAAACCCTAGCTGGCCACGCCAAACCCTATCATCCTCCTTTCCACATGTCACCCCTGAATTTCTCACCTTGCACTTTTATTTTTCCATGATGCTCATGCTCATCCCTCACATCATAATCTTCCATTCTCATCTCATACTCCACTCACCCTTATTCATTTTTCCTTTTTCCACCATCCTAGATTAGGGTTTCCTCCCAAACCCTAGCTCAGTCTTCTATGCACCCTTATATTGTTCCACGTACTTTTTTTCACCCAAATCCTCCAATCACCCAAACAACTCTTCCATTACCTTCCTCACACCCCAATTTAGCTTTTCATATGTAAATTTTACCCCTATGCAGACTATATCCATCCTATGCAAACCCTCACAGTTTTTCATGCAAACCCCTAAAACTCCTATGCAAAACCCTAGATTCTCCTATGAAAATGCTATATTCTCTTATGCAACCCTAGATTATCCCATGCAAACCTTAGATTTTTCCATACAACCCTAAATTATCCTATACACAATTCATCCACTCTTTTATTTTGTTCATAGTCCCTTTTATTTTTCCTCTCATGGATCAGGGAATATTTAGGTCAATCTCACCTACGTTTGCCAACTTACTTCCTCTTAATCATCTTACTTTCCCATTCTTTTTTCTCATCTTTCCATTGCACACTACCACATTAAATATCCTTACATGCATATCCTAAAGGGCCACAACACATCGAATATTAATCACAACATATACATATTATACACATGCTATAAGATAACACATGAGCATACCTCAACTCCAAGCTACGCTACACATAAAATAGTTATAAAAATAAGCATAAGATACATAATATATCATGATACATGGCATACAAGGTATACAAGGCACATAACACACATAAGCCCTTAGCTACACCCTTACCTAGCACGTCACCGGTCTTGGAGCACACTCTTATGCTTACTTAGGGTTTTGACTTGTTTCACCTATAAGAGGAAAAACTAAGGATTTGTTTCCCTCCTTCCAAAATACTATTATTTCCTATTTAATTCTAAGATTAAGGTTAATTATAAAATTATAATTTAATAATACTAACACTAACAAAACACTAATATTGCTAAAGATAATAGTAATAATAGTAATATTTGAAATGATCAAAATATAAGGTTTTGAATATTTTTACCATAATAATAATAATAATAATAATCATGGTATTAATTGAAATATTGTGCAATAGGGTTTTGACCTTTCATTGTAATAATAATAATAATAATAATAATAATAATAATCATAATAATAATAATATTATTATTATTGTAACACCCCAAAATTCACTAATTAAAACACTTAATTTAAAACCCGTGAATTTTGGGAATGTTACCGCCACACTTAGTACCAGACCGATTCACTCCTACCGTTCTAGTGCCAAGTGCTAAGGCTAAGAAAACACCATTAATAATACCATACAAATTCAAATTTATAAAAACGAGAATCATAGTACGCGTAAGTCTTACATAATTTGAAATACGGGCTATTGTTTTTCTAGATAATAGCTAAACAACATTAGTAAATTTTTTTTCCACAATTCAAACTTAATAAAAGATAACATGAATCATAAATTTAAAAAGGACAATGGCCACGTCACTCTAAAGATTGATCCAGCCCAGCTATCACTCTACCCCTCCTGATCTCCCACAGACATCGATAGCATTGAAGTAGGTATCTCCTACCTGCAACAAATTAGACAGGCCTTCTGCTCGTGGGATTGAGCAGCATCCATGAAACGGGTGATCAGTACGCTATGTACTGAGTAAGGTAACCGAGGCCAGCATATAACACATTAAATCATGTAGGATAATGATCACATACAATTACAACCCATACATATAATACACAGAAGCGTAAAGTGAAATCCATAACTTATAATCAACAAGTTCACACATAAGGCCCAAAGATCCAGATTAATCATTTAATCTTTCTTTTATCAAAAGTCGATACACACCATGCCTTTTATCAGATCCATGCATAAACGGGAATACCCCACTATTATTGTCGGTGGGCCGGTCACATATAGGACCTCATGTCCTAACCACTATTATTGCCGGTGGATCGGTCACATATAGGGTAAAACCCTAACCACTATTCCTGACAGGTGGATCAGTCTGGTTCCTGCTCGCATGGTGTTTCACTGTAAGTAATTAATGTATTTTAAGAGCTTTAACAATTCTAGTTTGTATTTATTGAGCTCGAGTCACCCCACTATTATTGCCGGTGGGCCGATCACACATAGGACCTCATGTCCTAACCACTATTATTACCGGTGGATCGGTCACATATAGGGTAAAATCCTAACCACTATTCCTGACCGGTGGATCGGTCTAGACCCGGCTCAATAATCTTCCACTTTAAAAGATTAATGTCTTAAGTGTTTTAATCACAACATTTTCCATTCACACACATTTGCCTAGACATGCATAACTAACTCCATGTAACCCTAGTTCCCATACAAACCTTAACTCATCGCAAACCACACTTCCATGCAACCCTAGCTTCCATACAAACCCTAACTCCACGTACCACACTTCCATACAAACCCTAGCTCCCATGCAAACCTTAACTCCACGTAGACATATTTCCATGCAAACTTTAATCCACATGCAAACCCTAGCTTCACGTAGACCACACTTCTATGCAACCACAATTCATATACAAACCTTAGCTCCACGTATACCATATTTCCATGCAAACCCTAATTCATATGCAAACCCTAGATCCACGTATACCATACTTCCATGCAACCCCAATTCATGTGCAAACCCTAACTTCGCATATACCACACTTCCATGCAAACCCTAATTCATATGCAAACCCTAGCTCCACGTAGACATGCTTCCATCCAACCCTAACATCACATTTTATGCAAAACCCTAGCATCATGTCATTTCATGCAAAACCCTAACACCACATTGTTACAATCCCCATTATTATTTTACAATCCTAATATGCATGTCTTAGGGCCATATCATACAATAATAATAACATAAACATACACATAATCTTCATGCCATGATTTATTCATACCAACATATTCAACTCTATAATCATGCCACATACAAAATAATTAATAATAATAATAAGCATAAAATACATGGAATATGAAGCACATAATGCATATAAACACATAAATGGCCTTAGTAAACCCTTACATAAGACAACACCGGTCTTGGTGCACGCTCTTATTCCACTTGAGGGGTTTGACTGGGTTCACCTATTATATAAAAGTATACTAGAATTAGGCTCCCTTATAAAATTTTATTATTCTAACTTATTCTAAGATTTGGTTTTTAATTAAAACAATACTACACAATAATTAACTATATAAAGTATTACTTAAAAACACAAATAAATTATTATTTTCATTCAAAAGGATGGTGATATAAGGGTTTCTACCCTTCATCAAAATAGTAATAATAATAATAATAATAATAATAATAATAATAATAATAGTCATAATAATAAAAGTAAAACATTATTAATAACACCCTTATTAGTAGAATATTAATATTAATAATTCCATAATTCTTAAAATTACAAGGTAGCTTTCAAAATCACTCCATTTGATAATAAAACTATTCAAAAATGTCATAATGATATTAATATTATATATATATACTTAAAATATAAAAGTTAATAAAGATAATAATAGTAATATAATTAGTAATAATGTTAAAAATGTTAATAATAGTTGTAAAAAGCTAATGTGCGAGACTTAGTTAAAATTTTAGGTTTCTAATCCTCTTGAAATAATTACAATATTAAATAAATAATTACACTAATAATAATAATATATATAATATTATTAATAATAATAGTAAACATGTAATAATTCCATTAAATAGAAAAAATTCAAGAATAGTAATTTATCTAACTCAAGAATAATCCCAAACCTATCAACAAAATTTAGCAATTAGGATTCAATTGATAACAATAATAATAATAATTATAATAATAATAATTAAAATCAAATTAACATTAAAAATTAGGATAAAAGTCGAATAATTATCAATAAATCGAAAGGAAGTGTCTAAAAGGTCTAGGGTTTCACCTTGAGTCGGAGGGGATGGGTGGCACTGGTGGTGGTTCCCGGAGGTGGCCGGAAAAGTGATCTAAGAGGGGTGAAAATGAAGAAAAAGAGGTAAGGGGAAGGAGAAAAATAAAATAAGTTTATGGGTCAGTGGAGGAGACTGAGAAGGAGATATTGGGTGGTTTAGAGGGTGGCACAAGTGACGGATGTGGTGGTGGACGGTGGTTTAAGGTTTCGGGGTAAAATTCTAACGAGAGAACTAGCAAACTTTGCATGGTTATGGAGGCCTGTGCAAGGAGAATCGAAGGTTGAAAATAGTTTAGTTAATTAGATGGCGTTTCGGGGAAGAGTTTGGGATGAAAAAGAGGCAATGAGGTTGGCTATAGGAGGAGAACGAGGTGTCTAAAGTTAAGGTGGAGCACAGACTGGTACTTAGGGTTTCGGGAAAAAGGAAGCTTGATTTCACGCCAAATGCGAGGTATTTATAGTGGTGGAGGGTAGAATCGAGTTGTGGAGGTTACCAGGAGGTCGAAGCTGGTGAGAAATGGGATGGTTATGGTGTCGATCGGGTTGCAAAATTTTTCAAATTTGCCCGACCTTTGCAAGGTAATTGGGAGAAAATGTGGAGAAGAAAAGGTTAGTGGGGTAGTTCAAATGGAAGAGTGTGCCGAGAGGAAGAAAATGGGCGGGAGAAAGGCTGGTCACGACATATGTTGTTGGTGGCGCCATTTTTGGGGGTGGAGGAAGGTGACGGTTATGGCGTCGGGGGAGAAGAGGAAGAAGACGATGCGGAAAGGTTGGACTGGGCGGTTCGGCACAGAAAAAGAAAAGAAGGAAAAGAAGAGGAGGCTGGGCTGGGCGACGGTATTTAAGGGTGTGGGACAAAACGCGTCGTCTCGCTGGATAAAAGGGAGAAATGCGGCGCAGGGTTAAATGAGGGAATTTGGGCCGCAGGAAACGGCCCATGCCAAAGGAAAAGGAAGGGATGGTTTGGGCTGGTGCGACAGGCCCAATTCGGGGAAGAAAAAGAAAAAAAGGAAAGAAGAAGAAGGAAAAGGAAGAAAAAGAAAGAAAAAGGAAGAAAGAAAAGGAAAAAGGAAAAAGGAGGAGAGAAAAATAGGAAGGTTGGGTTAAATAAATTAATTAAAATATTTAGGTATTTAAAAATAATAATATTTAAATGAAATAATATTTAAACCTCTTTTTATGCTAAATTAGGATTTTTAAAAGATTTTCCAAAATTTCCATTTTAAAATTAATAAATCACTCTAATTTTATTTAATTAAATTATTTATAACATTAACATTAATTTGAAACTATTTTCTCTTTCTTAATTTGAATAAAACAATTTATTTAAATAAATTCCCAAATTAAAATCTTTAATTAGATAATATACCCAAATTTCCTTTACTTAACATATTTATAAAATTTCTTATTAATTTTCCCTACTAAATTTCCTTTTATTTTAGTAAAAATAATTTATTAAATTAAATTTTCAATTAAACCTTATTTAAATCTAATCTTTAAAATTAGAAAATTTTGGGGCATTCCAATTATTATTATTATTATTATTATTATTATTAATTGAAATAATGACAAAATAGGGTTTCGCCCCTTAATAGTAATAATGATAACAACAACAACAATAGTAATAATAATATTATTATCGTTATTATTATTCAATTAAAATGAATAAGGCTTGAATAATTAGGATGTAAGGATTGAGAGGGTTTAGGGTACCACCTAGGGTTGGTGGTGACTGGCGGCACCAGCGGTGGCGACGACGGCAGGGAAAGAGGGAAAAGAGAAGGTTATTTGAGTGTTGTGAATAGGAGAAGGGGATTGATGGTGGAAGTTGGGGTGATTGAGGTTTCCCAAGTTGAGAGTGTTGGAATGAGGATGGCGGTATAGCCAAAGGTGGCAACGCACGGTGGTGAATGTGGTGTCTGAAGGTGGAGGAGGGAGGAGAAAGGTGGAGGAGAGGGAAAAAAGGAAAAAGGAGGGTAGGGGAGGTAGAGGAAAGTCTTTAGGGAATTTTGGGAGGTGTAAGAGGTGGTGGTTATAGCAGGAGTAGTGGAAAATGGTGGTGCGAAGGGCGGTATAGGTGGAAGTGTGGCTGCTCGGGAAGGAAACTTTGCATGCCCGGTGTGGCTCGTGCAAGGAAAATCAAGGGCAGAGGATGGCGTAGTTTGGTAGAGGGTGATGCTGGAAGTGGTATTATGGGTGACTCGAGTGGCGGTGCTCGACGACGGCGATGACGAGGGCGTCTGATGGGACGGTGGCACATGGAAGGGATTTTTTGGGTTGCGGGAATAAGCTCAAGTCCGGGGCTGGTTATGGAGTAAAGAAAGGGGATAAGGTCAGAGGGAAAAGAAGAATAGGGGCAGGTAGGTGAGGGAAACCCGGCCTGTGATGGAAGACCGGCATAGGTCTACTATGGTTGGCTATGATTGGCCAAAAAAAAGGGGAGTCACGCGAGATGAGGGGAGGATTGGTTGGGTCAAAACGGTAAGAGGATCAACGAGGAAGAGAGAGGATAGATAGCTGGTCAGCAATGCAGTCGGCAGCGAAAATCCAGGCCTGAGTAGGGGAGGGATTTGTAGGTCGCGGCGGGGGTGGAAGAAGAAGGAAGAAGAAGGAGGGAAGTATACCAGGCAATCCGGGAAAAAGAAAAGAAAGAAAAGGAAGAGGGAACTGGATGGGAGGCTAGAAAAAAAAGAAGAAGAGGGATACAGTGTGGGCTTGGGCCGCGCAGGAGGAAGAGAGATTGGGCCACAAGGATGGCCGAGGTCGGGGATAAAAGAAAAAGAAAAGGAGAAAGGAGAGGAAGAAAGAAAAAGGGAAAGGAGGAGAAAAATAAAAAGGAAAAATGAGAAAATAGGTTGGTTGGGGTATTTTGGATATGTTGGTATTCTTGAGTGTTTGAAAATAATATTTTAGTAAAATAATAATTAATTTCCTTTTTAGGCTAATTTTGAATTTTTGAAAGATTTTTCCTAAATTCCATTTTAATTAGCAAAACACCCAAATTTTCCAAATAAAAATATTTATTATTTTCTTCTTGATTTGCCTTAATTAATTCCCTTTTATTCTAATAAATTAATTTTCCTAATAAATTCTTAATTAGCTATAATTCTTAAAATTAGGGTTTTGGGGTATTTCATCACTACCCCCTTAAAGACAGGCTTTGTCCCCGAAGTCACCTGTAGTTTCCTACGATTAAGGCTAGAACGTTCTAAGTGGGTAGGGATACCACACTAACACCAATAGTTATATCAAAGACCTACTTAAAGAGAAAATTAGTAAGGATAGTTGAACCTGCAGCAAAGAGTTCTGTATAAGCTTCGTGCATGTCCTTCTTGGCTTCCCAAGTAGCTTCTTCGGTCCTATGCCGACTCCATAGAATCTTTACAAGAGGAACTGCACTCGTGCAGGTCTTCCGTAGCTTGGTATCAAGGATTTTCATAGGTCGCTCTTTGTAGGTCAAAGAATCGTCTAGCTCTACTTCGTTCGATCGGATCACATGGGATGGGTTGGTGACGTACTTCCGTAACTGAGAGATGTGGAAAACATTATGGACTCGCGCCAACTCTGGAGGAAGAGCCAATCGGTAAGCAACCTCACCCACATGCTCTAAGACCTCGTAGGGGCCGATGTACCTTGGGCTCAGCTTTCCTTTCTGCTAAACCTTTGCACCCCCTTTGTGGGTGAAACCCTTAATAATACTTTATCCCCCAGCTTTAAAATACTATCCCGACATCTCTAATTAGCATAACTCTTCTGTCTTCTCTAGGTTGCTCTCATTCAGTCCTAGATTTGGCAAACTTGCCTAGTCATCTCTTCAATCATCTCAGGACCCAATACTATTGTCTCATTGATGTCACTCCAGCATAAGGGAGTCTTGCACTTCCACCCATACAAAGGCTCAAAGGGACCCATTCCTATGCTAGTATGGTAGCTGTTATTGTCTGAAAACTCTATCAAATGCAACCGCTCCTCCCAAAACCCCTAGAAATCTAGCACACAAGCTTTCAACATGTCCTCTAGAGTCTGTATGGTTTTCTTTGTTTGTCCATCCATGGCAGGGTGGAAAGTTTTCCTCATCTTCAACTTGGTTCCCAATACTTCCTAAAGCTTTCCCCAAAAATGAGAGAGAAACCTTGAATCCCTATCTGAAACGATTTCCTCTAGAACCCCATGACGACTGACCATGGACTTCATGTAGGCATTTGCTAACTAATCCATATGGACTCCACATGGACTTCATGGGAATAAATACGACTAGCTTAGTCGATCTGTCTACAATAACTCAAATGGTGTCACAAGCGCTCCAAGTCCTTGGTAAGCCACTAACGAAATCCATAGAGATACAATCCCATTTCCACCTTGGCACTTCCAAGGGCTGAAGTAGCCCTACTGGTCTCTGATACTCAATCTTAACTTTTTGGTACACCAAACACCAGGATACAATCCCTACAACTTTCTACTTCATACGGGGTCACCAATACACCTTTCTGAGGTCTTTATATAGTTTGGATCCTCCTTGGTGGACTAAGTAAGGAGTTTGATGTCCTTCTTCCATAATGCGGCGCTTCAATTCTAGATAACTATGTAGTGCACACTAGCGACCCTGGAACCAAAGGCTACCATCCTCATGAAATTTGAACCCTTCTTCTTGGCCTTCCAGAACCTTCTATTAGATCCTTTCGAGCATGACACATCTGACCTAGCCGGCTCATATCTCCTCTAATATAGTGAGAGTGAGTGTCACGGCTCTCATGTGGGCCTCATAGTCTCATTGCTAAATAATTTCAATCTCTTGACCTGATAACTCCTGTATCATTCGGTCAGTGACCACATGACATAGTGCAGAATGCGAGGTCTTCCTGTCAGGGCATTTGCAACTACGTTGTCCTTACCCTTGTGGTAGTTCAACTCGATGTCGTATTCCTTAACAAGCTCTAACCACCTCCTCTGCCTCAAGTTGAGTTCTTTCTAAGTGAAAATGTACTTGAGGCTCTTGAGGTCTGTAAAGAATCTACATTTTACCCCATACAGATAGTACCTCCAAATCTTTAAAGCAAAAACCACGACAGCTTACTCTAGGTTATGGGTGGGATAATTCTGTTCATGCTGCTTCAACTGTCAGGAGGCATATGCATCTCTGTAAATCTCAAACCCTTTTGTACTCTCTGATAGAGTCAACACAGGTGTAGTAGTTAACCGCCTCTTTAACTCTTGGAATGCTTCTTCACAAGTCTCATCCCACTGGAATTTCACAGACTTCTTTAGGAGATTGGTCAGTGGTTGGGCAATCTTGGAGAAGTTCTACACAAATCTTCTACAATACCTTACCAAACCCAGAAAACTTTGAAACTTTGTTACACTCGTAGGGGCTTCCACTCTGTGATGGCCATGATCTTTGCTGGGTCTACAATCACTCCTCCACCTGATACTATGTGACCAAGAAAAGCACTTCATGGAGCCAAAATCAGCACTTAGATAACTTCACGTACAAGATATGCTCTCTCAGTAAGCTCATAATGGTGCGTAGGTGCTGCTCATGCTCCTCGTTCTCTTGAGATTACACAAAAATATCATCAATAAACACCACTACAAATTGATCGAGGAAGGGTCTGAATATCCTCTTCAATAGGTCCATGAAATCTGCGGGGGCATTTATAAGTCCGAATGGCATCACTATATATTTGTAGTGCCCATACTGGGTCCGAAAGCCAGTCTTCATGATATCAATATCAGTAATCCTCAACTGATGGTATCCCGACCTCAGATCGATCTTAGAGAACACTATGGCACCCTTCAACTAGTAAAAAATTTCATCTATCCTTGGGAGTGGGTCTCGGTTCTTCACTGTCAACTAATTCAATCCTCAGTAGTCAATGTGGAGATGGGGACTACCATCCTTCCTTTTTACGAACAAGACCAGTGCTCCCTATGGTAAAACACTCGGCCAAATATACCCATGCTCCAACAAATCTTCTAGCTGGGCCTTTAACTCCTTCAACTCAACCAGTGCCATCAGATAAGGTGCCTTCGTGATGGGCTTGGCCCCCAGCACTAGCTCAATCTTGAAATTAATTTCCCGAATTGGGGGCATACCTAGTATTTCTTTCGGGAACACATATGGAAATTCTCTAACTACTGGGATGCTATCTAGCGTGGTCAAATCCTTGTTCAACTCTTGCACACTGCATAAGTACGGGTACCCCTTCTGGATCAAGGCATGTAGAGTAACTGCCGATACTACCTTAGTGGTGGGCTTGGGCTGAGTCCTCCTATATAAAACCCTAGCCCCCTTCAGGCCTCACAAGATTGCACCTAGCTGAGCGCAATCAATAACAGTTCTATATCTCCGCAGCA
Organism: Tamarix chinensis; assembly: GCA_030549775.1. Lineage (NCBI taxonomy): Eukaryota > Viridiplantae > Streptophyta > Magnoliopsida > Caryophyllales > Tamaricaceae > Tamarix > Tamarix chinensis. The sequence continues at coordinate 29,327,419 of CM060174.1, forward strand.
TGTTCATATCCAAAATCACATCAAAGTCTTTTAATTCCATCTTGATCAGGTCTATTAGAAAGTCTACCCTGCCTATGACTAAGGCCACGTCTGAAAACATCCGACTACACTCCATCCTATCACCCGACGGAAGCATCATAGATAATTCTATTCTAGCAGATGGTGACAATCCAGCCTTAGTAGCAAAAGTAGATGAAACAAAAGATAGGGTAGCACCTGAATCAAAGAGAACATACACCGGTAGAGAATGGATGGTGAACATACCCATGACAACATCGAGCTCGCGGTCAGCCTCTACCTGACTAATCATGTTTAGGCGTCTGCCTGGCTGGCCTTCTTTATGAGGAAATGGTCTAAATCCTTGAGGCTTTCCCCTAGCCTCTCAAACTAGGGCATCGGTTAGGGCAGGTTCTCACTGGTAGTACTGCTAGGGTGCCTTTTGAAGATGCTACTGGTATGCCTATTGTTAGGATATCAGAGCTCCTCCTTGCAGAGACAATCGAGTCTAATTCTACTAAGATCGTGGTGGCCTCCAACACTCCACCGCTCTAGGGCCCAACCTCCCATAATTCAAGCAAGTTATCAACCTGCCTCCATAGTTCTTACCTAGGTGGTTTTGGCCACACCGTTTGTAAGTAGATCCCCTCGGGGGTCCTTAGCCTCTATTGTGATCTCTCAGTGGAGGTCTCCTTGGTCCTCCTGACTAGGGCTGGGTCCTGCTCCTAGAACTTTAACCCTTGGGCTTCCTCTTCCTAATGATGGTGGCCTACTCTTGGACCAAAGTGGCAGCGATATAGGTGCACTCATATAAAGAAGCTAGGTCTATAAAGGATGTTGCACCAATCATCAAACGGATACTGAAATTCAACCTCTGCTCGAACTAGAACACCACAATAAACTAGTTGGTAGTAATCCCTGGGGTAAATTTGAGCAACTCAATGAAGCGAGTGTGATACTGGTGTACCGTCATCGACCCCTGAGTTAGTTGCATGAACTCTTGGAGCTTATCCCTCTTTAGACTCTTGTGATAAAACCTAGAGTAGAGGGCAGTCTTAAATGCCTCTTACGTAGTTAGAGGATCATCTTGGGCATAGTTCTCCATCCACTAGGCATTTGCTACGCCTCTGAGGAAGAAAGTAATGATACTAGGCTGTCGAGCCGGCGGGCAATCCACTGCTTCGAAGGTGCGATCCATGTCCTCAATCCACCCCTCGAGGACTACTAGGTCCTCCTTGCTAGAGTAGGTCAGAGGGTGATATTTGGTGACCCTCTAGAGCCAGTCCTCACCAGCACCCTTAGACGGGTGAGGATGTGGGGAAGACACCAGGGGCTGGCGCTAAACGAACTCCATAAAGGAAGTGAAGGCCTCCTCCAAATGCCCTACTCAGTCGTTCATCGCCATTGAAAGCTGCATAGAAAAGAAAAATTTAGAAGCGAACCCACTAGTTCAAAACAATCATATCATACATTTTCCCTTTTTGGGAAAAAACCCTAATCTACCCTTACATTCCTCACTGTGGCTGGGCTCCAAAATTTTAAAAACAAAAGGGTCTCATTAAGGTGGGAAAACACTATAAAATATGGTAAAAACTTTGTAAATCAAATTCTATTTTGAAATTAGGCATGGTTTCAAGGACCGACACTTTGATACCAACTTGTAACATCCCAAAATTCACTACCGAAAAATTTAGTTTAAATTAAGATTTAGCAGAAGCAATTAAATTAAAACTTGTGACTTTTGGGAATGTTGGCCCAAGGCCATTCCTGTACTAACCACAAGGCTAAAAGAAATTTAATAACCATCATAAATCAAACCCAAGAATGATTTCAAATAGGCATTAAACAATTATAACATAGAAATCAAAGTGCGTGAAAAAGATTCATAATCCAAAGTACATAATCAAAGTTCCTTGAAAAGGAAAAGGTCTACAAAGCAATAAAGCTTTAGTTCTGAAAAATCCAATAAAAAATAGAAAATCATAATGAAGAAAATCCTGTCACGCCTCTCTCGATCACTGTACGAAGTGCATACTCAACACTCAGCCCATCTTGATGCCTCATGAACATCAAAGGCATAGAAAAAGGTATCAATAACTTGCACAAAGTCAAAGGGGCCTTCTGCTTGTGGAAATGAGCAGCACCCATAAAACAGGTGATCAGTACGCTACTTACTGAGTAATGTAACCGTGCACTAAGGAAAAACACACAAAGGCACACAATCCAAGCATTATAACGTAATAGCATAAAATTATTTCAGATAAATAAAGGTCAAGCTATAGTCTAGATAAATTAATTATTTAATCTTTGATCGATATTTATTTCATACTATGCTTTTTATCAATCTATACGAGTACGGGAACCCCACTATTATAGCCGGTGGATTGATGCGTTGTCATATACACAACAAATTTAATACATAAATCCTAATTCCCAATTACATAATATATGGTATGAAGGAGTTGAACCCACAAGGAATGGTGTTTTAATCACTAATTTTGTAATTGATGTTATAATCCCCGTTATACAATTTCATTAATTCTAATAATAAATCTAAATTATATTAAACTTTGCTCACTACTTGATAAATGAGGGTAGGAATGAATTGATGATGGAATCAACGTATAAAATACTCGAAGAATGATTCTATATGATTTAATGTTGACCTCTAGAAACTCATAATATTTTATTTCTTTGCTTTCTCTCAATCTTAATAAATTGAATAAGCTCTCAATTTATTACCTAACCATTTAATAATCTAGGTACAAACACTAGATTCAATTAATGGCAGCATTATGAATGGAAAGTAGTCAACTACAATCATAACCACATAATCTCATATTATGCAATTGTACGAATTAATGGACAAGATTAACAATTAATCTTCTTGCTACTCTAGACACATTAATTAACAATTACGGGTTAATTATGTTGTATTAGCGGAGATTAAGTTCTAAACTAAATAGGTGATCAATCTAATTAGTATAAATTCTTAATCTATGATATGAAATCATTCAATTCCATCCGTTAATTCAATTACATTTCATCTAGAATCAAACATTCATATTACATTGTTATATTTGAAGCATAATTCCATCCTCAAATCATCCTACCCTATTTTATTTACTCTAACATCTGCATACTCAGAAATCACACTATTACATGCAATAACTTGCAATTAATACAAACCACATCCAATAATATTAACAACACACTAATAGTAAGATAAATAAAAACGCAATTATAGAAACTTTACTTACATTCAATCAAAATATAGAACTTGCAATTGATAAAGGAGTAGAGAAGGGCTTATCACTTGAATTACAGATTGTCAATTGTTCATTAGAATACAAGAAGATAAAGGAAGTTGGAATTGTGAAATACATGTATATTCTAGAGGGAATAGAGAAAGAGAGTACATTCAAATTTTTCGCATTTTAAAAACTCATTTTTTTGAACCTTGAATTGATAGAGAATATATGAGAAAATAGGTCGCATGAGCGGTTACAAATTTTAAGGAAAACACGGTCCATGTTTTTGGCTCTTTCACTATTCGTCCCTTAAAATTTCAGCACAACTTCTCTTGGTGTATTTGCTCCATTTCCAACTTTTCTCCCCTTGATTCAATGTTTCTTGATGTGTTCTTTGCTTGATTTATTCTTTTCGTTGATTTCTCCGTTGAATTTCTTCAATTTTATCTTTTCCTGCAAAATCTATTCAAAAGCGAAAAACTCGAAGAAAAAATTAAATCTTATAAAATTAATGAGGGATAAATGACATTTTTATGCATGAAAATAATCTATAAATTCTATCTATCATGGATCAGTCACTTACAAGGAAAAAAATACTTGGCCATTATTATATGCTGGTGGATCAATCTCTAGGACAAGATGCTCCTAGCCACTATTATTTGCTAGTGAACTAGTCTGGCCCCGACTCTCATGGTGTTCCACTGTAAGTACTTAGTATCTTTTATGTATCTTAGCAAAATTAGGGTTTGTTTTATTGAGCTTGAGATCCCCCACTATTATAGCCAGTGGAGCGGTCACTTATGGGGTAGAATGCACCTAACCACTATTATAGCCGGTGGAGCGGTCACTTATTATTATTATTATTATTATTATTATTATTATTATTATTATTATTATTATTATTATTATTATTATTATTATTATTAGTGGTGGTGGTGGTAGTAGTAGGGGAGGGAGTTTCAGGTCGCGACGGGGGTGAAAGAAGAAGGAATAAGAAGGAAGGAAGTGGACTTGGTAGTTTGGGAAAAAAAAGAAAAGAAGGAGGGAACCGGCTGAGCGGCTGGGAAAAAAAAGAGGGATACAGCGCGGGCTTGGGCTGCACAAGAGGAAGAGAGATTGGGTCGTAGGGCTAGCCTAGGTCGAAGAGAAAAGAAAAAGAAAAGGAGAAAGGAGAGGAAGAAAGAAAAAGGGAAAAGGAGGAAAAAAAAAGAAAGAAAAAGGAAAAAGGGAGAAAATAGGTTGGTAGGGGTATTTAGGATATTTTGGTATTCTTGAGTATTTAAAAATAATAATTTAATAAAATAATAAATAATTTCCTTTTTAGACTAATTTAGGCTTTTTGAAAGATTTTTTCTAAATTCCATTTTAATTAGCAAAACACCCAAATTTTCCTAATTAAAATATTTATTATTTTCTTCTTTATTTTCCTTAATTAATTCCCTTTTATTTTAATAAATTAATTTACTTAATTAATTTTCCTAATAAATTCTTAATTAGCTATAATTATTAAAATTAGGGTTTTGGGGTATTTCACCAAACTACTCATGATAAACACCCCACTTGTTATGATTTTTGTGATTCTTGTCATCTTGTATGGGAGAGGGCCTTGGACATGTTATCCAATCATGTTCCAAGTTGAAGATATGTGAGATGCTAGCCACTAGTTGTTTGCATTTATCAATTTTTCCATGTAGACCCCATCAGTGATGTGTGTAGGAGGATGGGAATCTCAATTATTGCAATTAAGGCTCAAATTGGGTTTAGATATTAGGATAAAGGCTCATTAATAGTGAATTAAGAAATTGAAATTTTGAGTATGATGCAATAAGGATAAGGATGGTTCGAATATGGTAGAAAAATGATGGTGATGATTCGGTGATGAAGATGATTCAAATGTGATTTGAATTTTAGGGTTTAATGGAATATGATTTTGAGGGTTAGGGTTAGGTTTAGGGTTTAATTAGAATAGAAAAAATAAGGTGATGTTTGGTTCGGGTGAAGGGTTTTAGGGCTTCAAATTGTGGATTAGGGTTTTTAATAGGTAAACTGAATTAGGGACTTGCTTAACTTCAAATTAGAGTGGGATTTGGATGATAACTATGGCTAGAAAAAAATATAGATTAAGGAGAGTAGAAAAGATATGAATTAATCGCTAATTCACACAAACAAAGAGATTAAAATTTGAAGCTAAATTGTTCACAAAGATTCAATTATTTTGAATTAAACTCGCACATAATTCACTTGTATTCAACTTCAACATTGATTTTAAACATCCATGTTTCATACTCGTGCCTTCTATGGATGTTTACAACCATTCTACCACAAGCTAAAAGCATAATTCAAAATATTCCAAGCTAAAAGTTATTATGCTATTTTTATACTAACTTTATACTACTTTATGCTTTACCTATTATCCAACTCTACTAATTATTAATTAATTAGATAATATTAATATTATTATTTAACCAAGCTTCCAACACACCCCCATATAGTTGGTCATCCATTCCATGCATGCTATGCATTCCATGTAGATGTACATAGACACTTAGTAGATTATTTGGTACGTTTTTAACAACATAACCATCCCTTAGTCTTCAAATTTATAGAAGATACTTTCTAAATGATGAATAATTGGTTATATAATTATGAAAGCCAATTATTGAGTGTTTACTTTTGTATCAATAAGGAAATTGGGTGTACCATTGGCCTTAGACCCAAATGATCTCTTTTGGTTTATACATCTCCTTATATGATTATTCCTTAAGCATTGAAGGTGTATCCACTCTTTTTTCCATTGATCATATTGCCTTGCTCAACTATTTGGAATATATACTTTCCTACACATATTTTCTTAGAGAAGTGTACATTTATATTTGGTCAAATATAAATTCTCCACTAACTCATTATAAATTAGTCCTCTAAGGAAAGAAGATTGGGTGATAACATTATGTAATTTGTCAATTTGTCAAACCGCTTTATTAAATTAGTTCATAAATGATTGAATAGATTTTTTGAACCTTGAGAAAACCTCATTAGGGTAGAATAATTCTTTTTGGGCTGTAGGAATGCATCCAATTACTTAACAAAAGCCATCAAGAGTGGGGGAAATGAATTTATTGATTCAAATTTTTGTTTCCCAAACCATTTCAATGCTACTTCTTTTAAAGTACTCAGGAATATATTGCATATCATATTTTCTCTTTCTTTAACTTGTAGCATAATCTTTCTAGATACATTCAAATGGTTCTCCAGATCTATGGTGCCATAAAATGATTTAAAAGTTAAAATTATTATTATTTGTACTATATTTTTAGATATGTCTTTTATGAAAGGTTCTATGGAATTTCAGAATTTATCAAAATATAAATAGTACTTTTTTTAATCATAATCTTCATTTTTCATTTTGAAAATGCTACTAATTTAACGATTGACAAAGAAGAGAAAAATTAAATTTAGAGAAATTTAATCTTCAATCTTAAACAATGGAAATGAGGTTAAAGAGAGAAGAATGACATACCTAATGCTCAATTTTGGAAGAAATTGAGGCTGAAACCATGAAGATTTGATGGAGTTAAAAGAAGATGATGAAATGTTCAACTAGTGTTGAGGAGAAAAAAGGTGTATTGTATTGTTTGGAGATGAAGATAAAAGAATAGAAAAGTGTTAACAATTAAGTTATTTTGTATATATTTCATAAAATAGACATGATGGAAAAAATGGGGATGCATGTACACACATGGAAAGGAGCATGACTAAATATAGGAAAGAAGAGATAATAAGGAATAAACATGCCAATTAAGGTATAATGATAACTAATGATGGCTAAGGAATAATTTTAGGATATTTTGATACATATTGAGCATGAATAATTGAGGACAGAAAGAGAGTCAGCTTATATGGTTTGAATTAGAAGTACATTAACTAATCATATCAAGATTGGATAGCCTTGATCAAGTCTCAAAAGATTATATAATATTCAAGTACATTTTATTAGTAAATTACATTATAAAATAGTGAATTAATCTAAAAATAATAAGTTTGTTTTAAATTTAGATAGCTAAAAAGGTTGTTTCATGGCTTAAAATGAGAATAAAAATAAACTAAACTAAACTATGCATACTACTTTTTTTTATCATAGTCACTAAGAGATTAAGAAATAGCTAATAAATTCAACTATATATAATTTAGAGTGGTATAAGAAGAGATAGATGACTAAAAGTATCTCAGAAACTCTCACGTAGGAAAATTTGTGAAATGAAAATTTTCCCAAACATAATATGGGTTTTAATTTACTCAAGGGATGCAATTAACTTTTGATGATACTTAATTTTTACATAATTATAACATTAATTTTATATATGTGAGGGGTATTATATATTGACGCTTAATAAATCCTAGATGAAACATTAGTAATTACATGCCAACCTTAGAAAACTATGTACCTTCCTGACACTAGTCAGCACAAACCACTCTAACACCACTCGAATTCTTAAAGGATTGATGAATAAACTATCCCTCAAAAGTATGTGTTCATGAAAGTTTTCCTCATCAAGAAAGAACTCACATTTAGAGATTTTAACATACACCTAATGTGTCCTCGACAAAACTAAGGTTCGCCTTAAATATTTTCCATGTTCCATGTGACTCTTACAATAGATAAGTATGGCATTCATGAAGACCACTTCACATTAATCTAAATACTTATGGAAGATCTAGTTCATAAGAGTCATGAACATTGTTGGCACATGAATGAGTCCAAAAGAGATGACAATGAACTCATAATGCTCGTATCTCATTCAAAATGTCATCCTTAGATTATCCTTCTCAAAAATTCCCAACTTATGATACACTTTTATGTTGATTTTGATGTAGGTGAGAATATGGAAAAATCAAATGTGTAAACCTAAGGCTCGATTATGTTGGAATTAATAAGATGAAGACGCGAAAGTGGTGAATTGAAGATGAAGTTATTCGATTGTGGAGATAATTATGAGGATGATTTGATGATGATTGTTCGACAATGATAAGATGATGATGATGATTCAACAATGATGAGATGATGATGACGACGATTTATAATTAGGGTTTGAAGATAGAAGGTTTTTTGGTTTAGGGTTTGGTGTCTAAAATTAGGGTTACGGTTAGGGTTTAGCATCACAAATTAAGGTTAGGGTTTAGGGTTTAATTTGGGTGAATTTGGAAAATGATTGTGGCTGGGAATGGCTTGGGTTATGAAGGTTAGAAAGATAGTATTTAATCTCTAATTCATATAGACAAATAGATTAAGGGTTTCAAAATTAATCATTCACACTAATTCGATTAAAATTGAGTAGAACTCACACATAATTCATTAAGCAATACTTTGAATTTACTTTAAATTCAATTTAATTGCCTCTTCAATGTGTGTTATTTGGCTTATATAGCTAAGCCCACCAATTACTTTATGCAAGGTATTGCCATCTACTAGACAAATGGTATAATTCTTCGAAAGATATCTAGTTAAAAACCTATGAAGGTATAATTCTTCAAAAGATAGATTTATGCTACTTTATTCTATAGCTAATCTTTAATTGGACTAATTAATTAATTAAACGAACTAATATGCACGTCCAAGCTGCCTTTTAGTCCCCTATGCATGCCATGCATATGCCATATGCTTAGTAACTTGTATGATATGTTTCATCTATAACTAGCAACATAACTATCCATTTGTCTTTAATTTTATGGGTGGTCTATTCTAAATGAAGACTAATTGGTTCTATAATGATGAATTACAAGTCTTGAATGTTTCCTCTTGCATCATATATTTGAAAAAAGTATGGTTCCACATAGCTAATGAAAACGATTGTTGATCTAGGGTAAAGGATACCTATTCCTCAGATCCACTTGATTCAACCCCTAGTAATAAATTTATAACCTAAACCACCATCCTTATTTTTCAAAAAGAGAAATGGAACTTCCCAAGGTCCCACTATACATGGTCAAAGTACATAAAGAGGGATTTCACTAGGATATCTCACCCACCACACCTTGAATACATCCCTCACGAGAGCTACACAAGTTAGGATACCACACTCACCTTAGAAATGGATAACATAAAGTTCTAGGGGGCTTGTGTTAGGATGTCTCATCCACCCAAGCTAGACACCGATTCCATATTATCCTCCCATAATGTTATCTTACCCTCAACAATATACATATACCTCTTAGCAACAACATTCTAGAAGAGAAGGAAATATTTGTTGAGTGAAAAGATAAAAGCCCAGAGTTACCTGCCACTAACTCCCCACTAGCTACCCCGAGGGTTAGAGAACAAGGCTTGAAGTAAATCTTAATCCATTATTAAATTCCAATTGATATAACAAATCAAAACAATTCCATTATAACAAATTTCATGTTTACAAGTGATAACATCCAACACAACCCAAAGCATACAAGCTACCAGTTGGTTGTTTAGAGATAACAAAAAACATAACCACACAAGGCACCATAACATTATCATTTTGATCTAGATTAAATTTTGGTTGAGCATGGATGAAGTCGTTATAACAATATTGCAATTACATGGAAACATCAATGTAGAAGTTCCAAAAAAATAGAGTCAAATTAACAAGCAAACACAGTGAACTCAGGCGAACCATTGGATCGGTCTATAAGACTACTCAACTGGCAAACACAGTGAACTCAAGCGAACCATTGGATCGGTCTATAAGACTACTCAACTGGCTTAGTCGCAAAAAACTTGAGGATATACTCACACCTCAAAGCCAATCAAATAACTAGTATAATCTATTGAATGTTCTAAAAAACTAGTATATGTATTTGGATACACTTGTTGATGGGTTTAAATAGAGGCCAAACCACTCTTGTCACAAAAGAACCAATTAATGGGTTTAGAGAGCCAATAAAATATTCATACCAAAAAATAACTATTTCATCAAATAAATTGACCATTCTCACAATAAATCGATTAAGAATTTCATACTAAGCAACTAATCACACAACAAATCCATCAGTTTTAGAAACTGATCGATTGGTCTTGGCGAAGTAGTGTTTAGACCCATGATCCAATCTTATTAGAAATTGACTAAGATTTCCAAAAATAATTTTAGCATGATTTTATGTCACAAAACACAAAATAAAGACATAATCCACCCATAAATTCATATAAATCAAGGTAGGAATCAATACTCAACAAGATCATACTTAAGTTTCACCAAACCAGTATAAAATTCAAAACATTTAGCATGCTCCAAAACTTCAGAAGTCACTACACTACAACATGCTCAAATATATGAAATCAACATGAAGAATACACATCACTAAACAAGCCAAAAATATAGACCCATAATAAGAAACATAATTCCTTGCCACATTAAAGAAAAGGACACCTCACCTCTAAGTAAATCTTTGGTGTGGCCGTAGCCGGCACGTAATTTAAATCCTCTTGTTGAAAATTATAGTATTGGTAAATAAATGTATCATTTTAAATCAGATATTGAGAGGGCTCACCTCTATTTAACTAGCTTAAAAATAAAATAAAAACCTTAAGTGACACAAAATGAATAAATAAGAAAAATACTAATGGGGGTTATCAAATAATAAAATAATTAGAATAATAAAACTAATAAGTAGAATAAAATAAAATAAAATAATAATAATAATAATAGAAATAATAAAAACCACAGGTATAATAAATATGCTATGGAATCCGAAATCCACCACATGATTGGATCAAAATATAATATTAATTTCTAAGTTAATATTTAATCGTGAGAAAGAAATTGACCAAGTTGTACAACAAAAGTAAGTTCATACACTTTATATTACTTCCCTAAATTAATTAATACGAAAAAGTGTCAATATTAACCCTATTAAATACTAGCAATATAGCAGCAATAAGTGGTTCCTATATTTAACTAGATTTAATGCATTAAGAATACTTAGAAGGATGTCAATCTAAGTACTCAGACTAGTACACTAAGCATGTCTAGTTGTATTTCCTTTCTTTGATCCTCACATATCTAATTGTTTTACTAATTCGGTTAGAATTGTAAAATTATTACGTGATCAATTATTATCTAACCTAGTTGCAATGTATACATATAAATTCTAGTATATTTATATAGCTACCTAGGAGGTAAACAATCTTACATACTGTCACTTATAAGGAAACTAGAACAAGACATACACCAAATAAATTATACTTAACAAAATTATATATATAAATGATAACAATTAAAATAGAGTCCAAGAGCAAACTGACAAAACAAAGAAAAATAAAAGCATACTTCAAACTTTAATCTAGGGTTTCAATCTATTCTCTAGCAATAAATATTTAACCACCCATAATCATTAAATTAATTATACAGAAATATATATCGAAAATATAAATTAAAAATAGAAAAAGAAATAATCAAAATTAATTATAGATGAAATATTAAGAATTTATTTAGATGAAAAAAAATTATTTAAAATAAATTCTACCGATTAAATTCTCCTTTATTTCTTCTTCACCCGATCGTGGGATTCCGTGCAGTTTTTTTTTTCTCTCCTGGCACAGGCTACTGCTTGCTGCTGTGCTTAGCCTCGACTTCTATGCGGTGATTTAATCTCTTCTGCGGCTCTACCGTTCTCTCCTTCCCCTCTCCTATGCGCCGACTCATCCTACTTCATTTATTTTTCATGCCGACTTTTCCACGCCACCTTTTCTTTCAAGCGTGTTCCTGTGGTCGACCGCTGCTCTCCTGTGCTTCTCTCTCTTTTGCTTTGTTCCTTTTTGGCCGAGCCTATGCTACTCTCCGTTCCCCTCACGCTCCTACAGCCTTTTATTTTGTGTTGCTGCTCCTGGCTCTCCCTTAGCAGTCTGGTGCCCCATGTCCCTTCTCTTATGTTCCTCCTTGACGGCTTCTATTTGGCTCCCGTCCAAAATTTCGTGCTGCCTCTACTCTTTCTTGGCTTTTTCCACGTCAGCCATGCTGACTTTTTCCTTCCTTCCCTTCCCTGCTACTGCACTGACCTCCCTTTTAATTCTCCCCACATCAGGCTTGTTCTATGCGACTCTGACTCCCATTTCACGGCTCCCTTTTTTCCTTCCTATTCAGGGCCTTTGGGCCTTCGGCTGTTAGGCCATTGGTCCAATGGTCCGAGTTTTTTTCCTTTTATTTAAAAAAATACCTGTAAAATAACATTTAATAAAAATTAATAAATAGTATTTAATTTAAATTTATTTAATTATTATCATTTAAACTTAAATAATAATATTTATGCAATTATTACCACTTAAACATAAAATCATAATTATTCACTTATATTATTTAAATAAAATACTAAAAACTAAGATTATAAGGGTACAAAATATGTCAAAATATGAACTTATCATACCCCCCACACTTAGCTTCTTTCTTGTGCTCAAGAAAGTTATTACTCTCACATAAATAAATAAATAAAAATTAACTAACTACTTTCGTAGATTTCACGATTACACTTACCATGTGCAACATGTCATTCAGAGTCCTAGATTACCCATTGAGGATGAGTAAGGTCTCGTAAGGTTTTGCAGATGATTTACCCACAAAATCACACACAAAAAGAAAAAGATAAATAACCAAACCACATTTAATACCTTTAAACATTTTTATCTCAGGATTTTTTACTTTCATACGTCAAGATTAGCAATCAATCAAGATTTTGCATTAGGTGATTTAAGGAATCAATTTCGACACATGGTTCACACATAAATATGATAGGTATGAACAAATCAATATTATAGATGAAGATCTGTCATACCTTAGTCATATCAAGATCCATCCTTACTATGGATACCCTCTATTCTCTCTCTCTCTCTCTCTTAGATTCATGGCTACAAATATATAGAAACACTCATGTATGTGAGATAAGATGATAAAGATAATAAACAACTCACATATATAAACAAAGAAGGCTCATGTTCTTGTGGATAAAGTCTTATGAAAGATATCAAATACTTGCCAAATGGTTCAAACCATATGCTAACTCTTGTGACTAATCTCCATCAGATCAAATGTTGTTCATTTCAAGAATCAAATAGGACTTACTTATTGGTTGTAGCAGGGTTTAAGGTAAAGAAGGGTATGGAGTATTTTGGAAGTGTGATGCTAAAAAGGTCAAGAGCTAGTGGAATCCTAATAATTAGATGGAATATAAGCATTAACCCCACATAAATGATCAATGATACACATCTCCACCTTAACACTAAACTAGAACATCAATAGAACATTCTCAATATCATCCCCATAACTCCCTCTCTTCCTTATAGCCTTAGATTTTATTTTCCAAATTTGTTTTCTGTATTTTTTTCTCATTCATTTTTTTATATTATTTTAATCAAATATATTCCTCCACCAAACATAACCGATCCTCCCTTTTTTATAAAGAAAAAACATATATTTCTTTCACATCCCCTCACATACACAACCACTCTTTATATCCATAACGATTTGACTTCCTTCCATTAGCTTTAAGCAAGGGCAAGGATATTGAGACCTAAAGGTTATTCAATGTTAGTAATGAAGAAAAATATATCCATGTAAAGGCTCAAAGGGTTTCTATGGGGTCTACATCATGTATACACAAAATAGGGTTAAGCTATTTGGTCACATGGTAGAGAATTCCTAAGTTGCCTTTATCATTTCCTCAATCAAAGCATGTTTTGATTATTTGCTTCGAATAGCACGAGAGTAAGTTATGGAAATCTCTATATTCCATTACAAGAGCTATAGCAAGTAGTTTAATCAAAGCAAATAAACACATATGAGGTTTACAAAGAAACTTTGAAGCCAAGAAAAGTAGATCATTTCATTTGAATTCGCTCAGAAAAAGAAGAGGTGTATATGGTTCAAAAGCTCACCGACAAATGTGATGAATCTCAACATGCCATTTTGGTGGTTAGACAATCATACATATTCTTTCTCCATTCACATTTAGACATATAGATATATATTGCTTATATGGAAATTAACCTCAAAAATCTCCACTTTCTTTATCTCGATTTTGTGATCATATTTTCGTAAGATTTTAAAGATATCTCCTCATTGACTAGTTAAGGGCTCCTATGATTCTAAAAAACACAAAAAACTAATTGTAATACTTTTTTTTCATTTTTAAAAAAAATCATGCAAAAACATAAAACACACATACCCCCACACTTAAATCATACATTGTCCTCAATGTGTAAACAACTAATGGAACATGTAATATAAAAGTATGGAGATAAAACTAAAATAAATAAATAAATAACTAGAGGGCATAAAACTCCCTTATCATATCGGGCTGCCTCCCAAGTAGCATTTGTTTTTATTTCCTCAGCCTGGCATGATCTTAGTTTTACTCTTTCAAGGTGGGTGCTTCTTGTAACTACAACTCTTAAATGCTATGCTCTGTGAATGCTTCATAATAGGATTTAAGCTTGTGACCGTTAACTTTGAATTCATTTCCCATCCTCTCTCTCTTTGATCTGTATGGCACCATAAGGAAAAATATGAGTAACAATAAAAGGGCCTATCCACATAGAACGCAACTTACCTAGAAATAAGTGACGACGCGAATGGTAGAGGAGCACTTTTTGTCCCACAATAAATGACTTTCTACGAATCATCTTATCATAAAAAGATTTTGTCTTCTCCTTATCTACCATAGCACTTTCAAATGCGTCATCCCTTATTTCTTCTAATTCATGAAGTTGTAGCTTCCTATGTGTTCCAGCAGAGTCTATACTTATGTTCAAGTTCTTAATAGCCCACCATGCCTTATGTTCAATCTCCACATGTAGATGGTATGTCTTTCCATAAACAAGCCGAAAGGGAGACATGCCTATGGGCATTTTATAGGCTATCCTATAAGCCCGTAAAGCATCATCTAGCCTTTGGCTCTAATCCTTTCGATTTGGGCTCACGGTCCTCTCTAGTCTTCTTTATTTCTTAGTTAGAAACTTCAGCTTACCTACTAGTAT
This sequence comes from Tamarix chinensis, assembly GCA_030549775.1. Classification (NCBI taxonomy): domain Eukaryota; kingdom Viridiplantae; phylum Streptophyta; class Magnoliopsida; order Caryophyllales; family Tamaricaceae; genus Tamarix; species Tamarix chinensis. Next base: position 29,342,656 of record CM060174.1, read on the forward strand.
GAGGATGATAAGGTGTAGAGACTTTATATATCACCTCATACTTGCGTAGCAAGGCTTCAATCATCATATTACTAAAATGTGATCCTTCATCATTAATGATTACTCTAGGCATACCAAACCTAGAGAATATATGTGATTGGAGGAAACCTACAATTGCAAGAGAATCATTAGTACGGGTGGCAATCGCTTCCACCAAATTTTTTTAGAGAATATAAATATTATATCATTATGAAAAGTTACATCCAAATCTATAAAATTGATCTATTTAACCAATGAAACCACCAAACTTAGAAATTCTACTAGAGTGATTACAAATAGAGGAAAAAATAAAGGAAATCTGGAAAACTATACTTTTCATGTTCCACCTAATACCTGAGAAAATAAAAGCATTCCTATCTTTCCAAATCTCATATAAGGTGATAGCATAGAAAGCACATTTGATTTCAGCCTTAACAACTCCTCTACCTCGAGAACATGCCATAACTCTTAACATTACTTCCACCCATTTTAATACATAATCTACTGCAAGAAGAATATAGAGATAGCCCTTAGAAGATGGAAAAGGTCCCATAAAGTTAATGCCCCATACGTCAAAAATTTCTACAACTATAATAGAGATTAAGGGCATTTGGTCTTTAGGACGAATATTACTTGATCTCTGATATCTATCACATCTCATATAGTAAGCATTGGCATCACTGAATAGTGTAGGATAATAAAGACCTGCTTCAAAGACCTTGAAAGTAGTCTTTTTAGCACCAAAATGTCCTCCAAAATGCAATGTATGGCAATGTGCTAGAATTCTGAGTTAGGGACACATCTCCTATTTATACCATCAATACTTAATTTCCACAAATAGGGGTCATCCCAAACATATTGAGATGCCTCCTTTCTGATTTTAGTTTTTACATATCATGGCATGTCAGTGGGAAAATTATGTATCAACACATACTTTACTATATCAGCAAACAATGGTGTACTTACCTGTATCTTGAAGAGTTGCTCATCTGGGAAACTCTCTACCAAAGGTATAGGTTCACCATCCTAAATCATGCAGCTCAAATGATTGGCCACTATATTCTCACTCCCATTCTTATCCTTTAGCTCTACATCAAACTCTTGTAGCAATAGAACCCATCTTATTAACCATGGTTTTGTTTCCTTTTTAGATAACAAATACTTCAATGCTACATGATCTGTAAAAATGATAACTTTAGTTTGAAGTAAATATGATCTGAATTTTTCAAGAGCAAATACTACGACTAACAATTCTTTCTCAATAGTGGAGTAATTAAATTGAGCATCATTAAGAGTTCTGTAAGCATAGTAAATGACGTAAGGCTTTTATCCTTTTGTTGCCCCAAGACTACACCAATTACATATTCAGAGGCATCACACATAGTAGGGATTATCCCTTTGATGTATGCTAATGTCCATCCAATAGCTGTTTTATAAGCTTTAAGGACTTCCAACAACTTCCTTTCTTGCCCCTCAGTTAACTTTGAAGATATAATCACCAAAAGGGTATCTGTAACAGCCCCAAAATTCACTATTAAAAAATTTTATTAATTAAAATAAAATAAGCAAAAGAAAATTAATAAACTGTGAACTTTAGGGATATTACCGCCACACTTAGTATCAGACCGATTCACTTCTACCATTCCAGTACTAAGTGTTAAGGCTAAAAGAGTAAAACATAATTTACTAGAAAGTCAAACATATTGAAATCAGAGTAGCTCAAGTAAATATGGTGGTTCAAGACAACAAATACATAGAAAGCATGAATTTAAAGGAGATGGAGTAAAACCCTAATAATTCCGGATAGTTCCTTACGCTCTTTCCCGATGGCCCACTTGAGTAACACTGAAAATGACCTGCAAGGGGTACTGACCATTGAATAGGTAGGGGCCCCACAAATGGAACCCTTCAGTACTACGGTACTAAGTAACCCTTTAAAAATGCACTTAAAAGTAGGCACATAATTTAACACATGATATACTACTGTATCCATACATAACAACATATATAAACATACCATTCAGATCCATACATTTGCATATTCAACGAGTCAATCAGATATTAACGGTGTATACATAACATCCACTTTCGTCCATTTGCATACTTAACAAGTTAATCAAATGTTACTAGGCTATAATGAATAATCGATACTTTTAGGGCCTTAAGGCCATTAGTCCATCATTAATCAATCATCTCAAATTATGAATGTCCATGTGAGTGCGGGAACCCCACTATTATAGCCGGTGGAACAGTCATGCAGGGCAAAATGCTCCTGGCCACTATTATTTTCCGGTGGACCGGTCATGCAGGGCAAAACGCTCCTAGCCACTATTATTCATTAGTGGACCTGTCTGGCCGCAACTCAAAAGGTATTCCATTGTAAGTAATTAGTATCTTCCCTGTGTCTTATCGTTTTTACGTTTGGTTTGTTGTGTACAGAATCCTCGACTATATAGATGGTGGAACAGTCATGCTGGGAAAAATGCTCCTGGCCACTATTATTCGCTGGTGGACTAGTCATGTAGGGCACCTCGGCCCTAGCCACTATTATTCGCCAGTGGATTGGTCTAGGTTTGGCTCAACATCTTCCTCTTTAAGTTATTAGTGTCTTAAACATATCTTATTGGAAAGTATTTCACCCTTGACATGCATGACTAACTATATCCATACTTATCCTCTTAGGAGGGCCTGTCTCATATCTTGAGACTTCTGCACCTCCTAACTCGTCCCGACATCCTTCCCTTAATCCACTTTCTCACACTGGAAGTCCAACTCCTAAGTGTGTGGGTCAAGCCCACTCATCGCCTTACCCTAGGGTTTCTCCAAAAACCCTAATATGGCCCTATGTGACCCATCCTTCTCCGCCTTACACATCCCAAACTATTTCAACACCCTACATGTCACGACCCTTAGATCCAACCCTCACTTTCTACCCCACTCATTCTCATTTATTTTTATTATTTTCTTTTTCTTTTTCCACATTCTCACATTAGGGTTTCCTCCCAACCCTAGATTAGTCTCCTATGCACCCTTATTGAAATGCCCCAAAAATTCCTAATTCTAAATATTATATTTAAATGAGGTTTTATCATAAAGATTAATTAAATAAATTATTTTAATTAAAATAAAATAAAATTAATTAGGGCAAATCAACAATAAATTTATAAGTATTTTAATTAGGAGGAATTAGGGGTATTTTAGCTAATTAAAGATTTTAATTTGGGAATTAATTAAATAAATTATTTTATTTAAAATAAGAATGAGAAAATAGTTTTAATTTAATAATAATTTTATAAATAATTTAATTGGAGGAATTTAGGGTGTTTTGATAATTAAAATGGAATTTATGGAAAATCTTTCAAAAATCTTATTTTAGCCTAAAAAGGGATTTAAATATTATTATTATTTTTAAATATCCTAAATATTCAGATTAATTTAATTGGCCCTAATCTAATTATTTTTCTCCTTTCCTTTTTCCCTTTTTCTTTTTCTTTCTTCCTTTTTCCTTTCCTTTTTCTTTCTTTTTCTTCTTTTTCTTTTTCCTCTTCTTTTCGTCGACTAGGCCAGCCGCGGCCCAGTTCCCCTTTTTTCTTTTCTTCTTCTTCTTCGGCACGGCCCAACCCGCACCGTTGTCCTGCCTCCGCCCTCGACGCTGCGTTTCATTTCGTGCTACGCCCAAAGCCCGTCGTTTCATTTAAGCATTTCCTTAACTTTTTTCCGCCCCTCTCTATGCGGCGTTCCGTCACTCTTTTACTTGGGACACAGCGTTTTATTTAAATGCCTACCACCCGTGCCCGAACCGCCTGGTTCTTCCCTTTTTCTTTTCTTTCCTGGCCGACCGGACCGCCTCCCTTCCTTCTTCCTTCTTCCTTCCCTCTCCTCCGTTGACGATGGTGCAGTCCCGGCATCGTCAATGGCATCTCCGGCTACGGTGAATAATACCGGTTGTTTCTTGTCTCATTGCCTTCCTCTTTACTCTAGAAATAAATTGGCATAATTTTTGTGCGTTAACTCTCGCCCGTTTCTCCTCCCCAACCTCTCAAAATTTCGAGCAAACCAAACGATGCCCGACCGTTTTCTGCCACCGGCCACCCAAATTCTTGCATTTAACACTTCCATGTCGACCTCCAGATCCTCATTATCCATTCCAACATCTATAAATAGCCTAGTTGTAGGAGTTTTGAAGATTTTTCTTCCCCGAAAACCCTCGGCCCGAGCTGCCGCCACCCCAACTTCAGACGCCTCTTTCACCGCCGTTCGCCAACCTCAGCGCCACCGAAACATTTAATTTTCTTCCCTAAAATTTTCTCTAATTAACTAAACTATTTTCAAGCTTCGATTCTTCTTATACGAGCCTCAATAATCATGCAAAGTTAGATGCTCGTTTCGTCGGAATTTTGACCCCGAAGCCTTAAACCGCCTTCCACCGCCATGCGCCGCCACCTTTGGCTGCACCACCACCATCATTTTGTCCCTATCCTCCTGGGCAACAATAAACACCTCTTATATCACCTCAATTCTCCCTATCTTTTTCCCAACATCAATCTTTCTCTTTGTTCTTCTATTTTTCCGGCCACCGCCGCCGCCGCCATGAACCACCGCCGGTGCCACCTATCCCCACCAGCTTAAGGTTTAACCCTAGACCCTCTCAACCATTTTCCATATTATTATAAGCCTTGATTTAATTTATTTCAATTATTTGCATATAAATACCATTATTATTATTCTTAATATTTATATTCTTAATATGTTTTATTATTATTTGATATAAAATTTATGCTGAAATGTACTTGCAGGGTGGAGAGTGATAATAAAATAATTTTATTGTTAGTTTCGAATTTTAAGTTATTAATTGAATTATTATAGGATTATTATTATTATTATTATTATTATTATTATTATTATTATTAGAATAATTATTATTAATGTTTTATTATTTATTCTGGAAAATCGTTGGCCCTAATTTTGTATTAACATTTGCACTTATTTATTTGAGTATTATTATTTATACTGTTCTCATAACCATTAATAATAATATTACCATTATCTTTATTATTTCAATATTATTATATATGTTATTAATTTTATTATTAATATTAAATAAATGGTAAGTCATTAGCTATTTTAAAACTTATTTGTTATTATAATAATAATAATAATAATAATAATTATTATTATTATTATTATTATTATTATTATTATTATTTATATTCTCATTGATATTAGTTTTATTATCCTTGATATTATTATATTAGTATCATTAGGCTAAAGTCTGTAACCCTATATTACCAAGGTTTATAATATCTCTATTATTTTTATGAAAGTTATAATTTTGTTAAAGTTATTTTATTAATATGTTATTATTTTGGTCAAAGCCCTAAGGAGGCGTAGGAACGTGCTCCAAGACAGGTGTCGTTTCAGGTAAGGGGTGCTAAGGCCTTTTATGTGCTAATGTGCATTGTGTGCCTCGTATGCTATGCATTCTATGTTTATGATTATTAATTATGCCGTATATGATATGACGTGGAGTTGAAGTATGTTTTCGTATGGCATGTGTATTATTTGTGTATGACCCTATAAGACATGCATGTGAGGATGTTGATATGATTTTATGTGGGAGAAAGGATGAAAAAGGAGGATGGAGAAAGAAGTTGATTAAGGGATGTGAGTTGACCTAAGTATTCCATTGATTCATGAGTAAAGGAATAAAATGGAGAATTTTAGGGTTTCGTGTGTGAGAATCTGATTTATGATTTTTGAGGTTTTGTATGGAGAATATAATTTATGGTTTTATATGGGAAATTTTAATTTATGGTTTTGTATGGTTTTGTGGGAGACAATATAATTTATGACGTTATATGGGAGAATTGAATTTATGGTTTGTTAGGGAGAATCTAATTTAAGACTTTATTTGGGGAGAATGTAATTTATGATATTATATGGGAGAACCTAATTTATGATTTGATTGGGAGAATCTAATTTATGATTTGTTTGGGGGAATCCAATTAATCCAAATTATGGTTTTGCTTGGGAGATTCTAATTTATGATTTTATGTGGGAGAATCTAACTTATAGTCTTGTATGGGAGAATATAATTTGTGGTTATGAAAGGGGAGAATCTAATCAATTGTATTATGTGGAAAAATCTTTGGGTTTTATATGATTTGAATCTTTGTGTTGGTATGGATTGAACTTAGGGTTTTGTGTGAATGAATCTTTGGGTTGTATATGGTTTGAATCTAGGGTTTGGTATGAATGAATCTTTGGGTTATGTGGATTGAATTTAGGGTTTTGTACGATGAGATTTTGGGTTTTACATAATGGTTAATGTTTGCATGGTTGAAATTAGGGTTTCACATGGAATTTTAAGTTTTACATGAAAAGTTCGAAGGTTTGCATGGGGAGATTAATGTCTGCATGGGTATGAAAATTTATGTGTGGAAAGTTAATTTGGGATGTAAGGAAGGTAATGTAAGTGTTGTTTGGGTGTTTGAGCACTTGGGATGAAAAATAGCACGTGGAGCAAATTAAGGGTACGAAGGAGACTAAATTAGGATTTTGAGATAAAACCCTAGAGTAAGATGTGAAGTAGAATTGGAGGATAAGTGTGAAGGGAGTGATCCATGCATGTCTAGGGTTTGGTGGTAGCACGTGTGTAATTGGTGAATAAAGTATGATGATGAATATGGAAATTATGATTTATGATTCGTGCATGTACATGGTAAAAGCTTTTGAATAAGATATTTAAGACACTAATCTTTGAAGTGGAAGATTATTGAGCCGAGTCCAAACCGGTCCATCGGTCAGGAATAGTGGTTAGGACGCGTAGTCCTATGTGCGACCGATCCACCGGTTATAATAGTGGTTAGGACATGAGGTCCTATATGTGATCGGCCCACTGGTAATAATAGTGGGGTGACTCGAGCTCAATAGACACAAACCAAAATCGTTAAAGCTCTTAAAAGATACTAATTACTTACAGGGAACACCATATGAGCAGGAACCAAACCGATCCACCGGTCAGGATATAGTGGTGTGGACTTTGTCCCGCAAGTGACCGGTCCACCAGCGAATAATAGTGGTGTGGACTTTGTCCCGCAAGTGACCGGCCTACCGGCAATAATAGTGGGGTGTTCCTATGTTGGATGGATTGATAAAAGGCATGGTGTGAATCGAACTCTGATAAGAGATTAATTAAGTGCTTAATACAAATTATTCATGGGCCTTTGTACGTTTTCCTGAATTGTTCATATACCTTTATGTTGTTATATTGGATAGTGCCCTGTTATTAATCTGCATGGATTGTGTGCTTATGTGTCGGCCTTAGTGCTCGGTTACCTTACTCAGTACGTAGCGTACTGATCATCCTTTTCATGGGTGCTGCTCATTCCCACGAGTAGTATGCCCTTCTGATTTGTGCAGGTGGGTGAGATATCCGGTGGGGCTGTGTGTTGAGTTGTGGTTGGCTTAGGTTCAAGAGAGTTGTGGCCGTATTTCAGTCTTTATGTAATTTTATTTCCTGCTATTATTTCTTTGTATTGGAGTATTTATCCTCTTTGATTTCGCACTCTGATTTCTATTTTATTACGTTTATAAACATTTATGCGTACTCTGATTTTAAGGTATGATCTTTCGAGTTCTTTTATGAACTGTTGATTTGAATTTAATGTAAATCTTTCCCTTAGCCTTAGCACTTGGTACTGGAACGGTCAGAGAGAACCGGTCTGGTACTAAGTGTGGTGGTAACATTCCCAGAATTCACAGGTTTTAAGTGTTTCTATCTTAATTGCTTCCGCTTTTCAAAAAAAAAATTAGTGAATTTTGGGGTGTTACAAAGTGGTATCAGAGCAGGTTTTGACCATGCTCTTCTGCTTTTAAACTTTTAAGTTGATACCATAAGATGGTATCAAAGTTGATTTCAACCAAGCTCCTTGTTTTTAATTGTTCTTTAAGCTGATACCACAAGGTGGTATCAGAGCTGGTTCCGATATTCACGCTCTTGTTCAAAAATTTTTAATTTAACCAAGTGTTCCTTGTTTTAAAAACATTTACGCTCAGAGTTGGTTTCAAAAACCATTTTCTATTTCAAATGTTTAGCTGATACGACAAAGTGGTATCAGAGCGGTTGATCCTTTTCGTTTTAAAAATTTTAAGATGATACCACAAGTTGGTATCATTATGGTTGATCCTTTCAGACACACACTCTCGTTTTATTTTTTTTTTTATTTCAAAAATTTGTATCAAACTGGTTTCGACTGCTCTTCCAATTTTATTTTAAATTCTTTTAAGTCTGTACCACACTTTGGTATTAGAGTGGTTCATTATTTTGATCACGCACTTCTGATTTTAAATTTTAAGTTGATATCACAAGTTTGTATTGAATCTGGTTTTGACCACGCTCTTTTGTTTTTAATCTTTTTAAGTTGGTACCACGAGTTGGTACCAGTGAGGTTGATTTTTTTTATTACGTTTCTTATCGAAATTATTTTTGGCTTACGAGTTTCTTTGTTATTAGTTTTGAAGTGTGGTTTGATCGATCTTTTGGTTTTAATCTTTTTAATTTGATACTAAGAGTAGTATCATTTTGAAAATGAATTGGGATTAAAAAGTTTCCTTGAATTGAAATCGTTTTTAAACAAAAAGAAAAGGATTTATTTATTTTAATTTTTTTTCCGGCCACGGTGAGAAGCGAAGGGTAGAATTTTGATTAAGTTTATTCATAAGGGGGTAGTTTTTATAAGTATTTTTTTTCTTTCGTATGGTGTGCTTATTCCCATTGATTTAAATTTTATTTAGTAAGTTTATCCCTAAGGGGGTAGTTTATATAGATAGCAATGTTATTTTTTTTTGTTTTCTAACCACTTAGAGCGTTTTCTCCCTAACCCTAGTCGCTCTCGGAGACTTCGGGGGCGAAGTCTGTTTTTAAGGGGTAGTAATGAAATGCCCCGAAAATTCCTAATTCTAAACATTATATTTAAATGAGGTTTTATCATAAAGATTAATTAAATAAATTATTTTAATTAAAATAAAAGAAAATTAATTAGGACAAATCAAGAATAAATTTATAAGTATTTTAATTAGGAGGAATTAGGGGTATTTTAGCTAATTAAAGATTTTAATTTGGGAATTAATTAAATAAATTATTTTATTTAAAATAAGAATGAGAAAATAGTTTTAATTTAATAATAATTTTATAAATAATTTAATTGGAGGAATTTAGGGTGTTTTGATAATTAAAATGGAATTTATGGAAAATCTTTCAAAAAACTTATTTTAGCCTAAAAAGGGATTTAAATATTTTTTTTTAAATATCCTAAATATTCAGATTAATTTAATTGGCCCTAATCTAATTATTTTTCTCCTTTCCTTTTTCCCTTTTTCTTTTTCTTTCTTCCTTTTTCCTTTCCTTTTTCTTTCTTTTTCTTCTTTTTCTTTTTCCTCTTCTTTTCGTCGACTGGGCCAGCCGCGGCCCAGTTCCCCTTTTTTCTTTTCTTCTTCTTCTTTGGCACGGCCCAGCCCGTGCCGTCGTCTTGCCTCCGCCCTCGACACTGTGTTTCATTCTGTGCCATGCCCACAACGCGTCGTTTCATTTAAGCATTTCCATACCTTTTTTTTGCCCCTCTCTGCGCGGCGTTTCGTCGCTCTTTTACTTGGGACGCAGCGTTTTATTTAAACGCCTACCGCCCGCGCCCGAACCGCCCGGTTCTTCCCTTTTTCTTTTCTTTCCCGGCCGACCGGACCGCCTCCCTTCCTTCTTCCTTCTTCCTTCCCTCTCCTCCATCGACGATGGTGGAGTCCCAGCATCGTCAATGGCATCTCCGGCTACGGTGAATAATACCGGCCGTTTCTTGTCTCATTGCCTTCCTCTTAACTCCAGAAATAAATTGGCATAAATTTTGTGCGTTAACTCACACCCGTTTCTCCTCCCCAACCTCTCGAATTTCGAGCAAACCAAACGATGCCCAAACATTTTCTACCATCGGCCACCCAAATTCTTGCATTTAACACTTCCATGCCGACCTCCAGATCCTCATTATCCATTCCAACATCTATAAATAGCCTAGTTGTAGGAGTTTTGAAGATTTTTCTTCCCCGAAAACCCTCGGCCTGAGCTGCCGCCACCCCAACTTCAGACGCCTCTTTCACCGCCGTTCGCCAACCTCAGCGCTACCGAAACATTTAATTTTCTTCCCTAAAATTTCCTCTAATTAACTAAACTATTTTCAACCTTCGATTCTTCCTGTACGAGCCTCAATAATCATGCAAAGTTAGATGCTCGTTTCGCCGAATTTTGACCTCGAAGCCTTAAACCGCCTTCCACCGCCGTGCGCCGCCACCTTTGGCTGCACCACCACCATCATTTTTCCATATCCTCCCGGGCAACAATAAACACCTCTTATATCACCTCAATTCTCCCTATCTTTTTCCCAACATCCATCTTTCTCTTTGTTCTTCTATTTTTTCGGCCACCGCCGCTGCCGCCGTGAACCACCACAGGTGCCACCTATCCCCACCAGCTTAAGGTTGAACCCTAGACCCTCTCAACCTTTTTCCATATTATTATAAGCCTTGATTTAATTTATTTCAATTATTTGCATATAAATACCATTATTATTATTCTTAATATTTATATTCTTAATATGTTTTATTATTATTTGATATTAAATTTATGCTGAAATGTACTTGCAGGGTGGAGAGTGATAATAAAATAATTTTATTGTTAGTTTCGAATTTTAAGTTATTAATTGAATTATTATAGGATTATTATCATTCTTATTATTATTATTATTATTATTATTATTATTATTATTATTAGAATAATTATTATTGACGTTTTATTATTTATTCTGGAAAATCTTAGGCCCTAATTTTGTATTAACATTTGCACTTATTTATTTGAGTATTATTATTTCTACTGTTCTCATAACCATTAATAATAATATTATCATTATCTTTATTATTTCAATATTATTATATATGTTATTAATTTTATTATTAATATTAAATAAATGGTAAGTCATTAGTTATTTTAAAACTTATTTGTTATTGTTATTATTATTATTATTATTATTATTATTATTATTATTATTGTTATTATTATTTATATTCTCATTGATATTAGTTTTATTATCCTTGATATTATTATATTAGTATCATTAGGGTATAGTCTTTAACCCTATATTACCAAGGTTTATAATATCTCTATTATTTTTATGAAATTTAAAATTTTGTTAAAGTTATTTTATTAATATGTTATTATTTTGGTCAAAGCCCTAAGGAGGCGTAGGAACGTGCTCCAAGACCGGTGTCATTTTAGGTAAGGGGTGCTAAGGCCTTTTATGTGCTAATGTACATTGTGTGCCTCGTATGCTATGCATTCTATGTTTATGATTATTAATTATACCGTATATTATATGACGTGGAGTTGAAGTATGTTTTCGTATGGCATGTGTATTATTTGTGTATGACCCTATAAGACATGCATGTGAGGATGTTGATATGATTTTATGTGGGAGAAAGGATGAAAAAGAAGGATGGAGAAATAAGTTGATTAAGGGATGTGAGTTGACCTAAGTATTCCATTGATTCATGAGTAAAGGAATAAAATGGAGAATTTTAGGGTTTCGTGTGTGAGAATCTGATTTATGATTTTTGATGTTTTGTATGGAGAATATAATTTATGGTTTTATATGGGGAAGTTTAATTTATGGTTTTGTATGGTTTTGTGGGAGATAATATAATTTATGACATTATATGGGAGAATTGAATTTATGGTTTGTTAGGGAGAATCTAATTTAAGACGTTATTTGGGGAGAATGTAATTTATGATATTATATGGGAGAACCTAATTTATGATTTGATTGGGAGAATCTAATTTATGATTTGTTTGGGGGAATCCAATTAATCCAAATTATTGTTTTGCTTGGGAGATTCTAATTTATGATTTTATGTGGGAGAATCTAACTTATAGTCTTGTATGGGAGAATATAATTTTTGGTTATGAAAGGGGATAATCTAATCAATTGTATTATGTGGAAAAATCTTTGGGTTTTATATGATTTGAATCTTTGTGTTGGTATGGATTGAATTTATGGTTTTTTGTGAATGAATCTGTGGGTTGTATATGGTTTGAATCTAGGGTTTGGTATGAATGAATTTTTGGGTTATGTGGATTGAATTTAGGGTTTTGTACGATGAGATTTTGGGTTTTACATAATGGTTAATGTTTGCATGGTTGAAATTAGGGTTTCACATGGAATTTTAGGTTTTACATGAAAAGTTCGAAGGTTTGCATGGGGAGATTAATGTCTGCATGGGTATGAAAATTTATGTGTGGAAAGTTAATTTGGGATGTAAGGAAGGTAATGTAAGTGTTGTTTGGGTGTTTGAGCACTTGGGATGAAAAATAGCACGTGGAGCAAATTAAGGGTACGAAGGAGACTAAATTTGGGTTTTGGGATAAAACCCTAGAGTGAGATGTGAAGTAGAATTGGAGGATAAGTGTGAAGGGAGTGATCCATGCATGTCTAGGGTTTGGTGGTAGCACGTGTGTAATTGGTGAATAAAGTATGATGATGAATATGGAAATTATGATTTATGATTCGTGCATGTGCATGGTGAAAGCTTTTGAATAACATATTTAAGACACTAATCTTTGAAGTGGAAGATTATTGAGCCGAGTCCAAACCGATCCACGGGTCAGGAATAGTGGTTAGGACGCATAGTCCTATGTGCGACCGATCCACCGGTTATAATAGTGGTTAGGACATGAGGTCTTTTATGTGATCAACCAACCGGTAATAATAGTGGGGTGACTCGAGCTCAATAGACAGAAACCAAAATCGTTAAAGCTCTTAAAAGATACTAATTACTTACAGTGGAACACCATGTGAGCAGGAACCAAACCGATCCACCGGTCAGGAATAGTGGTGTGGACTTTGTCCCGCAAGTGACCGGCCCACCGGCAATAATAGTGGGGTGTTCCTATGTTGGATGGATTGATAAAAGGCATGGTGTGAATCGGACTCTGATAAGAGATTAATTAAGTGATTAATACAAATTATTCATGGGCCTTTGTACGTTTTCCTGAATTGTTCATATACCTTTATGTTGTTATATTGGATTGTGCCCTGTTATTAATCTGCATGGATTGTGTGCTTATGTGTCGGCCTTAGTGCTCGGTTACCTTACTCAGTACGTAGCGTACTGATCATCCTTTTCATGGGTGCTGCTCATTCCCACGAGTAGTATGCCCTTCTGATTTGTGCAGGTGGGTGAGATATCCGGTGGGGCTGTGTGTTGAGTTGTGGTTGGCTCAGGTTCGAGAGAGTTGTGGCCGTATTTCAGTCTTTATGTAATTTTATTTCCTGCTATTATTTCTTTGTATTGGAGTATTTATCCTCTTTGATTTCGCACTCTGATTTCTATTTTATTACGTTTATAAACGTTTATGCGTACTCTGATTTTAAGGTATGATCTTTCGAGTTCTTTTATGAACTGTTGATTTGAATTTAATGTAAATCTTTCCCTTAGCCTTAGCACTTGGTACTGGAACGGTCGGAGAGAACCGGTCTAGTACTAAGTGTGGCGGTAACATGCCCAGAATTCATAGGTTTTAAGTGTTTCTATCTTAATTGCTTCCGCTTTTAAAAAAAAAAATTAGTGAATTTTGGGGTGTTATACTTATACTGTCCCACATACTATTTTTCGCTCGAAGCCCCCAGACACCCAAATGATACTTCTATTACCTTCCTTATGGCCCGAGGCAACTTTCCATACGTAAAGTTTTCCCCCATGTAGACTCTAACCATCCCATGTGAACCCTAGTTCCTCCTATATCTACATTAGCCAACTTACTTCCCCTTAGTTATCTTTCTCTCCCATTTCTCATTTTCATGCCTCCATCCCACATTACCACATTAATAATCCTAGCATGCATGTCCTAAAGGGATACATCACATCACATCATAACGTACATCATATCTATATTATCACATACCAAAAGAGGACACATGAACACATCTCGGTTCCAAGCCACACCACACATGAAACAGTTAAGATAATAGCATATAAAATACGACATATAAATTATATAAGGCATCCAAGGCATGTAGGACACCTAACACACATTCGGTCTCAGCTACACCCTTTCTCGATTTAGGTTATCGAGCTATCTCCCACACTTATTAGGCCACTAATCATCCTTCGTAACTATTACACTTAATATATTTTCCATTTGGTTGGTTAGATTACCAATTTGTCGATTTCCTTTATTATAATTAACAAATTACCCTTTAGTTGGTCAAATTACCAAATTACCCTCGTTCATTATCCTAATTATCAAATTACCCCTTTAGTTGGTTAAATTACCAAATTGCCCTTCAGATTTATCATTTTTACCATTTTACCCTTCTCCATTATTAAATTATCATTTTACCCTTCTCTTTTATTAAATTATCATTTTACCCTTCTCTTTTATTAAAATATCATTTTACCCTTCTCAATTACTGTAATTACCCAGTTACTCCTTTCCAATATCTATTTTACCCCTTTAATTTACAAAATTACCATTTTACCCCTTTACTTTCAAATTTACCATTTTACCCCTTAACTTCCAAAAATTACCACAACACTCTCTCACTTATACGATTATCATTTTATCCTTAATTACAGAATTACCATTTGACCTCTTTTAATTTCAAATTTTCCATTTTTCCCTTTAATTGTGAAATTACTATTTTACCCTTTTATTACAAAATTACCATTTTCCCCTTTTATTATAAAATTACCATTTTACCCTTTAATTATAAAATTACCATTTTGCCCTTTGTTACACCACTCATTTTAAATTATCACCACTACTTAAAATATTAATAATAATACCTCATCCACAACTAATATATTTAATATATACTTTTAGTACCCACACATATTAGGCCATATTCTTGTACAAGATATATATTACTAAAATTCCCCTAAAGCTCACAGAATATTAATCATGCATTAAGATCACAATAGCATAATACAACATGGATAATACTTAACATTTTCATTAACAACCAAACTATTTTCTTAAACAATATTTCCATACATATCATATAACCTATCATGCTTCCTTTTATCAACCAACATAAGAAACCACATATAATATATTAAACAATATATATCAAGTATAATACAAGTATAATACACATTAAAAATGCCTAATGTGCTAACATACGTTATCCATGCGTTTAAGTGGGATTTAACGGTTACCTCGATTCCCAAAAAAAGAACCTTACCGGTATTTCGGTTTAAGGTTCAAGCTTTGATTATCAAAACCAATACCTAAAAATATTATCAATGTTTATTATGTTAGAAATAATAAGGATCAAAGCATAAAACTTTATAATGCTTAATTAATCAAATACTTGAATCAAAATATTATTATACCTTAAAAATCATTATCCAACTAAATCAAGAGAGACAGCAGCTCATCCTGCTCATGCAGCATGAGCTACATACAAAGAAATGAGGGGAGAGGCTCAAAAGTGGGTGAAAGGAGGGAAAATAGGCTATTTTTGGGTTGGGGTTTTGGGGCTAAGAAAAAGGGCATGCGGGGGAGGATTTGGGGCAAGGGAATGGTGCAGAAGTGGAGAGGGGGTGTAGGTGGTGGTCGGGGATGGGTTGAAGACAACTAAGGGCGGCAGAGACGGCAGCAGCGAGGCTGTGAAGGGGGTTACCGAGATGGATCAAGAGGGATGGCTTGAGGAGGAAGGAAAATGGAGGGAGAAAATGGAGGCCTGTAGGTGGTGGTTTCGGCCAAAGGAGGCTTGGGGGTGGTAGAGGGGGTTGTAAGGGTTAGTTTGGTGGCTCAAGTGGTGGTAGAGACGGTGGAACGCGATGGATAGGGGCTGCACAAGGTGGTTGCCGAGAAGGGAGGGAAAGAAGAGAAAAAGAAGAAAGGAGGAAGGAGGAGGCTGGCGGGGTGGCTCAACGGGTGTTGTGATCGAGGGGGGGTGAGGTAGAGGGTGGAAGGGGGTGGTGCAGGTGGTTTTTGAAGGCGAGCGGTAGGGGTGGCGGTGAAGCAAAACAGGGAGGGTGAAGGAAGGAGGAGAAAGGGAGAGAAATGAGGCTCGAGCAAGGCATGGGAGTTAGAAAAAAATATAGAACGAGGTAGGGAAAGGGAAAGAAAAAGAAGAGAAAGAGAGAGGAGGGGATAGGGAGCTCGAGGGGTTGCGGTCGAGGGTGGTTGCGGGGAATGGCGGTGAGAAGGGAGAAGAGGGGTGGAAGGGAGGTAGGGCCGGGAAGGGAGAAGGGAGATAGGGGCCGGTGGGATCGGGATGGGGAAGAGGAAACGGGATGGAGGGAGAGAGAGATAGGGCAGAGAAAACGACGAGAGGGAGAGAGAGGGAGCAATGGGGGAGAGGGGTAGGGGATGGCAGAGATGGTGGGGGTCGAGATTTTTGCCAGGGAAAGAGGAAAAAGAAAGAGAGAAGAAGAAGAAAGGGAGGGGGGCTGGTGCGTTGGGCGGCCTAAGGAAAAGAAGACGCGGGCTGGCCCGGTTGGGAATAAAGGAAAGAAAAGAAAGGGGGCAGGCCGGCTCATGCAGGAGAAGGAAGAAAGGAGTCGGGCCGGGGAAAGGGATGGAAAGGAGGGAGGAGGGGGAGAGACCAGCCGACGACCCAAGCGTAGGGGAAAAGGCAAGCCAGCCGGCTGGTGGCCTAAAGAAGAAGAAAAAGAAAGAAAAGAGAAAAAGAAGAAAAAGGAGAAGGAAAAAGGAAAAAAAGTAAAATTGGTAAATAAAATAATTTAATTTATAGAATAATAAAATATAATATTTTTGGTTAATAAATTGATTTAATAATTTAATTTAATATAATTAAAATCTAAGGGTTAAAAAGGATAATTTTAGTAAAATAAGGGTTTGAAAATTTATTTAAATAATAAGAGTGTGATAAAATAGCAAAATATTTATTTTAATTTATTAAATATTTATACCCAATTTTATTTACTCAAAAATCTATAAAATAATTAAATTAAATAGTTTTAAAGGCTAATTTATCCTAATTAAAATTTATTTATTAAATTATAGGCTTTTAAAATTTTGGGGGATTATAGTATCTCTATCTCCTAAGTATGCATACTGTAAATGATCCGGAAATAGCTTGAGCTCTAATGTGGAAGCCTAAATCATAGAGGGTACCGGCTTATTAGTAGCTAAAGGAATTGAACGAGGAGGGGATCCATACTGATATGGAGGGTTTGCCTCCATCTGTGCTATGATCTGCATAAGATGTGGAAAAAGCATCACTTCTATCTCTTCCAAAGAAGTTCCTTCCACTTTCTTGTCCAATCCTATGATTTTCATAATAGTGATTGCCCGTGGGTCTTCATCATCCTCCTCAAGGTAATCCTATGTTAAAAGATCAATGGTGTCAATGGTATAACAAGAATAATCATCCATGGAGTACCTCATGGCTTCAAAAATGGTGAAGTTTATGACTTCTCCATCAAACTCCATAGTAAGAGAACCCGTATGAACATTTATCTTTATGAGAGAGGTTCTCATGAAAGCCATTCCCAAAAACAATGGCATCAGACTTAAGCTACTCTCATCCATATCCAACACATAGAAATTTGCCAAAAATATAAGTGTACCCACCTGCATAAGGACATCTTCTACAAGACCCTTAGGGAATGTGTTAGAGCGATTGGAAAGTTGAATGATAACATTATCCTTCTTAAGCTCTTCTAAACCTAATGATGCATAAATAGAATATGGCATAACATTAATGGATGCACCTAAGTCTAGAATGAAGTTTCCAACACTGTTATTGCTAATCACATGGGATAATCAAGATCCTAAGGTCCTTGCACTTCGAAGGTAATTTTCTTTATATTACCCTGGAAAATTACTCACTCATTTTAACTAATTCCCTCTCTTGCAACCTCTTTCTTGTAGTGCATAACTCCTTCAAAAATTTTGCAAATTTGGGCACATGTTTAATAGCTTCTAAGAGTTAACTTGCACCTTCTTAAATGTATCCAAAATTACTTGATTACTCTCATCTTTCTTTGATTTGGATAACCTACTATGAAAAGGAGCAGTAGAAATAGGGTTAGCTAAAATGTTATTAGGAATGGTAGAGGATTTACCATTTAAAGAACTTTTAGATTTTAGTTCATTAGTAGTCGATAAATCATTTGTTGGTTCTCGCTTTAATTCTCTTGATTCTTCATACTGTCCCCCTCTTTTGTAGCAGGATCTTCTTCCAATTGTACTAGATTCCTCTTGGATTTGGTTGAATTATTCTCACATGATTTACCACTTCTAGTCAGCACTGCATTGGCTGATTCAAAATTGCCCTTCGGATTGGGTATGGTGCTACTTGGCAATTTTCCCGGATCATGTAATTGATTTAACTTAGTAACCACTTCTTCCATTTTCCCCTCTATATTCAACACTCTTATCCATGCTGAGTTGACTTTATATCAGTTGATTCTATCCATTAATTAGCAACTCAAAAATCTTATCATATTTATTAGTGGTTAGAGCTTGAGGTTGAGAAGATCCTCCCTCTGAGTTTTGATAAAAATCCGGTCCCACTTAGTTAAAACCTAGAGGATTAAGAAACTTATTATTATCTTTCCAAGGAATATTAGGATGGTTGCATATACCTGGATGATAAGTATTTGAGAATCCAATAGAATTTGCTTGTGCATGGTCCTCTCCTTCCATCATCTATGGACACTTCTCACTTGGATGTCCTATTGCCGAATACACTCCACATGTGGTAACAGCTCAATCTACGAAACAAAAGTAGTGAGCTGGTTAAGTCTATCTTCAAATTGATTTACACTTACCTCATTTACTCTTACATGAGTAGAAAGAGCATCATATTATTGTCCATTAGAGGCTCAGTTCTTCAATAGGGCTTGTGCTGAAATAGGATCTTTATCTATAAAGGCACAACCACTTGCTGCATCCAACATATTCCTTTTGAGAGGAGTGAAACCTTCATAGAAATATTGCAACAAATTCTCTTCCCTCATCCTGTGTTGTGGGCACTATGATAGCAAGGCCTTATACCTATTATAATATGTGTGGAATGATTTGTTAAACTCTTGCTGGATCCCGGTGATCCTCTTTTTGAGTACCGTAACAATCGATGCTAGAAAATAATTGTTTAAGGAAGAACTTGCCAAGTTGTCACATGAGTATATCTATCTTGTTGGTAACTCATAAAGCTAGTATTTCGTGTCATCCACCAAGGAAAATGGAAATACCTTGAGCTTCATGATTTAAAAATCTGCCTCTTTGGGGCACATGGAGACATATACAAATTGAAATACCTTTAGGAATTTATTTAGATCTTCACTTGGGAGACCATGGAATGTTGGAAGACAATGTAGTAGGCTAGATTTTAGCCCAAAATCCTTTTCCTTCCCCTCAATTGGATCAGGATAGCCTACGCATTGATGAGTTCATATTTTGACACATTTTATACCCTTATAATCTTAGTTTTTGGTAGTTTATTTAACAAATATAGGGGAATAATTATTTTTTTATGCTTAAGAGGTAAAAATTGCATAAATATTATTATTTGAGCTAAAATTATATAATTTAAGTAAATTTTAGAATAAAATATTATTTATTAATATTTATTGAATTTTATTTTGCAGGTTTTGTTTTTAAATAAAAGAAAATATATATAAAAAAAAGAAATTTGACCTTTAGACCAACAGCCGAAGGCCGAAGGCCCAAAGGCCTGGAACAAAAAGAAGAACATACGAAGCCAAACGGCGCGTTGCAAAAAAAGTCAGCCGAAAGAAGGGCTGACGTGGAGTGGGGAGAGAACGGCACGAACGATAATAAAAAGAAAGGTTGTGCAGCATTAATTGAAGAGAGAGTCGGGGGGAGCGTGAAGGGCAGGTGGTAGGGCCGCAAACCAGAGACAGAGGTCGAGAGCCTTAACAGGCTCGGACGACGAGGAAACAGGCTCGGCAGGGCGCGTCACAGAGAGGATGGGAGATAGACGCACGGAATGTGAGAGGTACAGAAACCGAGACCAAACGAGGCAGCACAGCAACAACCTCTGTCAGCCCTATCAGCCGCCAATGAAGGAAAAGAAAAAGAAAAAGAAATTGTTGCACGAAAATTCAAGGAAAACAAGGAAGAAAATTATGAAAGAGTTTATACCGGTAGAATTTATTTCAGATAAAATTAATTTTTATCTAAATAAACTCTTGATCTTTTATCCAAAATTAAATTCGGTTATTTCTTTCTCTTATTTTTAATTTATATTTTAGATATATATTTCTGTGTAATTAATTCTTTAATTATGAGTGGCTGATTATTTATTGTTAGGGAATAATTTGAAACCCTAGACTATGATTTGACTTATAATTTTATTTTCTTTGTTTCGTGAGATTGTTTCTTGACTCTATATTAATTGCTATCGTTTATATGTATACTTCTGTCAAGTATAGTTTATTTGGTGCATGCCTTGTTGTGGTTCCTCATAAGTGATAGTGTGTAGGATTATTTGCCTGCTAGGTGGCCATCTAAATATACTAGAATTTATATGTATAAATTGCAGCTATGTTAGATATCAATTCACCTAATCGTTTTGTGATTCTAACCGAAGTGGTAAAACGTTTCGATACGTGTGGGTCAAGGATAGGAAATACAGCTAGACATGCGTTTTGTACTAGTCCGGGTACTTAATTGACAGCCTTCCACTTACACTTAATGCATTAGATTTAGTTAAATATAGGAGCCGCTTGTTGCTGCTATATTGCTAGTATTTAATAGGGTTAATATAGGCATGTAGTCGTATTAATTAATTAAGGGAAGTAATATAAGGTGTATGGACCTGTGTTTGGTGTGCAACTTGGTCGATCTCTTTGTCACGATTAAAGGATGACTTAGAAATAAATATTATATTAGAATCTAATCTAGTGGTGGATTTTTATTTCCCTAACATATTTCTCATATCTGCAGTTTCCCATTATTCTCATTATTTTTATTATTAGTTTATTTTATTTTATTTACTCCTTTTACTATTTTATTATTTTTACTTTTATAAACCCCCATTAGTATTTTTCTTATTTATTTATTTAGTATTATTTATGATTTTTATTTTTAGTTTTAGTTTTATTTTCAAGCTAGTTAAATAGAGGTGGGCCCTCTCAATCCCCGGCTTGAATGATACCCTTATTTACCAGTGCTACAATTGACAACAAGAGGGTTTAAATTACGTGCCAGCTACAGCCACACCACGCATGTAGGTACAACTTTAGGTATATTGGGTTGCTAGCTCCCGTAAACTCATATTAGCTAATATATGAGTGAAATAGATGGGATCTTTTGGTGATGATGGTGAACTAGAAATTCTTAGCTTTCTAATTGCTCGAATGGACCTCTCTAACTCAAGGTTCATTGGTATCAACTCTCCTTATGGTTTTTCTCTTGTATGCATTCATCAATGGATACCTGAAATAAAAGAAACACTTCAACTGAGTAAACTATACTAGATAAAAAGAGAATAAACTAAAAAGAAAAACACACAAAACACTAAGAAAAATTTGCTAGTATAAGGGAGGAAAAGTTACCAATACCCTACAATGACGCCAAAAGTTAGTGCGGCCGTAGTCGACACATAATTTAAACACTCTTGTTGAAAATGGTAGTGTTAGTAAATAAGGGTCTCATTCTAAACCGGGGATTGAGAGGGCTCAACTCTATTTAACTAGCTTAAAAATAAAAATAAATATAAATATAAAAACCCTAAGTGACACAAAATGAATACATAAGAAATATACTAACGGGGGTTATCAAATAATAAAATAATTAAAATTAATAAATTAATAAATAGAATAAAATAAAATAGTAATAGAAATAATGAAAAACCACAGATATGATAAATATGCTCGGGAATAAAAAATCCACCACTAGGTTGGATCAAAATATAATATTAATTTCTAAGCTAATATTTAATCGTGAGAAAGAAATTGAACAAGTTGTACACCAAAATTAGGTTCATACACCTTATATTAATTACCTAAAATAATTAATACGACAAAGTACCAATATTAACCCTATTAAATACTAGCAGTATAGCAGCAACAAACGGCACTTATATTTAACTAGATTTAATGTTTTAAGAATATTTGGAAGGATATTAATCTAAGTACTCAGACTAGTACACTAAGCATGTCTAGCTATATTTCCTTTCTTTGATCCTCACATATCTAAATGTTTTACTATTTCGGTTATAATCACAAAACTATTAGGTAGGTGAATTGTTTTCTACCTTAGCTGCAATTTATACATATAAATTCTAGTATATTTATATGGCCACCTAACAGGTAAATAATTCTACATACTATCACTTTTGAGGAAACTAGAATAAGGCATGCAACAAATAAATTATACTTGAAAAAATTATATATATAAACGATAGCAATTAAAATAGAGTCCAAGAGCAATCTTATGAAACAAAGAAAAATAAAATTATACCTCAAACCCTAATCTAGGGTTTCAATCTATTCCTTAGCAAAAAAATTTAGCCAGCCATAATTTTTAAATTAATTACATAAAAATATATATCAAGAATATAAATTAAAAAAATAACTAGAATTAATTATAGATAAAAGACAAATAATTTATTCGGATGAAAAAATTAATTTTATCTAAAATAAATTCTACCCGATAAATTCTCCTCTATTTCTTCTTCATTCGGTCACGGGATTCCGTGCAAAAAACTTTTCTCTCCCAGCTCAGGCTATTGCTTGCTGTTGTGCTCCATCTCGATTTCCATGTAGTGATTTACTCCTTTCCGTGGCTCTGTCATTCTCTCCTTCCCTTCTCCTATGCACCAACTCATCCTATTTATTTTATTTTTTATGCCAACTCTTTCCACATCACCTTTTCTTTCGTGCGTGTTCCTGTGGCTGACTGCTGCTCTCCTATGCTTCTCTTTTGTTTGCTCCATTCCTTTTCGGCCGAGCCGATGCTACTCTCCATTCTCCTCAAGCTCCTGCAGCCTTTTATTTTGTGTTGCTACTCCTAGTTCTCCCTCAGCAGTCATGTGCCTCATGTCCCTTCTCCTGTGTTCCTCCTTGACGGCTTTCGTTTGGCTCCCTTCTAAAATTTTATGCGACCTCTCCTCTTTCTCGGCTTTTTCCATGTAAGCCCTGCTGACTTCTTCCTTGCTTCCCTTACTTGCTACTGCGTTAACCTCCCTTTTAAATCTCCCCACATTAGCCCTGTTTTATGCGACTCTAGCTCCCATCTCGCAGCTTGTTTCTTTTCCTTCCTATTCAAGGCCTTTGGGTCTTCGACTCTTACATCATTGGTCCAAAGGTTTGAGTTTTGTTTTTCCTTTTATTTGAAAAAAATACCTGCAAAATAAAATTCAACAAAAATTAATAAATAATATTGTAATTTAAATTTATTAAATTATTATCATCTAAATTTAAATAATAATATTTATGCAATTACTACCACTTAAGCAGAAAATATAATTATTAACATATATTAATTAAATAAAATACTAAAAACTAAGGTTATAAGGGTATAACATTTGTCAAAATATAAACTTATCAATCTTCTAGAATATAGTTAATCCTAACTTGATGGTCCCTACCCAGATATTGATTTCCCAAGAAAATCAAGAATAAAAAAATAAAAAAATTCATTTTGAAAACTTAATCATATGAAATTAGAAAATATAGAAGAAGAAAAATGGCATAGCACATCATTTCTTTAAACACACTTTAAAAGAGAAAACAATGATCTTTAACCTTTCTCCAAACCTTGAAATTTTCATGTTTAAGAGAAGCAAGGTAGAACTAATGTAAGATTAGGAGAAGAGATAAGAGATAAGAATTGGACCAAAGGATGAGAAGGAAATAGGAAACCTCTATTTTCCTCAATAGAAAATAAAAAGAGGGAGAAAATCAAGGGTATCTTGATACTTAGCAAAATTTACCAAAGGAAAGGGAGAAGAGAGACAATGCAGAAGGTAAGAAGTGGAAATGAGTCAAGAATGGAGTGTAAGGGAGAGCTAGGTCAACACCCTTAAGGGTAAGAGAGAGAACATACTGACTTGGTTGAGTGTGGATGATCAAGTATAAGAGAAATTCATGATGAAGTGAGGGAAGTAGAGTGTTGTTAGGAGGGCACTTGGTAGAGGGTTGGTATGTCTAGGAAGAGGGTATAGGAAGCCAAACATGCAAGCATGGCTGCTAGAGGAGAGAAGAAAGTGAGGGGGAAAGAGAATAGGTGAGGACTACCACAAAAGTGCATTTAGGGGAAATTTTAGCTAAATAAAATATTAGAATAATCTAAATAATATAAAAATAATATCAATGCAAAAAAATATGTTTCTTACGACAAATGAATTCTAATTAGATGTTTTTTAAATATTAGAAAGATATTCAAATCAAAATCCAAAAAGGAAAAACTATAGGACTACCAGTTAATTGATTTGGGAAAACCAATCAATTAATTCATTGGGGAATAAAATTTCCAATCTCTAGGTGTAAAGGCTGATTAGTTTGGGTAACCAATCAACTAATATGCTTTGAAACCATAATTTATTATAATTTCAAGCCATTTTGAAAACCAAAACTAATTTTTCTTGTATCGTCATAATTTGAAACACATTTTGAAAGTTTGTTAGGATTGGGTATTCTAACAATGGCGTATTGATTGACTAACACTCAAAACATAGTGATGACATGCCCATGTAGATTCACATACATGACATCATCAATAAAATATGAATGACAAACTATAATATAATATTAAGGGAAAGAGAAGAAAAAAATATTCAAAATAGAAATATTAGTAGAACATAACCCAAGATCAATGCATAACCAATAGAAAAGAAAAACATAAATTCTTAGCTAAGTTTGAATCCACAAAAGAACATGTTGTTCTAGTATAAATATGACATAATGGGAAAATGTCATAAAGATAATGAAACTCATGAATTACAGTTGATTTTTTGTTACATGCTCACTTTAAGTGTCATGGCATGATATCCCTAGTAAAACATGGATAAAAAAGTATTTACACCAGAACATGATAAGACGTAAGAAAAAGGAAGACCAAAAAAGAATAAAGAATCATGTGTTCCTAGAAAATCATGTTGTCATGATAAAAGTAGATGAATAGAAGAAACCTTGTACAAATGAATCATGTTTAATTTTACTTAAAACACCTATTCACTCTATTTATAATTATTCATAATATTTATAACCATTCGTATGAAATACTTAGAATCATATGAAGTACATATAATGTGATACTGAACACAAAAATTATATAATCCACAGCATCTACATTTTTTCTAAGAGGGAATAATAATAAAGTCAAAGAACTAATGGCTAAGACATTAATCTAATGTGCTATCTTGTAAGAAAGCATGCAAACCCAAAAAGGAGCACTCTAACCTTAAGTATATATTCCCTATATAGGGCACATAGATTACCTATAGAGTATAAAGATGCATTGCTAACATTCTAATAGCATTAGCACATATATATAATAATTGGGAGTGTCGTTTCAAACCCCACCTCACAAGCTATCCCAAGGTGTGCTTCCTAAATCCCAATATTAACCTTTAATTTAAATCATTAATATATTCCATTTCCATAATCATATAACATTAACACTTGGTAATACAAAACAATGACCTATTAATTATGCCATAAGAGTTATATATTTTTTTTCTTCATCTCTCCCTGTAATTTGATCTTGGAAGCTTCACAAGCTAACTTTAGTTTTCTCATTCATTAGAGTATGACTGCCTTGTATCACTTAAAAAGAACATTTATATATATTTATATTTTTTATTCAATTTTCTCTACGAAAAATATGTTGTTTCCACTTCAACAAATGCCTAATTGGTTTCTTTAATCATATGATAAAGAAAATCATAACCTAAACAGACATAACTACAATCCTGCACCCTGCATTACCCCGCTCTCCACCCTACCTCTTTTTCAATGATAGTTTAATATGGTGTTACATCAATTTTCAACCTAAGTAGAACCCCAAACCTGCAGGCTAGTTATGCTTAACAAGAAACACACATCCCTTGACAAAATTTAACAATAATGGGGATTCTAAAAAGTGAACCTCATGTTCAAGGAAAGTAAAGGAGGCAAATATCATATAAACAAGAAGAAACTAACTACTCACCAATATATGCAACTACAAAACTATTTAGTAACCCCAATGGAACTTTGGTTATATCACCAACCACTTGTGAGATGGAGGCTATGCATCTCAAGAAATTTTATTTTGTATCTTTACTCCATTCAAAAGAATCCCTAAACCCTTCGTCTTGTAGCTTCACACTCAAGTTAAGCTAATAGCATATTCATCCCATAAATCAACCAAAACCTACTAGGAAAACTATGATGCCAGAAACTTCTATATATCTTTCATAAGTTTACATTTATGGCTATCATTACCTAAAAGTCATGAAAACAAAAACCAATGGTAATGCATTTGTTAAAACGTATCTCATGGAAGCATATAATACATAGTATACTAGAAATTACACATAAACCATTCATTCTCTTCTTTTAATTCAATTCAACAAGGTCTTCCCACCTACAAATTTATACGTAGACCCACATACAATACCACACTAGCTAAATTTAGATATAAAATTTTAGAATTAAGTATGATTGGTAGCATTTTCATGTAAAACAACTCAACAACATTGTATAGGAATTCAGTAGCAAGATAGAGTATACAAAGCACATCACAACTCAACTCAACAACATACAATTATGCCAGCTTATACCACAAAAGCTATGGTAAGAAAAAAACTGTGTAAAATAGGAGATAATTACAAAATCTATTAGATGCTCATTCAATCACTATAAAACAAAGAACAACACATGTTTATATACATGTAAAAAGGTAGAGTGTATAACAATAGTAATCTTTAACAAGCATAATGAATTTCTAAGGAAAACCGATGGCAAATATTCTTGTTGAAATTTAATGAAAAATTAGTTGAAAATCGGTCTATATATTCTTGTTGTTTCCTCATACCAAATTGAACCCAAAAATAAAAAATCAGGGGTGAATTAAAGAGGATACCTAAAACAAAAACAAAAGAGATTACATACTTGAAACAAATCTTGCAACACAAAACTACAGAATCTCTTGGATCTCGTTTGGTTCTTGCAATAGTGAACGCAAAAGGGTCAAACACATCAATAGATTGATAAGCTGAAGTGGTGGAAGAAAAATCATTGTTGAGTGGTGAATTTTGGAGATGGGAAGATTCAAATGAGGCAAAGGCAGTGTTGCTCGAATGGGAAGGGTCAAACGGGTGCATTGCACAAGCTGACTTGTTTAGTTATTTAAATGGACACTGGGTGCATATGTTCGACATTGTTTAGTTAATCAAATGTGCCCTCTATCCTAATTGTGTCAGGCTTCCTCCTCGCCCTCTCTCTCGCGTGCATTTGTTTTAAAAAAAAATTTTACTTAAAAAGTATCGTACCGAGCAGCATAAAAACTAATTTTGGTTAAGTAGTAAAAGTAGGTGAAATCTACTAATTTATTTTAGCTTATAAAACGTAGTTTTAGGGAATTAATTTTAAAAATAACTTTTATAAATTAAAACCAAACAGTAATAATTAATCCAAAATAACTTTTTATAATTAATTATATAAAAAACTACTTTTCTTAAGTAAAACCAAACAACCACTAAATTTTTCCATGCTTGAGAGAAAGAAGGGAGAGTTAAAGTTAAGATTAAGAGAAGGGACAAGAATTTGAGCAAAGGATGAGGAACAAAAGGAAAGCCTCTATTTTTTTCTCAACATAGAAGGAAAGGAAAAAAAGTGGAGAATGCCCAACACTTGGAAATTTTCACAAGGAAAAAGGGAGAGATTGAGTAAGTATAGATAATGAGTATTTAATTAAATCAGGAGTAGATTGTATGGAGGAGAGTGTTCACAGACATTTACATGATGGAGAAAGAAAAGTCCGACTTAGTTGAGAGTGGGAAACCAAGGTGTATAGGAAACACACGATGAGACAAGGGACGTAGAGTATGAAAAAGGATAGGCATATAAGATGATTGGTATGTCAGGGAAGAGGTGTAGAATTTAAGCACATGACCATGGCTTCCTAGAAAAGAGAGAGGAAAGTGAAGAAAAAGGAGAGAAGATGCCCAATGTCTCAAAAGTGTTTTTGGATAATTTTAGCTAAATAAAATTTTAAAATGACCTAAATAATTTGATAAATATTTTCATAGTACCAAAATATGCTCATTAGCACAAATATTTTCTAATTAGAAGTTTTCACAAACATTGGAAAAAGATTCAAATCAAAATAAGATAAGGATATAAAATTATTGGATAACTAGTCAATCAAATTGAGCAAACTAGCCAATTGGTTTATCAAAAAAAATTGTTAATTCTTGAGTTTACTGGTCGATCAGTTATGGGAACCAATATATTTTTGTGCCTAAAATTCACCTTTTTATTCAATTTTTTAGGCTTTTTGAAAACCAAAACTCATTAATTTTATAACATACCTTTGAATACTGTTTGAAAGATTTTAGGATAGGGTGTTACATTACTTTCCATTTAAAAGAGACTTTTTCCTTAAAGTTCACAAAAGAAAAAAATTATTATAACCTAAAAACATGATAGAACCCTAAGCCATCAAGAAAAAATAAAAGAGATTGTGCTACCCATGCAAAACAATTAGACATATAGTTATGGATACTTTATCTTTATCTCATCCTCAAAATCCCAAGTGGCTTCTAGAGCTCCATGGTGTGACCACAAGATCTTCACTAGTGGGAAAACCATTGAACACATCTCAACGGTCTTAGTATCAAGGATCCTCTACACTCGCTCCTCATATGACAATCTTCGTGGTCATGTGAAATCTCAATAGGTAAGGTGTGAGTCGGTAAGAAACCTCTCTAACCACCTCCAAAATCACTTACAATTGATTATACCTTGAGCTAAGCTTACCCTTCCAACAAAAATGCATAACCTCCTTGGTGGGCGAAGCCTTCAAAAGCACTCTTTAACCTACCTCATACCTATATATCCTCCTTTATAGGTTGGCATAACTCTTCTACCTATTATGGCTAACCTTCATTTGCTCCCATATTAGACTAATATGCCTGGTATTTTCCTCTACCATCTCTTTTCTCAAGACAACTCTCTAGCCTAAATTACTCTAGTACAAGGCACTATGACACTTATGTCCGTAGAGTACCTCCAAAGGTGATATCCTTGTGCTCACATGATGAATATTATTGTAGGGAAACTCTATTAGATCAAGATAATCCTCCCAAATGCCCTAAAACTTGAGTTCACACACACAAAACATACAACTCAACCACCAAGCTATGAAATCTACAACCTCCCACTTAAAGCAGGACCACTAACAGATCTACTTCAAGTCATTATACAACTTATCCACTCTAGGATGGGCATAATGAGGTGTATGATGAACCTTTTCTAGAATATTCCTCTTAAGCTCCCCACAACTCTATAGAGCACACCACCTACCTAAAAAATGGATACTACTGTAACACCCCCAAATTACTACTGAAAAATTTCGTTTAAATCAAAAGTTTTAGCGGAAGCAAGAGAATTAAAAACCGTAAACTCGGGGGTATTACCGCCACACTTAGTACCAGATCGATCCATAACTACCGACCCGATACTAAGTGCTAAGGCTAGAAAGAATAAAACCAGAACAATCATTCATAGAACACAAGCTTTACGAGATCAGAGTGCGAAGGTCAAAAGTTACATTCCGAAATACAATTTAAAAGGTCCATACATCAGAATACTTAAAATAACGGAAAAGCAAGGTACAATAAAACCCTCGAAAAAATTAAATACAACATTTGTAACCTCTAAAGACAAATACGATTAAACCAAACAATTTTCGAAGGAGAATATCCGGACCGCTTACTCACTCAGATCAGGCCTTCCACCCCAAATTAGTAACAGATCAACCTGCATCAAAGGTCTGCTCCCCACCATTGGTGGATCATCACAGGACCCGGTCAATCAAGGTAGTATCAGTACGGGTCCAGTACTGAGTAAGGGCGCAGGTGCGCTAAGGCCAAACATACAATCATACCACATAGCACACACATCACAAACATATAAGTCACATGCGATAACGCACAAGATAAGGCCTGAGTACTTTTCCGGTGACTTATTCTTTATTCTCATTAATGATAAGTCCATTTCACACATACTCTTTAATAACCCATGTGAGTGCGGGAGCCCCACTATTATAGCCGGTGGACCGGAAAATATCGCACAGGGCAGAACGCCTCTGATCCACTATTATAGCCGGTGGACCGGAAAATATACGCACAGGGCAAAACGCCTCTGATCCACTATTATAGCCGGTGGACCGGATCGCAGCCCCGACTCACATGGTGTTTCGCTTTAAGTACTTAGAATCTTTCCCATGGATTAACTGATAAGTTTGGTTTGTCGAGCGCGAAATCCCCCACTATTATAGCCGGTGGACCGAAATATCGCACAGGGCAGAACGCCTCTGATCCACTATTATAGCCGGTGGACCGGAAAATATCGCACAGGGCAGAACGCCTCTGATCCACTATTATAGCCGGTGGACCGGATCGCAGGATCGGCTCGACATCTTTCACTTTACGTAATTAATGTCTTATCAGTGTCTTATTAAATCACACATCACCCTTGACATGCATGCGGCTAATACTCTACTACTTCTCCCTCTAAGGGTTCGTCCCGTATTTTGAGACTCGTACCTCCTCTCGCACCCGACATCCATTCCCCCGTAGACTTATGTAAAGTAGCATATAGTAAGACACAAACCCCAAGGATATAGGCCATCCCAACACATATGATGTCGCCTCCGCATGTTCTCACCCCTCTAGGGTTCCTCCTCGGATACCCTAATCGGACCTATGTGGCCCAACTCTTTCTTACTTACCAAACGCTACGTTATTCTCTATCTCGCACCTCATTCTTTATTAGAAAATTCCCCAAGTGTATCTCTTTATCTCCCAAGTTCACATGTGACTAACCAAACCCTGGTTGGCCACTCAAACCCTAATCGACCACGCCAACCCTAGTTGGCTGCACCTTACTTCTTCACACGTAACCCCAAAATCTCCCCTCTCCTTTAGAAAACCCATACTCATCCTTTATCTAACTGAATTCTCACTCTCAACCCCATACTCCATCCTTCCTTGATCATTTTTACCCTTGTACCCCTCAATTTCCTCATTTTCTCCCAAAACCCTAATTGGATCCCTTAAACACCCTTATATCGACCCACGTAAAATTTTGCACCCAAGTCTCCAATGGACCCGTAACTTTAGCATTATCTTATTTACTTCCAAAATCAACTTTCCTCCAGTAATATTCATCCCTACGCATAATTTAGATACTCCATGCAGACTCCCCAACACCCACTTACTCACGAAACCTTAATCAGATCCCTTATGCACCAACTCACGTACTATCTTTCATAATAAGTCTCCCATCACTCTAAGACTCTCCACAACTCTCACTTACAACCCAATTCAGCTTTTCCCACGTAAGGATCATGCCCATGCAAGATCTAGTTCCCCATGCAAGCTTCTCAAATGTCCACTTTCCCGTTATTCTTTTATTATCATTTCATGCTACCCAAAACCCTAGCATGCATGTCCTAGAGGGCTATAACAAGTCACAACATCAACATCAACGATAAACATGGAACATGGCATACACGTATAATATAAGGCGCACACAACATACCTCATGATCCAAGCAGTGCTACGCAAAACAGGTTAATCATAACACATGCATATTACACATCAACATGGCATGCCCATCATCTATAAACACATCACAAATAGCACAAGGCCATAGCTTCGTCCTTACCTAACACGACACCGGCCTTGGAGAACGCTCCTATGCCTCCTCCGGATGTCGACTTGATCCGCCTATAAATAAGGGAACACTAGAGGTTAAATAGTTATTTTATTTTATTATTATTATTTTTTTCTAACCAAGCTCTAGTCTTCTACCTTACTCTTATCTTTAATTTGCCGTTAGGGTTAAGGATGGTACTAGTTTTATTAATGGTGGCAAGGAACTAAGAAAATAGTGGTAGTAGTAATTATAATAATGAGGAAAATAAGAATAACTATAATAATAACCTTAATCACACTAATAACAAGGATAAGGGTAATAATAGTATCATTACTAATAATAATAAGGATAAAGACATTAATAGTACCATTAATATTAATGGTAATAATAATGATGGTAAAAATACTAATAAAAATAATAACTTTAATAATAATAATAGTGATAATAATAATAATAATAATAATAATAACAATAATAACCATAATGATAATAATAATAATAATAATAATAAATATAATAGTAATAATAATAATAATAATAATAATAATAATAATAATAATAATAATAATAATAATAATAATAATAATAATAATAAGGCTAAGTTAATAATAGTACATTAATATTAATAGTCATAATAAGAAGGATAAAATAATAATAGTGACATTAATAATATTAATACCAAAAATATAATTTACATTGTAAATCAAGGGTTTAGGGTTTGGGGAGTTTAGGGAGTCACCTAGGGTGTTGTTGACACAGGTGGTGGTGCCCGGCGCACGGCGGCGGCGGCGGCGGCGCTAGGGGAGAAGAGGGTGGAGGAGAGGTGGAAGGAGAAAGGAAGGGGAAAAAGGAGAGGGGCAGGGGTAAAGGGTGGTCTAGGGAGGTCGGGGAAGCTCTCCAGGTGGTTTTGGGTGGTAGAGGGAGTGCTAGAAGTGGCGGCGCGGTGGCGGGCGGCGGCGAGAAGGTTGCGGGGTCTGGAGGCGCAGTTGGTCGGGAAGGTGACTTTGCACGTATGGGTCGGTGCGTGCAGAGAAACCAGAGGGGTGAGGGAGGGCTGGTTAGGTGGAGGGCGCTGCAGGGAGGAGTTTCTGGGGTGGTTAGGGCGGCGGAGATGGGCGGCGGCGACAGGGTGGTGATCTGAAGGGGAGGTGGCGAAAAGGGAGAATTCTGGCTGGGGGGTTTGTGCGTGGCCAACGCCGAGGGTTTCGGGGGTATTTATAGGCTGGGGATCGGGAGAATCGAGGGGGAGACAAGGAGGACGGTCAGGCGGCGGATCAGGGCACGCCGGCCGGTGGTGGCGACCGACGCAGGTCATGCCATGGCAGACTTGCAGGTTGGTCGGGGAAAGAAGGGAAAAGGTGCGGCGGCCTAGGGGGAGGCTGGGGGTGTCGGCGGCCTAGGGGGAGGCTGGGGGTGTCGACTGGTCGAGGGAGGGTGGCCGGCAGTCAGAAAAAAGGGGGGCAGCACGCGCAGGCGGCGGTGCAGTGCGGCGCGCAGGTGGCGGTGTGCAGGTCGTGCGCGAAGGGGGGGAAGAAGGTGACGGGCGGACCGGCGGTCCAGGGAAAAGAAAAGAGGAGGAAAAAACCGGCGGTTCGGCGACCGTTAAAACGCCTCGTCAAAACGCGGTGTTTTGAGTATCGTTCGGATAAAGCGCGGCGTCGAGAAGCTGGCAGGCAACGGTTACTTGCCTAATTCGGCGCGCAGCGTTTCAGCGACAGGACGGGCGAAACGCTGCGTTTCACCGTGCGAGGACGGGCCGCGCGGCGCTGGGCCGCGGGAAGGAGAAAGGGAAAGGGGAAAAGGGCGGAGCTGGGGCAGCCCAAACGGGGAGAAGGGGGAGGAAAAAGAAAAGAAAAGAAGAAAGAAAAAGAGAGAAGAAAAGGAAAAAGAAGAAGGGGAAAAGGAAAAATAATAATATGGGATATTTAAATTATTTAAAATATTTGATGTATACAAAATAATATTTAAATTCATTTTTAGGCCAAATTAGGATTTTTAAGGGATTTTTCATAAATCCCTTTTTAATTAGCAAACACCTTAATTTTTCTCCAATTAAATTACTTATAAAATTATTAAAATTTAGAAACTATTTTCTCCTTCTTATTTTAATTAAAATAATTTATTTAATTAACTTTTTCTTTAAATGCTTAATTAGCTAAAATACCCAAATTCCTCCTAATTAAAATACTTATAAATCTCTTCTTGATTTTCCTTAATTAAATACCCTTTTATTTTAATAAAATTAATTTATTTAAATAATTTTCTAATAAAACCTCTTTTAAATATAATTTATAAAATTAGAAATTTTCGGGGTATTTCATCACTACCCCCTTAAAAACAGACTTCGTCCCCGAAGTCTCTGGAAGCGCCTAGGGTTAGGGTCGAAAATGCTCTAAGTAGCTAGAAAACCAAACTACCACAAATAACTATATAAACTACCCCTTAGGAATAAACTTACTAAAGAAAATTTAAATCCACGAAAATAGGGACACCATGCAAAAACAACACTTAAAAAAAAACTACCCCCTTAGAGACGAACTAAGGGTTGTTGTACCTGGGTATAAGTTCAATTTAAATACTAAATATTAAATATTAATATTGGGAGAATTTAATCAAAAATTTATTTATCGAAAATCTATTTCGAAAAAAAATCTGAAGGCTCAAAATTAATAAAAGAGTTATGTAAGAATTTTGGAAACACTCTCGGAAAGAATAACCGATGAACATAAAAATATGTATTATTTATGGAAATATATCATAAGAACTCAAAATTTTATTTAAAGCATATAATAAAATATTTAAGTTGAACTCTAACACCCCGAGACTAATTTAGTCATGTCCGAAAATATTTTTCTTTAAATAAAAAAAAACATAGAACAGAATAAAGCTGATTTTGGAAAGAAATTCCCGAATACGTCTTCTAAATTTAGAACTTTCCAAAAATATTAACGATTGAAACGAGTACTTCAGAGTCGAAAATATTTTCTACTGATAAAATCATTATAATAAATTTAACTATTCAATAGGAATTCTATAGTTTAATAATGTATTTTGTCAACAAAATGTAACTTCAAAATAATGTCGTAATCACATGAAAAGGGTTTTAATCAAAAATAAATCTAAAATATAAAAAAAATTACGAGGAAGGACGGGAATACATATTATTAACCAAAAATCAAACTCATAAGAAATTTAATTAAATTTAAATATGAACTTAAATCGTTGATAAATCTATAAGACAATCAAAATTAAAATAATCAATTGTGTTCATCAAATTACGTTAATAAAATCATTAAACTTAATAAATCTGGGTTTTTTTTAAAACAAATACGGGGTATTACATCAGATACCCCCTTAAAAAGGAACTTCGTCCCCAAAGTTCGGGAAAACCTAGGTAGCGGAAACTTGACAAAACGATTGATTAAAACATTGACCGCAATAAATAAGTTAAGAGCAAATCCGAAGAAAGGTAAAACGACGTTTACGAAACCAAACCAAACAAGGTTGGATCGAAACAAGGCATAGGAAGTAAAATAAAAGAAGGAAAATTGATATATAGTAGATCAAATACAATGGAATTCAAATACAAAGGAATTACCGACTTAAAGTCAAACAATTTACAAAAGTATTATTCTTTAAAACAAGGTCTTACAAAAGAATAACAAAAAGTATAACATGAAGTCCAAATAGAATAATGGAATGAAAACTCTAAAGATTGCACAACTCTAATAACACCACTAACGCATAATATGCACATAAAACTTTACGCACTGAGTTATCTTTATAACATTGTTCAAGAACAAGGCTAACACTTGCCTCAATGACTCATAAAATGCCCTCTTACACATCAACCACACATACCTAAGTCAAAGGATATTCTCCCCAAACCTCAACCTTAACATTATCACAATTCTAGATTTCTCCCAATTGAAATGATACATCTACTTAAACACCACTATTAGGGTTCCAAACATAATTTCTTACAACTCCAAAAGTGAGATTACTCAACCAAAATAGATTATTAATTATGTCCCATCTCCCTATATTCGGTAAGGTATACCTTAAGGTTTTTAATCCGCTAAACCCGCAAGACTAGGGTTAATCTAGTGGGGTCACTACCCCCTTAAGAGCAAACTAATTACAAAACCATAATAATCGCAACATATAAGATGCAGATTCAACAAAAATCAGGCACGTAAAACAACAAATGATCATATATAAGGACATAGTTACATCAACAAATCACAAGGCCACTTACACTACCCAATCTCACTATCCTCACAAGCTAGTCCGGATCAAAAGAAAAATCACTTGAAAGAAGTTAAAATACATTTTCGGCTAAAACAATTAGGATCGTGAGAACCAAATCTCGAACCGAAATCCGATTCTCAATAACCAAAAGCTCTGATACCAACTTGTAACACCCCCAAATTACTATTGAAAAATTTCGTTTAAATCAAAAGTTTTAGCGGAAGCAAGAGAATTAAAAACCGTAAACTCGGGGGTATTACCGCCACACTTAGTACCAGATCGATCCATAACTACCGACCCGATACTAAGTGCTAAGGCTAGAAAGAATAAAACCAGAACAATCATTCATAGAACACAAGCTTTACGAGATCAGAGTGCGAAGGTCAAAAGTTACATTCCGAAATACAATTTAAAAGGTCCATACATCAGAATACTTAAAATAACGGAAAAGCAAGGTACAATAAAACCCTCGAAAAAATTAAATACAACATTTGTAACCTCTAAAGACAAATACGATTAAACCAAACAATTTTCGAAGGAGAATATCCGGACCGCTTACTCACTCAGATCAGGCCTTCCACCCCAAATTAGTAACAGATCAACCTGCATCAAAGGTCTGCTCCCCACCATTGGTGGATCATCACAGGACCCGGTCAATCAAGGTAGTATCAGTACGGGTCCAGTACTGAGTAAGGGCGCAGGTGCGCTAAGGCCAAACATACAATCATACCACATAGCACACACATCACAAACATATAAGTCACATGCGATAACGCACAAGATAAGGCCTGAGTACTTTTCCGGTGACTTATTCTTTATTCTCATTAATGATAAGTCCATTTCACACATACTCTTTAATAACCCATGTGAGTGCGGGAGCCCCACTATTATAGCCGGTGGACCGGAAAATATCGCACAGGGCAGAACGCCTCTGATCCACTATTATAGCCGGTGGACCGGAAAATATACGCACAGGGCAAAACGCCTCTGATCCACTATTATAGCCGGTGGACCGGATCGCAGCCCCGACTCACATGGTGTTTCGCTTTAAGTACTTAGAATCTTTCCCATGGATTAACTGATAAGTTTGGTTTGTCGAGCGCGAAATCCCCCACTATTATAGCCGGTGGACCGGAAATATCGCACAGGGCAGAACGCCTCTGATCCACTATTATAGCGGGTGGACCGGAAAATATCGCACAGGGCAGAACGCCTCTGATCCACTATTATAGCCGGTGGACCGGATCGCAGGATCGGCTCGACATCTTTCACTTTACGTAATTAATGTCTTATCAGTGTCTTATTAAATCACACATCACCCTTGACATGCATGCGGCTAATACTCTACTACTTCTCCCTCTAAGGGTTCGTCCCGTATTTTGAGACTCGTACCTCCTCTCGCACCCGACATCCATTCCCCCGTAGACTTATGTAAAGTAGCATATAGTAAGACACAAACCCCAAGGATATAGGCCATCCCAACACATATGATGTCGCCTCCGCATGTTCTCACCCCTCTAGGGTTCCTCCTCGGATACCCTAATCGGACCTATGTGGCCCAACTCTTTCTTACTTACCAAACGCTACGTTATTCTCTATCTCGCACCTCATTCTTTATTAGAAAATTCCCCAAGTGTATCTCTTTATCTCCCAAGTTCACATGTGACTAACCAAACCCTGGTTGGCCACTCAAACCCTAATCGACCACGCCAACCCTAGTTGGCTGCACCTTACTTCTTCACACGTAACCCCAAAATCTCCCCTCTCCTTTAGAAAACCCATACTCATCCTTTATCTAACTGAATTCTCACTCTCAACCCCATACTCCATCCTTCCTTGATCATTTTTACCCTTGTACCCCTCAATTTCCTCATTTTCTCCCAAAACCCTAATTGGATCCCTTAAACACCCTTATATCGACCCACGTAAAATTTTGCACCCAAGTCTCCAATGGACCCGTAACTTTAGCATTATCTTATTTACTTCCAAAATCAACTTTCCTCCAGTAATATTCATCCCTACGCATAATTTAGATACTCCATGCAGACTCCCCAACACCCACTTACTCACGAAACCTTAATCAGATCCCTTATGCACCAACTCACGTACTATCTTTCATAATAAGTCTCCCATCACTCTAAGACTCTCCACAACTCTCACTTACAACCCAATTCAGCTTTTCCCACGTAAGGATCATGCCCATGCAAGATCTAGTTCCCCCATGCAAGCTTCTCAAATGTCCACTTTCCCGTTATTCTTTTATTATCATTTCATGCTACCCAAAACCCTAGCATGCATGTCCTAGAGGGCTATAACAAGTCACAACATCAACATCAACGATAAACATGGAACATGGCATACACGTATAATATAAGGCGCACACAACATACCTCATGATCCACGCAGTGCTACGCAAAACAGGTTAATCATAACACATGCATATTACACATCAACATGGCATGCCCATCATCTATAAACACATCACAAATAGCACAAGGCCATAGCTTCGTCCTTACCTAACACGACACCGGCCTTGGAGAACGCTCCTATGCCTCCTCCGGATGTCGACTTGATCCGCCTATAAATAAGGGAACACTAGAGGTTAAATAGTTATTTTATTTTATTATTATTATTTTTTTCTAACCAAGCTCTAGTCTTCTACCTTACTCTTATCTTTAATTTGCCGTTAGGGTTAAGGATGGTACTAGTTTTATTAATGGTGGCAAGGAACTAAGAAAATAGTGGTAGTAGTAATTATAATAATGAGGAAAATAAGAATAACTATAATAATAACCTTAATCACACTAATAACAAGGATAAGGGTAATAATAGTATCATTACTAATAATAATAAGGATAAAGACATTAATAGTACCATTAATATTAATGGTAATAATAATGATGGTAAAAATACTAATAAAAATAATAACTTTAATAATAATAATAGTGATAATAATAATAATAATAATAATAACAATAATAACCATAATGATAATAATAATAATAATAATAATAAATATAATAGTAATAATAATAATAATAATAATAATAATAATAATAATAATAATAATAATAATAATAATAAGGCTAAGTTAATAATAGTACATTAATATTAATAGTCATAATAAGAAGGATAAAATAATAATAGTGACATTAATAATATTAATACCAAAAATATAATTTACATTGTAAATCAAGGGTTTAGGGTTTGGGGAGTTTAGGGAGTCACCTAGGGTGTTGATGACACAGGTGGTGGTGCCCGGCGCACGGCGGCGGCGGCGGCGGCGGCGCTAGGGGAGAAGAGGGTGGAGGAGAGGTGGAAGGAGAAAGGAAGGGGAAAAAGGGAGGGGCAGGGGTAAAGGGTGGTCTAGGGAGGTCGGGGAAGCTCTCCAGGTGGTTTTGGGTGGTAGAGGGAGTGCTAGAAGTGGCGGCGCGGTGGCGGGCGGCGGCGAGAAGGTTGCGGGGTCTGGAGGCGCAGTTGGTCGGGAAGGTGACTTTGCACGTATGGGTCGGTGCGTGCAGAGAAACCAGAGGGGTGAGGGAGGGCTGGTTAGGTGGAGGGCGCTGCAGGGAGGAGTTTCTGGGGTGGTTAGGGCGGCGGAGATGGGCGGCGGCGACAGGGTGGTGATCTGAAGGGGAGGTGGCGAAAAGGGAGAATTCTGGCTGGGGGGTTTGTGCGTGGCCAACGCCGAGGGTTTCGGGGGTATTTATAGGCTGGGGATCGGGAGAATCGAGGGGGAGACAAGGGAGGACGGTCAGGCGGCGGATCAGGGCACGCCGGCCGGTGGTGGCGACCGACGCAGGTCTGCCATGGCAGACTTGCAGGTTGGTCGGGGAAAGAAGGGAAAAGGTGCGGCGGCCTAGGGGAGGCTGGGGGTGTCGGCGGCCTAGGGGGAGGCTGGGGGTGTCGACTGGTCGAGGGAGGGTGGCCGGCAGTCAGAAAAAAGGGGGGCAGCACGCAGGCGGCGTGCAGGCGGCGCGCAGGTGGCGGTGTGCAGGTCGTGCGCGAGGGGAGGAAGAAGGTGACGGGCGGACCGGCGGTCCAGGGAAAAGAAAAGAGGAGAAAAAACCGGCCGGTTCGGCGACCGTTAAAACGCCTCGTCAAAACGCGGTGTTTTGAGTATCGTTCGGATAAAGCGCGGCGTCGAGAAGCTGGCAGGCAACGGTTACTTGCCTAATTCGGCGCGCAGCGTTTCAGCGACAGGACGGGCGAAACGCTGCGTTTCACCGTGCGAGGACGGGCCGCGCGGCGCTGGGCCGCGGGAAGGAGAAAGGGAAAGGGGAAAAGGGCCGGAGCTGGGGCAGCCCAAACGGGGAGAAGGGGGAGGAA
The DNA here is from genome assembly GCA_030549775.1 of Tamarix chinensis. Lineage (NCBI taxonomy): Eukaryota > Viridiplantae > Streptophyta > Magnoliopsida > Caryophyllales > Tamaricaceae > Tamarix > Tamarix chinensis. Next base: position 29,383,168 of record CM060174.1, read on the forward strand.
AAAGAAAAGAAAAGAAGAAAGAAAAAGAGAGAAGAAAAGGAAAAAGAAGAAGGGGAAAAGGAAAAATAATAATATGGGATATTTAAATTATTTAAAATATTTGATGTATACAAAATAATATTTAAATTCATTTTTAGGCCAAATTAGGATTTTTAAGGGATTTTTCATAAATCCCTTTTTAATTAGCAAACACCTTAATTTTTCTCCAATTAAATTACTTATAAAATTATTAAAATCTAGAAACTATTTTCTCCTTCTTATTTTAATTAAAATAATTTATTTAATTAACTTTTTCTTTAAATGCTTAATTAGCTAAAATACCCAAATTCCTCCTAATTAAAATACTTATAAATCTCTTCTTGATTTTCCTTAATTAAATACCCTTTTATTTTAATAAAATTAATTTATTTAAATAATTTTCTAATAAAACCTCTTTTAAATATAATTTATAAAATTAGAAATTTTCGGGGTATTTCAACTACCATCCTCAAAAATCTAGAATCCCAATACTCTACCATCTTCTAATGCTCAATAAACTAATTCAAGCTTGACATTGCCTGGCTGACTAGCTCAGATCTCATTAAAGATGGTCAGTGTGGTTGTGAAAGCACTTATCCTTGTCTGAAGATCCCTAAACCCGGTGGTCTCAATGACTATATCTTGAATCTTTTATCAAATACAATATAAAACAACCAAGGAACCTAAAGAGTGTGAATTCTTCCTACTGAGAGCATCTAGTACGACGTTGGCCAAACCCTTGTGGTAGGTCAACTCCAAGTCATACTCCTTAGCAAGCTCCACCCACCTCTACTATCTCATGTTCAACTCGTGTTGATTGAAGATGCACTTGAGGTGATAATGGTCCATGTAAAACTTCTATTGCACCCCATAAAGGTAATATCTCTATATGATCAAGTCAAAAATCACTACAGCTAGCTTAAGGTCATGAATAGAATATTTATGTTCATGCTCCTTCAACTAGTGAGAAGAATACACCACTAACTTCTCATGTTGCATCAACATACACCCCAAATGATGCTTTGATGCATCACTATATACCTCATATCCCTTCCTACCTGACAGAAAGGTAAGCTCTAGAGCATAAGTCAATCTCTTTTTGAGATCCTTAAAAGCCTTAGTGTACTTCTCATCCTAAAGAAAATGTGTTATCTTCCTTAACAATGTAGTTAAAGGATGAGAAATCCTAGAAAAATATAAGATGAGACATCTATAGTATCTTGCTTAACCTAGAAAACTATATGCCTCCCTAACATTTATTTTTGTTATCGCCACTTTGATAACACTCAGATCTTCAAAGGATATACTGACACACCCTCCTTTGAGATGAAATGCTAAATAAAAGCTACCTCTTTTAGCTAAAACTCACACATTGAGAGCTTGACATACAACTGATGTGTCCTCAACAATGTAAATCTCTACCTCAGATTCTACTAATGCTCCTCATAAGTCCTAGAGTAAATAAAAATAGCATAGCATCAATAAATTCCATGATGAACTAATTTATGTGTTACTAGAAGTTGTAGTTCATGAGGGCCATGGATAATGCTGGTGCATTTGTGTGTTTGAAAGACATTATGGTAAACTCATAATGGTCATACCTCCACCTAAATTTTGTCTTCATTATGTCCATCTTCGTAATCCTCAAATGAAGAGACCTTGATCTAAGATTAATATTTATTAACACTGTAACACCATGTCACTAATCAAAAGGTCATCGATTAAAGGAAAAGGATAATAGTTCTTCACTATAATCTTGTTTAACCCTTAGTAATCGAAGTAGAGTCTCAACCTACCATCATTCTTTCTCATAAAAAATGTTGTTGCTCCTCAAGGTGGTACACTCAGTCAGATGTATAACTTCTCTAATAAATTCTTTAACTACGGCTACAACTTGGTTATCTTAGTTAGCACCACGTAATAGGATGCCTTCGATATAGGATTCATCCCTAGTAAAAGGTATATTATGAATTCTATCTCTAGCATTAGTGGTATACCTAGGATCTCATCAGGAAACTCTCAAATTAATGGGATGTTCTCAATTTATTTCTCTCCAGCACTAAATTCCTTTATGCTACACAAGTAGAGCGGCTAACCTTTCTACACCAACATACCAAACACAACTATGGATGCCATCCTAATTGAGGGCTTGGGCTTGCATCTTCGATAATAAATATTAGAACCATTTGGTCCCTTGAGAACTAATTACTCTTATGTGAAACCAATCATAGCTCGATATCTTGAGGGAATATATATCTTAAGGATTATGTCGAAGCCACAAACTTCAAGCTATAAGAGAAATACTAGAAATATCACTTCACTAATAATGAAGGCCATATCTCTATACATCCTAGCACATGGAAGTTGATCCCCAAATGGGAGTAAAATAGAAGTCTCTATCCTATCAAAAGGAACCATAGTTATCCTAGATACAAAAGTAGTAGAAATAAAAGATTGTGGAGCACTCAAGTTGAATAATACATATATTGGAAAGGAAGAAATCGTAAGTGTACCCATGATGACATTTACCAATTCGTCAACCTTTGACTAACTAGTCACATTTAGGAAACTGTTTGGAGGTGGTTCTGTAGTATTACGTGAACATTGGCTTAGATAAAAGAGGTTATATGAATCCTCTCCTATAAAGAAGTCTTACTAGCTATACTATATATTGGCTAAGTTATAAAAGGTGGAAATGTCTAAGCCACCATACCCCATGAATGCACTTGCTAGACACTATCTTCAATGACACAAGACTCAAAATAAGAGTGCCCCATTATGCCATAGCTATGACATTAAACCAACTAGCCATCACAATCCTTCCCTAGCTAGTTCTTACTACATTGCTAACATATGAAGTGCCTCACTACCAATTGACTCAACTTCCCTCCATAACAAGGTACAAACCCTGACTCATGACTATCCATGGTCTAGAATTTATTCTCTCCTCCTAAGAATTATCCACCTTTAAATCTCCACTTAGTCCTTAACTAGGCACTACGGGCTTACACAATCAATGATGACTCCAAGGTATAATCATACATGGCCTTGAATTATGTTGCACTATTCCGTAATAGAATCTCTTAAATTCGTAGGCTTAGTCCTAGCTAATATCAATGAACCTTTATCCACTCATCAGCATTGACCTTCAAAGAAAAATTAACTAGATATAAGTAGCAATTGTAGTACTCCTCCATCATATATGTATCCTAGCGCAGTGCTATAAACTCATCATACTTTGCCATCCTTAGGTGAGTAGGTTAGATATGTACACCAAGCATCTCTATAAAATTCTCCCACTAATCTATTGTGGTGCCTCTCATCTACAAACCTCTCGACCACTTGTCAACAAGGCCCCATAAATGAAACACTCCAATGTCCACTCACTTATCTTTTGGGTAGCCGCTATCCATAAAATTCTCCTTGAATCCCCACCCATTGCTCTAAGACATATAGGTCTTCCTAACCCTCAAAGATTGATGGGCGATGAAGATTAACCCTAAGAAGCTAGTCCTTTAATGGAGTTACCGGGAAAGGAGGTGGAAATAATGGTTGTGGAGCATCCATATCCTCAATTTTCCACTCTAAGTAGGCCCCAAATGTCTCCATGAAATAATAGAGATGATGGTTCACAACTTTTGAGATTCTAAATTACTATATTGTATTAGAAAAGGCCAACTACCAACTATGTAGTTAGTACACTTATAGGTAGCAATATTAGGATATAAAACGTAGGCTCTTATACCAACTTATAACACCATTAAAATTTGAATTTTTTTTAAAGACGATGCATAAGCATTAAGAAAAAAAAGAAGACAATTTAGGAAATGTTACCACTATATCAACCCTAAGAGATGCTTGATCATCACTTAACACATGCCTGATGCAAGAAAAATAGAACTTGAACGAAAGAATGTGTGTTATACTAAAATACAAAAACTATATAATACCTATGATGAGGAAAGTAATAGAGATAGAAGAGAGTGTTTGAAAAATTTAAATACAGTGATAATAGCTAAGAGTTTAGATAACTAAAAGAATTAAAAGAATCATAACATAGTTGGAAAAATACATCTAAGTGGTTAGCCTAACTCTTCACTAAATGGTAATGAAACCCTCCACCCTAAGTAATGGCTAGCTACTAGCTCACAACATCATCCTCAATGTACTATAGCTGATAATTGTATCCCTATAAATCATCCTCTACTCACTAGATCAAAATCACGATGATCAAACCAACCACACAAATGTAGTATCAACATGGTGAAGTACTCATAAAACAAACAACCTAAAATAAAGTAAGAGATTATGTTACACATTGAAATCATATAATATCACAGTGATAAGCATACTAACATAATATATAGTACATAGAGTCATGATAGAAATATAATAAGGCATACTTACATGAAAATAATGGAAGAATAATCAAACATATCATGCGTTAGAATCATATCGTGGAAACCATATTATAAATCTTCCTTTAGTGACCACATATTTTCCAGTTATTAAGATAAACTTTGATCACACCCATTTCTCCACCATAAAAAAATTCATGGCATGATACACAAAGAATGTGATACCATGCTCATAGCATGAGGTTAGTATACAATAAAGGGGCTTTGCTCTAGAGATACCACACCCATCACACGTTGAATGCAACTACAATGATGGCTAACATCTATTGGGATACCACACCCACCACACGAAGTTAGAGTACATCAAAGGGGAATGTATGGTGATACCTCATCCACCACACCTTAAATGCCTCTACCGCTAGGGCTACAAAAGTTGGGATACCACACCCACCTAAGCAAAGGAAAATATGAAGTGCCAAGAGCTTGTATTGGGATACCTTATCCACCCACACTAGAAACTGATTCCCTGTTAGGCTACCATAGTATGATCCTATACCTCAAAGATATTCATATACTTCCTTACCGACTGCAATGTGGTAGGAAACGAAATAGGTATAGGGTAAAAAGATAAAAGCATAGGATGACCCACCCACTAACTAATAGTTAGCTACCTTAAGAGTCGAAGAAAAAGGCATGAACAAAATCTTGGCCCATTGTTATTAATTACCAAGTGATATAAAAAATCATATTTTAATGCCATTAATAACCAACTACTTGTTTCCAAGTGATAACACCAAATACATCATAAGACATGTAAGTCACCAATTGGGTTTTTAGTGGTAACACCAAACTTAACCACTTAATACCCATAATATCATCATTTTGATCCATATTAGATTTATGTTAAGTATGGTTGAAATATTGATTAAAATTTTGTAATTACATGGAAATATTAATATAAAAATCCCAAAGAAAGAACATTAAATTTCAAGAAAACATGAAAAAAAAATGGATGAATCGTTAAATCCATAGGACAGTAGGTTGGTCTTGTCATACCAAGAAGAAAATTAAACTATTGAACTAGTTTATTAATTTTGTATACCCCATTTTTTGAAAACCCTAATTATAAACCTAAAATTATGTGTAATTAGTTGTTATAATAATTTTTGGGTGTTTTGTATTAAATAAGTTAATTATATGTGCATTATTACGACATATTAGCTATAACTTTAATTAGTTTAAAATTGATATAAATTAGGTTACTAAATCTAATTCTAGTATAGACCCTAATCGACATCGAGTAACCTTAACTTCGATAACCTAATGTTTTTACCCGATCAATCTTTCTAAATTATTACATCTACTCTATATTAGATTCTAACCTTACCCTGCTCTCTCTACCCTGGTGTTATCTTTTCTACACCATACCCCCTGCAAGTCTCTCTGTCCCCTATGTTTCTAAGCATGTATTGCTTGACGCTTCCCTTCATGCCACCACCCATTTAAGCCATTACTCCTCTTATTGTTTTGTCATGTATTACCCCTCAAATGAATCCTATAATTTTTCTCACTTCTCCTAAGCTCCCTCAATCAAGAAAAGCTCTTCGTTCTCCATTATTGCTCTAATCTTCCACCTTCATCTTTATCATTTTATCTGTAATACAGGCCACCACTGCTCCTCATCCCCTTACAATGTCCATCACCACCAGTATCCGTCCAAAGCTATGACCATTCTTACCAAATTCACCCCACACAACTACCAAACCCACAATCAAAATTAATTCTAAAGTTAAATTTGCGAATTGAGGTAAATGTAGAACAAAAAGAATTAAAATCAACCAAGGGACACTAAGATACACCCAATGATACTAGCACCCTAAGGTGATACAATACTCTTACTCTTGAACCTATGGACATAGTGGTATGCCTAGCCATACTTGTGCACAAAGGCAAAACATTTAAGTATCAATACCCCCTTATAGGACCCTTAAGTCACCAATAAAGTAGACTAAGATCTTATTAGGGCAAAGTGACACACAATAAAACCAAAATCAAATGAGGGATACACCTCATCTCTAAGGTAGATAATCCTATAGAGCAACGAATCCCAAACTCAAGGTCTTCCACTTTAAGTATTAATGATTTATGACATGATGAAAAATAACAAAAATTACATAATAGTTTCCATTTCTATTCATAACCATTTTCCTTTATTTTCTAATCAATAGAGTAGTCCCTAAGGTCATTAGCCTATGTCAAAGTTAACGCTAAGGTCAACCTATCAAAGGTCTAGGGCTATCCTATATCTAATTATTCACAATGGGTGCATTAGGTCAAAATGATCAAAATGCCCTCAAAACCCTAAGTTTTCCATTATTATCCCTTTTCGTACCAAGCATTAAAATTATGATAATTTGTATGAAAAGTTTAAAGGGAATTAATCCGCATTATTTTAGTACGTAGGGAATTCTTACTATTTATTGATTGACTTTTCCACTTTTCATAATTTTAGTATGTTACATGTACAAACCATAATCATGTGTTTCTAACATGTCATATATTCTATGAAATATGTATATACCTATATACAACAATTATTATAGTAATTTACATCAAGGTACATGTAAGGAAACATTTCTTACCTAATAACATGCAAATAAAAGTTATCGTATTGTAACCCTAATCATGTGTTAATGTTTCTATACTATTTATAAAAACTCTATATTCCATGCAATAATCATCATGGGATATTTATAATGACATTTAGATCATCATTTTATAGGGTTATAAACCCTATCAAAATCGTACACATGCTAATGTAAATCATTAAACATAATGCTCATGCATATAACTTAACATAACAACAATCATATGTATCATTTGTTTAACATATTATCATCTTATCATGAATGTCATACTGCTTGAAAAATGTAAAACCCTAGCATGATAATAAACCAAAACAATCCTAATATGCTCATACATATTATACTACCTTATGAGTGATTAGATTTAGCTAAATCCAAGCTACATAAAAAAGTATAAAATACCATCTTATCTAAGATCCGCAAGGATTATTAATGCAATTAAAACCCAATAACACATGTATTAGCATTTAATATAACAAAAAAAATAACCCATATTTAACTAAAACAACTCAAAAGACAAATAACCGACAAAAAAAGGTAGTAAGGAACATACAACAATTCATGAAACAGGGGAAGAGGAATGAAGGAAGTTACCAAAGGAGAGAGGTGAATAACCACGCCTTTAGTTGATGCTAGGAGGTTTTCAAAAAAATAATAGAATCCAAGGGAGAAGGTTTTGGTGATTATAAGTGTATTAAAGTGGAGGGAATTAGCAGCTTTAGTTGAAGGAAAAAGGGGTGGTAGGTGGTTTTGTGTATCGCTAGTAAGGTTGCTTTGGTGGGCTTGTGTGTTTCTTGGGGGAGACTTTGATGGGATATACCGACACTTGGGGAGGGAGACTGGTGAGGATGAATGTTGCTAGGGGATAAGGAGAGGTGGCGACATGTGTTGTTGATAAAATAGTGAAGATGAAAGGGGATGGCAAAAGCAATGATAGAGAACGAAGAGGTTTTCTTATTTGAGGGAGATAGGGAGAAGGGAGGAAAAGCAAAGGTTTCATTTGGGGGTTAATGCATGACATAAAAATGAGAGGAGGAATAACTTAAATGGGTGGTGGCATGAACGGAAGGGTCACATAATCTATGCTTAGAAAAAATGGGGCAGAGGGCGGCATATAGGATATATGGCATAAAGAAGATTACATCGAAGTAGAGGGAGTAGAGTAATGTCAAAATCTAGTATAAGGTAGGAGAAATAATTTATGAAGATTAATCATGGTAAAAGTATTTGGCTATCAGAAATAGGGTTACTCAATATTAGTTAGATTCTAGACTATGATTATATTTAATAAAAAAAATTATATAGATTTTAAACTAATTAAATTTGTACCTAATATTTCATAATAATACACATATAGATAACTTATTTAATATGAAACACCCCAAAAAAATATTAAAACTAATTACACATAATTATCAGTTTATAATTAGGGTTTTTTAAAAATGAATTATTACATTACTACCTGCGTAAAAGAGATTTTTTCCCCAAAGTCTAAAAAAATAAAATTATCTAGTTAAAACCTTAGGTAGTTCTCAAACAAAGGTTCCATGAGTTGGGCATCAATTTCCCCTTAAAAGAAATAAAAAATAATCACGCCTAATACTAACATATAGACATGCAAAGAATGAATATCAATCAATCAAAAACATGTATGCACAATCAACGAAGAACCCAAAAGAATCAAAAGAACAAAGGTATATCAACTCTTACCTTGATGTTAGGATTGATTTGATTAGTCTAATATGGCTATTATATAATATTCTCTTAAGCATGATTTCTAAATAGTTGTGTGATTATGTGCAATGTAGGTATGCTACCTGTTGTTAGGTAATGTAATTTACTCAGTATAAGGAAGTTATAATACTACATTTATAGTTGGCTATGTTAAGGGTATGGCATAATTTGAGTAGTATAATAGAGGTAAGGATAAATGGAGCCCATTGGAAGAGGGTCCATTCTTAGAACGTCCTTCGTATTTTATTTTAAGTTTTTGTACAAAGAATAGTTATCAATAACTATTATTATATATTTTCTCTTACCTCTGTAGTTTTATGTTTGTTATGAATTATTTTAGCCTTAGGACTTTATAAAAGAAATTTAAGGGGACCATACTTATGTTAAGTATGGTGGTAATACTCATTATTTTGTAATTGATGCATCCATAAAATAAAATTTTTAATTAGTAAAATAGGCATGTTCTAGTTTGGTCCAATAGATCAACTATTTATAGGAAACCAGTCAATGGGTTTAACCAAACCAATCGATGGGTCTAATAAAAGAACAAGTCAGTCTTGTCATAATGCCACCGATCCATAGATTTAGCAAACCGATCGACTATTCTCATAACCAGCTGATCAAAATTTCCAAATCTAGCAAGTGTTCTCACAACCAATCAATGGGTGAAACAAACTAATTGACTTGTTTGGGTAAAATAACACCCAAACATGTAATCCACTTAACATAGTTTTACTCAAATTTACCATATTAATCCTAGAATTATTATAAGTCATAAAACACAAAATAATACATACTAAAAATATACAACCACATGAGTACAATAAAATAATAAAAACTTAATAATATTATGTTGGAAACTGTCCAAAATCATACATAATGGAAAATATCTCAAAACATGCTTAAATTTAAAAGATGGAAACTTTACCACATGCTCGAATACAAGAACCCACTCAACTCATGCAAAACACACAAAAAATGCTCCAAGATTATGAAACTATAATAGACATCAAAATGTCTCATTCATATTAGAGATAAAATTAGCTTACCTTCAAGTAAATCTTCTACCATAAAATACTCCTAACTTATTATTTGTCTCCCAAGACCTCAATTTTTAATAGAAATAAGAATCAAAATAATTAAAAATATTTTTCTAAAAATTATTAAAAAATAATAGAAGAAGAAGAAGAAGAAGAAGAAAAGTATCATAACTCAACCTTTCTCAAAACCTTAATTCTTCCTAGCTTAAGAGAAATAAGGAAAATTTAAAGCTAAGATTAGGAGAATAGAGAAGAGACAAGAATTAGACCAAGGGATGAGGAACAAGAGGTAAGCCACTTTTTTTTCTCAATAGCAAAGGAAAATAAGGAAAAGTGGAGAATTCCTAACACTTGGATACTTTTAGAAAGGAAAAAGGGAGAGAATAAGCAACTGTAGATAATAAGAGGTGAAATAAATCAATAATGGAGTGTAGGAGAGAGGCTTGGTTGACAACACAAGTAGGAGAGAGATAATTTTGACTGGATTATGTTGGGTAACCAAGGTGTTTAGGAAACTAATAATGAGGTAAAGGAAGTAAAGTGTGACCAGGGAGAGGCACAAAAAATGATTGGTATGACAAGGAAGATGTAAATAAGTTAAAAATGTAGGCATGGATGCCCCCAGAGAGAGGAAAGTGAAGTAGAGAAGAGAAAAGGTGAGTAATGCCTTAAATTTATTTTTTGACAATTTTAGGTAAATAAAGTTGTAAAATGATCAAAATAATGTAAAAATAATCCAAGAGTACAAAATATGCTCATTAGCACAAATAGATTCTAATTAGAAGTTTTCACAAACATTAGAAGGAGATTTAAATCAAAATCAAAAAAAGGATTTGAAATTTTAGGATAACCAATCAATCAATTTGTGCAAACCATTCAACTATTTTACTAGGAAATAAAATTTTTAATTCTTGAGTGTACCAGTCAATTGGTTAGGGAAACTAATCGATAGGTGTTCTTGAAACTCACCTTTTATTCCAATTTTTTAGCATTTAAAAAACCAAAAATATTGAATATAATTTGAAAGATTTTAGTATGTATTATTACACTTTGTGGCTTGTTAAGTTGCGTTGAAGCTAGTCATGGGGCACTATTATGGCTTATAATCTCCGTGCACAGGCTTTTGGTGCACATTCATGCATTGCTCCAACAACTTGGTGTTTTGATGGTGGCATCGACTTGGAAAATAAAGGAAATGTGGCGGTGCAGTGGTAAGGTTGGAAGATGAAGAGCAAGGGAGCAAGACATTGGTCAAAGTCTGAGTTGAAAGAGCATATAAAGGGAATGAAATGGTAAAGTAAGATAGATATGGAAAAGGGAATTGGGAGTTACAAGTGTTGTAATCGTTTTTCTTTTTAAATATCAGGAAAAAAACATAATAGTTAAAATACATTATTAGAAAAGGTAAATCTAATGAAAAAAATCTAGTAAAAATTTACAAGTAGCTTTTCAAAAATAAAATAAAAAAACTTTTTTATGTAAAATAAATGATAAAATTATTTTAAATAGAATTAAAATCTCAAGATGATAATTAAAATACAGTAGAAAAATATTTTTCTAAAACTTTGAGCAAATAAATTTAAACTATTTCAAAAAAATCCTTTGTAAACCAAACTAGAAAAAAACATGGAAGAAAGTTAATTTCAAAATAAAATCATAAATAAGTTAAAAAAATTATAAAAGAATCATTTATTACAAATAAAATTATGAAAATGGTATTACCACTCTGAGCGAATTTAATAATTTAAAACAATTTATCTTTGTTAATAAAATATACCTGCAACATAATATTGTAATCACACAAAAAAGTTATCCTAAAAAATGAAAATATATTTTAAATGAAAATCAAAACATATGGATATAGTTAAATCGAAGTAGTGAATGAATTTATCTTTAATTATCTACAATGAGAAATGATTAAATCATATTCAATGGTAATTAAAAAGTAATAATAAACTCATAAAATGAATAAAAACTTTGAAAGATATATCAAGTAACAATATTTAAATAATATAAAAAAATAAATGAAAATTAAAGGTTGCAACTCATAAATTAACATCAATATTTAATAAAAATTAGGATCTTCTATATTTAAAAATTAATTTATATTATTTTTAATATTGTATAACATCCTTTATCAAAATGGAAACCTTAGTTTCATCTTTAAAATGTTTTATTTCTATTTCTATGCCCTTTCTTGCAAATTTGTTCCTACAAGATCTTTTGAGCCCTTTTGGGTATTAATCTTATTTTATATCATGCTAATTATATAATTTTTGGATTCCTTGGCTTCTTTTGACTCTCTTAGACCATTTTAAAATTGTATTGAGTGATCTCTAAGAAAAAGTACTATTTGTGTTTTGGTTAGCTTTATTTGAGTGTTTTAAGCCTCAAAACAACTCTTTTAGCTATCTAAAAGTTACAAAACTTTTGGGATCACTATATTTTAGTGTACTTTAGCTTAAAATTATTTAAAAATCATTTATAATTCTTTAATAATTTTAGATTTTTTTGGACATAATACGTTATAAAATGCAACTTTTTCTTATTCTAATCTTTATCAAATCTCTTGAGAATCAATCCCAACCATTTATTGTTGATTAGTATGGTATAGAACCAATAATTTTTTCCATTTTGATTTCATGGCTGCCTCTCCCTTATAGTAACCAAACTGGATATTTTTTCTTTAACAAAATCACCTTGTTATCTTAATGATCATAACATTATAGAGTATATTAGCACTTTCTTTAATGGTATGTGTTTAGTGCTAGCGCTAAAAAATAATTAGATGACCATGAGTCTAATTATATAAATGATAAGGGATTGAACCCTAGAAAGTTCCCTAGGGCTTTACAATCATCCTCTCGTTTAGTGACAGGATGAAAGGTATATATTTTCTTGATCATATCTAATATGCCCTTAGCGTATCATAGATTGCATCTTAATTTCTTTACTAGGTTTATTATCTCTATCAACATATCTTGTATGGCCAGTAATTTGTGGCCTATTTTTAGGTGCATATTTTATGGTATTATTTAACATATTTTGACCCAAATTTTTCTACTTTTTATGACAATTTCATCATGTTCTTCAATTTTCATCCATTAGACTAGTGCTACAGGAAAAAAGAAAATGAAATTAAGACACTCTACGTAGACAACCAAGAGAAAATATCACTATAGGATGAGTGAATCATGTAATCATGGAAATTTTGATGCACCGTCAAGAAATATCCTAAAAAAGAAGTCATGCATAGAAAAATAGAGATAAGGGAATGAAGGAGCAAAAATTACGAGTGCCAAATATATATGGAAATATGCTCCATATTTATTGGTGTTTCCTCCCCATGGCTCATTAAATCATCTCATGTACATATCCTTAGGGGGAAAATATAGTTGTTTCATATTTACTAACACAAACCTTAGTTTTAGAAAGTTTTAGATCTATTTTGCATATAATTTTGCCTTAATATACATCATATTTAAGGTCAAGTGAGATTATTACTATATTAGAATCATACATTTGAATTCATTTTCATTATTTTCAAGTGAATAGGGCTCTTATGTTAGATTCAATTTGTTAGTTAGTTTGTTTCATTATAATTAAAGGATTAAAGATCGCTTGGTGCTTGTGTTCCCAAAATCTCCTATGTTCTTCCTTTCCTTTATTAGATTATATTATTTTTCTATTTTTACTTTTCTTAATGCATTTCTTTTTCTTTTTTATTCAATTGAGTTTTTTGATTATGTGTAGTTTAATTTAACTATTGTTACTTTGTTCATCTATTCTAACTAAAATTATGATTTTTATTTTTTCATATATTGTATTTCTCTTTTTATTAGTATGCTAAGCTAGATTAGTATAGGGTAGGAGGATAAGTGAAAGGAAAAAATTTAATCAATCATGATATGTGAACTGTTTTTAATTGTGATGTAAGTTTTTTGTTAGATTAATAAATGAATTTGAATGATCACTAATCAAATATTACAACATTCTTATCAAACTTGATCACCTAGATAACTTGAGTACTAATGGGATGCTAGTATAGTATAGTTTATTTGTAATTGTTAACATATACATCCATAAGTAACAAATAGGTTGGTTAATTTACAAAGAAATATATTAATTTAATATAGTTTATTAATCATTATAAGTGAATAAGTTGAGCTGACCATAATTATGTTTCTACTTACCTACACACTAATTATTAATGTTACCATAAATTGAATTAGAGATCTTATCCTATGTTATTAATTAGTTAGATAAAAACTCATAAGTATATCTTGGTTTATTTGCATAAGGGGATATTAAGAAGCAGACGCTTATGGGCTTTTGTAGACAAATATCAAAAATACTACATGGTCATATTATTCAATGATTGGTTGATATCCTTAGGTTGAATATGTCATCTAACCTTTATTATCTCATTATCGTTATTCACTTATTATGTTAATTTTAAGTTTCTTCTTTTCACTATTGCTAATTAGTTTTTCATAATTTAACAACTAGGAAATTATTTGATAAGAAAACTGTATTGATTAAATTAAAATCTCTATAAGATCAAACTTTATTCGCTGCTTAGTACTTGTTTGAGATTTTTGGGTCTACTTTGGATTATCTACAAAGGCATACCAAATTTAGCATTGTTGCTTTGGAAAGGAAACTTTAATTCTCATTTTTTGTATTACTTTATCTTTATTTTTTTATCTACTCTTCTAATTATGATCCACTTTTCTCTTAGTGTTTATGTCCGAGAGGAATTCACATATGAGAGCATTTTCAATCGAAAATAGAAATTTGGTATTACAACCCATGTACCCCACTTTCATTAGTCCCATAGAAACTGAACTCATAAGTAATTAGAGTAGGTCTGTATCATTCTGTTAACTTTGAGTGATAGACTTTTGTCTTTTAAAGGGCCGATAGAAGGACATTTGGAGAAAAACATGAAGAACCAATAGCAAACCAAACCTTGAAGGAGCATGTAAATCCTACCTTTCATCCAATCTTATTTCCATTAATTATCCTGATGAGTACGATGAGTGTGAGATTAAACCTAGAATGATACATATGCTTCCTATTTTTATAGGTTTTCAATGCACTATCTCTTTTGGATCATTTTGCATTACTAATTCAAGAAAATTTCTCAAAGAACTTCATATAGCTCATTCTATTATAAAACTAGCAAGGTAAAGTGTATACCAACTTAAATTAAAAGCCTTTCATTTATATTTATCAAATGTTTCCAAAACTATGTCTATATGACTTACTTGTAAGATCCATAAATATTTAGGCTAATATGTAGAGATCATTTCTAGAAAAAAAAAAACTTTCCTTCATCTAAGGCCACTAACATTAGGAATGAAATATGTGGTATTAGACAAGATGGATGAGTCTTTATATAAATATTGGGAAAGATTTAAAAAAAATTGTGTGGTAGTTGTCCTAACCATCAAAATAGTGAGTAATTATTGATATAGTTTCTCTATGAAGGATTAATGCCAATTAATCCTAATAAGGTAAATGATGATAGTAGTGGAAAATTAGTAAATAATACCCTAATTGAGGCTAAAACGCTAATTTCTAATATGGCTTATAATTCCCAATATTTTGGTACTAGGTATACTACCTCTTCATCTCATCATGTAAAGGAGACAAGTATAGTGAACTTAAATAAAAAATGATTAACTTAACTTTTTTAGTTGAAAAGGTCGTGAAAGTGGGAGTGTCTACTCAAGTCTATGGAATTTGCTTATATGTAGGGTTGTGCTACAGATGCATACCCTACTTTATGGAATTTCTAAAAATTCAATAAGGATGGCAACGGGGCAGGTCAGGGACGGGGACCCCATCCCCATCCCCGAACCCGATAAGGAAAATAATCCCCGAACCCGACCCGATCCCTGATATTTTTTTATAGGGGATTCCCCGACCCGATCCTCGATTTATTCCCCGTTCATAAAACCCGACCAGATCCCCAAAACCCGACTTTATACCCGATCCCCGATCTCATCCCCGATCCTCAAACTATTTTTTTAAATTATATTTTTAATTTATATTCTATAAAAAATTATATATATATATATATATATATATATATATATATATATATATATAAATTTTGGGGCGGGTTCGGGGATGGGGACCCCAAACCTGTCCCTGCCCAATCCCCGAAAAAATCCCCGTTAAGAATCCCCAAACCCGAATCCAATCCCCAAATTCTCGCCCCCGAACCCGAACCCGAACGGGGAATCCCCGACGGGGCCCCGAACCCGTGGGAAAATTGCCATCCCTAAAAGTCAACACTATTGGATGGCCCTAAGGATAGTTAAAACATGATCCATTTGCTCAAACTTAAAACCCATATTTGAAAGACCACCTGAACCCAAGAATTGATACTAACCAATGTGACAACAATTCGAATTCTAAACCACACGTGTATCAAAACCAACAAGGTTATAACCATCCCCTAAGATTCTATCATATTTCTCATAATCAACTAAGACCTCCATATGCATAACCTTCACAACCTAAAGATTCACAAAAATATTGAGGTGTGTCATTAGAGGATATAGTTAAAAATATAGTCACCAAGACTCTAAAATTTCATCAAGAAATAAGAAAGGCATTAAATAATTTAGAGAACTGGGTGGGTGACTTAGAAAATTTGTAGTTAAATTTGCAAGCAGAAATTTTCTCAAATTTTCCAAGCCAAACAAAAGGGAATCCAAGGGAGAATGCTAGTGCCATCACAATGAGATATCAAATAAAAAACTCTTAAGGTAATTGAACTGAATTCTCCTAATCCATATAAACATATTTTTTCCTTTACTTAGTAGGATAGATAAGAGTAAGAAGAAGTATCACAAAAAAAATATATATTGGATATCTTTAAGAAAGTGGAGGTGACATCCCTTTGATTGATGCTATTAAGAAATTGCCAAGGTATGTAAAGTAGTAAAACATTTTATGCACTAATAAGAGAAAAAAAAAGGCATGAAAAAACTAGTATAGGATATAATGTATCTATAATGTTACAAAGAAAGATCCTTGCTTAATGTAAGGACCCTGTTATTTTTACCATTCCATATAAAATTGGAAATATAAAAATATGAAAAATGCATGCTAGATTTAGGAGTTTCTATAAAAATCTTACCTTTATCTATATTTAATGATCTAGTTTTAGGCCCTTTAAATGAAACTCTTATAATTTATTTATCTAATAGATCTAACACATACTCTTAAGGTGTTATTAAACATGTATTAGTGTGAATAGTTGAGCTTGATTTCTAATTTGAGTGTATTTGATCTGATTAAAAGACCTTGCGGTTATCATTATATCTATGATTTTTACCACATGAGGGTATCACAGGGTTTGTTTCTTAACAAATTTTCCACATTTTGAGATCTCACATGAGTTTCACCTAAAAAAAGCTATTTTATCCTCTAAACTAATAACACTTTCCACTCTTATGACAACTTATAGGATTAATGATTTTACTCAATTACTTTTAAGACATGTGTAGGAACTATGGCATCCTAGCATGTCAAAGCATATCTACACCCTGCCAAGACTATAGGAGCCATCGCCTGAGTCACCATCATAGGTTTCCACACCAACAAAAAGAATAACACCTTAGAGTTTGCAGAATTCACTAGGGGTTAGTGGGGCACTGTCACTTGACACAAAGGTACATCCTCCTAACACCTAGGTACAACCGACCATCACACCATCAGGGGACATTTGTCATATCTACATAGTTGCACATTATAAATACCCTATGTAGATATCAAGAAAAAATCATACAAGATGAAGATCGAGGAATCAACAAATCATTATCATCAATAGAGAGAGATAACAATATCAATGTAAGAGTAATAAAGAAAGAGAAAAAGAGGATGAGTCCAAAAAAAGCTCAATCAAGAGAGGAAAATGAAGGTGTGATTAGGATGCATAAGGGTTGTATTACCGTGATATACCCAATCCCTTCCCTTCCTTCTCTTATTTATTTTATGTTGATTGGAAGAAGTTTAGCATTGGTTAAACTTCTTATTGAACGGAAATTTTAAAACTTATGATGACAAATAGTGATAGGGTTGGCACCGAAAGATGAAGAGACCTTGTCTTTGATTTTTTAAACCTTACTTTGTGACATTAACAAGGTCCATGCACCGTGATGGATACTGCCTAAGAGTATGTTTCACCTTTGAGTGAAACCCATTATTTCTAAAAGGATTAATATCCATCAAGCCCAACGTGCTTTAAATTGTTATAGGGTATAGACACTTGGTGTAACAACTCTCCTCTTATGACTCTATCTTTTGATTTCCTTCCCGTATATCCTACATTGATATTATTAACTTCTTGAGCATTCAATTATTTTTTTACATTTTTATCATCACCCTACTAACTTTTATTTATATAAGTAGACTCATAGGATGCATGACTTTGGTGAGCATCTTTCATTCATCTTCATCCCTATAGGAACAACATCCTCTCTTCACTTTATTACTTGGATTTACTATGTATACTTGCAAAATTGTGATGTAATCCATTATTATGATTACCCTACCAAACATTATTGGACTAAGCATACCCATGCCAAGTCTTTGGCACCGTTGTTGGGGAACAAATATTAAATTTTAAAAAATGATACATGTTAAATGATAGCATCTTGTGAATTTTTCTTGTACATATCTAAGAATAGAATTTTTTGTAAATTTAAATTTATTTTATTTTCAAAAGACTAACCCTTGTATGAAATGATCAAGGTAGCCTAGTACTAATCAATCCAAAGATGGAGCACAGTTTGCATATAACTTAGGTAGCCCTACACCATCAATAATATTAAGAAGAAGGATTAACATCAGAAAGCTCTGACCACAATGGTAACAATGGACTACTTGTTCTATAGCCAAACTAGAGGGAAGGATACCTATGATCTTACCCCCTCACATCAACATAAACTTAGTAATGGGCAAGCCCCACCCATAGGAGATGACAATAATAGAGACATCCAGGAGTATACTGTGCTAGTCCAATATCACCTTAACGCTACCATTACCCATCTAAAAATTCAAGCCCCTAATTTCAAGCTTAAACCTATCATGTTTCACATGCTATAGACTATAGGGCAATTTAGTGGAAAACCTACTAAATATCCACACCTTCATCTTAGAGCATTCATGGAAGTTAGTTACACCTTTAAATTTTATGGAAGTCTAGAAACTTCCCTAGAGCTTAAGTTATTCCCTTATACCCTAAGAGGCCATGCTAGAGAGTGGCTAAATTCCCTATTGACAGGATTAATCACCTCCTAAGATGACTTAGTTCAAACTTTTCTCATGAGATATTTCTAACACGTTCGGATCAGGGGAAATTCCCCTTCATCTTAGTATAAGATATAGCCTATCAAATTCATATCAAGAATATTAAAAACAAAAAGAGATTCCATAGATAGAGAAAATATCATAAGATAATACCCTTGATGTTCACAAATTCTTGCAAAATTTAAACTTCTTGCACCTCGATCTCTAATTTACAAGAGAGATCTTGATGAATTGGGGAAGAGGATAGAGAAGAGAGAAGAGAGAAGAGAGAAGAGAGAGGGAGTGGAGGCTGCTTTGAAAAATTAGAATGAGAGTTTTTATATTACCGCCTCTTGGATCCCTAGGATATTGATAAAGATGGGCTTCTCATGTCAACTTTGACAATGATGCGTATTGTGACCATAAAGTTTTCATCATAACTCTTCTTAAGGTGATTTTGGATGCGTTAGAAAGCTATAAAAAAGATCTACAACTTTGATGTTGCAAACATATCCAAATTCAGACTTTTTCTTGGTCTAAATTCAACTTCTTTCAGGATCATATAATTTAAATATGCATTCTTGTTTTTATTTTATTCTAAAATTTACATTTTAGCTCTAAATCTCTTTCTACTTTAACTTTTTCTCCTCTTTGATCCTTTTTTCTCCTTTCTTCTCCCTTTAAGATTATTTTTTTTCCCATCCTTCATGAATTTTTTGGTGCTTGAGACCCTACAAATTTTAACACCATAAAGGCAGTAACAAGAACAAAAAGGGATAATTCCAACAAAAAATTAGAGGTAAAAACTCTTATAAACCTTAGGAATAAGATGAAAAATTTACACTTATCAACTCTACCATGCTCAAACATTTTCTTGTCCCTAAGCAAAGTAATACAAGAAACTCACCATGGGGAAAAAGAAAAGTGGTAAGATCTCTTTAATAGAAAAGAGTGTTTAGCCCTTTAATAGCACAAGAGTCAAGTAAGAAGCAATAAGACCTAAAAATATAACAATTAAAAGCTTAAATTCCTTTTTTGAAAGATATTTAGGTTGCGACCTTATGTGACCAATGTAACTGTACTATCGAGCTCTGGGGACCTGCCATGCAACAAAGGACATCTAATAGTGGACAACAGGCAACCATATACCAACTCATTCATTCCTCAAAGTTTGCACTTTAGGTGTTGTGGGAACACCTCTCATGTATTTTATTATATTTAAAGTTTCCGCTCTAGTCCTATAACTCATGATCAAGTTCATCCATATGCTTGGAATGCTTTTGGATTCTCCACCACTAGAAAGACTTAGAACACACAAAAATCAAGAGGTCTTATTAGGGTTGTAATGGGGCCATGGGTTAAAAGTTTAGGATATAATTTTTTTTGGAAAAGGATTTAAAAGTCTAGTATCAATGAGATATGGTATTTTTTTTAATAACATATGTTTTACCATCCCAACTTTTCATCATGAAACACAAACACCCCAACCTTATTGATTTTTTTTTAAAACAAATAAGAGATATATCGATTTGCTTTTCATCATACACAACCATTCACTCTTTCACACCTCCCCCATGCTTAGCTTGCATCATACTTCCAACTTCCTTTTTTTAATTGCACAACAACCATTGATTCTGAACTTAGGGAGGGATAAAGGAAATTGGGTTACATGTGTGGTTAGATTAATAAAAATGGCCATAAGTACGACGGGGTTAGCAACGGATAAAATTTGAAGGTCATGCTATTTGGCTAATGTAGGTTATGACAAAAAAAAGTGCCTCTATCATTTTAATGCACATCAAAGTCATATGTGGTTTTGAGTAAAACCATTGCAAGTTCTAGTTTCCCAAGTCATGGTGGGAGACACATACAAAATAAAAATAAGAGACCATAGTGATGTATCAATCTAAAGGCTCAAAGTTTCACTAGGTCCAAAATTCTCTAACTCTAGCCCCCTTGGCAATGAGTAAATTAGCATAAGTCAAACTACAATACCACAAGAATGTTAAGGAATGTATAATCCTTAAGTTCTCAAACACACTTACACTTGTCTCATAACAATGCAACCAAAACATTCAAGCACATAGAAATCCATTTTCAAAAGATGACTCAAAGGGTCTTAACATGCCAAAATAAACACTTATGCTATTGCAAGACAAAACATACTCTTTAATATCATCAATGAAGGGTCATTTCCTTTTCTTTTCTTTGTTTGTTTTGCTTTTTTATATATATAAATATACAAAAGAAATAACCAAGGAAAAAAACAATAACACTCATAAAAATAAAATAGGGAAGAACATTATACTAACCAAATGATAAGGATAGGCCATCTTCTCCCCCATACTTATACATCATATTGTGCTCAATGTGAAACAAGAAGCACAAAATAAAAGAGGGAAAAAAAATCCATGGATTAATCTGATGGATGAGGTGGTAGAGGTTAGTGGATGATGTGATGGTGGTTGTGGTGATAGCGGGATGGTTGCAGCATTATGCAGTTGTGGCAGTGGAGAATTTGGTGGAGGTACAAAGAATTTTCTTGGTTAATTTCACACCTTCACACTCAAATAATTTGACCATGGTGACAATTCGAATTAGAATTTCCATGTCACCACCTACAAATCTATAAAAAAAAAGCCATAAGGAATCAAAGAGAAAACAAACCAATTGAACAAAAACAAGAAAAATAAATAAAAATAAAAAATTTGGGTTGCCTCCCAAGAAGTACTTATTTATAGTCGTTAGCTTGAATTTCTCGCCTCACTTGGGATCATCTAGAAGAATGGTGGTTTTGAGGGTTGCAACCTCACTAACTTCATACACCTTCAACCTTTGAACATTCACTTTAAATTGTTCTTTATTGGGGCTAGAGATATTGACTGCTCCAGATGAAAAAACTTGTGTGATTGTGAACGGTCCTGAGCATCGGGATCTAAGCTTGCTAGCGAACAATCACAAATGAGAATTAAATATAATAACTTGTTGCACCACTTCAAATTCTCGTTTGGTGATTCATTGATCATGAATCCTTTTTCTGCACTCCTTGTATATCCTCGCACTCTCATATGCCTTGAGACGGAATTCATCGAGTTCATTCAATTGAAGGAGCCTCTTATCGCCTACAACTTGCATATCAAAGTTAAGGGAATGATTAGCCCAAAATGATTTATGCTCAAGTTCTATAAAGAGGTGACATAATTTTTTGAAAACAAGATTATAAGGGGACATTCCAATGGGGTTTTAAAAGCAGTTCGGTAAGCCCATAGAGCATGATCAAGTTTCAAGGACCAATCCTTTCTAGAGGAGTTAACCGTTTTCTCAAGAATTCTCTCAAGCTCACGGTTTGACACCTCCACTTGACCACTAGTTCGAGAATGATATGGGGTAGAAACCTTATGGTTAACCCCATACTTAATCAAAAGTGGATTAAATGCTCTATTACAAAAATGAGAACCCCCGTCACTAACGATAGTCTTAGGTGTCCCAAACCTTGAAAATATATTCTTTTTCAAAAATTTGGTGAAGACTTTTTCATCGTTTGTGGGAGTGGATATAGCCTCTACCCACTTAGATACATACTTACCTGCTACAAGAATATATTCATTAAGCATATACTTAGAAAATAGTCCCATAAATTTGATTCCCCAAACATCGAATAACTCCACTACAAGATGGTTTGTGAGGAACATCTCTTGTTTTCTAGAAATATTTCCCATTCTTTGACACGTATCACAAGTCTTAGCAAAGGAGTATGCATCATGAAATAAGGTAGGCCAATAGAATCATGAAATAACTCCACCACACTCTTCACTATGACAATGAGATAGTATAGAATGCATTTCATGCTCAGAGATGCATCTTCTAATGACATGATTAGCACAAATACTGTGGAGGTAGGGATCATCCCAAAAGTAATACCTTATATCATATAAGAACTTCTTCTTTTGATGAAAGGAAAGATCATTGGATAAGATTCCACTTACAAGATAGTTTGCAATATTATCATACCAAGGACTATTTGTAACCGCGTAGAGTGTCTCATCAGGAAATGCATCTCGAATAGGTGTAGGTTCCTAATTGACCTCGTAGGTAGAGGGTAAACGAGAAAGATGATTAGCTACTTGATTCTCGCTATCCCTCCTATCCTTGATTTCCAAGTCAAACTCTTACAATAATAAAATCCACCGAATGGTTATGGGCTTTGCATCCTGCTTAACAAAAAGATACTTCAAGGCAGCATGGTTAGTATAGATAATGACCTTCTTTAGTAATAGATAAGGAGGAAAATTGTTTAAGGAGAAAACCACAGCTAGCAATTCTTTTTCAATTGTTGCATAATTCATTTGTGCTAAATTCAAAGTCTTGCTAGCATAATAGATAGTATGAAAAAGTTTTTCCTTACGCTGCCCCATGATTGCTCCTAAAGCAACATCACTAGCGTCACACATAATATCAAAAGGTGAATTCCAATCAGGAGAAACAATAATCAGATAATCCACAATTTTTTTCTTTAAGGTGTTAAAGGCAACAAGACATGCATGAGAAAAGTGAAAGGGCACATCTTTAGCCAACATATCACAAAGAGGTTTTGAAATTTTTGAAAAATATGTAATGAACCATCTATAGAAACCTGCAAGGCCAATAAAACTACATATATCTTTAACATATGTAGGGGGTGGCAATTTCACAATGACTTCAATTTTGGCTTTGTCTAACTCTATCCCTTTACATGAAATATTATGCCCTAAAACTATTCGTTCCTGGACCATCAAATGACACTTTTCCCAATTTAGAACCAAATTTGTATCCTCACAACGCTTAAGAACAAGCTCAAGATTATTTAAGCATGCATCAAATGACGACCCAAAGACCAAAAAATCATCCATAAAAATTTCCATAAATTTTTCAATCATATCATGAAACAAAGCCATCATACATCTTTGAAACGTGGTTGGGCATTACAAAGACCAAATGGCATCCATCTATATCCAAAGGTGCCATAAGGACAAGTGAAGGTAGTATTCTCTTGGTCCTCAAGGGAAATAGGTATTTGCATATAACCAAAAATACCCATCAAGAAATCAATAATAGCCATGCCCCACCAAGCGTTCAGGCATCTGGTCAATGAAGGGAAGGGGGAAGTGGTCTTTTCTAGTGGCATCATTCATCTTTATAAAATTAATGCAGACAAGCCAACCTGTAACTGTTCTAGTAGGCACCAATTTATTATTATCATTCTTCACTACTGTGATTCCCCTATTCTTGGGAACCACTTGGACAGGACTATCCCAAGAGCTATCAAAGATTGGATAGATCATACTTGCATCTAATAGCTTAATCACCTCCTTCTTCACCATCTCTTGAATTGTTGGGTTCAATTTCCTTTGAGATTTGATCCCTTTCTTGTGGTTGTCTTCCATGAGAATTTTTTTCATACACATGGAAGGGCCAATCCCTTTAATATCAGTAGTGGTCCATCCGAAGGCCTTCTTTCGTTCCTTAAGCACTCTCATCAATTTTTCTTCCTGCAAATTAGTCAAAGATGAAGAAATAATGATGGGAAGTGTATCATTATGACCAAGAAATGCATATTTCAAATGCTAAGGTAGTGGCTTGAGCTCTAGCATGGGAGGTTCCTCAATTAATGACTTCAATTTTGGAATTTGGGCCCTCTCTAGCCTTCGTAAGGGGAACATAGTGTGATGACCATATGGTGGATGTGCATTCAAGTACTGGACAACCTCTTCTTCTTTCTCTTTATTCTCCCACTCTCTATGTTGAACCAAACACCTTTCTAGGGTATCCTACACAACACTTGCTTGAAAATAATCATCAATTACATTATCCAAGATATCAATGCGATAGAAAGTGTTATCATCTAAGGGGTATTTCATGCTCTTAAATACATTAAAAGTGACTTCTTCTCCTTGGAAATGAAGGATGAGCTTACCCTCTTGGACATCTATGAGAGTGCATCTTATTTCTAAGAAAGGCCTACTAAGAATTAGGGGGACTTTGTGGTCTTCTTCTATATCTAGCACAACAAAGTCAACAGGGAAGATAAATTTGTCCACTTTAACTAAAACATATTCGATAATACCCTTAGGATACTTGATAGATCGATTAGCCAACTAAAGGGACATATTGGTGGGTTTTGGTTCCCCTAGACCTAGACGCTTGAAAATAGAGAAAGGCATCAAATTAATGCTAGCACCAAGATCACACAACACCTTCTCGAATTTTAGATCCCCAACTACAAATGGGATAGTGAAACTTCCTGGATCCTTGAGCTTAGGAGGAAGTTTGTTATGCATGATTGCAGAGCATTCCTCATTCAAACTTACGGTTTCACACTCATCCAGTTTCCTCTTGTGAGTGATTATTTCCTTTAGAAACTTCCCATAACTGGATATCTGTCTGACAATGTTAAGATGGGGCAAGTTAATGCGAACATTCTTAAGTATATCAAGAAATTTTGCAAATTGATCATCTAACTTGTGTTGTACAATCCTACCTGGAAATGGAGGAAGGAGAACATATGCTTTTACCTCTTGAAGTGAAGTATGGATCACCTTCAGTTGTGTTTCAGGTGATTTCTCTTTAGGAGCTTTTTCTTCAACTTCTTTGGGCTATTAAGGGTATGGTTCAAGTAGTGGTTTCCCACTCTTCAAGGCTATTGCATTGATTTGCTCTTTGAGGTTAATGATTGTATCACTAGACAAAGTGTTAGGTGCTCTACCTAAAATGGCATTAGCAAGTTGTTCATTCTATGCCTCTAGGTTCTTAATGGATGCATCTTGATTTTGGAGGTGTGCATCTTGTTTCTGACAATGAGCTTGAATTTGAGCGTCATGTTTTTTACAGGTGCTCTCTGTGTGAGTGATGAACTTGGACTTCATCTATTCAAGGGAAGAAGATTGAGGTTGTTAGGGCAGTAAAGGAGGTGGAGGTGTTGGTTGTTTTTGTGTGAATCCCGGAGGCTTTGTAGGAACTTCATTTCTCCAACTAAAGTTTGTATGGTTTCTCCATCCAGGATTGTACACATTGGAGTAGGGATTGTTCGGTCTCCCATAAATATTGCCCATCTAGTTCACTTGATCATAAGATTGTTGTAAGGGATTCCCAACTTGACATTCTTTTCTCAAGTGTGATCCACCACATAACTCATACATAGGTGCATTAGCCTGTGCCTGTATACAAGAAGTACAAACAAATTTATCAAATTTTTAAGCAAGCAAATCATTCTTAGCCTCTAATGTCATGACGGAATCTAAAGAGTGAATTCTTGGAGTCCTTTGTGTTGGGTTACGTTCGGAGTGCCATTGGTGGGAATTCGAGACTAGCTCCTTGATGAATTCATAAACCTCCTCTAGAGTCTTGTTCATAATGGTACCTCCTACAGCTGCATCTATCATAGAATGGTTAGTAGTAGAGATACCATTATAAAAAATTTACATCTGAAGCCACATAGGTAAGCCATGATGTGGACACTTCTTAAGCAAATGCATAAACCATTCCCATGCATCATAAAGTGATATAAGGTAATTTTGAATAAAGGTAGTGATGTCGTTCAGTAATTTTGTAGTTTTTTATGGTGGAAAATATCTAGAAAGGAAAGACTTCATCAAATCATCCCAAGTAGTAATAGACCCTAGGGCTAATGAGTGTAACCAACTCTTAGCCTTATCACATAAAGAAAAAGGGATCAATCTAAGCCTAATTTCATAATAAGTAACACCATTTAGCTTAAAAGTGTCACAGATTTCTACAAAGTTAGCAATGTAAGAGTGGGAATCTTCATTAAGGTTACCTCCAAACTAAACTGATGTTTGTAGCATCTGGATGATGGCAGGCTTGATCTCAAAATTTTAAGCTTGCATGACCGGTCTTCGTATGCTTGAGGTTGAGCCATCAAGGCTCAGTGTTGCATAATCCCAAAGTGACCTAGGAATGGGAGCTTGCTCTTAGACAGGAGCTTGTTCTTGGAGTGGGATGTGCCCTTGTGGTGGGATTTGTCCATCAAGGGGTGGAGGATTGGTTTCCATTTCAATCCTTGTGGTGTGCAACCTGCATAAATGTGAGATGGTCCTCTCAATCTCGAGATTAAGTGGTACTAAATCACCTCCACTAGCGCAGGCCATGCACTAATGCACCTGCACTAAATCAAACACTCCAACACCCAATATTAGTCAACCACAACAAAAAGAACATAAAAAGAAAAAAAATAAATGTCTAGATCACAATAAATTCCTTGAGTCCTAATGTCACTCCCTGCTAATCCCCGGTAACGACGCCAAAAACATGACACGTTCCTACCGCAAGTGCACGTAGGCAGAGTAGTAGTCAAGGTCGATCCCATAGGGATTAGTGAATGACCACTAAGATAATGATAGAAATTAGCTATGTCTAGACCATGAGATGATATGAAATAATAAATTTTAAGCTAAAATAGCTAAAATAACTAACTAAGCTAAAAGGAAAGGAAAATAGCACTCAAGTGACTCAAATAAATAGAAGAGCTAAGGGTCTGGTTCATCGCCCCAATCTTCATATGTAATCAAATATCACATCACAAAAAAGGATAGAAAGTTTTGTGCTTTTTTCAAGCCACAACCACCCTATTATATATCTATGGCCCTAACTATATCTAGCTTAGAGTCTAATAGAATGTAATGCATTAAAGTCCATAAAGTTTCCTCCTTTATTATTGTAGAGGTCAAATCAATTATCTCTTCACCTACAATTTAATCTCCCATTGTGTTATTGGGTCTAATACTGGATTATCTCTCGATCTCACCGGTATTTCCCACACCAAAAATCGGAACCCGGCTGTGGTTCATCAATCCATCAATCAATCAATAACACAACACATAGATCGTGAATTGAATAAAAAAAGGGATACAATAATTCAACACATTCTGATCGGGGGAAATTCCCCTTCACCTTAACACAAGATCTAGCCTATCAAATTCATAGCAAGAATATTAAAAACAAAAAAGCAATTCCCTAGATAGAGAAAAGATCATTAGATGATACCCTTGATGTTCACAAATTCTTGCAAAAATTAAACTTCTTGCACCTCAGTCTCTAATTTACAAGAGAGATCTTGATGAATTGGGGAAGAGGATAGATAAAATAGAAGAGAGAGGAAGTGTCAACTTTGACAATGATGCATATTTTGTCCATAATGTTTTCATCATAACTCCGCTCAAGCTTATTTTTGATGGGTTGGAAATATGTGAAAAATATATACAACTTTGATGTTGAAAGATAATCCAAATTCAGACTCTTTACTGGTCTAAATTCCACTTCTTTTAGGCTCTTATACTCTAAATATGCATTCTTACTTTCATTTTATTCCAAAATTTATATTTTATCTCTAAATCTCTTTCCGCTTTAACTTTTGCTCCTCTTTGATCCTTTTTTCTCCTTTCTTCTCCCTTTACGCTTATTCTTTTTTCCATCCTTCATCAATTTTTTGTTGCTTGAGAGCCTACAAATTTTCAAAACACAAAGGTAGTAACAAGAACAAAAAGGGAGAATTCCAACTAAAATTAGGTAAAAACTCTTATAAACCCTAGGAATAAGATGCAAATTTTACACTTATCAATTTCCCTCCCAACAAAAATGCCAAGCCTAAACATAGCATTATTGCATTTTTTGCAAAAAAGAAGATGAGACACTCCATGATGAATGGGAAAGATTTATAGAATTCTTATGGAAATGTCCAAACCATGGAATCCCTCACCGGTTGCAAATAGAAACATTTTACCATGGAATATACCCATAGAAACAAAACTTAATGGATGCCTTGGCCAACGTTTCCTCACTATGTAAAACTTATGACCAAGCTTATGAGATTATTAAGACCATAGCATGCAACAACCAGTAGTGGGGTAGTGCCAAGAGCATTTTTAAGGTGAGAGTAGTGTGAGAATTCAAAGTTGATGCTAACATAACCCTACGAGCTGAGGTATTATCTATGACTAATCTATTGTAAAATATTACTTCCACTAGCTCATAGGTACAAAGAAGAGAGCAACATTCTACTACTTCAATAGATGTAGTGTTGTGTGTATATTACAGAGAAGGTCATTTGTTTGACCATCCAATACCACCAATAGTGCTACTACCGACCTCAACCCTGGCACCTTCCACAATCACAATCTCACCAACCTCCTACTCAACACAATAACTCCAACTCTCAGAAAAAATTCTGGATGAATACAAGGTGAAAATGGATGACATAATCTAGAGCAACAAAACCTTTCTAAGGACCCTAGAAACATAAATAGGGCAGCTAGCTACAACCCTGAGTAGCTAACCCCATGGCACTCTGCCTAGTGATACTAAGAACCCCAAAAGAGAAGGTAAGGAGCAGTGTAAAGCCATTAC
Source organism: Tamarix chinensis (assembly GCA_030549775.1). Taxonomy (NCBI): domain Eukaryota; kingdom Viridiplantae; phylum Streptophyta; class Magnoliopsida; order Caryophyllales; family Tamaricaceae; genus Tamarix; species Tamarix chinensis. Next base: position 29,412,670 of record CM060174.1, read on the forward strand.
CCTAAGATCGGGTATGGAAATTACACCTCCCTACCAACAAGACACAGTTAAGGATGAGCCTCACCCTAATAAACAATATTATGATGTAGAACCCTTAAGGAAAAAGTAAAAGTGAGCACCGTGACATCTACAAATTAACCCCATCCATGACCCAGAAGAAGACACCTCTTCAACACCTAAGCCACAAAACAACAGTAAATCATTAACAAATGTCGTACCTAAACCTTTTATTTCCATCACCACCTTTTCCTCAGTGACTAAAGCAGTAGCAGCAAGATAAACAATTTGATAAGTTCCATGAGATTCTTTGTTAATTGCATATAAACATCCTATTAGTGGAAGCCCTCTAATAGATGCCTAATTATGCAAAAATTTTAAAGTACATTTTAACATGAAAGAGAAGACTATGAATATGAAATTATAGTGATGACCTAGTGATGTAGTTTGATTTTCCAACAAAAATTATTAAGAAAATTACAGGACCCTAGTAGTTTCACCATTCCTTGTCCCATCGGTGGCAAGTATTATTGTGAGGCACTTTGTGAACTCAGTGTTAGTATCAATATGATGCCTATGTCCATTTTCAGGAAGCTAGGAATTGGGGAATCAAGTCCTACCACACTCACCTTATAGCTTGTTGATCGATCATATATCCACCTTGAACGAAAGATTAAAGATGTGTTAGTGAAAGTAGACAAGATCATCTTCCCAGTAAACTTCATAATCCATGATCATAAGGTAGACGAGGTCCTTATCATTCCAAGTAAACCTTTTTTGGCAACTGGTAAGACCTTAATAGATGTGCACAAGGGAGAATTGATTATGAGGGTTAATGAGGAGTAGATAAATTCCAATGTTTTCAATTCCCTAAAGCTATTGGAAGAGGATCTTAATGATTGAACACAAGTTAACATTATTTATTTGACTATTTGTGATGATTTTGATGCAGAAGCGCTTCATGAGGAATGCAAGTTGTTTGACGCAGACCATTTAATGAGAAAATTCCCTACCCATTATTCTAGTTAGTAGGATAAAGGAGATAAGGTAGAGTGTAACTAGATAAATTACTCAACACCTCGAGAACTTCTTGGACTAAATAGTAGAGAGATACAACCAATCAAACCATCAATTATGGAGCGTCTTACACTGGAACTTAATCCATTAAAATCTCACTTGAAGTGTGTGTATTTAGGTAAGAATGACACCCTACCAGCCATAATATCATTTGTCTTACCTAAATCTCCATAGGACCAGCTGGTTAGGCTACTATAAAAACACAAGGCAATATGATGGACCACGGAAGATATTCATGGAATCAATCGAACAATATGCATGCACAAGATTCCACTAGAGGATCTATCAAGCTCATCAATCGAGTAGCAAAGACAACTCAACCTAGAAATGAAGGAGGTAGTAAGAAGGAAATCATTAAATGGATCAATGCAGGTATTCTCTATCCAAGATTCGACAATAATTGGAGAAGTCCTATTAAATGTGTCCTGAAATAAGGAGGTATGACTATCATTCACAACTCTAAAATTATCATGATCCACATAGTCATTGGGTAGTGCATTTGCATGGATTATAGAAAACTCAACAAAGCCACTTGAAAAGACCATTTCCCCTCCCTTTTATTTACCAAATGCTTGATAAATTAGCAAGCTTTTTATTATTTTCTAGATAGATACTTAGGTTAAAATCAAATAGCCATTGCACTAGATGATCGACATAAGACCATATTCAAATGCCCCAAGGGCACATTCACCTTTTGACGAATGCCTAATGATTCTCTTCACTAACATTATAAAAGACATTATATAGATTTTTATGTATGATTTCTTATTTGGAGATAGTTTTGAGGATTTCTTGACAAACTTAGAAAGAGTGTTGGTAAGATGTGAAGAGAAAAACTTAATTCTTAATTGGGAAAAATGTCACTTCATGGTTTAAGAAAGTGTTGTGTTAGGTCATAGGGTCTCATCTCAAGGACTGGAGGTTGACAAGGTAAAGGTGGAGGTCATACCACTTTTAGGGGTGTAAGAAGTTTCCTAGGACATGCTAGATTCTACAAAACATTAATCAAGGAATTCTCCAATATTGCTAAACCCCTTTGTCAATCATTGGAATAGGATAAAATATTTGAGTTTGATGAATATTTTGAGGTAGCTTTTGAGAGAATAAAGTTATCACTCATTAAAGCACCATTATTGTAGAACCTAACTAGAATCTACCTTTTGAACTAATGTGTGATGTAAGTGATTTCTCTATAAGAGAAGTCCTAGGGAAATAGAAGAACAAGTTCTTCCATAGCATCTACTATGCTAGTAAAACACTCAATGAGGCACAATTGAATTACACTGTCATAGAAAAGGAATTACTGGCAGTAGTGTTTGCATTTGATAAGTTTCAATCTTTTATCCTAGGAAGTAAAGTGGTTGTATTTACTAACCATGTTGCTATTCCTTTTTTACTTCCTAAAAGAGATGTCAGACCTAGATTGCTAAGGTAGATCTTACTTTTTTAGGAGTTTGATGTCAAGATCAAGGATCGTCAAGGGAATGATAATCAAATTGCATATCATCCAGGAAGGGTAGGAGTAAAAATAAGTCTCGATTAAAGAGAAATTCCCTGATCAATAACTCCTAAAGTTCATGTAAAGTCAACCACCATAGTATGCTAAATATCGCCAACAATTGAAGAAATTCTTCCATGATCTCATGTGCTACTACTATGATGCATCATTATTTTATTGCTAATGTGCTAATGTACCAATGAAAAGGTGTGTAAATGAAGAGGATGTCATTTTAGAGGAATAAGGACTACAAATAAGGTCATATAAAGTGGATTTTATTTGCCCACCATATTCAGAGATGGTAGGGAATAAGCCTAGAATTGTGGGCATTGTAAATGGATTAGAAACATTTTATCAAGGAATGAGATGCCTCAAAAGGGAATCATAAAAGTGAAATTATTTGATGTTTGGAGCATTGATTTCATAGGCTCGTTTCCATTCTCCTTTGGCAATGAGTATATTCTTGTAGCAACGGACTATGTCTCCAAATGGATAGAAGCCACTGAACTACCACCTAATGATGCTAGGGTGGTGATCTACTTCTTACAGCAAAACATTCTCACACTATTTAGGACCCTCAAGATAATCATTAGTGATGCTGGTACACATTTTTGCAATAAGCTATTTCAACAACTTATGTAAAAATATGGAATCCACCATAAGGTAGCCATAGCCTATAACCCATAGTCTAATGGTAAAATTAAGCTTTCTAAGAATTGTGGAGAAATTAGTCAACCTTAAGAGAAAATACTAGTCATCTAGAGTATAGGATGTGTTGTGGGCATACAAGACAATGTTCAAAACTCCCCCGGGTATGTCATCCTAGCGTATTTTTTTTTTTTGGAAAAGCTTATCACTTACCAATTAAGTTAGAGCACAAATCATATTTGGGTCTAAAATCTATCAACTTTGATCTAATTGTCATAGGTCAAGAATGAAAAGTAAAGCTAAATGAGCTCAAAGAGCTAATGGATAATTCATTCAACAATGCATGGTGCTACAAGGAAAGGACCAAGAAATTTTATGACCAGCACTTGAACCCAAAAGAGTTGTATCCTAGGCAGTTGGTGTTACTCTATAACTCAAAGTTAAATCTAGTCTCTGGGAAGTTAAAATTGAGATGGTTAGAACCTTATGAATTTCCCACATATATCCCTATGGGGCTATGGAACTCAAGGACCAAAAAATAATGGGAATATTTAAGGTTAATTGCTACCAGGTAAAGCTATATAAGGCCGAGAATCTTAATAAGGAAGCTCAAACACTCTCCCTTTAAACCCAGGTTGTCAAGCTAAGCACAAGAAATCAAAGCACTCATAGAAGGTAACCTATATTTTTTTATCTCTTATTTTATCTCGTGGTCTATATGCTTTACTTTGACTTTTCTTTTGGCACTTTCTTAAAAATGGACAACTCTAATTTTTTTACCCTCTCAGTGCTGTAATTACTAGGTTAATGAGTAGGTGAAAGGTCATGCTCCACGTGTCACGAAGACAAAGGATGCTAATGCTTCCAATCTTGTAAGTTCATTTGGTGTATCAGCTGTCAAGTGACTACTCAGTGTGTATGTATGGTCCCTTCACTCTCCGCCAAGTACGCCCCACCTATCCGGATTTGCTTTTTCTTTGTTAATCCCACCCATCCCCCCATTTGACTTTATGAGTCAGCTCTCATATTCCCATTTTCAATAATTCACCCTAGCCTTACTTGCTCCAAATGTCAAAGAAAGTACTATAGAGTCTCTCACTATAGGAGGAACACTTTCTCGATGACTATATAGCCAGCTCACCCACCTCGACAAAGCAAGTTGACACCACCATTGCCACCATCTCATAAGAAAAACACCACTATACATAACTATGCCTATTATCTAACTCTAACCCCATAATGCTACAACATATAACTCATTCTATAGCCAAAGCAATAGCTAAACCTCATCAAAAATATAGAAAATGCAAGACCTCCAAAAAATGCCAGCACCATTAGTCTCCTCGGATGAGTTCTCCTCCACTAAGGTTGATGAATCATTTAGCACCATTAGGAACACTTTAAGAACCTCACCAACCGTGATTTTGATTTTGAGAGGGGCTTCACCTTACCTATATACCCTTTCAACCACCATTAGTGGGCCACTTTCTAATTACACCTCCTTTAATTTTTCCCACTCATAGTCCTGGAGTTCCATAGTAACCTCAACATAAAGTGAAAGATGAAGACCATTTATGTTTGTGGAAACTTAATTTCTTACCTATTTACTACCATCAACAACCATTATGGCCTACCCTCTTTTTACATTAACAAATACTCTGAACTAATCAAAAACCCCATGAAAGAAGTTGCAATTGGCATTCTCACTACACTAACCAAGTCACGCACACAATGGAGAGTCACCACGAATAGTACTTATCATTGTGACTGACCACAACTCCTTCCTTAAGAAAGGGTTTGGTACCATTTTCTTTAAATTCATTTGTTACCCACCATGCATGATTCTTTAATTTCTTTTAAGCATACGGTCTTACTTTATTACATTCTCATAAAACACACTATTGATTTTGGGAGGATTATATAAGACCAATTGGAGCTAGTGGCTACAAAGCCGTAGGGTCTAATGTTCTACCCTACCTTAGTTGTTGGCCTCTATGCCACGATAGAAGTACTCCACGAACCCAAAACAAAGGTCATCATCCCCCATGCCATTAACCAAACTGTTATAAATTGCTTTTTTGATGTTCTATTACCCACCCCTAAGGCTAAGTCACCACTGCCACATCAAGTGCAACATCAGACAGGGTTGGAGGAAAAGATGCAAGCATTGAAGGATGATATGGATATTCTATTAAGAGGGAAGGAGGAGATAATCAAAGTCATCACAAAGCTATTAAGCACACTATAATTTTTTGGTTTGATCAATTCAGACACTAGGGAAGTTAAGCGCAGGATGAAAGTATCAATTACTCCTTTAGTGGAGACAAGATGGGGATGCTCACAAGAGAAGCTGGAGGAAAGCAATCGAGTAAGTTTGCAAGCGCAAAACATAGTAGTGTGACATCTATCCCTACTTTAGAAGATTAAGGAGCAATAAGTACCCAGGCTAACATCCCGGTATAAAAAGAAGACTCTGATAGTTCTGAGAAAGTAGAATATGACTATATGACAACCACAGTTACACTACCTATAACCCTACTAGTTAAGCCATCACCACAAAATCTTTCTAACCCATTTCAAGATCAAAAAACATTATATTATTTTGTGGCTATTTTTTTTATCTATGTTGAATCCTAGCCACATAGCCATCTTATCTTTTAGTTTCCCTACTCTCCTGCCTTGATGGCAAGGATACTATCCACTTTTGTCCATGAGAGGGCCTATCCTAGTTACTATATTAGTATGTTACAATTTTATCTTTGATTTCTAGTACTAGATAATGTAGTAGACGTTTCATGCTTTTTGTTTGTATAGATCTTTTAGTTTTTTTTTTCATCATGATTGCTATGCACAATCTTAGCCACCAAGGTAGCCCTACTACTTACCCTATTAAATTTTGTCTTAATTTAGTAATTATCCCTACAATAATACCTATGTACACATTAGTAGTGATAACATTAATGACTTGAATACCCTATTTGTGTGATAATTGAGCTAATTTGAAGCCTTATAAGGCATGTTGATCTCTTAGCCATATAAGTTTTTGTTATCTGGCATAAGTGGGCTTTGTTAAAACTGTCAGCATGGAAATACTTTGAGCACAAGAAAATGAGGAATATCTTCATAAGAGCTCCTATTAGACCTTACACTTCGGAGAAAGACATGTTGATTATGATATCATAAAGAAAAAGTACTAGGCGGCCTACCATGACCACCCTATGAAGGATCCAATTAAATATATTTGGGGGAACAGACCCTAACAATTTATTAAGAGCCTATCCCAGCATATGAACAATTGAGAGGGGAGCTTCAATGCCTGAAATACCTAGTAACCAAGGACACCTAGTAGGGTGACAAGCTTGTTTGATGATTTTTGAAATAGGTGTCAAGATGGAGTCATTAGGGTACCTGTTTGAGACCAAGATGTACACTCTTGTAAAAAAGACCTTATCAAAATGAACAAACCCTATTTCATTTTATGGAAAAAATATCACTTAAGGGTTATAAGTAGGGTAGCTAATAGAAAAGAATGTTGAGTTCACGAGTGTCTTTATGACCCTTATTGTTCTAGTAGAAAGCTTTGAAGAGAATTCCATAAAAATTCCTTTTGCACAAAATGCATTGTTGACCCTATTAATATATCTTATACATATGCATGTGGATTTTCAACTAAAACTAGAAGCTCAACAAGACTAAAGGCTAATAATTTCTTCCTCATTTTACATAGGGATCTCCTATCATAATTTCATAATGTTTCTTAGGAAAAGTAATAGCTTAAGTTTTGGGGAAGTGATATGAAAGGATTTGAGCTTATTAAAAGACCCTAAGAGTATCATTATATCTATAATTTTTACCATATAAAGAGTCATAGGGCGTTTTTCTTAACAATTTTTCTATCTTTTGAGATCTCACATGACTCACTTGACTTTAACATAGAGCTCATTTATCCTATGAAATGACAACACTTTCTAGTCTTATGATAACTCATAGGATTAATGATTTTACTCATTTACTTTCAAGACATGTGTAGGAAAGGCGATATCAAAACGTCTCAAAGCATATCTACATCCTACCAAGACTACTAGAGCTACCACCTAGGTTGCCATCATAGTTCCGCATGCTGACAAGATTTTCCTAAAGTTAGAAGTATTCAATAGGGGACCACTGTCACCTAAAAATATGGTACAACCGCCTGACACCTAGGTACAACCAACCATCACAACATCAAGGGGAATTTATCCTATATACACAGTTGAACATTATAAGTACGTTATAAAGATATCAAGCAAATATCTTTGAGGATTGAGATGACGGTATCAATGAATCATCATCATCAGTAGAGAGAGATAATAGTGTCAATGGAAGAGTAGTAGAGAAAGGAAAAAAAAAGATGAGTCCCATAGAGCTCAATTGAGAGAGGTAAAATAAAGAGTGATTAAGTTGGATAAGGGTTAGATTACCATGATCTACCTAGTCCCTTCCCTTCTTTCACTTCTTTATTTTATCTTGGCTAAAGAATTTTAGTGTTAGCTAAACTTCTTAGTGAAAGGAAAGTATGGAAATCCTTAATGTTATAATTATTGACATTCAAGACATGTTGAGTTAGATGATATTTTATTTTATTGAATTACATTTGTCAAAGTGTTGAGTGCTAGCCACATTAGGAACTCATTCGAATTATATATCAACTATGATAGTGTATAGAACTTAAAATGAAAAATGGTGATAGGGTTGGAAAAAAAGGTGAAGAGACCTTGTCATTAATCCTCCAAACCTCACTATGTGACATTGATAAGGTCAATGCATAGTGATAGAGATGGTCTGATAGTATGTTTCACCTCTGAGTGAAACTCAGTGAGTCTAAGAGGATTAATATAAATTGAGCCTAACAAGCTATGAATTATCATAGGGTACACACACTTGGTTTTCCTCCCACGAATCTATCTTCTAATTTTATTACCATATAGCCTGCATTGATATTATTAACTCTTGGGCATTCAATTATTTATGTACATTTTCATCATAACCCTACTAACTTGTAGTTACATAAGTAGATTCATAGGATACTTTACGTTGGTGAGAATATTTCATTCATCTTCATCCTTGTGGGATCAAAATTCTCTCATCACTTTATTACGTGGATCGACTGTGTATAATTACCGTATTGTGTTTTGTTCCCTTATTATGATTACCCTAACAATCATATTTGAACTAAGCACACCCACACCATTTTCCCTCCAAATTTGTATGTGTTAGATTTGCAAGTTAATAGATACCATAATGGTTCTCCTATTTTGTTAGGGAGACCATTTCTAAAAATTTCTACAACTAAAATCAATATTCATAATGGGGTTCTTACTATGAAATTTTAAGGGGGAATAATTTTTTATTTCTATGGTGGGTGTAATTGACACTTTATCTCAACATGTTTTTCAATTATCAATTGATGATCCACTAGAAGTTCTTCTTGTAAAGGTAATATAAATAGACTCTTATGAGCAGTTAAAAGGAAATTTCAAATTAGATAAGAAAAAGGAGGAATTTTTTTTCTTAGTAGCTTACCTGAGTAACATAGGTAGACATATGGACTTATCTATTATGATAGACAAACCATTATCTTTTATAGAAAAGGCTTCATAGAAGAGTTAAAGTCCTTACCCAATCATCTAAAGTATGCCTTCTTAGGGGATAATCAAACTCTTCCTATGATTATTTCTAGCAATATTACATATTTATAGTAAGAGAATCTTATAAAAGTACTAAAATAATATAAAGTAGAATTAGGATGGAATATAGCTAGTATTAATGGAATAATCCCCTTAGAGTATATGCATATAATATTGATAGAGGATGATGCTAAGCCTTCTATAGGTACAACATCATGTTAAACTAATAATGATAGAGGGAGTAAAGAAAGAAGTTCTAAAACTCTTATCTATAGGAATTGTTACTCCATTTCTAATAGCATTTGGATGAGCCCATTATAAGTAGTGCCTTTAATTATAGGAATGATAGAAATTGAAAATGATAAAGGAAAAGTAGTCCCCAATGTAGTATAAAATGGATAGAGTATATGATTATCAAAAATTTAACTCAATGGTTAGAAAAGGCCATTTCCCCTAAGTTTCATAGAATAGATGTTATAGTGCTTAGAAGGACATGCTCGTTATTGTTTTCTTAACTAATGTTTAGGGCATATGAGAATACATTTTCCCCCAATGGATCAAGAGAAAATGACATTTGTGTCCTTATAGCATGTTTTCTTATTGTCATATGACATTTGGAATATCTAATGTCCCTAACACCTTTCAAATTTATATGGTAGGCATATTCTCTAACTATTTGAAGAAGATTATTGAGTTTTTTTTATCAATGACATTAGTATTCATGGATACTCTTTTAATCAATGTCTAGATAGTCTTACTCTAATTTTTAAAAGATGCCTAGAAACTAACCTTGTCTTAAATTCTAAGAAATGTCATTTTATGGTTCAATAGGGGATATACCTAGGCTATATAGTTTTTGCAAAGGGTTTCAAAGTACATAACAAAAAAATAAATCTCGTAGCTTCATTACCCTACCCTATCACTATTAGAGAAAAGTGTTCTTTTCTAGGCCATGCAGGATTCTACTATATTTTTATCAAGGAAATTTCAAAGATTGTCCAAACATTATGCAAAATCTTCCAAAAAGTGGTACAATGTTTCTTCGATGAAGCATGTAAAAAGGTAGCCAATCATCTAAAAGAAAATTTAGTTTTGGTACCAATTCTACAATCTCTAATTAGAACTATCCATTTGAATTAATGTGTGATGCATCACATTTTATAAAATGATCCAATTTATGATAAATAATTGGGAATGATTCTCATGCATTATTATGCCTCAAGTACATTAAATGAAGCTCAAATAAACTACACTATAACAGGAAAAAAATCTTCTAGTTGTTTTTTATTCCTTAGAAAATTTTTATCTTATTTTTTTTGGTATAAACATAATTTCTTATCCTAATCACACAACATTAAAGCACCTTCCAGGTAAAAAAGCAGCAAAAACTCAGTTGATTAGTTAGATTCTTTTGCTTCAAGAGTTTACCATTCATATGAAAGATAAAAAAGGTTATAAACAATAATAGAGTCGGCCATTTGATTAGATTGAATAACATGTTTAAAGATGAAAATCCAATCATTTAAGAATAACTTGATGAAAAACTCCATGCACTTGATATTAACATTCCATGCTACAAAGACTTAATGAATTTTTTGGTCACTAAAGAACTCCCTCCCTCTTTCACTAGGGCTCAAAAAGATAGGATAAAATTCCAAGATAAATATTTTTTGGGGATGACTCATGCCTATGGAGATATGTTTTCTTACCAAGTGATTAGGAGATGTATTCCAAACCATGAAATACTTCCATTCTCACTTTTTTCCATAACTATGCATGTGGAGGCCATTTTGATCCTAGAAAGAGTACTCCCAAAGTTTAAGAAATAGAATTTTATTTTCCCATTATTTTTAGAGATGCTCATGAATTTTTTAAGACTTGTAATTTTTTTTATAAAATTGGAAATTTAGGGCTAATGAATGAGATGCCCTAGAATCCGATTATAGCTTATGAAATCTTTAATGTTTGGGTCATGGACTTTATGGAACCCTTTCCAACTTCTTTAGGTTTTAAATACATACTTTTAATATTTGGTTATGTTTAAAAATGGATGGAAGTGAAATCCACCTATATTGATGATGCTAAAGTGGTTGTAGAAATTTAAAAATCTTTTCTTACAGTTCAACATTCCAAGATCCATATTCAATGATAAAAGTACAAATTTTTTTTAATAGAACGGTGGAAGCTCTCCTACGAAAGTATCATGTGACACACCACATGCCCACATCTTAAAATTTGCAAATGGTCAATTAGAAGTCATAAATTAGGAGAAAAAGTTGATCTTTCAAAAATAGTTAAACCCAATCACAAAAATTAAAGCTTATGTCTTGATGGTACTTTATGGCCCTATCGAACTACCTTCAAAACTCCAAATGGTATGTTTTATTATCAATTTTTATATGGTAACTCTTGTCATCTACCAATATAGTTAGAATGTAAAGCTTGTTTTTCTATCAAGAAATGTATTATGGAACTAAATGAAGCTAACGCAAATACAAAACTTCAATTGCAAGAATTAGTGGAATTCAGAATAAAGCTTTTGAAACTTCTAAAAAGACAATACTAAAGATGTCTATGATAAATCCATTTTAAGAAAGTTCTTTTTAGTAAGGTAAAAAAAAATTATATCACTCTCGATTAAAATTATTTCTCAAATAACTAAGGTCAAGGAAGATTTGACCTTTCATTATTACTGACATTTATCCTCATGACATTGTTGAAGTTAAAAGTGATAAGACTAACATGGAAGTTCAATGGGCATTAATTAACCATTCTATGAAGGGCATCGATTGTAGGATCTCAAAATTATGGAGCCAAAAATACCTTAATGCAAAGAATAATAATGAATGATGGTCAAGCTTATAACCTTAAAAAAATACTTAACAGGAGGCACCCAAAATTATTCTTCTTTACCTTATTTTTTTAATTTCGTTACCATAATTTTTATTAGCTTTTAAATACATTTTGTTATTTCTATTTTATTTCTTTAGTAATTCCTAAGAAGTTACATTAAAATACAATAAAGTGTCTACAAGTAATGAAAGGAATAAGGGGAATTACTTTATGCATTTATTTTTTATTTATTTATTTTTATTATTATTAATTGTGTAGCATTAAGAAAAGGCATTAAAAATGGGGGATTGTATTTTTGGAAGTAACCTAGCCCAACCGACCTAAGCCCCATATTTCCACCCATAATACCCCAAAAATTAAAATATACAACCCCAACCCTGATGAGAACACCTCTAGTTGTGCCCCACATCCTCCTCATCTTCTTCAATTGTTAAATTCTTTACATCAAATCTTTGAAATGATTAACTCCTAACAAATCATAGTCCTCAAATTTTGAACAACTCATAGATTTGGTGTCAACTACAAGCAATCTGTGTGTTTTATTTTCTTAAACATTGAAACCCTAAGTATTCAATCTAAGCCATACACTTTAAGGAATCATAAAATCAATTGAGAGCTTTTAATTCTAAGTTTACTCCTAATCAATTAAAATTAAATTTGTGTTGATTTTCCAGACTGGCAACCGCTCAAGGTGAGCACTCTTCTATGGCTATTTTGAAATCGAGAATTCTCTCATTTCATAAGAGCTTGTGATTTGCATTATAGTAATTATCATTCTCTTAAGGTCATTATGTGAATCTAAATTAATTATATGCATTGGAATGAGGAAATTTCAATCACTCATATATGGGGATAAAGATTAAATTTCATGAATGGCTTAAATTATAGTGAATTGATGTTATGATTTATGACTATGAGATTTTAGGATTTATTCTGTGTTGAGACTTCTATCTATATAAAGAAAAGATACGTATACAACATGCTGATATAGGTTTATAATGATGATATCAAGATTTATTTATTTATTGTTAAACTATACAAGGAATAATTAGAAATAATGATAAACTATTTAGTAGACACTACTTTTACTTTTAATAATTGACGATATATTACAATTGTAAATGTTTTTTTGTAGGACGCATGACATCAAGGAAGAGACTAACTATAAGAGGGAATTAATCATGATTAGCTGCTAAAAGGTATAAAATTCGTGCCCGCATAGGCTTAATTAACATTAATAATCTATGAATGGTTTTTGCTGATTATTAATAGATGGGGTGATATGTTACTCTAGCTAGGCGAGCATTGACAGACACTCATTATCTTAATGATGACTTCCTAGATGAGCGTGGCCTGAAAGTTGGTGTTCATCATTTACTTAAGGCCATTAGTTGGATACATTCATGTTTTGTAGAGATCCCACCTATCATTATATTACTTTCGAGTTTTTAAGTTCTTTCATCTTAGAGGCTAGCAAGAAGGAGAGTAGAGGCAAAGTTCACTTTCGGTTATTTTATGTTGACTAAAGTAGATCCTTGAGAGGTATCTCTAAGATATATGTGTGTATGTATGTATGTATGTATGTATATTGTCTTCTAATGGAGAATGTGAGTATCTCCTAGAATGGAACATGAGTGCCTTATTGTCCTACATAACCCCATTGTTGAGGGTGTCTATTGACACACTTTTCAAGATCATTGAGGCTAAAAACTCCCGCATTTATAACTCAGCATTTTACTATATTTTACAATTGTTGGCTTATATTACCTTTTATAGATGAGACAATATAGGCATATCTAAGGAGTCTTAGATGCTTGAGGGGATACCCATTAACATTGGTTATTTCCTAGCCAAACATCTCAAGAGGGTAAATTTACCTTAGTGGATATTACCATATGTGGATTAATGATGGCCATAGTTGTGGGAATAGAACTTGATTTCTTTGATGATCTCCCTATATAAGCCCATAACACAAGCATTAACCTCATAAGTTATAGCTTATGTGGTCTAGTCTCTAAGAAGGTGAAGGAATATTTGTTACTTTCTAAAGGTTAATCTTACTTCCATCTTTTTAACCCTCTATTTACTTATCCCTCTAAGTAGACCTAGATACCCTCAAGCCCTAGCAATATTACTATGCCTCATGCCTTTCCCTCACCTTCTTACCCACCTCCGTAGGAGAATATCCCACCATAGGAGTACACCCCTTCATAAGAGGGCCCCTTGCATTTTGATCCTTATAGGCATTAGTACTAGGATTATGTTGATGAGTATTTTTTATGTCCATGAGTGCTTGGATGGGATGGCCATGACTTATAATCAGATGCACTAGATAATACAGGTCGTATATTATGTGTAGTTTTTCTCTGGTAATCATTTCCCTCCACCTCCCCAAATGAACCCCATCACTTTTCCCTTACTTTGTAATTCTATAATTAAGTCAATGAGGAAAATACCTATTATAAGAATGGGGTATAATTTTTACTAATCAAAGCTTAAAATTTTTACCAGGGTACAGGTAAAGTGTAGTTATTACCAAAAATAAGGCAGCGATTATACCTTAATAAAATGTATGAATTTATGTATGTTAGCACATTAGAGTTTTGGTATGTGTTTGTATGCATATTATGCGTTGTTAAGCATCTCATGATTTGTAATGTATGTTAGAAGATAGAATGAAAGTATGCTATATTGTATAAAATATGACACGTGTAGAAATGTTGGTTAAGAAAGGGGGTTTGTTGTCAATAATGATATTAGATGCAAATACATGTTACAATAAGTAAATATGGCCACTTTTCGTAGAAATAATGCTAACATGAGCCGTAGGGACAATCCAATAATTTTACTTGTACATAGGGAGTGACCTAAATAATGTGCATGGTAGGTGATAATGGGTGTTAATGATGAATAATAAGGGTTTTGGGGTGTTAAATGATATATATAGACCATAGGTGTTAATATTTTATATGCTATAGTTATTTTTTTAATTTTACAACTAAGAAGGGTAATTTTATAATTTAACAACTAAGAAGGGTAATTTAGTAATTTAAAAGCTAAGAAGGATAATTTGGTAATTTAATAACAATGAATGGTTAATGTACAACTTATAAGGGCACTTTGGTAATATTATAAGTAAGAAGGGTAATTTGGTGATTATATAACTAAGAAGGGTAATTTGGTAAATTTGCAAGTGAGAAGGGTAAATTTGAAAGTGAGAAGGGTAATTTAGTAAATTTACAACTAAGAAGGGTATTTTGGTAATTTTACAAGTAAAAAAGGAAATTTTGGTAAATTTACAACTAAAAATAGTATTTTTATAATTTGACTAGTAAGAAGGGTATTTTGGTAATTATATAACTAAGAAGGGTAATTTGGTAAATGTGCAAGTAAGAAGGATTATTTAGTAATTTTATAAGTAAGAAGGATAATTTGGTAATTTTACAAGTAAGAAGGGTAGTTTAGTAATTTTACATGTAAGAAGGGTAATTTGGTAATTTTACAAGTAAAAAGGGTAATTTAGCAATTTTACAAATAGAAAGGATATTTTGGTAATTTGGCAAGTAAAAGGGTATTTCAATGAATTTACAAGCAAGGAGGGTATTTTTATTAATTTTGTAAGTAAAAAGAGGTAAATTGGTCATTTTTTATGTAACATGTCAATTGATCTAATAAACCTTCATATTAAGTCACAAGTGATGTTAAATAAAATAATAAGGGTTGATGGTCTTAGTATCACCCGTTTAAGTATAATCATGTGTATTGTAGAGATGTGGTTAAGGCTTGGGTTATGTATAAATCTTGTATGTATGGATTTGTTAGCATGCCCTATGTAAATGTATGTGAATATGTACTAGATGTGTGTGTGATGCATCTTGGCTTGCAATGAGATAAGGTATGTTGCCCACGATTAGCATTCTATATAATATATGTCATATAACTTAGATGGATGCCATGTTCTTATGTATAGTTTAAATATTATTACTAGTATGCTTAATGGCCTTAGGTGGGTTTGAGTAGTTGTGGGAAACTAAAAGAAATAAATAGGGAGAAGTGAATAAGGAGAAGGGGGGGAATGTCCTAATGGTATTAAGAAGCCTAGTTTAGAAAACAAAGGGGGGAAATAACAACATAAAGGAATAGGATAAAAACTTGCATGGGGAGTGTGAGCTTTGCATGGGGTGTATGGTCTTTGCATGGGGAAAAAGGTTACATGGGAAAATTTAGTTTCAGGGTTGACTATGGGAAGGAAAGTGTATTTTGGGTGATTGGTGTTCTTGAGGAAGAGTTAGTACGTGAGTTGATTGAAATATGCATGGGAGCATAACTAGGATTTTAAGGGAAAACCCTAAGTATAGGGGTAACGTGAGAGAGGTTAAAGAGGTTGGTTGGACTTTGGGTTGTGATGAGGTGTGTGTCACATGGAGGGTGTGAGTCTTAAATGGAGGGTAAAGTTGTGTATAAGGAGAAAGTATAAAAGAAAAGGGGTGTATTAGAGGTTTCAGGGTAACTGACTAGGGCATCATTATCACATATGAGAGTTGGAGAGTTGTGTGGTGAGGTTTGGAGTGGGTTGATTGTGGTGATGTTGATGGAATCAGGGGGGATGTTGGCTGTAAAAGAAAATGAGAGGTTAGGGCCACATAGGCTAGATTAGGGTTTTACGGGAAACCCTAGTGAGTGATGGTGATCATAGGTGGAGAAATAGAGAATGGGCCTTAACCCACATGTGTGGGGGTTTAAATTCATGGTGATTATGGTGGAAGGTCAAAAAGGGCCCTAGAGTCTTAGGGAGGGTGGAGGTCCCATGTTAAGGGATAGGGTTATTCAAGAAGTATGGGGTGGAAGATTGATAATGAGTCAAAGAAGCCCATTGGGGTGTGCATGTCTAGATGGGGGTTACTTGTTGAATAAGATACGAATAAAATACTAATCACTTAGTGAAAGATCATTGAGTCAGTACCAGACTTAAGATGATTTCCATTCCATGGGCTATAATAGTGGTCAAGAGTATTTTTTCCTAGAGACCATTCCACTGGCAATAATAATGACTAGGTGAGTTCTACCCTAAACTACTATTTTCGCTCCACCGACTATAATAGTGGGGGTTTCAAGCTCAATAAGCTAAAACCTTGGATGATATTAAATCATGGAATAGACACTAATTACATACAGTGGAATACCACATGAGTTGGGACCAGACTTAGGATGATTTTTGTTCCACTGGCTAAAATAATGGTCAGGAGTGTTTTGCTCTAGAGATTGTTCTACCATCTATAATAGTCTCTAGGTATGTTCTGTCGTAGAGTAATTATTTTTGTTCCATCGACTATAATAGTGGAGCATCTTTACTCATGTGGATATAATTCGAGAGATGATTATGAATAATATCTAATTAATGGCATAAGTCCAGAAAATATTGAATATACCCTTATGACTTATTGTTGTGATATGATAGGAACCCTAGGTGCCTTCCTTAAATTTAGTGGTGGTGTGTATCGTGTGAGTATGAGGTTGGACTTTTAATTATACTACAAAAACTTCACTTGGATGCTCTCTTGGTAAGTGCTGGTAATGCTAAGTGAATGTACCTTATGATATATGATTCATGCAGTACAAGTCCATCCAAACGCTTATTGTATTTCTTTCTATACATTGTGTAATCTACTATTCTTATGATTAGATTGATGTGTAGCATGTAGGCCTTACCTTTTAGTTATATATAAAAGGTTACTTAGTACCATAATACTGAAGGGTTTTTTTTCTGGGCCCCTACCTATTTAATGGGTCATGTTCTTTGTAGGTTAGATAAGAGGTGTTATTCAAGCTTTAATTTTGGGTTAAAGAGTGTAGGGCTGTCCAACAAGGTTCTAGTTTTTTCCCTCTAAGCTTCTATTTTCCTGTGTTCAATGCTTTTATGTTGTAACCATTATAGTGGGTTTTTATTCTCATAATGTATTTAGAGCACTACTCTGATTTCGTTCTTGAAATTTGGATTTGTGTAAGTTATTTCTTTTCTTTAAGCCTTAGCACTTAGTACTAAAATAGTGAAATAAACCAGTCTAATACTAAGTGTGGTGGTAGCATCCCGAAATTTAATATATTTTCTTCAACTCACATTTTAATGAAACAAACTTTTTAAGTAGTGAATTTTTGGGGTGTTATGATATAAGTCTAGTTTCCTCTACCATTCTCATACTAAGTGCTAAAGATAAAACTATTACTCTACTTAAATTAATAACATAGTTATAAGAATTATAATAGAGATAATTAAAGAAAATTTATTGTATTCTAAATAAAACCAACTATCAATTATTACAAACTTCATTGAAATGAAAAATACAGAAGGACATGACCATATAAGGACATATGGATCAAAAGATAACCACCAACATTGAATAGCCCTAACTCTTAAACCAAGTACTAGCCTTCAATTAATCTCAAAATCTAACCTGCAAAGACTAATGCACACTGAATAAGTAGGAACCCATGAAAATAAACCCTTAAGTACAATGGTAGTATGTAATCTATTATACAAAAGTTATATGAAAATCCCATATAAAACATATAAAATGTAGCAGAATAGGAAATGGTATCACATATTGAAATATCCATGTGATCACACTGAATAAGTAGGAACCCATGAAAATAAACCCTTAAGTACAATGGTAGTATGTAATCTATTATACAAAAGTTATATGAAAATCCCATATAAAACATATGAAATGTAGCAGAATAGGAAATGGTATCACATATTGAAATATCCATGTGATCATCAAAATACAAAATCATATCAGCTAACAAATAATCACCAAACCCACATACTCCTCATAGTTTTTCATTTAAAATATAATGAAATTTACCAACCAACCATAATAGAGATATTCTTTGAAATAATGATTAGAACCGATCTCAACATAATAACCATATCTTTCAAAATACATCTCATACACAACATCCATAATATCCATAACATCACACGTAGATCTTAAAGGCACAATACCAAAGAAAAATCCATATCATCACAGTTAGGGGTCAAAGGCTTAATATTGGACATAAGTAGGCACGAATGCTACTTATAATAGCCCATCTTAAACTATATTTAAAATTTTATTGATATAAAATAAATGAGTTTTGGCTTTGGAAAGTGAATTAAATTTAAATATGATTGTAAATTTTAGGTGAACCAATTTACTAGTTTGCTTAACCAATCAACTGGTGGGCTTAGAAACTAGCAATTTTATTTCCCTATAAACCAATACACTAGTTTGCTCAAACTGATTAACTAGTTTTCCTACGATAATTTTTATTTTGATTTGAATCTCTTTTAATAATTATGAATACCTATAATTATAATCTATTTATGCTAATAAGCATATTTTGGTTCTTTGGGATTATTTTGTCATTATTTAGATCACTATATGATTTTTATTTAGCAAAAAAAATTTAAAGAACTTTTTGAGGCATATGTCACCTTCTCTCCTCTCCCTCACTTTCCCTCTCTATTCTAGCATCCATGGGTGCATGTTTGACTTTATACACAAATCTCTACCATGTTTATTTATGGTCACCCCTTACCTCCTTTACCTCTAATTGTGATCTCTTTACACTTTGGGTTGCTCACACATAACCTTATATCAAACTTCCCTCTCTCCCACTTGGGTACGTTGATTTTATAGACCCCATTTTCCCACGTGTTGGCCATTCTTTCCTTGACTCTATGTTTTTTTTCCTACTATGAAAAATAGAGTCTTACCTCTTATTCCCTATCCATTGGTTGAAATTATTGTCTCTCCTCTCTTCTCCTAATATTATCTTTATATCTTCCTTGTTTCTCTTAAGCATAGAAGGGTTAAAGTTTTAAGAAGGGGTGAAGACCTTGGATTTTTGGTTTTGGGTTTCAATTAAGAGAAAAGGTTATGGTATGTCATTTTTCTTGTCTTTATTCTTCTCATTTTTTTTATTAATTTTTGAAAAGGACTGTTAATGGTTTTGATTATTAATTCTCTTGGGAATTAAAGACCTAGTAGATAACCATCAAGTGAGGAATTTTTTGCTAGAGTAATTGATTGAAGGTGAGGCATTGTTATCTTTAATATGAATAAGGAATTTTGTTGCTTATTGTGGTTCCATGTTGTTGGTGTTTCCATGTTGCGCATGAGTTATTGTATTCTATGAATCCAGCCTGTGGTGGAGTTTTCTTCTTAAAATTTAAATATTTTTTGGTTCCCTAATATTATACACGATTTTGGAAATTTTGAGCATGATTTTGTTTAATGCCAATATTGTCATGTTTCCCTGTGAATATATGTATGCAACATGTCTCTTTATGTGTTTGATGGAATAAAAGCATGCTAAGATTAATATGGTAAGTTAGGTGAAATTTTGGTATGCAAATTGTTGGTATGGGTGTTATTTTACCTAAACTAGCCACTCAATTTTGGGAATTTTGATCAACGTGTTACCAGATCAAGCCATTGGTTCGATGAACCAGTCAACTAGTTTCTATAAGCAGCCGATAAGTTTTCCAAACCCATCTACTAGTTGCCTTATGATAGAGTAGTCTGATCTCTACTTAGACCCATTGACTGGCTTCTTATGAACATTCGATTGGTGGGACCAACTAGCTAATTGGTTTGCTAGTTATTTTTCTATGTAGGTTTAGTATGACCATACCAATCCACTAGTCCTAAGGATCAATCGACTTGTCAACCTATTTTTGTGAGATTGCTTATTAATTAGTATAATTTTATATTAATGTTTTTATGTAATTGTGCCTTTTAAATCGTGATTACAATGATACTTACCTTGAAGTTAATATAAATAAAAATGGTGATAATTAAGCTTTAACTTGGTTAAGTTTGTGCCATCTCTAAACACCCAATTGGTGGCATAGATGTCTTGTGATATTTTTGGCGTTATCACTTAGAAACACCAAATTTGGATAATAATGAAATTAATTTTTTGATTTGTGATATCATTTGGTAATTAATAAATAATGGATTAAGATTTTATTTGAGTTTTTTTCTTTGACTCTTGAGAGAGTTAGTGGGTAGGTCGTCTTATATTTTTATCTTTTCACTCTGTGTCTATATCCTTCTCTACCATATTACGGTTAGTAGGGGAGTATGTGCATATATTTGAGGTATAGGATCATACTTAGAGATAGAAAAAGTTAACCTCACCTACCTAATCCAATCTAACCCAAAAAAAACCTGAATAGATAAAATTCAAAAAGATTAGCAACCTAGCCCAACTCAAACCTGACCCATCACTAACCCAATAATAATTAACCTAACCCAAACCCGACCTAACTAGATCCCAACCTATGACCCATCATAGACTTGACCTGACATTAACTCGACCCGACGATGACCTAACCCACCGTCGACCCGACCCAGCATCAATCCGACCAAACATCAAAATCTATTATGATAATAAAAAAATTATACATGTTTCATTATCTATTTAAAGCTTTCAAAAATATAGTGTTTTATAAATTTTACTTATTTTTCATACTTTTACCTTAGACATCCTTATTTATTAATGATATCCTAATGAATCTTTTCATACAAAAACACAACATTAAAATTTCATAGTATAACAATTAATAAAATATTTTTAATGACAAGCTTATATGAAATCAAACTTAATACTTACTTATGAGGTTAATGAGTTAGAATAATTTTA
The DNA here is from genome assembly GCA_030549775.1 of Tamarix chinensis. Classification (NCBI taxonomy): domain Eukaryota; kingdom Viridiplantae; phylum Streptophyta; class Magnoliopsida; order Caryophyllales; family Tamaricaceae; genus Tamarix; species Tamarix chinensis. Next base: position 29,434,099 of record CM060174.1, read on the forward strand.
GTGGTGGAGGTGTATTTTAGTTAATTTTTTTCATATCTTTTATCATCTTTACCCCACTACTTTTACAAGTTCACAACTTGTAATCATACACATGTCCTATAATATGAAATGAAATTATACACATAATCATTAATATTACTCAACTAGCAAATTTATAAATTATTGATTTATTATATTATATGTTATTACTTATGGTATAAAATAACATTTTTCCTCTAATTCCATCATCCATGACATGCATAACAAGTTAACAACTAGCATATATCAATCTAGTATTTAAATTATTTTGATCATTACTCCATAATTTTATTTAAAATAAAATAAATTAATTTATATATTAGCGAACTCGTTTAACCTTAGAAATGAAAGTATCTTCTAAAATTTTCCAGCATATTCCTTAACAAATAAGATATATTATTGAAAAATAAAAACCAAAAAAAAGGCAAACATCCTACTGTAAGCCTGCAAAATAATTTCCAAAAATTCTTCCACTACATCCACCTATTTGAAGAAACTCTTAATAGAAGAGCATAGTAGTGTCTATTATCACCCAAAAAATCCAACAAGCAATAGCTATGCCCAACAATAACTTAAAAAAATTAGAAGATCCAGGAGATTCTCCGATAACATCCATAAATTTATGCATAAGTTATAAACTTACAAATTACAACCTACAAACTATATCGATAAATAAAAAAAACATCAAAATAACCTTCAAAGCACCAACACATACACCATGTACAAACTACTTCAACTTTTAGACAAAATGTCAACAACATATAACATGTTAGTAAAAACTAACAAGGTAATAGAATAATAACAGCAATCCCACGATATGCCACTTGTGTTCTAAGTTGTAACACAACACCGATAGCAGTAATAAAACAGCACTAGTAAGCAATAGTTCCCGGTAGCATAAAGATTATCCAAGTATGCTAAATTTGCAACATAAAAACAAATGAAAAGATTGAATAAAAATTAGGTTCCATGCCTACAAAAAATAACAATTCCCCTTGTTTACAAGCAAAAGAATCTAAAATGATATCATTATGTTTGAAGCTCCTAAATCCATTTCATCATTGTTGCTACTAACCTTCTTCTTCTTCAATTTATATAAATACCAAAAAAATAAATATTATGTTATTATCTTCAAGATTCATTGATTAAAAAACTATCGAATCGAAAAAAATATAAACTCATAAGAACTAATAATTAGATCTGTATAACTAATTACAAGTAGTTACAATAGTATCAATATTTTCTGACAACAATGAACTCTTCCACTTATTTGAAATTCTGCCACCCATGCTAAAAGTTCACTCAAATGTAATAGTAGTAATTGGAATAGTAAGGATATCTCTAGTTATAGAAAAAATAATTGGAGAAATCTTAGAATTATTCTTCAAAAATTGGTACACATCAAGTGGAATTTTATGATCCAACTATTGAGTTTTAATATACATCTCAAATTCAGTTTTACAACTTTAACTCTACCTCCGACAGAATTATAAGCACTAAAATCCTAAATTGTACAAAAAAGGAAAAAAAAATAACTGGACTTGATGTAAACATAAATTAGTAATAACAAAAATAAGTATGTAATGAAGATAAAAAAAATATTTGATGAGGTATAAAATACATCATAGAAATATTATTTACCACCATTTCATCATTTCCTCTATTCCATTCTCTATTAATAGATGTCCCTTGATCAAATGAATTTGGAGCATTAGGAAAATCATATCATAGTGTTTGTATAGCTCAAAAAATTCAATATATACATCACTAGCCAACATTGTACCCTTCTCATTGCCATGGCATTTGTCTAAGGTAAACTTGACAAAGTTAAACTTATAACATGGATCTAAAATTATAGCAAAAGCAGGAATGACACTACAGGGAGACCAATACTTTTCAATTTTTGCGTCATTTGTAGTCCTATTCACTAACATCATTATCATCGCACACTATTGCCTTCTCCAATCACAGTTGAATCTTCCAAACATTAAGAAAATACAAGTTGGCAATAGGATACTGAGATCTAGAAAATAGACAGGTAATTGTATAGAAAGGTTCTAACAACTCACAAATATTTTCCACTTTGCTCCACTCATTTAGTAAAATTTTAAGCTTGTAATTAACTTCAACATTACCAAAGAAATCTAAAACACAACGGTAACCTAATGATCTATAAAGCATAGGATATGTAGAATTCTATCTTATAGTAACACCTAACCATAACTTCCTAGAAATTGATAAATTCAATTTTGCAGCACAATCATAAAAATTGGTTTATCCTACCTTCTAAAGCATCTATATACTTCACATTCTCTCTAATTTTGATCACACATACTTCAATATTTTTCAACCCTTCCAACACTATCAAATTAAGGATATGATATGAACATCTAATGTTGAAGTGTTTCCCATCACATACCAAGTTTTGAAGCCATGTGGGTTTCAAGTGATTAATCATACCTTTCTAATTAGATGCATTATCCACTATCATAGTGAATACCTTCTTCTCAATACTCCACTCTTTAAGTAATAAATACAACAAGTTATAGATTTCAAGATCGATATGGCGAGGAGGATAATGGAAAAAACTCAACACTTTACAATTCAACTTCCAATCATCATCCACATAATGAGTTTTTAGAGTGACATACCCACAAGTAGTGCATGTTGTCCATATATCACAATTCAAACAAACCTTGCTAGAAATTGCACCAATATTGTGTTTGAGTTTAATTTTTAATTCAGCATGCTTTTCTAGGCTAAATTTCTTAATAGTATTTCTAGACACAGGTTTGACAAGGTGATTAAGATATTGATGAAGTTTCCTAAGTCCCAAGTGTTCAACATATGAGCATGAATACCCATGCCTCAAAATTGCCTCAACCAACATCTCATAATAAATTTTTTGGACGAAATGGAATCATACTAGATTTAGACGTCAAGTTATCTAGTGGAGTTATTTTTTTTTATTCTTTATAAGTTTTTAGGTGTATTATGCCATTAAAAGTACCATATCTAGCTTCACTCCTATACTTTTCCTTTTTACAGAACTTACATGGAGCTTTTTTTTCTTCTCTCTTCATCTTTAAATAGATCAAAATTATCCAACACCTTAGAGTATCTCTTCCATTTTCTGAAAATTTTTGCAATTGGTAATTGAGATCATCATATATGTTTATTAGAGCTTCATTTATAGCTATATTTGAAGCTATAGTTAGAGCTTTATTATTTGATTCATATTCTTCCTCTTCAAGATCAACGACAAAAATTTTATAACATAAAAAGAATTATGTCAATATAAATTTTCAAGATTCATATTATTAATGTGTAAATCAACAAGCCATAACTATATAGAAAATGCAAGATGCTTATTGTCAACCAATAAGCAATGTCTAATTATTAACATCATATAAAAAAATGATTACCTCTAGTAGCCGTGAAATCATACTTAACTATAAATACTTCTTAAGGTTTCCTAAATCGTTCATCCTCCATATCCTTTTACCCTTATGTAGTTGTATTTTTATACATAGATAAATTATTGTATGGTATTAAATAATTCTATACAATGTCATTTAGAGTTAAAAAAAAAAGAGAACTCAGCTCCAAATTTTAATGCATATTTTTAAAACAATAAATTTTATATTGATGTACACAAATTACACATATTATAACAAATAGAAAATCAAAGTTACACAGATTCAAAACTATTAATAACAAAACATTCACATAGCACATATTATAACAAATAGAAAATTAAAATTATATAGATTCAAAACTCATAATATAAAAACATTCACATAATCTAACTAATTCTTAAAATGTAATTACAGTGACCACTAACCAAAAATATAATTGCAGTGGTTACTAATTGAAAATTACTAACTCTTAATACTATTGTGTTATAACTTAGTCAATTAGGTAACTATAATTACATCATATGTTTACAGCACATGTTATGACTAACTGAAAAAGTATTTCTAACTAATTCTAATTAATTGATCTATAAAATAATCTCATATTCTCAGTAAACTAGAGGCAAGGTAAGGCTACTGGAAAAGAATAGTGGTTACTTGTTAGATTATGTTAGGGTCACAATAACTCACACCTAATGTTAGTATAGAATAAAAATCCATAGATTAAATGGAATAGGCAAAGTCAGAGGGGAACAAATATAAACCAAAGCAATCAGATGTAATCTCAATGCTCACTAACTCTTGTAAAAATCAAATATAATATTAAATTCTCAATAAACCAGAGCAACAAGGCAAGGCTACTAGAGGAAAGGGGAGGTGCACTAAGAAGAGCTAAATGGAAAGGGGATGATAAAGTAAATATAGAAAGGGAAGCACAAGGAAGGAGATGATCGATAAGATGATGCATAAGAGTCTCAAGAAAAGGATGACCGGCGGGAGGAGACAATAGATAACTAACAAAGTCAAAGTGAGGACTGGGAGTAGATGACTGAGATGAGTAGAGCAGAGAATTATTTGTGTAAATTATGTGGCATGTTAGTGTGTAAGGTGAAGAGTGAGTGACTCTACAACTGTATGATGTGAGGCATGACTACGTGTGGAGAGGCACAAGCGCCAAGTGAGGGGAGTTTATTTTTATTTAACTATTCATACTTGTTGCTTGTTAGGTTAAGGGAAATCGGGTTAGGTTTTACCAATGTACGCTTCTAGTGGATAAGGTTTGAGTCAGATTGTAGTAGGTAATTTATTTTTAATTTTAGTTTAAATAGTTATTTTTATTAAATTATTTGGTGATCTTTTAATTATTATTTTAAACTTTATATTTAATTTTTATTTTTTTAACCTATTTCGTTGTTAGATTAAATCATGCATTTTTTTATTAATATTTATAAATATCTTTATTAATTACTTGTGAAAATAATGTAGATCTAATATTCTTATTTTATTTATTTTTAATAGTAATAGTATAATTTTCTCTGATATTTATGATGTAATAATGATAATTATACATTGTATAGCTGTATTATGATCACCGTTATTTTAACAAATTATATTTTTGTGAGTAATCAAACATTTAAACTATCATACTTTCATTTATTTTCAAATACTCGTATGTCATATAATGTATAGATATCCTACATTAGACTCATATTGAAAAGAATGTATTGATCAACAAACCAAAAAAAAGTGAAATAATATAATTATTAACATTATACAACTATATTGATTTATTACACTATATGAATAATATATATCGCTCTTAACATATCAAAATATAAAAATATGCAAAGAGAAATTAGACAGATAAATGATAGAACTAGATTTGAATTTTAAACCATCTTAAATTTAACTTAATTTAATATTTACATAAATAGATAGTGATTAATTTATTATTATTAGAAAGCTAGTAAATAGAAATATAATGATTTGATTGATGTGAAAAAAGTGTAAATTAGGAGAATTTAGATAAACATGTATAAGTATGTATAGCTGTACTATTAACACATGAATATACATATACTTGATATTCATGAATATAGTTATAGATAGTTTAGAATTTAGGAGCAATATTCTTTGATAATTTTCAAGTGAGATTAAACTTTTCTACATGAGTTTCTTCTTAATATAATAATGTAATATTTTCCATGGTTTTAGAATCTAAATTTTCTAATCCCACCAGATCATATATGATCTTATAATTATTGATGTTATATAAATTAAAATCCAATATGTTATTACTATTAATACTATTATTAGTATAAATGTAGTATACTATCAAATCCAAGTCATTTGACTGATGCATATCTAATATCATTTGGATATATGATAAGAAAAATTGGACCTTAATGTTAATCAATATATCAAGTACACCATAAACTTCATTACACTCACTCATTATGAGAATTTAGATTTAAATATTCATTTCAAATATATAAGAATATCTTAATAACCTTTTTTTCATTTCTCTTATTTCATCTTCTATAATTTTCACTTTATGTGTACTAGATTATGAAGCATTAAAGTTCTATGTAATAGAAATAAAATTTATTTTTGTGTTAAAATAATGAATAAAGTTTTTTTTATTAAACTATGTGGTAATATTTTAATTATCATTTTGGACTTTATTGTTAGTTGTTAGTTTTTTAACCTATTTCTTTGCTATAGATTGAATCATGCAATTATTTATTCTTAAAATTTATAAATATCTTTATTATTTACTTGAAAAAATAAAGAGGATATAATATTATTATTTTATTTATTTATAATATTAATTTTATGATTGTCTCTAATGTTTACAATATAGTAAATGATAATTATACATTTTACAACCATATTATGATCACCTTTATTTTATCAAATTATATTTTTTTAAATAATCAAATATTTGAACTATCATAATTTTATTTATTTTAAAATATTCATATGTCATGTGGAGTATGGATATACTACATTAGACTTATATTGAAAAGAATTTAATTATCAACAAACCAAACAAAAGTGAAATAATATAATTATTAATGTTATACACTTATATAGATATATTACACTATATGAACAATATATATCATTCTTAACATATCAAAATATAAAAAATGCTAAAGAGAAATTAGATAGATAGTTGATAGACCTAGATTTGAAGTTTAAATCATGTCAAATTTAACTTAATTTTATATTCATAAATGCAGAAATAGATAGTGATTAATATATTATTACTAGAAAGCTAGTAAATAGAAATATAATGATTTGATTGATGTGCAAAAAGTGTAAATTAGGATAATTTAGATAAATATGTATAAGTATGTATAATTGTATTATTAACACGTGAATATACGTATACTTAATATTTATCAATATAGTTATAAATAATTTATATTTTAGGAGCAATATTCTTTAATAATTTTTAAGTGAGATTAAGCATTTTTGTTTGAGTTTCTTCTTAATGTAATATTGTAATATTTTACCATGGTTTAGAATCTAAATTTTATAATCCCACCATACCATATATGATCTTATAAGTATTGATATTATCTAAATTAAAATCTAATATATTATTATTATTAATTCTATTATTAGTATAATTGTATAGATACTGGTTTATTATTGGACTCGAGTCATCTAACCAATTCCAATCTAATATCATTTGGATATAAGACAATAAAAATAAGGCTTTGTTGTTAATCGGTATATTAAGTACACCATAGACTTCATTGGACTCACTCATTATGAGAATTTAGATTTAAATATTCAATTCAAATATGCAAGAATATCTTTAAATCCTTTTTTTCCCATTTCTCTTATTTTTATCTTCTATAATTTTAACCTTATGTGTATGAATTAAGATTATTGGACTCGTGCTGATTCAACCCATTAAAAGTCGAATCGACTAAACCCACAAGATAACCTAAAACTTCTCAAACCCAAGCAGTCAAATTACACAAAATGACCCAAACCCAAGTAGCCAAGTTAACATGAAATGACCAGACCCATCAAATTAACCCAAAACAACTCAAACCTAACAGCCCAACGAACCAAATTGCAGGAAATGATCCAAACCCACATAGTCCAATTGACCAAAAAATGACCTGAATCTAACTCGAAGCTACCAGTCAAGTTAACCTGAAATGAACCGAACCCGAGTTTACTTAAACCAAACCCAACCCGACCCCAAAAAATTAACCTAAAATGACCCAAAACTACAAATACCCAACCTAGAGCTGACTCAATGCAAATAATATGATGACCCAAAATAACTCAAACCTGAAAGAACCTAACCCGACCCTCAACTTACTCGTAAAAGACAAGTGACCAAAAGTAACCCTACCGAAAAACAAACTGCCCACTACAACCCAACCCAAAGCAGACCCACTCGACCCAATTGCCACCTCTAATCATACTATAGCAAGCCAACATGGCATTAGTATCCACTATAGGTGGGTGAGATATCGCAATACAACCCCCCTAGCACTTTATATTGTCCATTACTTGGGTAGGTATGGTATCCTAACTTTTAGGCCTTACATTGAAGGTATTCAAAATGTGGTGGACAAGGTATCCTAGCAAAAGTCCATTGATATACTTAAACCACGTGTGGTGGTTGTGGTATGCCATGGTGTGTGTATGCTTCCATGACATTTGTTCATGATAGAGAACTGGATGTGGTCGAATAGATTATCTTAATAACTAGAAATTATATGATCACTAGAAAAATATTTATAATATGGTTTACTTTATATGGTTATAATGCATTTACTACATTATCATCCTTCCATGATCTCACTACAAGCATGTCTTGTCGTATTACTACCTTGAGCCTAAGTATTATTTTATGTTATTGTAATTATCACCATGTTAATATATGACTTCTATGTGCCGTATGAGCCCTTAATAAATTTTAGGTAGTTTATTTTACCATTAATTCACTATACTATTACTATTGTGTGGTCACTATGATAACCTAACTTTTGATTGGGTGAATAGGGGGTGTTTTGCAGGGTTATAATTCTTAGTTAGATTATGATGAGGATGATACTATGGACCATTAGTTGGCCATTGCTTAGGGATTTGAGAATTACTTTCGTATGTAGTGAATATTTATGCTAATCGATTAGATGTACGTTGGCCTAATATGTTGGGATGTTCTTAGTGCTTTCCAATTATTTAAACTATTAACTTTAATTCGTATGTTTGAATTTATAAATTCTCTTTTATCTATAATACCATTCTCATAATTGTTATTATATAATTATATTATGGTTAGTTGAACATACTTTCTTTCATGATATTTCTATTTTTCCTAGCATCAGGCATAGGCTAGGTCATGATCACACCTCTCTCATGTTGATGTAGTGGTAACATTCTCTTTTTTTGCTATTACAAATGCTTTTGCATTATCTTCACATGAAATTTTATGGTTTAAAATTTGGGGGTGTTACACTACTACTAAACCACAAGTAGCCACAAAGGCTATTATTGATCCATAGGTAAGCATAAAGACTACTATTAATGCACAAATGGGCACAAAGGCTACTATATACAATTCTAATAATCCAGTAATAATGATTTCTATTTTATTTGCTCAAGAAGGCATCATATCAACCTGAAGACACTAAGGTACTCTAGTCATACTAGTATACCAAGCCAACATAGTATCCTACCAAATATCATACTATGATACCCTAGTCATACGGGCACACAAAAATAGCACAATACCTTACCAACAACCACACCTAATCTATACGCATGCATACTGTAATACCTTATATTTTGTAAGAGTTATAAAATGGAAATTTCATCTATTTAATAAAATTTGATGATCTATATCTTGATTTCAAACTATTGTTTGGGTTGATGTAATAAGAATTTTGGAAAAGGTTGGAAAAATTGAATAAAATGAGTTTTCCTAGCAAACAAATTAAGTAGTTCTATGAAGCAATTGACTAGCCCATCATTTTAGCTAGGATTTTGGTTTGATAGAACCAATCAACTAGTTTAGGGAAATCGATCAACTAGTATGTAGAATAGTCAAGTGGTATGACCAAATTGATTGATTGGTTTGTTGGGAAAAGTGCTTTTTAATGCTTGATTTTCTGAAAATTTTCTTGCATCAAAATGGAACTTTGATAATCCCAACTCTGAGTTATTTCTATGTAATCATTAATAATTTTGGTCATTTATCCATCTATAATTTTTCATTTGAACATATTGATGGGCTATATCTATAGTGCACAGATTTGTTATAGCATGTCAAGGTCGTATATCATAGAGACTTCATTATCGAGTACTGAATCTTTATTATTTCAAGTATCTAGATGAATCAAATTCATAGAGTAGAAAATGAACAACAAAATGAAATCAATTAGTAATACTAATTGTAGTAATAAAAATCTAATTAAAAGCCTAGGAATGGATTGTAATCATTAATAATTATTAATGAATAGTCAATTTAATTTCCAAACAATTGCTTAAATTCAAGTGTGTAAAACAACCTTAATTAAATAATAGCCTCTTTCAAGGTAGAAAAGTCATACCTAATCCAAATAATAACCTATTTTTATGGTATTAAATCAAACTAAATCCTTTGAGTTCTATGTTAAATCAGTTAAATCCCCAAGAGAATCTAACCTACTTTTTTTGTTTAAATCTCTCATTAAATTATAAGGTTTTTTGTTATTAATCTTCACCTTTTAGTTCTTAGATTAAAACCTATATTTAGTGAAAATAGTGATCAAGATATTAAACCATAAACAAAAAAACTTAAATTTTGAAATCAAGAATCCAAGCAATTATATTGGAATTTAAACTAATATATCATTCATTAACAATCTAGACTAGATCCAATATTAGGAAAGGAATATACTCACTCATAGTTAAATTAATAGACATATTGAAAAGATAAGACATGGATGAAATAAATAGAGTAATAGATGAGAAAATAGAACTAATGTGTTAATGACACTAAGAGTTGATTACTGAATTTGAACAATTATAAAGCTGCAAAATTAAATCCAAGTTATAATCAAGATAAAAAAGAGAGAGACCAAAGGATGAACTAGATTCACTTAAAATCTCATTTAAGTATTGCTCCACTAGGTCTTAAAAGATCCTCCATAATGTAGCCACTTATCACTTTATATTAGGTATAAAAAAATGGACACCCAACACGACCTGGTCATGGTGGTTGTGGGTCAACACTATCTAGCTGTGTTGAGGTCAGAGACGGCATAATCACGTGGAAAACCTATGTAGTTTTGTTGATTAACACTAGCAGAACATGTTGGCTTATAAATTCTTCATCTAGAGTCATAATGAGGTGATCTTGGATGCATTAAAAATTTGAAAAGAAGATATATATAACTTTTTTTATTTTTTATTTGTACTTTTCCAAATTCAGATGTAATTGAAGTAAAAATTCTTCACTTTCCAATCAAATGTAATTGTCTTAGAAATTAATATGGTCATATACATGCTAGGTTCTTTATAACTTATGCTCAAAGCCCTCATATTTCTTTATATTAGTCTTATTTCCATCCATTTTTGCATCTACAAAATAAATTTCTAAATGATATTTTATACAAAAATGTAATCGAAAATCTAACTATATACATATAGAATCCATAGAAACATGCATATATAAAAAGGAAAAATCATCATAATATTACTCCTGTTACCAATTTATTAACTCCCCCATACTTCAATTTTTTTTGTCCTCAAGCAAAATAAATTGAGCACACAAGTCAATATGGATCATTAAGACAAAGAAAAAGATACAAAAGATAATGAGGAAATGTAAAAGCATCCAACTTCGCCTAAACTCAAATGCATAAGTAATTTACTCTATCCAAAGTAAAATAATAAAAAAATCATGTTCCATGTCTTACATTAGAAATGATGTATCTATAAATGTTGTGTATGTGAACGTGATTGAATTGACTCATCAATGTCGGAATATAGGATTGAAAAAAAAAATCTTTCAGTTAATTCCTTAGAGCTACCCTTGAATGATAGAAACATATCAAATCACATTTGGCTCCTCCTTTTTCCACTCAAGGTCTCAATGGAGTACTCATTTTTCTTTCAAATTTTTTTAAATAGACCTAGGTATTTGATGTAACAGAGTTAATAAATATATATATTTTTTAGTATTTATTCAATACCTAAATAGTACTCTAGGTCACTAGAGGAGTTTAGGTACTACCTAGGTAGATTATGATGAATACAATTCCTATATCCCTATAGCTAAGAGTCAAAAGAGAAAGAAAACAAGAAAATATCATAAATAACACCTTAACCAACCAAACTTATAACAGAGATTCTAGGTTCACTCCTGAGGTAATAAACTCAAATATGCATGTGGTTGTAGAAGTGAATTTTTTTTTTTTTGGCTAAAAGAGGGAGGAAATGAAATAGAAAATAGCTAAAATAGAAATAAATTGAAGATTACACAAATATGAAAAAGAAAAACACACAAAGATAGAAAAAGAATATAAAACATGTGATGCATTCCTCCATGCTTGGTTGGCACATTATCCCTAATGTGTGTAAATGAGTACATGAAGGGAATGGATAAGACATACAACTCATAGTGGTGGTCATGATGATGTTTGTGATGCTTCCCTTTCATCTCTAGTTGTGATAGCTTGGGTGTGTTTACCATACCAGTGTTTAGCCTTCAAATGAGCTCAATGGTTGTTCATTGCTTGCAATGTAGGTGGAGAAAGGAGGAGATTAGTCAATGGGGATGATTGTAAGAGAAGAGGGGGGTTGTGGTGTGGTGCTAGGGTTATGGAGTGGAAACATAGGAGGGATTATGTTGGAATAGGCAACAAAGGTGGCTAATGAGCATGCCTCTGATTAAGAAAATTGTTTTTTGAAACCCATAGGCCAACATGGTCATGTTAGACCCAGAGAAGCAATTTTTTTCCTAGATTTCAACATGGTTGTGTGGTATAATACAACTTGGAATTGTTACATCCAAAGTAGTGTTTTTTCTCCTATATTCAACATGATCATTAATACCACGTCGTGTTGCATGTAAAGACGCTTTGTTAGCTTTAATTATATAATATGGTTGTGCCAAATAAAACACCCTAGAAACGTTGAACCCAAAATTGCCCCAGTCATCTAGATTTTGATATTTTTTTAATTTGAAACACCTTTCCACTTCTTTGCATTTCATATTCTCCTACACATCAATGCATAATCATGGTGTCACATGTCTTACAACAATAATAAAAATATGAAAATTGAAATAAAGAACTAATAAATGAAAAAATAAAAGATAGAAAGAAAAGAAACATAAAAAAGATAAATTTGCTCGTTTAATGGCCATGAGCTCAATCCCTTTTTATGCTCAAGATGATGATGAATCAAGAAGGGTAAGAATACGCATATTATCGATTGGAGAACCCACTACATAACGTTTTAACCTCTTCCCATTGATCTTAAAGGTTCTTATGGCATTACTCCAAATATAAACAACTTCGAATGGGTAGACGTTACGGACATATAATGGTCCCAACCATCTAGATTAAAGATTTCCTAAAAAAAAGCTTAAGAAGAGAGTTGATAAGACCACCAAATCTCTTTCTTGAAACTCTCTTCAGGTAATATGTTTTTCATGTCATCTTTTATTTCTCTCTTATTATATCCATGCGCTCTCATAAGCATGCAATATTAACTCTTTGAGCTTATGAAGTTAGAGCTTTTTTCAATTCTCCAATAATTTTCAAGTTATAATCAATTACCTTTATTTCCAAAAAATCCCTATGCTCAACTTCAGCTGGAAAATGATAAGCTTTCCTACTTACTAACTTGAATGGTGGCATGTCGCTAAGAGTATAATAAGTTGTCAGATAAGCCCAAAAAACATCATCTATTTTTATAAACCAATCATTTCTCAATTAGGATACTATTTTCTCCAAATTTATTTTTATTTCCAAGTTAGTGATCTCCACTTGGACACTAGTTTGAGTTACAATATACTTTCTCAATAGTGTGCCTAGAACCTGATTAGTGAAATGAGATCCCCCATCACTAACTATTAATCTTGGGACCCCAAACCTAGAAAATATCATTTTTTTTTAAATTTCTTGACCACAACCATTACATCATTTGTTGGCGATGGCATTGCTTCAACCCATTTTAAGACATAAGCCACTACTACTAAGATAGACTTGTTCTTACATGATGATGGAAATGGTCCCATGAGGTCAATCCCCCAAATGTCGAAGAGTTAAACCTCAAAAATGCTAATTAGTGGCCTCTAATTCTTTCTTGATATGTTTCCCATTTTTTAACATCGGTCACAACTAAGCATATAGCTTCTTGCATCCTTGAAGAATGAAAGATAATAGATTCCTGATTATACCACCTTAGCGGTTGTTTTAGAGGTACTCGTATGGCCCCTATATGGTGAAGAGTGGTAGTGAGATATGAAATATTTTCCTTAATCTTTAGGCAAACACCTTCTATAGATTTCATTTGTATGCCACCTATAGTGATAAGGTTCATCTCAGTAGTATTGCTTACCGTCTGAAAGGAATTTATTATGTTGTTGGTAGGACATGTCTAGTACTATATAGTCTAAAAATCTACAAACTATGGATATTGAAGGATTGTTATAGCAAATATATTGTCAATTGGAAATGAATCATCAAATGACTTTTCATCACCTTTGTCTTTATCCATCTCCTGTCTAAGCCTAGAGAGGTGTTCTGAAACCACATTTTTAATACCTCCCAATCAAATTCTTATAATAAAAGCATCCATCTAATCAATCACAGCTTGGCATCCTTCATAGCCACTAAATGTTTTAGAGTTATATGATATGTGAGCACTATAACTATTGACCTAGCAAGATAAGATTGAAATTTGTCCAATGTAAACAACACAATTAAGTGTTCCTTTTCTTTTATAACATAATTTATCCAAGCATCATCCAAATTCCTACTAGTATAGTATATTGTGTACAATTTCTCTTATTTCCTCTTCCTAAGTGAAACCCCAAAAACATAGTCACTTACATCACACATCACTTTGAAAGAAAGGTTATAGTCAGGTAGTTTCATTACTAATGCAATTTATAAAGCTTACACCAACCAATCAAAAGCATATAGACAATACTGGTTAAATGAAAAAAAAACATATTTGACAAATATATAGGTCAAGGACTTATCGATATTTGAAAAATATTTAATAAAAACACCTATAAAACCTGGCATGGCCCAAGAAACTCCTTACTCCTTTTACATTTGTTGAGGATGGAAATTTAGTAATGATATCAATCTTAGCCCTATTGACTTCAATTCCCTGATTTGACATTAAATGATCTAAAACAATTCCTTCTTATATCATAAAATGGCATTTCTCCTAGTTCAATACAAGGTTGGTCTTTTCACACCTTTTTAACACTTTAGAAATGCTATGTAAGTAATCATAAAGGAAGTTCCATGGTCAGAAAAGTCACCCAGCAACACTTTCTTAATTTTTACAAATAAAATCCAAAAATATGGCCATTGTGTATCATTGGACAATGGTTGGGGCATTACACATGCCAAATGGCACCCTTTAACATGAAAAGGTGATCTATGGACATGTAAATGTCATTTTCTCTTTATCAATATCATGAATAGGAATTTAAA
The DNA here is from genome assembly GCA_030549775.1 of Tamarix chinensis. Classification (NCBI taxonomy): domain Eukaryota; kingdom Viridiplantae; phylum Streptophyta; class Magnoliopsida; order Caryophyllales; family Tamaricaceae; genus Tamarix; species Tamarix chinensis. The sequence goes on from CM060174.1 coordinate 29,449,232, forward strand.
AGAATACCAAGTACCCATTTAGATAACAAAACCGATAGTTTTTAGTCAACCTCTAAAATATTTGGTCAATAAATGGAAGGGCAAACTAATACTTCTAGGTGGATTTGTAAATTATCTTATAATCAATGCAAACTTGACATACGATGATTGTTGTAGATGGAATAAGCTCATTTTTCTCATTTTAAATAATAATCATATTTCCCCTTTTCAATACCACTTACATTGGGATCACCCACTCACTATTTGAGATAGGAGAGATAATCCCCACATCAAGTAATTTCAGTACTGATTTCTTTAGAACATCTTTCACATTTGGATTTAATTTCCTTTGATGCTTTACGGAGGATTTGTATCCTTCTTCTAAAAAAATTGATGCATATAAATAGAGGGGCTAATACAATTGATATCATCTATAGAATAGCCTATTGCATCCTTATAAACCTAAGGACATCAAATAACTTTTGAACTTTCTAATTAATCATGTTAGCATTCACAATAACTGGATATTCACCATTGAGGTCCAAAAATTCATACCTAAGTGAGGGAGGAAGCGGTTTTAGTTCTTCCTTTGGTGCAGTCTTCTCCTTATGAATTTTTAACTCATCTCCATCACAACTTGAGCCAATGCTTCATATTTTTTGGCATATAGAGGGTTCTCCACAAGTATGGTAGCATAAATAGCCACTTTCTCATCATCGTCATTAGGTTCTCCATATTTTACCAAAAAATTTTCAAGTGGATAGCTTGAGATTAAGCTCACAAGGTTCTCTCTAACCTTCACAACCATATAATCAATCTTGGAGCAAAAGTCATCAATTAATGGAAATTTTACTATAAAAGATAGGTTAAAGTATAATTTTTCATCCCTAATATTGAGAGAGAGTTTTCCATTTTTACTATCAATTACTACTCTAGCGGTAGCTAAAAATGTTCTTCCAGATATGATAAGAATTTGAGCATCCTCCTCTATCTCAATAATGATAAAATCAACTGGAACGTAAAACTTACCAACCTAGATAGGCACATCTTCCAATATACCTACTAGATGTTTTATTTACTGATCTACCAATTAGAGGGAAATGGTGGTTGGCTTCATGTGTCCCACGTACAATTTCTTACAAGCAGATAGAGGAATTACACTTATACTAGCACCAAGATCATATAGATCATGGGTTTTTAGAAAATTGATTAGTCATAGAATAGTCAACTGGTATGACCATACCAATTGATTGGTTTGAGGGGACTCTAAGGTTTGGTCAAGCTAAAATGATTAACCGCCTAGCTTAAACAGATCTGCTAGTTCAATAAGAAAGTGGTGTTTTTGGTTCTTTTAAACATGATATGATTTGAGACTTTACACAATACTATAATATGATTTATTAATGATCATGACACACATATTTTCATGAACTAAATATTTTATTGGATGGATGAAATGGTTCATGATTTATGGTATTTTCAATAAGTACCTTTCGAAGTTTTTGATGGAAAAATCGGAATGAGTTTGCTATGATTTTATAAAGTGATATTGTACTCCAGATTCATAGAATAAGTATATTATCTTAATGGGTTGATTTAAACTTAGTTAAGAACTAATGAAAATCCTACCACATGATTTATAGGGTATATATGGTTAAGATGGAATGATTATGTTGGTGGGTTACTTGGATGTTACATGGGCCTTATGTAATAACATAACCTTGGAGTGTTCAGCCAGATGAATCCTATAATACTAGCAAAGTTTATGGCATGATTCGGCTAAAAGGGGATATCAAACCATGGTATAAGCTAGTATGGAATCCCCTTAGTCTCCCTAGACATGAAATCATCTACTGGATGTTATGCAAGAAGGCTCTCCTTACTCGAGATAGACTTGGGAAATGGGGAGTTACGAATGACATAATTGTGGTATTTATGCCCGGGAGCTGGAAGATTTTACTCATCTTTTTAATCTCTTTCCCTTTGATAGGGATCTTCGGAACACCATGTGTAATAGGCTTGGAATTTGTCCTCTATTAATAGATTGGGATTAGTTTCACACTTGGATTATCTAAAGGCACAAGTATAGAAGAAGAGAGCAACGCATTATGAGAATGATGATTGCTACTATTGTCTACAAGATTTGGCATTCATGTAACTAATCTATATTCTAAGCTAAAGTCCCCTTAGTGAAGAAAGTGGCTTGGGAGATTATCCTTCAAATCTTCATTAATCTGTCCTCACTAGAGAATAAGGATAAATGGGGTGCTTTGTTAGATTGTCTGGATAGATTTGTCTAATCTCTTTGTAAATTTTTGTCTTCTTACTATACATTATCTCTTTTGGTAATTAACCTTGGAGAATAACTCACTAATCACAGAAAGTGAAAAATGATTAAATAATGTATCCTTAGTTAGCTACCAAAAGGTTAGTTTGCCTTCAAATATTTATTGGTACCTTTAGGATTTTGTAACACCCTCAACTTTTGAACAAAAAAATTTATTTTTAATAAAATGTAGAAGCATCGGAAAAATAAAATCGAGGAATGTTACAACTACATCAACCAAAAGAGAGATATGATCATCACCTAACTCATGTATAATGTAAGGTAAAATAAAATAAGGAACAAAGGGATGCATGCTCATATATTTATGTGACAATAGAAGATAATAAAGGCTAGAATAATATTTTAGATAGAATGAACTTGATAGTTTTACAAAATCAAATACAAAAAATTGAGTTAAGAGTTTAAATAATCTAAAATACAAAAACTTTCCAACATAGTGGACAAAATACTTTTAACTAGTTAGCCTAACTCTTAGGCATAGATATAAACCTCCAACCCCAAATGATGGCCTACTTCATCACCCTTAGCATACTCTAACTGAGAATCGTAACTTTGCAACTCATCCTCTACTCTCCATAACAGAAGCTAGATCATAGTAGTGACTACACAAGTGCAATATTAGTATGGTGAAGTACTGATAAAACATACTACCTAAGATAAGGTAATGCTTATGTAGCACATTGAAGTCACATAACAGCAAGGTGATATCATATCGATATAATTCAAGTACAACATGGCATGCATGCATGGAATCATGGAGTATAAAAATATAGTATATACATGCAATTCATAAAATATAAATCATATTAATATTCCTCCTTTAGTGGCCATAATATATTCATTAATATGATAGTTCATTCGACCAAACCCAATTCTCCACCATGAACACAAGTTATGGCAACACAAATAATCATAATAGGATACCACACCTATCACACAAGGTTAGGATACATCGAAGGGGCTTTCTTCAGAGATACTATACCCACCACACATCGAGTGCACTTACCATAATTTAAGATTCCACATTCACCACATGTGGTCGAAGTACACCAAAGGGGCTTATATAGGCATATCTCACTTACCACACCTTGAATGTTTCCACTACGAGAGCCAAAAAGTTAGGATACCACACCTGCATAAGCAATGGATAATACGAAGTGTCAAGGGGCTTGAACTTGGACACCTCACCCACCCAAACTAAACATTGATGTCATGTTGTCCTGCCACAATATAATCCTATACCTCAAAGATACGCCCATACATCCTACCAACATACCTCGGTAGAGAAGGAAATAGCTATTGACTTTTAGTAGCTACCCTGACTGTCAGAGAAAAAGGTTCAAACAAAAACTTAAACCATTAATAATATTATAAGTGATAACACTAAACACATCACAAGGTGTTAAAACCACCATTTGGGTATTTAGAGATGACACTAAACTCGTCATAAGGCATTAAAGCCACCATTTGGGTGTTTAAAAATGACAACAAATTTAACCAAATTCAAGTCTCAAACACCATCATGATGATTATTATAAAATAACATCAATCATAGTTGAAATCATAATTAACATATTGTAAATACATGGAAGTATCAACATAAAAGGCCCAAAAAAGAATACAATAATTTATGATAAACCAGGTGGCTTGTAGTAGAACCAGTCGATTTTCCCTTAGTTAGTCGACCGGTCTGATCGTACCATACCTAGACCAAAACAACACCAGATAACTAATTAACTTGTTTGCCCCACCTATCAACTATTCATGTGAACCAATCAACTAGTTTGGTCCAAACAGTAGATGGGGCTAAACAAAGACCAACCCATTTTGGCCTTCAAAGAAACACGTCAATGGGTTTAACCAACCAATTGATTGGTCTAGCAACCAGTCGACTTGTTTCACCTAATAGGTTGATGGGTCTAAGTAGAGACCAAGTCATTTTGGATTGTAGGGAAACCAATCAATGGGTTTGACAAACCAATAAACTATTCATCAAAACCAATCGAGTGATTTATCAAACCAATTGACTAATCTAGAAACCAATCGATCCAAAACTCCCAACCATTTGACAGCTTGGACCAAACCCATTAATCATAGAATACTTATATGCTAAAACACACACCAGTCAATGGGTTTGAGGAATTAATGAATTGGTATGGGTAAAACACTACCCAAACATGCAAAACACACACCAAAATTTACCACACTTTACCGTATTAACCCTAGAATACTTATATGCTAAAACACACATAATAATACATGTTACACACATAAAATTGCATAGATATAAAGTAATGTATATAATCAACAAATCATGCTAAAATGGTCAATCTTATGCTTAAAGTTAGAGAATTTCAACAATACTAGCTTGGGAATAATTATACCACATGCTCAGACCATGGAACACAATTAGACGATACTCATATAAGCACCCAACACATGGAACACCAAATTACCATGGAAATCTATTTATGTTAAAGATAAGAATGCCTTACCTTAAAGCAATTCTTTTAGCACAAAACTCCCATTGGGTGGCTTAGCTAATTAGTTTGAGTACTAATAGAATCAAAGTTAAAACCATTAAAAATTACCTTTCAAAACTTCATTAAAATCAAGATAAATTGGAATAAGGAGAAAAACACAAAACACCACTTTTATCTCAAAAATAGGGTGTTAAAAAAAGAGCAAAAATCTTTAACCTTTCTCAACCTTAATTCTTCCTTGCTTAGGATAGTAGAACAGAACTAAAACAAAGATTAGTAGAAGGGAAAGGAGCATAATGCTCATATAAGGAAGAGAGAAAATTAGATAAGCCCCGCATCCCTCTCCCCCTTTCCTTCTTCTTCCCTCCTTTCCCCTGCAACCCTGCGATGCCCTGCCACCCTAAGCCTGCCCTCCGATCAGCCCCTATTCCCCTACCCTTCCTCCTATTTTTCTTCTCCCCTTCAGCCATTTCCCTGCCCATTGTTGTCGAGCCCCTCACCCCCTTCCCGATCTCCCTCCTCTCTCTTTTCTCCTCCTCCCATTTGCCCCCCCCCCCGTTCTTCTTTTTCCACCACCGTGCGCCGCTCCTGCCGCCTCACCAACCCCCTGCTCCGCCTTCTGCCACTGCCTACTACCACCCTGCACCACCACACAGCCCCTTCGAGCCCTACACTTCCTCCCTTCTCCTCCTTTTCCTTTTTCTTCCCAGATTTTTCCCCTTACCGCCGAGCCACCTGCAACCGCCTCTACCGCCGCCGTCCGGCCACCTTTGCCGCCACCCAACCCACCGTTCGACACCCTACAACCCCTTCTACAATTTCCATCCATTAGTTGGCTGAAACCAACCCTTGCACCCCTCCACTTTTCCTTCGTTCTCAACCCTTTTCCCTCGACCCTTCTCGGCAGCCGACCTTCGCCACCTCTCCGCCGCCATCTCCGCCGCCTTGAGCCGCCTTGAAACCACCCTTAGCCTCCACCTACACCCCCTCTTCACTTCTACACCACTCACTTGCCTTATAACCTCCCCTAACCACCTTCTTTTCTAGCCTAAATACCCTAACCCGAAAATAATGGATTTTTGCCCCCTTCACCCTCTTTGAGCTTTTTCCCCCATGGTTTTTGCATATAACTCACGCTGCCCATGCAGCGTGAGCTCTCCCATTTATTTTGAGAATTTCTTGGATAATTTTAAAGATATAATGGTATTTTATGCTAAGTGTTTTACTAATTAAATTTTATAAAGTTTTATCCTTTCTAACTTCTTATTTCTAATAAATATGATGGATATTATTTTTTAGGTGTTGAGTTGCTAATTATGCTTGGTAAGATTGATATTTTGCGGGATTAAGGTAATCGTTAATCCTCCCTTAAATATATGGAAAAACGCATGCTAGCACATTTAGGGTTTAGTATGATTTTATGCATGTTTTGTATGCTTAGCATGATATGTTTATGGTTTCTTATATTGTTTGTTAAAAAGAAATAGCATGATAACTTTTATGCCATATGTAGGTAGGTTAAATAAAGAAGGAGTTGGAATATGGATAGAAATGTTAAATACTTGTTTATGATGTACCATGTTGTTAATGCATGAATGATGTTATTGTTTAAGGGTATTTTAGTAATTATGCTTATGAGGTATATAAATCAATGTGTGTAGTTGCTAATGAGTATTATGTTGAAAAATGACAAGTTGGTGGACTTAGATAATAAAAATGAAGTATTAATATCATTATTTTATATAGTGTTAGAAAATTCATAAAAATGGTGAATAAAGGGGTTGAGTGGAAATTCTATAAGTGGAGAAGGGTATTTCGGTAATTTTTGAGACAAAAGAATAATATGGTAATTTTATAATTAAATGGCCAAATGATAATTTACAAGTAAAGGATAAAATTGTAAGTTGTGAGAAAGAAGGGTAAAATGGTAATTTTGGAAGTAGGGGTAAAATAGTAATTTTGGATGAAGGAGGGCATTATGGTAATTGTTCAAGTAAAAAGGGCATTATGGTAATTTTGGAGGTAGAGGGGCAAAATCGTAATTTCATAAGTAAAGGGTAATATGGTAAATTGTATAAGTGAATGGCGAAGTGGAAATTTATAAGTAAAGGGGTAATATGGTAAATTGGAAAAGAAGGGCAAAATGGTAATTATGTAAGGAAAGATAAAGATGGTAATCTTGGATGTAAAAGGGTAAAATAGTAATTTGTAAAGTAAAAGAGGTATGGTGGTAATTTTCTTAAATAAAAGGATATTATGGTAAAATTGGATGTAAGGGGTAAAATGGTAATTTTGTAAAAGAAAGGATATTATGGTAAACTTGGGAGTAAGGGGTAACTTGGTAATTATGATAACGACAAAAGATAATTTAGCAATTAAATTATGATTGTAGAAAGGCAATTGGATAAGTATGATACTATAGAAGGGTAATTTGGTAAATTAATCAACTAAAGGGCATTATGGTAATTTTAATAATGGAGAAGGGTAATATAGTAATTTTGATTAAGAAAAAGGGTAAACTAATATTGGTGATTATGAAGAAGAGTAAATTGGGATTTGTGATAATTAAAAAGGGTAAATGGCAATTATAATAATTGAGAGGGGTAAAATGGTAATTAGGATAAAGGAGAAGGGCAACTTGGTAATTTGTTCAACTAAAGGGCAATTTGGTAATTTAGCCGATAAAAGGGTAAAGTGATAATTGTTTAACCAACTAAAGGGGCAAAATAGTAATCATGATAATGAAGGAGGGTAATTTAGTAATTTATCCAACTCAAGGGTAATTCAGTAATTATAACAAAGGAGAAGGGCGATTTGGTAATATAACCAACCAAAAGGGAAATATGATAAGTATAGTAATTATGAGGGGTGAATGATGATCTAAAAAGTGTATGAGATAATTTGGTAATCTAAATCGGCCAAATGACAATTTGGTAATTATGCAACCATAAGGGTAATGTGGTAATTTATCAAGTAAGGAACGGATACTTAAAAATTATATAAGAAAAGGGCAAATGAGTAAATTGTACCTAATAGGTCCTTGAGATTGTGGAACATTAATATGATTAAATAATGTTGATTAGCCAAGTAAGAGTATCTAATGATTAGTATGGCCTTGATGGTTTCTCTGTGACATCCTGGATAATCCTCTGAATAAGAAACGATTAATGATATTGAAACGATTGAAAGTGAATAAGTATCGGATCATCGTGCTTTCTGTGATCACCTTAATTAAGACACTATTACTTAAAGTGAAAGACCTCGAGATCGGGAATGGTGACTCCTTAGGGGTCGCTACCCTAAGGACGTGGTTTAGTCCACGATTATTCTGGTATTTGCTGGTGTGCCTTTGTGCCCCAGCCAGGCCCTATATCTTACTCTTCCTAGCTCTACGGACCTAGTTAGGGGGTATGCATACTTATGGATTAGGTGTCCTTGTCGGTAGGGTACTGAGTTAGCTTTATGCACCAGTACGACCAGGGTACCTTTGCGTCCTTGGGTTCATGGTTAAAGGGTACTGAGTAGCTGATATGCACCGGTACGATCGGTGTACCTTTGTGTCCCGGGTTATCGATCTCCCAATCGAGGCAAATAAATATGATTGATGTGCTGATTAATGAAAGGAAAGATACAATAATTGAAAGTGGAATATTAATGAGCCGGGCCCAGATGATTTACGATATTGCGTACCGGTCCACCGGTTATAATAGTGGTCCAGAAGCGTGTAGCCCTGGTATGTGATTATGAGTACCGGTCCACCGGATATAATAGTGGTCCAGGAGCGTGTTGCCCTGGTATGTGATATTGCGTACCGGTCCACCGGTTATAATAGTGGTCCAGGAGCGTGTTGCCCTGGTGTGTGATTATGAGTACCGGTCCACCGGTTATAATAGTGGCCAGGAGCGTTGTGCCCTGGATGATGATTACATATATATTCCGGTCCACCGGCAATAATAGTAGGGGTCCCGAGCTCAATAAAATTGGTTATGTATGTGAATAAGATTATGGAAAAATACTAATCACTTATAGTGGAACACCATGTGAGTCGGGGCCAGACTGGTCCACCGGCAAATAATAGTGGTCAGGTGTGTTCTGCCCTGTGTGTTTATCTTCCGGTCCACCGGCAATAATAGTGGTCAGAGGCGTTCTGCCCTATGTGTTGACTTCCGGTCCACCGGCTATAATAGTGGGGTTCTCGTACTCACATGGATACAAAATATGATATTGATGGATTAATGACAGAATAATGGCTTAAGGCCCAAAGTATCGATCGTGACTTATAAAGTATTATGTTTGTCATTGTTATATATGCATCTCTCATTATTTATATGTGTGTGGCTTGCATTTTGTGTCGTATGCGAGCCTATCTTTAAGTGTGGTATTAAAGGGTTACTCAGTACCGTAGTACTGAAGGGATTCCCTTTATGGGGCCCCTGCCTATTCAATGGGCAGTGCCCTTGCAGGTATTTTCAGGTGCTACTCAAGTGGGTTACGGGAAGGAGAGTAAGGAATTTTCCGGTATCATGGCTTTTTCTCTTTCTCATTTAATTTCTCGGTTTTAAATGTTAACGTTGTTAAAGTAACCACCCTTGGTGGATTTTATTCCAGAAAACGATTTGATGCGCTACTCTGATTTAAATATGTTGAAGCTTGCAATTTACTCTGATTTATGCATGTTGAATGTCTTTCGATCTATATTTCATTTTCTTAGCCTTAGCACTTGGTACTGGAACGGTATGAGTGAACCGGTCTGGTACTAAGTGTGGCGGTAATACTCCCAAAGTTCACGTTTTGTTTATCTGCTTCCGCTATTATCTTTTAATAAAACGAAATTTTTCAGTAGTGAATTTTGGGGGTGTTACAGTATGGTATCAGAGCTGGTTTCGACCACGCTCTCGTTTTTAATCTGTTTAAGCTGATACCGCAATATGGTATCAGAGCTGGTTTCGACCGCTCTTCCGATTTTAATCTTTTTAAGCTGATACCACAAGTTGGTATCAGGGCGGTTGGTCCTTCGGCCACGCTCGTTTTCGAATATAAATTTGGTTTTTGAAATTGTATTTGATTTTGTAGCATGTTTCGGCCATGTTCTTGGTTTTAATCCTTTCAAGCTGATACCACAAGTCGGTGTCAGAACTGGTTTTGACCACGCTCTCGGTTTTAATCTTTTTAAGCTGGTACCACAAGTTGGTATTAGGGATTCTCATAAAACCTATCTCGATTTTTAATTGATTGGAGCCGATACTACAAGTTAGTATCAGGGTATTTCACATAGTTTTTCAAGTAAATTATTCCAAAAAGGAGTTTTCAACCTATCTCTCCTTTGTTTTGAGAAAACCGGATTAGTCCTGAGAGTTGGGTATGGGTAGATTGAGTGATCCAGGCTTAGATCACCTAGCTTGAGAGATAGCACCTTCCCTGACACGTTTCTGTTTTATAGCTAACTCGAGATGGACCAAGACGAACGAATCAACAACCTAGAGAGAGCGTTTGAAGTACTCGTGGGTTTTGCCCAACGATCCCCGGTACCCCAACCTCAAGCTACGTTACCTTCAACAAGCATCGGAGAAGATTGGCTCGATAGAGTTTCACGTCATCGACCTCCGACCTACGATGGAAAAGAAGACCCCGTGGTCTTAGAGAACTGGCTACGAGATTTCGATAGGACGTTTGAGGCGCTCAATTGTCCCGAGGAACGAAGGACGAACATCGCGGCATACTATCTTCGAGGATCGGCCGACACTTGGTGGGAAGATCTCCATTCTCAAGGAGGACGACCGACATCATGGGAAGACTTCAAGACCGCCATCCGTACGCGTTTTTACACAGAAAGCCTCAAGAGGGCCAAACTCAAGGAATTTACGGAGCTAACACAAGGAAACCTATCGGTTCGAGAGTACTACGCACGATTTATAGAGTTGTTGAGATTCGCCCCCGGGATAGGAGCTAGCAAGGCAACGACAATCTTTCAATTCGAACAAGGACTTCGATTCAACATCCGAAGCATGATGGGCGCTGACATTTTCCACGACCTGAGTACAGATGCCATATTAAATAACCATAATCATGTATTAAGAGCTGGCCGGTTACTTCCTCCTTAAATCTCATTCTGGTCATCATCTTACTTTAGATAAAATGGAATTTCTTTACCAAATCCTTAAGCATTAAGTGAGTATATAATTATATTACCCTAATTTCTTTGATCAAGGTGGGATTATTCCCCCATGGTCTTTCAATATCATGGAATCCATCTAAATAGTGGACATAAAGTTTTAGCTCATGCTAAGGAAACTTGATGGACATAAGTCTCAGTTCCTACCAAAGTAAGATAGGAAAAAGTCATGGCTCATACTAAGGAAAATTGAAGGACATAAGTTCAAGTTCTTAACAAAGTAATATGGACAAAAGTCCTAGCCCATACTAAGGAAACCTAATGGACATAAATCAGGGTTCCTACCAAAGTAACATAGACAAAGTTCATAACCATACTATTGTGACCAAATCCTTTAGTATCAATACTCCCTAATACATCATTAGTGTTTAGAGTAGTGAAGGCACCGGAGTCTACAAAGATCCTAAAGTCTACTAGGATCTCGTCCAAAGGCAAAAAGAGCCTAAAGGCACACTAACCTCCGGTAGCGAATCAAGGATCGAATAATTTAGACCTTTCATAGTACTCATTCCACTTTAAGTGATTAGTGTTTTATTAGCTTGGAAATTTCATTTCACATAAAGGCCCACAACAAAATCATACCAAACATATAAGCCTTTTTCATTCAACACACCTATATAGGGTTTTCACATCAACCAACAATCCTAGTTAGGGTCTCTTCAAGAGACTATTCCAATACACAATCCATTATGCCAAGGGGTGGAATTATAAAATGATAATAATACCTATAATAATACAAGCCAGCCATTAACTTTCCATTTATTCCCTTGTTCACAATTCAACTTTAGCTCATGCTAAGATCAAGATCATAGTTTATTATTCAATCATAAAATTACCTATTTATTAAAGGATGTTCTAATTAAATTCCTAAGGCTAAAGGTGAAGGTCCAGTTATTGTTAACTAGAGTCCAGTCCTAACTTACAACTGCCTATTTACTTATTTCATTACTAAGTGAAAATAACTAATTCTAGGTTAGGTTAACTCAAGCCATCCTATATGATTGTATTATTTTCTTTTATCTTTACTAAGTCATTTTACTTACGGGGTTCTCATTTTAGGGCCATGATATAAATCAATAGAGGTCTATCAACCATCATTTTAAATACAGTACTCACCCTAAGGAGAGTCCATTTTTAGTCATTTGATCATTTATTCATGTTATGTTTAAAAGAAGGCCAAAGGATACGGTAAGGTTAAGCATTGAATTATTTTTTTTAATGACTTTAATCCATTATTTAACTTCACTAATCTAGATAATGTCATAACTATCAGCCTACTAGGTCATTATCCAATCATAAGAATTTCAAGCATCATATTCGAGAAGAAAAACATGAGAGAAAAGAAAAATTGGCTGAGATTAGTCGATCGGTTTCAAAACTAGTTGATGGGTCTTGCTAACTAGTCAACTAGTTACATGGACCAGTCAATGGTTAGGACGATGCCGTCCTCCCAATGGTGGTCAACCAATCAATGATTCAACCTCACTAGTCTATTGGTTTGGCCCTACTAGTCAACTGGCCCTACCCAAGGCTAAGACTTCTATATTTGCAGACCAACAAGTCGATCAATTAGCCCAACCAACTGACTATTCTAGAAACCAATCTATCGATTAAGTCCTAGACCAAAATCATTGAAGTCATAGACCAACCAGTCGATCAGTCTAATTAATCAGTCAATCAATCTTGGAGACTAGTCGATTGGTCTAAGGAAAAAGCATCCCATAAAAATACCGGTTACACACGATTAAATTTTGTAACTTGTTCAATCAAGTTCAAAAATTAAACTCGTGTTATTCAAGGTACTTTGTAGATAATATTCATGAATTGACATGGTAAATTCCATAATTATTCTAAGATTTGTAGTAAGACATGTTGACATATTTTGAACTTATTTTGTGAAATCATGCATTCACATTCTTTTCATACTGGGCCATTATGCAGCAAATCCACTCCACATATCACACATCATTACCACTTAAACCACTCAAAACATCAAGAGGTTTTGAATCCAAAATTACTGAGATCCAAGCATATGAATTTTAAGCCTAGCCTCACACTAACCCATTTGTTCATTCCATAATTGACTAATGCAAGCATATTATCATCTTTAATATTCAAAATACCATAGACTTATAGCACATATATTTGACTTACCAATACCATTCCTACAATAATAGGGAAAGACAATGATTTACCTTAAAATGTGAGCAATACACCAAGAGCACAACTCTTTGAAATCTCAAATTTCTTTTCCCACACTAAAACACCTTTCAAGAAAAAATTAATTAAACTTAATGAAAAAACTTGTAAATCATGTAAGGACGATTTTATGAAATCAGAGACCTAGGAGTGAAAATCAAAGAAAACCCACCTTTCAAATGGAAACAGAGAGTACTAGGGATGAAATTCAACCCTCTGTTTTTTCCCCAATCTAACTATATCTTGTTTAAAATCAAAACAAGAAGGAATTAGGAAGAGGATTAGAAGAGGAAGAGATAATCAGAATGCAACCATAGGGAAGGGAGAATGGTAAAGCAAGTGTGAAGAAAATAGGGCAATTCGGAGGTTAGGGAAGCAGAAAGAAAAATTAAGGACTTGGGGTCCGAATGACTGAGGGTTCTACAATAAGGATAAGGGTGAGAGAGTGTATAAATTGAGACTCCCAAAACCCAATCTAAATTAAATATTCAAAGTGTAGGATTTTAAAGTTTTAAAGCTGACATTTTCTACCTTGAGCTAGTTTGGTGAAACTACAGGGTTCTAAGCAATGCGCCTCAAAAATTTCAAACATAAGAAGGGTATGATGACACAAATGGATGAGAATCAAAGTAAAGCAAAGCTACCAAGGTTGCAAACGTAGATAATTCACTTAGGAATATCATGAAAGATAGAGAAAATGGGGAAGAAGACGACAAATGAGATAAGGGCATGCAAGTGACTCTTCATGAGTCCATTGAAAATAATAAAAACAAGTTAATGAGGTTTAGAAGTTTTTAAAAAAATTGAAAACAAATTATTTAAAATGTATTCATGACATTCGAAAAGTTTTGGACAAAGATTCTCAAGAAAATTTAAGTTTGAAGAATAGCTAAATCAGTCAAACTAGTTGATTGCCACTCCAAACCAATCGATCAGTTTAACGAGTTCCAAAAATTAAATTTTAATGAATAAACCGGTCAATTGGTACCTCGGACCAATTTACTGGTTTCTAGATAAAACAAAACATTTTTCCTAATCCAACAAAGCTTATCCAAGAATGATACCATTCTCAAACACACTTCTAAAATAATATCAAACACGCTTAGATCACCATTGAACACTTAGATTACCACACCTTAAGGACTCTAAGAAGTAAGGTATTATAATACTACCCCCTTAAAAGAGAATTCATTCTCAAAGCTCAAGAAAGGTCTTAAACTGCAAACAAACAGTCTTCCATGCATGCATGAAGGTCTTCAAAGAATGATAGGGTTACCATCTAGTGAAAGAATTCAAGCACACCAACTTTGCATCACGCAACAAAGATAACCACTCGTATGGCAACGAGGAGCTAGGAGTTGATAGAAACTACTGAATTTAAGAGCTTAGTTTGAAAATAAAGGGTTATGAGTGTCAAGAATTGATGGTGGGATATAAGTATCAATGGAGGTTTTCCCTTGCTCAATAAGGAGTGACACTTGAATAAATACGATGGCTACTAAAGTAAGGAAGCAGATACCATTCCCATGGAACTTGTCACTGAAGGCAGATCTATAAAGAGTGTAATAATATAGCAAGTTATGCTATCTTTGGCCAATCTTGGTGAGAAAAATATGGGCCAAGGTGCAATGAATTAAGGAGTCAACAATTGGTCATTAAGGGATTAAAAAAATCTCTTTTTCAAGCAATAATGATAAGAGTTATAATGTGATATCATAGGGTCAAACAAGAGGTGTTGATAATGAATGGGAACCAATGAGGGATTAGGGAAAGTATTGAAATGAGCTTGAAGAGCAATGGCTAATCAGGAATTAGACATTGACTTAGCCATAAAAGGATAGGGACATCAAGGGTGATCCTTCAAGGATGTTCCATACTAACAATAATAAGGAAGAGTTCAACTAAGCATTTAGATAAATGAAGAATAGAACAAGAATAATGACCAAAAGGATGAGGTTACTACCCCCTTAAAAGAAATGTTTTAAACATATGCAAGGTTACACCTAATAGGGTCAACAAAACATGCAAGGGTCACAACTATGAATAAACCAAGTAGGAGAAACATTAAGTGGAAACATACAATTCAAAATCGTAGGAATCCTAGGGGTTTGCCTCATGCTTGCTTTCCTAGATGCCATTTTTGGTGCGATGACACTCAATTGCATGTGCCCCCAAATACCACAACCATAACACCAAACTCGATCTCTTGGACAATATTTTTTGAGGTGGTCCTCTATACATCACTTGTAGAAGTAGTGCTTCCTCAGCTAGTTCCACTCATGTCAAGTTGTTGACTTTTTCTACTAGTTGCCATAGCTCTTAACCCTCTTGTCATCATAAGAATGCTTATTATCCTCCCTTTCTTACTTTTTTCTAGCTATAGTGCATCAAAGTTGGATCTCACATCCTTCCTTACACACTTTTATAAATATGGAATACAAGTCAGGTGATGTGAATCCCATTAATAACTCTCGTAACCTATTCTTGAGACGCAGAAGAAAATGATGTGTCTTCAGTTCCTCACTTGACTCCACCTCTAGTGTAAAATGAACCAAGTCATGAAACTTGTTGTAGTACTCCTCTACCAGCATACTATTCTGGCAAAGTGTCAAGAATTCCTTATATCTCATGAGGTATAATCGCTTAGGGTAAAAGCAAAGTCTTAGAGCTACCACAAATTGCTCCCATAACTTGGGGGTATCATCACTCATTGTAGCCCTTACCACTAGTAGTTAACCTTGCCTCTCAAGTAGGAAGTTGCAACATCCACCCATTTGCTCCGCGGGGACACATATGTGGAAAACACATACTCCAAGGTGCGTACCCATTCCTCCAAGGCATTTAGATCCTCTTGTTCTTCAAGTGTTGGAATGTGGTCATGTAAGGATCTTCTCAACCATCCTTCAAGGGTAGGCGAAGCAATTTCAGTCAACAGTTATCGTGTCTCCTCCTGTTATAATTGCCTTTCTAAGTAGGCCACAATAATTTCCATGCATTACTCAATACACTCGATAAGATGAATGTTTTCTGCCATTGATCTCTTAAGGACAGACTATTTCAAAACAAAAGCCAAGTTAATCAAACATAGGGACCACATAATCATTCTGCCTTATACATAGAAAATTACTACTCCTACCCCACACTCACTCACAAGCTACACTGGATTTTGAAATTATTAGCTATCTTCAAAACA
Organism: Tamarix chinensis; assembly: GCA_030549775.1. NCBI lineage: Eukaryota > Viridiplantae > Streptophyta > Magnoliopsida > Caryophyllales > Tamaricaceae > Tamarix > Tamarix chinensis. The sequence goes on from CM060174.1 coordinate 29,465,605, forward strand.
AAGAAAAATTGATGATTCAAAAGGAGTCTTGAATAAAGGAATTCAATTTCAAAAGAACTTAATCTCAAACAAGAACCACCAGTCCCTAGCTTAGGGTTTCTGCTAGGAAATTTAAAATTATGGGGATTCTTAACATAATTTTCTAAGATAATCTTGTGTAGTTAAGTTAAATTTTAAATTTTGAAAAAGGATTTTAGAGAACTCTGGTATCAATCTGTGATATCAGCATAACAATTCTTAAAAAATATAAAATATTTAAGAAATGCTCTAGTACCAATATATAACACCCCTCCCCTTTTTACTATAAAAAACTTTCATTTGAAAAATATTGCAGAGAAGTGGAAATACAAATCCAACCTATGAAAAATGAGGTGTTACCACCATATCTAACACAATATGGGCACCCCACTGCCTACCTTGCGCTAGACACAAGACTAAGTATCCAACTAATCAAAAGTATAAGAAAAACTAGAGTGTGCAAGATAAGAAAATATTTTTTTACAACCTAGAGCTACATAGGCCTAAATATGTATAAGATACATACAAGTAAGATAAATTGCCTAATTGAAGAAAATTGATTTCATCAAGAGTACACCATGGGCACTTGAGGACCACAAGAAATTCTTGGGTAAAAGCCTACATTCAACAACCTTTGTTTTCTAAGAGGATGGATCACTCAATGGTCGTCTTCAAGAAACCTACAGCCAACCTCCTACTCATGGATTGAGTAGGGAATTGCAATAATAGCCCCATTAGTATTCACATATATTGAGCAAACCAATATGCCACCATCATGTAGATCTTGGTACAAGCAAGATCCACACAACATACAAATGGCACAACTTACTGGAATGTGCATGCAACTTTCCTATTGGATCAATCATGTATAGTCACATGGGTCACACAAGATATGAGTGGATCTATTTAATCATGTGTAATTATAATCATGTCCGCATACAAGAGTATATAGACTTTTGGCATGTATACTATCTATTCACGGATCATGAGATATTAGATTATCCATTCAACAATAAATAAAGTATAACTTACATAGTGATGAGAAAAAAAGAATTCATGTATAACTTCCAACCATGGATGAATCGTAAATGTAATAATAATAGAGTAGGGAATAAATCATGGAACCATTCTAGAATATAGGCATGTACCAAAATAGAAATTCTAGAGGAACATGCGATTAACATCAAATTCCAAGTAGGTGAGAACAAGTTATACAACATATTCATAGCTTAAACAAGGTGTGAGCTCTCAAGTATACATAAAGCAAAGTGGATGCCATATTAAATAACCATAATCATACAACATAAGTTGGTTGGTTGCTTCCTCCTTAAATCTCATTCTGGTCATCATCTTACTTTAGATAAAATGGAATTTTATTACCAAATCCTTGAGCATTGAATATATAAGTATTTAACCCCAAGTTCTTTGAACAAGATAGGATTATTCCCCATAATCTCTCAATACCATGGAAGCCATCTAAATAGTGTACATAAAGACCTAACTCATGCCAAGGAAACCTGAAGGGCATAAGTCTGGGTTCTTGATAAAGTAATGTGGACAAAAGACATGGCTCATGCAAAGGAAACATAATGGACATAAGTTTGATTTCCTACTAAAGTAACAAGGACAAAGTCCATAACTATCCTATGGTGACTAGAATTTTTAGTATCGATACCCTATAATACATCATTAATATCTAAAGTAGGAAAGGAACAAGGATTTACAAAGATACCAAGATTAACAAGGATCCCACCCGAAGGTAAATATTGCCCTAAGGTAGACTAACCTCTGGTAGCTATTCAAGGATCGAATAATCTATACCTTTTCACAATGGTCATTCCACTTTAAGTTATTAGTGTCTTCTTAGATCAGAAATGTCATTTCATAGAAAGGCCCACAACAATATCATACTAAGCCTATATGTCTTTTTCATTTAACACACCCGTATAGGGTTTTCACATCAACCAATGTTTCCAGTGAGAGTCTCTTCAATAGATTATTCCATTATACAATCCATTATGCCAAGGGGTGAAATTATCAAATGAGAATAACACCCATCAAAATCCAGGCCAACCATTAACTTTCCATTTATTTCCTTGTTCACAATTCAACTCTAGCTCATGCCAAGATCGAGACCATAGTTCATTATTCAATCATAGACTTACCTATTTATTAAAGGATGTTCTAATTAAAATCCTAAGGTCAAAGGTGAAGGTCCTATTATAAGTCAACTAGAGTCTAGTCCTAATTTAAAACTATCTATTTACTTAGTTCATAGCTAAGTGAAAACAACTAATTATACATAAGGTCAACTCGAGCCATTGTATATGATTGTATTATTTTCTTTTATCTTTGCTAAGTCATTTCACTTATGAGGTTCTCATTTTAAGGTCATGATATAAGTCAATAGAGGTCTATTATCCATCCTTTTGAATCTAGTACTAACCCTAAGGAGGGTCCATTTTTAGTCATTTGATCATTTATTCATGTTATGTTTAAATGAAAGCCTAAGGTAACACTAAGGCCAAGCATTGAATGATTTATTTTTATTACCTTTAATCCATTATTTAACTTCATTAATCTCAATAATTTCACAGCTTTCAGTCTACTAGGTCATTATCCAATTATAAGAAGTTCAATCATCACATTCAAAAAGAAAAACATGCAAGAAAAGTAAAATTAACCGAGACTAGTCGATTTGTTTTAAAATTAGTCCATAGGTCTCGCTGACAAGTCGATTGGTTTCAAGGAAAACAAATTATTTAAAACGTTGCCATGATGTTGGAAAAGGTAGGGGCCCCACGAATGGAACCCTTCAGTACTACGGTATTGAGTAATCTTTTAAATATAAACTTAAAAAGAGGTTCGCAATGTCATACATAATACTACATACATTCGTACATAACCATAGGTATAAACATGATATTCGGATCCATTTATTCACACATTCAACAATTCAATCAGATATTAATAGTATATACGCAACATTCACTTTCATACATTCGCATACTTAACAAGTCAACCAAATATTAATAGGCCATAATGAATAATCGATATATTTCGGGCTTTAAGGCCATTGGTCCATCATTAATCAACCACCTCAATTATTAGTATTTTTCCATAACTTATTCACATCCAAATCAAATTTTATTGAGCTCGGGACCCCCCACTATTCTGGTCGGTGGATCGGAATATAAATATATATCATCCAGGGCAAAACATCCTGGGTCACTATTATATCTGGTGGATCGGTACTCATAATATATAATTCAACTAGGCCCGGCTCATTAATATTTCACTTTAATAATTAGTGTTTTTCCTTTTTAATCAGCACAACAATTCCATTTATTTGCCTCGATAGGGAGATCAAGATTCCGAGACACAAAGGTACACCAGTCGTACTGATGCATAAAAGCTACTCAGTACCCTTCAACTAGCAACCCAGGGACGCAAAGGTACCCTGGTCGTACTGGTGCATAAAGCTAACTCAATACCCTACCGATAAGGACACCTAATCCTTAAGTATGTATACCCCCTAACTAGGTCCGTAGAGCTAGATAGAGTAGATATAGGGCCTAGCTGGGGCACAAAGGCACACCAGCAAATACCAAATATTCATGGGTTAAACCACGTCTTTAGGGTAGCAACCCCTAAAGAGCCACCATTCCCGATCTCGAGGTCTTTCACTTTAAGTCTTAGTGTCTTAATTAATGGTGATCACAAAAGCACAACAATCAGATAATTATCCAATTTTATTCGTTCAAATATCATCAGAAATTTCTTATTCAAATGGTCGTCCAAGGTAACACAGAAGACTCATTAAGGCCGTCCTAATCTCATCTAATTTGAATTAGAATTTATTCTCATGATTCTTAATAATCATTAAATACTCCTATCTCGCTGATCAGCGTTATTTGAGTCATATTACGAATTTCCACAATCACAACGACATATTAGATACAAACTACTCATTTACCCTTCTCCATTATTAAATTTACCAAATTACCCTTTGGTTATCTAAATTACCAAATTGCCCTTCTTAATTGTCATGATTACCAAACTACCCTACTCCATTATCAAAATTATAAAAATAACCTCTAGTCAGTTAAATTACCAAATTACCCCTCACATTTATCATATTTACCATTTTACCCTTCTCCATTATTACATTATCAAATTACCCTCTAGTTATTTAAATTATTATTCTACCCTTCTCCATTATTATAATTACCAAGTTACTCCTTTCCAATTTTCACTTTTACCCCTTTTATTTACAAAATTACCATCTTACCCCTTTACTTTTAAATTTACCATTTTACCCCTTAACTTCCAAAAATTACCATAACACCATTTCACTTATAAGGTTACCATTTATCCTTAATTACGAAATTACTAGTTTACCTCTTTTAATTTCCAAATTACCATTTTATCCTTTAATCACAAAATTACTATATTGCCCTTTAATTACAAAATTACAATTTTACCATTTTATTATAATATTACCATTTTACCCTCTTCTTACAAAATTACTAATTTACCATTTAATCATAAAATTACTATTTTACCCTTTATTCACAAAATTACCATTTTGCCTCTTTAATTATGAAATTACCATTTTACCCCCCCCCCCTTACTTCCAAAATGACCAATTTATCCCTTACTTCCAAAATTACCATTTTATCCTTTCATTAACAAATTTACTATTTTACCCTTACCTCCAAAATTACGATAGTACCCCTTTTAAATTGAGAATTACCTTTTTGCCCTTAGTATACCACTTATATTAAATTATTATTATTACTTCATAAAATATTAATATTAACTCCTCATCCACCACTCTTATAATTAATATAATATTATTAGCACCCATATATATATTAGGCCATATTCTTGTACAAGATACCTTATTAAAATCCCCTTAAACTTCCAAAATATTAATCATACATTAAGAATCACAATAGCATAATATAACATGGTTAATACTTAACATTTTCATTAACAACCAAACTCTTATCCTAAATAAGATTTCCATACATAGCAATAAGCTATCATGCTTCCTTTTCGTCAATCAACACAAGAACCACATATATCATATTAAACAACATAAACCAAGCATAATAATATATTAAAAATCCTAATGTGCTAACATACGTTAATATATGCATTTAAGGGGGATTTAACGATTACCTCGATTTTCGTAAAAATAAACCTTACCGGTATTCCGGTTTAAGGTTCAAGCTTGATTTATCAAAACTAATACCTAAAAATAATTCAAGACTTATTACATCAGAAATTATGAAATCAAAATATAAGGCTTTAACAATTAATAGAATAATTAACTTAAAATATAATTATACCTTAAAATTATTAAACAAATAGATCAAGAAATGCAGAAATTCATGTTGCTAATGCAGCATGAGCTGCATGCAAAGAATTGGGGAGGAGGGGCTCGAAGATGGTGGGGAAGGATAGGTATTTACGGGTTGGTGGTTTGGGGCTAAGAAAAGGACATGATGGGGAAGGATTTGAGGCAAGGGAATGCTGCAGAAGTGTAGAGGGGGTGTAAGTGGTGGTCGAGGATGGGTTGACGGCGGCGGCGGCAGAGAGGCCTCGAAGAGGGGCTACCGAGAAGGGGTCGAGATGGAGGCTAGTGAGGAAGGAAAATGGGGAGGGAAAACGAGGGCCTGTGGGTGGTGGTTTCGGCCAAATGAGGATTGGGGTGGTAGAGGGAGTTGCAGGGATTAATGTGGTGGCTCGGGTAACAGCATAGGCGGCGGATCAGGGCTACACAGGGTGGTTGCCGAGAAGGGAGAGAAAAAGAAGAGAAGAGGAAGAATGGGGTTGCGGGGTGGCTCGATGGGGACTGTGATGGTTCGGGGGTGAGGTAGAGGGTGACTGGGGGTGGTGTAGGTAGCGTTTAAGGTGGCGGCAGCGGCAGAGTGGTGGCGACGAAACAAAACAGAGAGGGCGAGAGAAGGAGAAGAAAGGAAAGAAAAGAGAGGGTCGGGGAGCATAGGAAGGCTTAGGAAAGTGCGGAATGGGGCAAGGAAGGAAGAAGATAAAGAAGAGGAAGAGAAGGGAGGGGATAGGTAGGCTCGAGGGTGGCGTAGGTGGTAGGGAGATGGGAGTTGCGGGGATAGGAAGAAGGGATGGCGACGACAGGGAGAGGGAGAAGGACACAGGGATGGTGGGACCGAGATGGTGCAGAGAAAACGATGAGAGGGAGACAAGGGGAGGTCAACGTAGGAGAGGGAGTTGCAGGCCAGATGGCAGGAGCCAAGATTCTCGCCAATGATGGAGGAAGAAGAAAGAAAGAAAGAAAGAAGAAGAAGAAGAAGAAGAAGAAGAAGAAGAAGAAAGGGAAGGGGAGGGGATGCAACGGGCGAGCAGACCAGCCGAAGGAAAGAAGGAGCGGGTCGGCCCGGTCGAGGAAGAAAGGAAAGAAAGAAGAAAAAGAGGCGGACGGGCTCGACGCAGGAGAAGGCAGAGGAGATAAGTGGGCTAGCAGCCCAAGGTGCAGGAGGGGGAAGAGAGCAGGCCGCCCAGCCGGCGGCCCAAGGAAGGAAGGAAAAAAGAAAGAAAAGAGAAAAAGGAGAAGAAAAAAGGAAAAGGGAAAAAGAAAAGGAAAATGGGGCAATTAAAATAATTTAATTTATAAAATAATAAAATTTAATATTTATGGGTAATAATTTAATTTAATATAATTAAAATATAAGGGTTTAAAAAGGATAAATTTTAGTAAGATAATGGTTTGAACAATTATTTAAATAATAAGAGTATGATAAAATAACAAAATATTTATTTTAATTTATTAAATATTTATATTCAATTTTATATACTCAAAAATACACAAAATAATTAAATTAAAAGATTTAAAGGCTAATTTATCCTAAATAAAATTTATTTATTGAAATATAGGCCTTTAAAAATTCGAGGGATTACAATATTATCATATAAATACCCCATATAAACTTGTTATTTAAGGAGGATAGTTGAATTGAGTTATTAAATTGAGTTTTCTCTCGTTGAAGCCCTATATGAGTTTTTTTATTCTATGTTTATGCTATTTATGTGAGTCATAAACCAATCCCTTTATAAATTATTTTATTTGTGTGAGTGATAATTTAGAAACCCTATATACCTTTATTGTGTTGGTTTATATAGGGTTATCTAGTAAAATTTACTATATGTTTCTTCATTAGAGATCATTTGATAATTATCTATATGAGGCTTTCAAAGTTAGTTTGAAAAATTATTTTTTTAAAACTTGTCATCCATATTCTTAGTTAATAATTCATCATTTGTTTATCAGTATAAAACTAAATAAAATAGAGTATTTTTAAAACTATTCATTACGTTACGCATCACAAATATAATAATTTTAATATATATTATTATAATAATAATAGTAAAATATATATTTGTATTTCTACTAATAATGAATATTATATTTCTAAATATGATGATGATGATGATGATGATAACAAAAAATCTTATAATTAACATGATATTTATATCAATGGCTATAATAATAACGATAATTTATTTTTATGATTATTACATATTTTATGATAATAGTTTTCTATATCATTATACATGTTATGATAAAAATTACTGTGATAATCATAATAATAATAATAATAATAATAATAATAATAATAAATCCCAAAAATCAATTTATTAGTTATGTTTAATTAATAACAATTAATGTGAATACAATTTCTAAATTGAATTAATATAGCCCAAACTTGATAAGACTCAAAGTCTGTAAATCTAAATTCACCCAAACCAAACCGGATTAGACAACCCAATAGGTTAAACCTAAGCCTAATATGATATTTTTATAGCCCAAAATGACCTAATTCAATACAAATCAAACCCAAACCACAGGCATCTGAATTGGACCCAAACTCAACCCAAACCAATTGCATAGCCACCCAAGTTTAATGAAGCTAAATTAGCCTAACTTAAACCTTACCCATATAATATGTTCACCATGTTTAAGATCAACTCAACCTTCTTTAATGTAACTCAAATATAATTTATATCACCTATACATCAATTTGGACCAAAACTTTTGATCGTCTCTAGCAGACTTCTCTTGGAGAAATAAAAGGCACATTTTTTGTGATTGTTGGCATTGAAAAACTATTTGGACTTGTGCTTTTGAAGGTCTTTGATTTAAGGCCTTTGGTTCAAGAAGCATAATAAGGCATACTAGCTTCTCAGCAAAACTTTTTATAGTGTTTAATGTAACTAATTTTTTTTTGGACAAATTGTTTGATTAACCAACCAAGTTTTGAAGGAGATAGTGTTGCATATGGGCGGCTCTAATTTTGTAGATAGGTGATAGGTTTGAGTCACCAGTGTGAGTTTGAGTTAAAGGCCTATTTTTTAAAAAGATTGGGTTTATGTTTTTTCATGCCTTCAAGTGTAGAATGTTGCTTTGTAATGTACATGCAAATATTGATCGTTTTTTATGGTATATGTGTTATCTTAAATGTCAAAAAAAAATTACACATATATGTAAACGATATGGGACTTAACATCGGAGTCTACACATCAACATAAGACTTGAGTAAGAAAATACAACGTCCTAACCAATTTCTTATAATAGAATTAACTAAACCAGCAGGCACATGTACAAGCCAAGCTGACTGGTACAAGTACTTTATTTTGTACTATCCCATCATCTTTTCCTAGAAACTTTCTTATGGGAAAGCAATATGGAGAAGCAGGAAATGCAGATTTCACCTCTAATCGCAGCACAAGGGGCTTCCAAATGAACACATTATATAACTGTTCATGCCAAATCATCAGCTTGTCTCCTTGTCAGCCGCGCATATAGACCATTATTCAAGAGAAGCTCTTTGCGGCTGCCAACCTGCCGTGAGAAAAAGGAAAAAGGTGAGGGCAGCGGGTGTGAAGAAAAAAACATAAAAAAATGAGTGTCATCTAAGGCGCATTGTGCAATCCAGTTAACGTTGGCGATCATCTACATCAAGATCAAGCAACGAGTACAATGAACGTAAGAAAGAGCTTGTGCCAACATTGCAATTGCATTGTATAACGAATTTACGGTCCATGACCAAGTCAACTGAGTTCCGGCCTAGTAGAGCGAGATATAGACATCATGACAAGAGAGAGAGTAGACGAATGTGTTTTGTTGACAAGTGCTGGGGCTTATGTGACTCGTGTATTATTCATATTGTGATGTGGAGGGATGTGCCTATTGGTTGGATCCTTGAGTGGTTTTTCTAGCTTCGTTAGTGACTGGGCTGGGGATAGTGATCCAATTTAGTGGCTGGTTAAGACCCATAACAGTCAACACCAGAAATCAGTTAAGAGTTAAGATTTATAACAGTCAAGACGAGAAATCAACAGAAAAATAAATAAGAATGACCGCCAAATTCAAAACAAAGGCGTTCCGCCAACTTTAGCTGTATTACCCACCTCCACAACTCGACCGCCGTCCATCACCACTATTCTGTCCGCAGCTTGTACAGTAGAAAGCCTAAAATGATGTGCCAGTAACTTATGCACCACGGTAAGCATCAGAAAAAAAGCATAAATAAATCAGAAGTATGATTTAAAGCACAGACCTGTGTGCAATTACAATGACACTTCGCCTTTTCTGCAAGTCGCTTTTCGCTGCATGTAGAACACCCTGCAGAATAAAATCATTGTATACCCTGAGTATAAAGTTACATCACATTTTTTTTAAGTTCTCCTTTCTCTTCCGTTTCTTAGATACCCAACCTTGACATTGTGTTCGCTTTCTGCATCCAAAGCACTGGTGGCTTCATCTAGGATCAAAATTGTGGGGTCCCTGAGAATAGCCCGAGCAATGGCTATTCTCTGCTTTTGTCCACCGCTGAGCAGATCATCATCGACAATTGTCTGGTATCCATTGGGTAGGGATGAGATGAAATCATGAGCAAAGGCTTGCTCGGCTGCCCATACTACATCATCCTGGTTAACAGCTCTGGGGCATCCATACTTTATATTTGAACTGATATCTGTTCTCCAAAGCCGAGGTTCCTGTTATGATATTTGTTAAAGCGGAAGGGCTCAAAGATGGATTCCCAATTTGCTAAAGGTGGGATGTAAGCAAGGATAACCTGGCCAACATATCCAATCCTTTCTCTGAACCATTTGATGTCAATTTCTTTGAGAGGGAAGCCATCGATAAGAATCTGAAAATGAAGAATAAACAAAACTAAAAGCAGAGTTTGTGTCCGAAAGCAAGCTAACAAAATGCAAACACACTCTTTATGAAAACTGGAGAGTGCATCCGAGATGCAAAGCATTGAAGCTTATTAACATAAATTTTGCTGATGATCTTCTCCTGTTTTGCAGAGGAGATGTCCAGAGTGTCATTAGCCCTATGGAGTCCTTCAAGAAGTTTTCTGTTATGTCTGGTTTGATTTTTAACCCTCCGAAATGCAGTGTTTTCTTTCGAGGGATGAGGGATGATGTTAGATTGTCGATTCTGGCTTACCTTGGCTTTCTTGAAGGTTCATTTCCCATTACCTATTTAGGGCTGCCACTTTCATCTGCCACTTTCATTTGCAGCCGATGTTCGATAAAATCACAGCTAGGCTCAGGCATTGGAGCACCATTTTTCTCTTTTATGCTGGTCAACTGCAACTAATTAAATCAGTCCTATTTAGCATCCAATTATACTTCATTCAGGTCTTTTTGCTGCCTTAGAAAGTGTTAAATCAGTTCATTGGCCTATGCAGGAACTTCCTGTGGTCTCGGAAGATGAGTATTAGGAAACAAGCTCCTATATCTTGGAAACATATCTGCTGTCCGAAAGAAGAGGGAGGTCTTGGCCTTTTAGATCTTCGTTTATGGAATATATGTGTTTTAGGGAAATTGCGATGGAATCTTGCCTCAAAGAAGGACACACTATGGGTAAAATGGGTACATGCCATTTATCTTAAGCAGACTTCAGTGTGGGATTTTATTCTGACAGCTTACACATCTTGCCTTTTACAAAAAATCTTGCAAACAAGATCTGTATTACAGGCATATGTCCATGATTGTGTTGAGAGGAAAGTTGAGTCTTTCTTAAAGCTGCTTATGAAGCTTTGAGCATCAAACATGTAAGGAAGAGATGGTCGCGTTTAGTGTGGAATTCTTTATCTATTCCAAGGTCTCGGTTCCCAATATGGTTGGCACTAAGGAGCAGGCTTCTAACAAAGGATCAGTTATTGAAGCTTGGCATAGAGGTGGATGGTACATGTGTATTTTGTCTTCAACATATGGAGACACGTGATCATTTATTCTTATTTTGTCCATGCACTTCTATTGTTTGGTGCAAGATAAGAACTGCTGCAAGAAGAAGTGATGTTATTCAAAGCTGGGATCATGAGGTCAAGGGTTTAGTGACTCAGTCGAGACAGAATTCTTGTAAAGTGTTGGGGGCTTTATTTGTATCCTATATTGCTACTATATGGCATGAGAGGAATCTAAAAGTTTTTCAGAATTGTTCTAGAGATAGCTCAACTATTCAAAGAGTGATTATGCTTAATGTGGCTACGAGGATGGTTCATCCATATATGCAGAATAAATATGCTAGGGGTACAATAGCATTGAGTTCAGCCTGTCTCCTCTCTCCTCTCGCCTCTCTCCTAGGGTTTGAGTGAGACATGCCCATGGCTAGGAAGAAGAAGTCCCCTTCTTCCCTTTCTGGTAAACAGGGGTGTTTGATGGCTTCTAGTCCTGCGGATGCTATGGTTTCACAATAGCAAGCATCTCAGGTACCTTTAGAAATTAATATTCAAGGTGATTTGATGCCAGGGAACTTGGAGAATGTTTTGTCTGATGTGGATATTGCCTCTGCTGGTGTGGATGACCCTGAGCTAATTAAAACTCACCCGAACACTGGCTCTTCGGTTCTCCATTCAGTGGCAAATCAGGTTGAAGGGGACTTGGGGCGTCCGAATCAATTGGTTCATAGCAGGGGCAAGGGTGTGCAGATGGAAAATCCTAACCAGCCAATTACTACTATTGATGAGAGGAAATTTGTTTGGGATCAACTGGAAGATCCCTCCCCTTCTGGTGCTCCTTCCTGGAGGGATATTTTGGCAGGGAACCAGAATCCAAATCAGGGTGAAAAGCTGTCTTTTGTTCCTCCATCCAAAGATAATGATTTGATGAGGGTCAAATTGGATAAGAAGGAGGTGGATTCTAAAGCAGAGTTATGGGCTAATACTTTGGTGGGATATGTGTTTGGTGATTCTCCAACTTATAATCAAATTAGTGGGTTATGTTCATGCTCCTTGGAAAGAGGTCCCCTTGCCTTAAGTAATGCTACATGCTTCGAGGTTTTTCTTGTTTAAGTTCAAAAGTATAGAAGATGCATCTTTTATTCTTGGGCAACTTTGGACATTCTTTAATAAGCCTCTTGTGTTGAAGCTTTGGCATAGGAGGATGAAGATTGACAAGAATGAGATGCAGGTTGTTCCTCTATGGATTAAATTCCCTGACTTGCCTCTTAAGTATTGGGGCCATTTTTTTTTCTGAGCAAAATAGCAAGCGCAGTGGGAAAGCCTCTGTGCACTGATGCCATTACTTTTTCCAGGGAACGCGTGTCTTTCCCTAGGGTGCTAGTTGAGATTGATATCAAAAAACCACTCCTGGACTCTATGGTTATTGTTGATCCTGAGGGAGGTGAGCTCGTTCAGAAAATTGAGCATGATTGGAAGCCATTTTACTGCCACTTTTGTGATATGTTTGGTCATGATGCTCCCAATTGTAAGAAACAAAGGGCTATTAACAAGACCTCCAAGGATAATGGAGGAGACTGGGTGGTTGTTAGGGACCACAAGAAAGGTAAGGAGAATGATCTTCTTATTGATGATGGCAAGGTGGGCAGTGCTGCTGATGTGCCTTGTGTGACTACCACTGGTAACTTGCCTCTGTAGTTGGGGCTAGCACTAGTATCCAATGATCTTAGGGAGGGTTTGCCAGAGATTTGCAGCAAAATTTGCAAGGGCCTATTCATCCTGGGGTCAGTACTGACCCTGTCTTGTCCCCTGGGGTGAGAATTATGACAAGGAATCGATCTGCTAAGGTAATCCAAGATTGTCCAAATGGGGGTTCGGGTTCTATGTAGAAGCAGTATGCTAGGAGAGGTGCTCAACACACTGATCCTGGTGGGCATGATTAGTTCGTGGAATGTCCGTGGCTTGAATAAGGCTTCCAAGTATAAGAAAGTTAGTCATTTTTGTAGGAGTAATGCTTTATCCTTAATTTATTTTTCGGAGACAAGAGTAAAAGAGAATAAGTGTAGTGGGGTCTTAAATAAAGTTAGGCGAGGATGGGATATCTTAAATAACTATTCTTAGCACCTGAATGGGAGGATTTTGGTCACTTGGGACCCTTGTGTGTGGAACATCTTAGCCATTAGCATGTGTGATCAAGCCATTCTTTGTGAAGTAAATCACTTGGGAATTTTTCCTTTCATGTGGGTTTCATTTATGCTTTAAATAGTGGTGTTGAGAGGAAGAGGCTATAGAATTGGTTGAAGCAGCATAGAATTCTTGGTTCTCCTTGGATTCTTATGGGAGATTTCAATGTGGTTCTATCCTATAGTGAGAAGTTTCAAGGTAAACTGTTGAACGCCACCGATATGAAAGACTACCAGGATTGTTGTTTAGAGTTGGGGTTGACTAATTTACAGGGGCAAGGCTCCTTCTATACTTGGTCAAGTAAACGAGGGGGTGATGCTGAAGTCATGTGTAAATTAGACAGAGCTCTAGTTAATTTGGAATGGTTGGTATCTTTTCCTTCTTCTGTGGCTGAGTTTCTTAGCCCTTTGGTGTCAGATCACAGCCCGATAGTTGTTAATCTTCAGGTGTGTGCTATCCAGGGTAAGAAGCCTTTTCGATTTTTCCATTTTTGGACTAAAAACGATGCTTTTTTACCTCTAGTGCGCTAAGCTTGGCACCAACCTTTGCAAGGCAATTTCCTGCTCAGATTTATGTCTAGCTTGCAAATGCTCAAGAAGGACCTAAAGCAGTTGAATCAAGACAAATATGGTTCTATTTCTCAAAAGGTTGTTGCTGTGAGCCTGTGAGAGAAGAGGTGGTTGTTCTTCAAAAGAAATCATTGTGTGAACCTTCAGAATCCCGTCTCAGAGATCAATTGAAGGTTCTTTAGAGCAAGTATGCTCATTTATTGGATTGTGAGGAAATGTTCCTTAAACAAAAAGCTTGTATTCAATGGCTGCATTATGGGGATTCAAATCATAAGTTATTCTATGCAAGAGTGAAGGAGAGGCAAAAGCAAAAAACCATTGCTTTTCTGCTAGGAGAGAATGGCAAGGAGGTAAGGGGTGCTCAGGAAATTCAGGATGCCTTCATTAACTATTATAAGCAGCTTTTAGGCACTGATTCTCATTCTGTTGGGGTTCTTAACCCATCTGTTGTGGACTAATCTTTGACAAGAGATCAGTAGTTAGCTTTGAATGCTCCTGTTTCCAAAGAGGAGGTCAAAGCAACTGTGATTTCAGTTGGTGAAACTAAAGCCCCAGGTGTGGATGGCTATACAGCTGGGTTCTTTAAGAAAAGTTGGGATATTATTGGTGATGATTTATTCATGGCTGTTAGGGAATTCTTTGCTACAGGCTTCTTGCCTAGCAAGGTAAATATTACTTCTCTAACTCTTGTGCCAAAAAAGCCTAATCCGCAAAAGTTCATTGATTTCCGACCTATTGCATGTTGTACCATGCTCTATAAGATTATTTCGAAGATACTTACTTAGAGGCTTCAAGGTAACATTCCCTCAATCATTGATTTTGCTCAATTTGCTTTTTTAAAGGGTAGAAGTATTGGTGAGAATGTGGTGTTGGCTCATGAGTTGGTGAGGAAGTTTGCTTGCAAAGGGGTCTCTCCGAGATACATGTTAAAGTTAGAGCTCCAAAAAGCCTATGATATGGTCAACTGGAGTTTTGAAAAGAATATTTTGCTTCTTTATGAGTTTCCTTATCAGTTTGTAAAGTTGATTACCGCCTGCTTGAACTCGATGGCCTTTTCTCTCTATTTTAATGGTGTGTTGACTCTGCCTTTTCAGGATAAGAGAGGTTTGAGGCAAGGAGATCCTCTCTCCCCTTATTTATTTGTTCTTGTCATGGACTATTTGACCAGATGTCTTAAACATTTATGGACAAATGCTTTATTCAAAGGCCACCCTAGATGCAAAGCTTTGAAGATTATTAATCTATGTTTTGTGGTTGAAATTCTTTTGTTCTGCCATGGTGATTTGAAGAGTGTGAAGTGTCTTATGGATGTGATCAGTCATTTCTCTGGGCTCTTTGGTTTGGTCTTAAACCCTCAAAAGTGTACTGTCTATTTTGGTGGTATGTTATGTGATGTTAAAAGGTCAATTGTTGATCTACTAGGCTTCCAAGAAGGTGTTTTTCCCATTACTTACCTTGGTTTGCCTTTAACCTCCTCCAGAGTTTCTACTAGTCTGATCTGGCCTATGCTGGAAAAGGCAACGGCTCATCTTAGACACTGGTGCACTGTTTATCTATCTTATGCGGGGAGGTTGTAGCTTATCAAGTCGGCATTGTTCAGCATTCAATTATATTTTAGCCAAGTAATTCTTTTGCCATGAAAGGTTCTCCATCATTTTGTGAGTCTCTATAGGAATTTTCTTTGGTCTGGGAAGGTGCATATTAGAAGAAGAGCCTTGATTTCTTGGGAGTAGATTTGTCTCCCTAAGGCAGAGGGTGGTCTTGGTTTGCTTAACCTGGGGATTTAGAATCAGTGTGCCTTGGGAAAGCTGCTATAGAATATTGCTACCAAAAGGATTTATTATGAGTGAAATGAATTCTTGCGATCTACCTCAAGAATACAAGTGTGTGGGAATACAATCCCACTGCTTATACTTCATGGCTCTTTCAGAAAATCCTTCTTATACAATCTCAGTTACAAAGCTTTCTGTAGTTTAGATGGTTGAATGGTTACCCTGAGTATAGTATCAAAGTTGTTTATGATGCTGTGAGACCTAGATTTGTGTGGCACTCGCTCAACTTGCTAAGATACAGTTTTCTTTTATGGTTGGCTTTTAAGACAAGTTGATGACTAAAGCTAGGCTTCGGGAGATTGGCATGGGTGTGTCGGATCAGTGCGAGTTTTGTCAGCATGGCCTTGAAATTCGAGACCATTTGTTTATCCACTGCCCCATTACAACTGAAATATGGAGAAAAATTAGAAGAATTGTCGGAAGAAGGGATATCGTCCAAGGGTGGCAACAGGAGGTTCATACTTTGTTGAAAAGTTCTAGGCAAAATAGTCAAAAAAAGCAAATCTTGGGAGCTCTTTTTTCATCTTATATGGCTCATGTTTGGTATGAGAGAAAATTGAGAATTTCTGAGAGCCCTAATAGTGATGTTGCTGGAGTTAGTCCATCTATTGTCATGGCTGTAGCTAGATGGTTAGTGTACCTACATTATAAGGCTAAATTCCAAAAGTGAGCCGGTTCAGTATCCAAAAGTGAGCCGGTTCAGTAGATTATATGGTTTGCTGATGTTCTTGGTTGTAATTCCTCATTTTCGAAAGTAATAAATTTCTTACTTATCGAAAAAAATAAAAAAAATAATATGCTAGGTGGATGGTTCAAATTGATAGTATTATGTATTGAGGGATGGATGTAATTCTTTCATTTCGATAGTAAATAAAACTTCTTATGGGGAAAAAAATGGAGAGTGAAGGGGAATACACTGCAAATATAATTTAGTGAAAAAGAACTGAACTCTTCGATGCAAAAGCACAGAAGCATACCTGACCAGAAGTTGGCTCATAAAGACGGAGCAGAAGATTCACAAGGGTGCTTTTTCCACTGCCACTGAGCCCAACCTAATGAAAAGACGTGTCAGCGGAGAGCTAAAACATAACTGTATAGTCAATGCAAATGATGAATCTGGTGTGGCCTTACAATTGCAATAACTTCATTTGGGTGCACAGAGATGTTTATATTTTGTACCACATGTACCTGTCAACTGTGAATATTAGCCACATGGATGGCTTGCAAAAATATGCGATCAAAAAAGCAAAAGCTGTGTATAAAAATTGTAAACATTTCTCCCACAAGAATTATAATATCGCAGAAGTGATATTGTATATCAGATATTTATTTTGGTTCCTGCTAGACTACAGCATTTGAAACCCTCTGGCCTCTGCTATTCAAACAACACGGAATTAGCCAACATAAAGTCCAAACATCCATGAAGATCCTCACATGTACGTATAAAATTAACCAAAAGGGAAATTGTAAACATCATTTGCTCTTGTTTTACGAGGTCAAAAGATTTATCTACATGATGAATCCACAAAAACATGTCAAGCATCAACTCCACTAGTAGGATCTCACAAGGAGAAAGACGACTATTTACTTTTAATTATTATTATTATCTTCACTCTCCTGTTCCACGAGGGTCTAAATTTCAAGAATGTACAAAGCTCATGTAAAAGCAACAACTCTGCTGCTAGGATACAGAGAAGCCTGGTCAAATGTTGGACCCAGGAATGGAAGAAAATTTTGGACTCCACAAGGAGAAAGTCATCTTTTTTACTTCGCAAGATCAGGGAATATAAGATATCTCCAGAAAAAAACACCTACAACCATGGCTGGGAACTATAAGATCACAACATAGGAACAAGAATAATACTCAAACCGGTCTCGTGACTAGTTTAGTCATTCATTGGCTGGATCTGTGGTTCATGCTAGCTCACTAAACATAATGAATGCTGTATCATGTTTATCATCATGATATGGATAACTGATATCATTTATTTGAAGACAAAAAAGGATACATTTCCCTTAGGCATCATCAAATTTGGTTTAATATTTTATAGGAACATTGTATTTTGACTAATTTCTACTAAATACCTTGACATTTTAATTTGTTTTTACTTGAATACCAAGCTGGTGAAAAATAATCATCTCCTAGTTCAATTTAGGTACCCAAGAGAAAACGAAAAAAATTTGAAAATACCTAAGTGGAATGATTAACAGGATACTTGTTAAATATTACACCAAATATCAAAGTATCTAAAAATAATACTCGAACCGGTCTCGTGACTAGTTTAGGCATTCATTGGCTGGATCTGCGGTTCATGCTAGTTCACTAAACATAATGAATGCTGTTTCATGTTTATCATCATGATAAGGATAACTGATATCATTTATTTGACGATAAATAAAGGCTAAATTTCCCTTAGGTACCATCACATTTGATTTAATATTTTATAGATACCTTGTATTTTAAATAATTTCAGCTAAATACCTTGACATTTTAATTTATTTTTAGTTGAATACCAAGCAGGAGAAAAATAATCATCTCCTAGTTCAATTTAAGTACTCAAGATAAAAGAAAAAAATATATACAAAAATACCTAAGTGGAATGATTAACGGGATACTTGTTAAATATTACACCAAATATCAAAGTATCTAAATAAAATTCATTCTAAAATAAACCTATTTTTATCTAAGCCAACTCTAGGCCCAACTAACTAGCCGAAACAAAATATAAAAACCATAATCTATGTAGCAAACTTCTCACCCTTCCACTCTCTTTTCCTGTCTGCAGCTTTCCCTAGCCTGTAATCCCAAAACCATAATCTAGGTAGCAAACTTCTCGCCCTTCCACTCTCTTTTCCTGTCTGCAGCTTTCCCTAGCCTGTAATCCCAAAACCATAATCTATGTAGCAAACTTCTCATCCTTCCACTCTCTTTTCCTGTCTGCAGCTTTCCCCAGCCTATAATCCCTAGCAAATCCTTCCTCTCTATTGTCGATCCCTTCCCAACCCCCTCCCCCCAAAAAAAGATCTGTTAGAACCTACCTCTTTCCTTCCCATATCCAATCCCAACCCCATTCTGATGTACTTTCTTTTTTCTGTCAGCTTGGTCAGAGTTTGATAACTGTAGTGCCTTTAATTTTGTGCAACATGTGGCTGCTGCATGTGAGGAAGTTGAAGGTGGCAATGTTCAATGAAGTTGAAGGCAGCAGCAAATGACATAGACAAAGCAGGACTGTGACATTTGATGATAACAACGGAATCCATGACATATGAGGAAGATGAACAGAGAAGCATGCTTGATGAAGACGCCCAGGGAAGCAAAGCAATGAAGACAAAGCAGAACAGTGGCCTTTGATAAATACAAAGGAAGACAGGTTGATAGATGAAAAGATCGGGAATAAAGAACAAACAAATAAAATCAAAAGATTAAGATAAAACCAGTTGTAAACCACGCCTGTTCTGTTCCACTAGTTTGATTGAGGTTGCATATCATAACTGGTTTAATATTGTAGATGGTTTCCCGTTCAAACCTGCTAGTCCAGTCTGATTTGAAAAACTATGGATAAGATAGCAATTCATTCCACCAAGTCACAAATGAAAACCACATCTTGAGTTCATATATGCAGCAATAATGTCAAGAACTAAATAGATGGAACATTTTATGTAGGCACCAGCGCAATCACACGTATGAGCAATTGTTCACTGACGGATAATATCATAAGTTAGCAAAGAATTTGAACACAGAACACTAGACAACTGACAGTCTACATGCATTTTATGTCGCATATTTTGTCTTTATTTCATCTTAGGATGTCTTAGTAAATCACTACATATTCTCCTTCCTCTCTTTATTTAATTATTTAACTCTTTCAGTTCTATTTTCTGCTTATATTTGTTAACTATTGCCTGACACAAAATGAACATTAGCATTATGATTACAACAGAAGCTATTCTGCCCAGGCTAACAATAGAATTTCATCATTTTTAAAGTAAAACTCAAATAATCATATATTGATATACATTAAGGATAAACGTGCATTGGGAATTTGTCCACCAAACTTCGACAAATAAACATCCTTGTTATACACCGCAAATACGAGTTACAAGCTAACACACGATATCCAAGATTAAAGAAACAAGAAAATAATCTGCAATATGGTAAACCCATTGACATATAGAGACACCCCTTCTTTCTTCATCTTTGGCTCGAATTTGATAATGCACAAAAAATCAATGTATTAAACAATTGCATGTGATTCAATGGCCGAACCTTCAAAAAGACAACAATTTGAAGTAAAATCAGCACTATCAACGGTACCATCAATCTCATTTGAGAAACATCATTTTTCTATTGTAAACTTCCTACTAACTTCAATGCAAACGGGATGTTCAGTGTGGAAGAATCAGATAAAGGCAGCACATAGACTTATCAGGAAACTTGACATGAGACAGCGCTTACTAGAGTGTATACTTACAGCAGTCCGTGAAGGATAACAAAATGACACATCCACAAAGTCAATATGTCCTGTGAGCTTTTGCAATTTCAATCCTGCATCAAAGCATATCCACATGATTAACAACACTAACTCTATCAAAATGATATTTCTAAAGGAAAAAATATAACACATGCAAGTCGCTGAAAATTGTCAAGTACACAACATATCGAACAAAGTGAACACATAAATAAATAATAAGGATAAGTTCCACCTAGGTACCCTGATATTTATTCTAATATTTTTTCAGATATACGGTGCTTGTATAATTCCAGTTAGTATCCTCACAATTGAATTTATTTTTATTTGAGTACCTACAAGGATACCTACAAGGAATACAAAATATGATTATTTCCACCAATTAGGTACTCAAATTAAAAATAATTCTAATGTGAAAGTGCCTAAATAGAATTATGCAAAATACAGGATACCTGAAAAATATTAAGCTTAAGGAATCTAAATGGAAGTTATTTTTAAATTAAGATGGGAAAAAAAGCTTCTGCACCAAATACAACCTAAAAATGTAATGCATATAGGAAGAACAACGTTCAATTTCATTGGTAATCAAATTAAGAAAAATGAGGCTTCACCTAATGGTAATTGACATGTAAAAGTAAGCGACAATAACCATGATTGAAATCACAAGATAACAGAGTAACAATCCTAATCCCCAAGGACATGAGAATGGATAATGTATGCATCCTCGTCTTCACGGTCCCAATCCTACCGACCTTACAAGGACCATTACCTATGACAAAAACTCCACCTTGAGCCAAAACCACAACAACTGTTGGAACTAACATGGCAAATATACCCAGAGTAGCTTTTATTGGTCAATTTGGCATGTTCATCTATGGCAATGGGTAGATCACCATCACCTTCATCTTTAACTAGCATCATCTTCATCAAACGAATCATTGATTTATCTATAGCTTTCCTAGTTGTGTTGTAGATCATAATATGATCCTTCTTGCAACAACCGTAACACATAACATTCTTAAACCTATTCTTATTCTTTGATCTAGACTTCTTGCCACCATACACACTTGTTACATGTCACTTAGTCTTAGCCTAGGAGTCCTTTTGATTTACCACCACTCAACCAATTCTCTTTGTAGCAAGGCAAGCTTTCTTCCTTATGATTCAATCAAGAGCCAATAACAAGCTCTAGTCAATGAAACCATTTCTGCACTTCTAGCGAATAGAATGACTCGATTCTAAGTTCATAGAGCCAATGCTACTTTATCTCTACATTACAAAATTCTCACTCAAGTGCTTAAACTCAAAGCATAAGAAGCATAACAACTCAATAGCTAAATTCTTATCATCTAATTTGACATCTATATTTTATAGTATTAAATTCATCAAAATGAGATTTAAGAGGTTGTTTCTCACTTATCTTCAATTTATGCAATTTTTTATTCAATAGCAAACAATTTATGGAATATTTCTTCGTGTACAAAGATTCTAAGTTGAGACATAGGAGTTTTCTCCATTGCTACCTTAAACATGACTTCGTTAGACAAGGATAATCTTTAGAGTAACTTCGTCAAATTTATCATTTTTATCAATGAAGGCTATTCGGATTTACAAAACAAAACAACAAAAAAAAAATTCTCTAATCCATTCTAAATTAGAATCATTTGTATTTTCAACTTCCACAAATCAAAGTTCACATAACAACAAACATTTCAATATTGAATTTGCAATCACCCTCTTCAATAGTCCAAGCTCTAATACTAGTTTATTAGGAATTTATCCGCAAGACCACTTCACAAACAAATTAGGGTTCAAACAAAAAATACAAAAATAGATTTTGAGGAAACATAATTAATACAATGTGTAGGAGAATATAAGAAGGATGAATCAATCCTTACAAATTCTCTCACAACATCTCTCTTTTCTCTCTCTTAGGGTTCTAAGCATAAGAAAGAAGAAGAAGAAGAAGAAGAATACATCTAGTGTAGACTTCAAACCACCTTCAATTAACTTTAAACTTGAGCACACGAACCTTCATGCTATGCACGTCAAATAAAAGTCACAAATTTTCACACATCACAACTTAATTCAACACTCAACTTGTTCTTTTATTTTTGATCAAAACACTTGGAATAATGAAAGTACCTTAGCCTCTTGATAAGCTTAATACCTAGAATATAATCATAAATAAGTTAGAATCCTAATAGATAGTAACAAATCGTATCTTAAAAGATATTATCCAATATTTTAGAAAAATAATTATTGCCAAAATCATATTACCAAATCTTGTGTCAATAATATAATCAAGAAAATAACTAAAAGTTACTAGATCTCCTATGCCTAAGCTTACAAAAAAGAAGCATGTATTTGGATTTGACCTCTTTCGAATAGTTTAGTAGTTCAAATAGTTCAGTAGTGAGGCACACATAGATTGCATCAATCTCCTAAGCTAGAGAAAAATGTAATCTTAAACATTCAAAGGCAAGAGTTTCATTTTAAACATGTCCAACAAACAACATCCATTTTTGAAACACTTAGACAACGGCATGCCAAACATAGTCGAGTAACTCAAACTCTTGGATCAACCACACACCTATTGACGAGAACTCCGAAGATAATTAGTATTCCTCTTGGGCTTGAACTTGCAAGTGAATATAGGAGCATGTATTGAAGTAGGCATCAAAGTGGGTACACTACAAATGCGCTAGTGCAAACAAAATACTAGTTAATTTGACTTGTGAAAAATAATAGTGATACCTCTAATAAGTGCTTAAAAGTTTTCTTTCTTAACTATATTAATAGAAATAAAAGTAAATAAAAATACATAGGAACTTTCTTTAAGTCTTTCTTTTTTCAAATTTGCAATATATTCTTTGCAAATGACTTCAACAACTACCATTGTTAATGTGTTGTAGATAGGTTACTTTCTTAAGTCAAACCTAATAAGGAAAGACTAAAACCACATCCATAAATAAACTTAAGTGATACTTTATTTTAAAACTAATTAACAATAGGAGTAACCCAATACAGACTTAATTATTGGTTTAACTGTACTTTATCAATATGAAATTTTATTTACACAAACATTCCTCCCCTCAAACTAAATAACACCGAGCCTCATGACCAAAAGACCTTACTCAATTGACTTAACTACTCAAGTTTTTACATTGACAGAGCACGTTCCTTACCTAAAGCACCAAAGTCCACCATACCTCTGATGCAGGAGCATCTATTATCCAAGATATTAATTTAGTTGTTAATTTCTCTAAGTTAGGGGGACATAAAAACCTCCTCACTTGGACTAATTTGTTTAACTAAACCCCAAGCCATGAAAGCCATGCAAAACTTCAATCCAGCCACCACCTTTTGCACCTTAGTGGCTCATTTTTTTGGCTTAAATGGCTCACTACCCAGCCAAGGATAGGCTACAGTTCAAGTCTCACAATAGCAGCCCCAACAGCACTTTTCTGGGCAGATGTGGGCACTAGCAGCAGCAACAGCTATAAGTATCATAGGGGGCAGGCCTTTTTTGGAAGAAAAGAAACCTATGCTTAGGCTATGATGGCACTTTAAGCTTGCAGCAGAAAAGTTACTTTCTGCTTTATGCTTTTAATAATGTTTTAGTCTTTAGCATAAAAGCTACTTTTACTTTTTACTTTTAATGATGTTTTTAGCTTAGCTTAGCTTATCAACTTGTAAGGAGCCTCCCAAGTCAGATGTAAGACATTGGGAAGGTCCCAAACAATTCTGATTTCTTTGTTTCAGCTAGTACAAAGTCAACTTTAGTTTTGGTTAGGATTAAACTAGTTAAAGTTAGTCTCTTTGACAACTAACTAGTTTGATTAGTTAACCAAACCAGTCCTTTTTTGTTGAGTTGTATTACAACTAAATGAGACCCAACACTCTCCTATAAGTGTTGGGTTCACACTTGAATGGAAAAACAACTCTGAATTTGGCTATCTTATTTCTCTCAGCAGAAATCAGTCACCTTCAACTCTAGTGCATGAGTTTGAAGTTTGAATACTAAAATCTCACAAGATTTATCCTAAGTGTTGAAACCTTAGGTGGTTCTTGTTAGTATATGATCTAAGGAGGTACCAAAGATCATATTCAACCCATTTTCTTCACCCTCTTCTCTGTTTTCTTATTTAGTTATCCCCCATTGATAACAACCTTCCTAACTTGACCCAATTTGTATTGGCATATGCATCAACCTCAAAAATATCTTCCTCTAAGTTAACTCTGCCTTTTCAATAGAGTACTTTAACAAATTCCATCGGAGATTTTGATAATATTTCTATTCCCACCTTGTGTCGGTTAGGAAACATGCTCTAATACCACTTGTAGTAATTACAATCGAGTCTAAGCCAATCCCAATACAAAAGAAACTAAGACCATATAAATATATATAAGCTAAAATGAGGTTCCATCCTAAAATCAAATTGGCAACAAAAGGAGTAACCCACATATTGGTTATTTCCTCTATTTTAATAATGTGGGACTTAGTTCACACCTAACATTTTCACGAATAGCTGGTGAGAGAAGGCATGTTGTTGTGAGGTGTTCATGAAAGTGGAAGAGCTTGATTACTATTTCCTCGCATTATGGTGATTGGGCAAACAATGTATTTTTTTTTTTTTGTTATAGGTGGTTGATATGATCATAGGTCTAGATTTAAGGACCAATCCTTCTACTAGAGAGGTAATGATGTGAATCCGATCAACCAATTACAAGACTCTATGAACAATGGTAATCAAACACGGTCAATACTAGCCATGACTCGATAAAACTAAGTTAAGATCAAGTCAACACAGGTCAATATCCACTTCAAATAGCATTGCATCAAGTGGATGCCAAAACAAATAATGTAAATGTAACTTAACCATAGAGATACATAATCCGTTGGAATAGGCACATCAAGAGTATGAAGCATTTTTACCCAACAAATTAGGTACCATTGGAAGCTTACAAAGATAGTATTCCAATGCACTTTATAGAACCCAAATCAGAGTTTTCTACATAGAGTTATGACTGATTTACACAAATTGTTAAGATAAATTTTTACACAAAAAATGGGTAGGGTCAAGACTTATAGGCACGAAATTCTTGAAGATTCAACCAAGCATTTCATTTAAACTATCAACCATATATGTGCACAAATATATGACTTAAAAAGAGGGTTCTACATATTGCAAATAATTCATAGAAGGTAGTATCTAGATGGTTTATAAATAATGACTTAAAAAGAAAAATAGTAGCAAATAATTCACTCCTTACTAGTTTCCAAAAAAATTTCAAGTTGATGAACATGCTGGCACAATGATGGGACAATAGGTGGAGGAGGCATACACAACACTGAGAGACATTCATGACAATTTCCAAACAAAAAACAAAAGATATTCATTTAGAAAAAAAATATATTCTACCATGCATAAGCTAATAGAGTTTAAAATATGATATGAAGGATGAGTAGTTCCACTCCAAAAAGTACACACCACCATGAGGTAGAATAAAACCATGGTCTAATTGATACAACTAAAATGAAAGCAACAGAAAACCTAAGGAAAAATGTCTCATTTTAATATCATCACTCAAAGCTCAAATACCTTTTGAAATGAATTGATCACTAGGCAAGAGATCCATCAACTGGAATACCTTCTCACTTGCCCCAAAAGACTGCATCATTGATGAAACATTATCCCCTATCCACCAAGTTGAATAAATCAACCATTCACTGTACAAGATAAATTTTGTAAGTCGCTCTGCCGTTAGATGACCACCCAAAGTAGCCATTCCTCCGATCAATACAGCCATGACCTATAAGATCAATACCACATCCCTCATAAGTTATGACTATAAGGGAAAGTAATTCACTTGATAGAAACATAGGAATCATCTTCAATGTTATTAACTCAATAAAATAATACTTGAAGGATAAATACAAGTACCAATGGAAAGTTGAATCAAGAGTTTTAATATTGGGGAGCTCAATAGAAGGTCAAGTTGTGAAAAACTACGAGCTTGCTTCTAATAAGATTTAAACCTAAATTAAAATCTTCAATGTGATATTATTGTATTATTATCATACAATCATTGTTATACTAAATTTTATACTTTTTTTTATAATTATCAAGATATTGTATTTTGATCTTATCTTATCTAATCAAAAATAAGCTAAGGAGAACAGACTCTAGGAGTTGAAAAGCTCCTAGGAGCTTAAGCTAAAAGCTATTTGAAGAAGTGTATCAAAAAGTTTCTTATAAGCTCAAAAACCTAATCATCCAAACATGACTGCAAGCTTCTTAACCGCATCAAGATTGTCATCCAAACACTACTAAAATGTGTCAACTGATTTTTTTTTATTAAATAAAATAAAATCTAGAATAGATGGTCATCCAAAATACACTAGGTCTAAAAATATTGAAGTATGTTATTCATGAAATATATGGTCAAAATCAAGTTGCACTTATTAACCTTCTCAATTATCTCATATTGGTGAAATAACAATTGTTAGTTCCTAAGAAGTGTAACTTTCTCAAGGAACATACTCTATACAAAACAAAGCCCTTGTTCACCTAGATAATTATTATATAACTATTTTCATACAAGTTGAGAATTAGCTAAACTGACATATATCGTAATTGACAAGAGAATAACGGTACAAACTGATTTTTAGCTTGCAAGTTAGCTAATATGCCATATATATCTTTCTTATAGTGTGAAGCCCTCAAAGATAAGATAGTAACAATAATTGTGAAGCAAAAACCAATGTTAAGCATAGGATTTGTTGACTTTGAATGCTTAGCAGTAAATGACTAGCAAATTTGTCAATTCTAGAGACATCCACTTTCAAATTGATGCTTGTAAGTTCAAAAGCATCAACTTTCCAAACAGGAAATTATGGCACTAATACATTATGGTTTTGGTGAAAATGCCTGCAATTTACCCAAATGTTGAGATGTGGTAGTCATAACTCTATGGTTGTCGGAGATGCTTATGAAGTACAAATTGGGTCATGCTAAGGAAAATAGCGGATTAAGATAATTACCACTGAAATAGAAAAGAGAAATGGAGGATAAAGAAGAGGAAAATATGAATGTAAGTACTCCTCAGATAAAACTTGCAACTAACACTCAAGCTACGCAACACTTGAGATAAGAGGAACAAAATTTGAATAAGATAATCAAAGGTGAGTTATTTTTCATTTATACGTGTTCTAACACTTACAGGAAATGTCATAAAGTTCTTGGTTACAACTTAAACCTAACTAATCTAACTGAGGCTAAATTCAATTAGTATATAATTTGACTAGTTGTCAAATAACACCAACTTTGTTAGTTTAGATCTAACCAACAAAAATATTCAGCCATTGATTTTTTTACCTTCCCCAAAGCATGCACTATTCATACCCCCAAGCCTTGTATGCTGACTTTGGGGTTGGTTACAAGTTTAGGGCCAATCTAGCTAAGCTAAGACTTCATTAATCTAGTTACATCCTAACATAAGCAAAATGGTGCCTAGTTTAGTTAGTGAACAAACTAGTAGTTGTCACTCAAAGCTACTTATCTAGTTTGTTTCTAACCACAAAAATGACCAGCCCCATGACTTTTGGGAATTTTCAAATTCGACCATAGCAGCCCCCATGCCCTTACAATTCTAATTTGGCTAATTCCCACAGGTTAACTAGCTAAAAAACATCATTATAATGCTAAATGTAAAAGTAGCCTTTACAAACAATCAATGTCATAACAAATACTGCCCTATCTTAAGCAGACCAGACTTGCCATGTACTTGTTCTGACATTGAATTTCAGAGCTCAAATTTGTCTCAAAAGCAGACAAAGTTCGCTGCCACAGTAGCCACTTGTAACTTCCTTTCCTTTTTTCCCTCCATTTTTGTGCCCAAAAGTTGTCCAAAGGCTGGTCAAAATGCTGCTATAGTCTGCTGCAGCTGGATTTTTATTTTTTGTGCCCCAAACATGTTCATAAAGCTGTCCAAAATGGCTGCTGTGGTTGCTGCTCGTGGGATATATTTTTCAAGTTTCCTTGGCTAATTTTTGAGCCCATTTAATGAACCATTCTGAAGTTGCAAAAAGATGTTGGCAAGAGGAGTGTTGTTGCATGGCTTAGTTATTTAGTGTTTTAACTCAGCCCGAAATAATAAGGGTTTTTGCGGCCAAAATGCTTGGGATGATTTTTGCAACACTTGGGCTTGTTTCTTTAATTGAGATACTTTTATTTGAAGTCTTAGAAACCTCCATAGCTGATGCCTCATGCCATAGTACAAACTGCACAAAAATCATCTCATGGAGCCAAAGGAGAGTGGATATTGTGGTTGCTTAAGCTGTTGCAGTCACAATCTTTCAAGGACTTCTGCACCAAACTTCTTAGGAACTTGCCAATAGAAAAAGGATAAGAACTTGTTTGGTTACCTCTATCATATTACTATCATTGAGCCATTGCAACTTGTAGGGCTGATTATGTGTGGTGGTTGGAAGCTTAAGCTTTTGAACCAAGGTGCAAGAAGCCACATTAGCACAATTTCCTCCATCAACAATGAGAGAACAAATCTTAACTAGTATTGTGCACTTGGTTTGGAAAAATGCTCCCCTTTTTTATCCATCCTCCATGACTTCCTTTGCACGCAACACCCTTCTAACCATCAACATCTCTCCAACATCAGGCGGAACCTCTTCCTCCCACTGGCCGAAGGTAGCAGCTCTTCTTCTCACTCTCAAATAGCATCATTGACCTCAACAAGTGTTATGGACACTCATTTTGGTAGTGCCCAACTCAATTTTTTTCTAAATTAGAAGGATTATTGGTTCTTCCTTTTGAAAATATTAATAAGTAAATAATGTTCATTTATGATGGATGCTCCTGCATCAACAAGAGGATACAATCAGCTTCTAATTATGGAAGAAAATCAACAAAAAAATAAATAAATAAGCCCCAACACGTAGCTACTGTAGCAGTGAGATTGGTCAGTTTGTGGAACATTATTTTGGCACTGAAATTCAAGGTTAAACACAAGTACAATAGTAGGCCTAATTGGGGAAGTGTGTTTGCAGCACTTCTATGACATTTTTTATGATTATTGAACAATAAATCAGGTCTTACAAGCAGCTACTAAACATAAGGATTTTTTTTGTTAAGTTAATGATACCTAGCTAGTAGTTTTAGCTTGTTTACTTGTAACACTTTTGCAAGTCAGATTGTAAAGGATGAGGCTGAATGCATGAAATTTTATGGTCATAACATCACTCATGAGCTGATTGTTATGATTCTCAGACGTACATTACCATTCTAACTAGCTAGCTGACCATGATCAGATGTAGACTCATTGGGAAGGTCCTTTTTCTTTGTTATTTTTTAAGTCATCCATTTAGGACATCATTACAGCTGATTCCGTTTTTGTTTGTTTCAAAC
This sequence comes from Tamarix chinensis, assembly GCA_030549775.1. Classification (NCBI taxonomy): domain Eukaryota; kingdom Viridiplantae; phylum Streptophyta; class Magnoliopsida; order Caryophyllales; family Tamaricaceae; genus Tamarix; species Tamarix chinensis. The sequence goes on from CM060174.1 coordinate 29,495,342, forward strand.
TAGCTAGTTAAAAGTGTTCTGTTTTAGTAGCTTGCTGCTACCATTCATTTTCTGTTGCCTATTTTTACGAAGGGAAGGAATCAGCTATTATTATTATTAGTGTTATTATTATCAATATTATTATTATTGCTATTGTTACTATTAATATTATTGCAATTATTATTATTTGGATTTTTCCACCACTACTATTATTATTATTATTACAACGAAAAGGACTATTATTACTACTAATATAATTATTATTATAATTTTTGGTAATTTTATTACTATTATTATTGGTATTCTCGTCATTGTTGTTTGTTGTTACTATCATCATCATTGCCATTTCTCGTCTAAAATACATGAATTTTCCTTTTATTCTTCAACCTTAAACCAACTTAATTATATGAAACGCATTATCTCGATTTTACATGGATAATAAATTTAAATTAAAATCCTAACAAACTCAAACCCATGAGGAAAAAAAAAAGATAAAATAATTGAAAATAACATAAATGCAAATAACCACACATGATTACCTTCTAAAGTGGCAAAATAAATCATCTTGACTTAAATCCAAATTGAAAATGGAATGAACGATAGAATAACCTAAACTTATTCAAACCAAATCCAATCCAAAAGATAAATAACCCGAGCTTTGGTGAACACAAAATAACCAAAACCCAAAATAAATATGATCCAAAAGAAAGGATTCTGATAGCCCACAAACCAAAGAAAACAGATAGACAAGAAAAACAAATTAGACGATGAGATGAAGATAGAATTTACTGCTCAAAAGTAAATGATAGAACCAGGAATTCGAGGACTTGGAAGCCTCCACTCACAATTTTTCCTCACTGACCGATGATCCCCCCCTCTCCCCTCTATCTCTGCTTTTATTAGCTGAGACTAACAAGAAAATAAATCACTCCTGACCCCCGCCTATGACTCAGCATATCCTGCCAAAAATCCCACGAGCCTATTATCCCTCGAAATACAAATTTAATCCCCTGCTACTGCCCTCATCCTTAGCTTAGGTACTCCATTGATCTCACCCCTTTACCCCTTCTAACATATGTAAATTCGATCAGAGGTCTATCAGATTTCCCCAACTCATCTAACCTTTAAACTATCCAACCTCTGTATGACCCAACATGAGTTAGTTGAATGATCTGAGACAGCCCAAAATGACTTGAATCCAGCCTAAAAAGATAAATGGCACAGATCCAAATTGACCCAAATCCGACATTAACTAAATTCAATAGTAATTCGGTATGCCTAATTGTCAGCTCTACAAATCACTTAAGGGGTCTTATTAGGAATCCTTTTATGTTCATCCTACGTAATTTTTTGGACTACTGGAAACAAAATGGCCAAATACCCTGCACCAAAAACATTGAACAGCGCTCATATCTTATCCTCTTAGCTTGCCCTAAGCTACACTATTGGAACATAGGTGGCTCTTGGTTGTACTGTAATGATTTGAGTAAGAAGGTGTTGTTCTTGGGGGAAAATATATTTGAGGCATGTATCCAATGAGGATAAAAGATCATGTTATGATATTAGACCTAATACTTTCAAATTCTAATCTTAGTTTCATACAAAATTGATAGCACTTGGTAGTTTCATTAACACACTGTACAAAACTAAGAACTATAGGAGTTCAATTTCAGAAACTATAGTAGTATATTCCACCCAAAGATTCATAAATCAAGAGTATAAATCAAAGATAAAGACTATCCTATAGAAAATGGCTAGTTCATGATAATTACAATTATAATAACATAAATAATAAAAATATGACAAAAATAACAATAATATTAATATTAATAATAACAATGATAATGATAATTATAATAATAAAATAATGATAATGAGGATAATAATTAATATATTAATAATGACAACAACAATAATAATATAACAGTCAGTAATTATAATTCATAATAACAATAATAACTACTGGTAATGAATAAAAAATAATTATAATAACAAAAATACAACAATAATAACTAGTAATACTAAAATAACTATAATAATAAATAATAAAAATAATGATTATAATAATAAATTTTAACAATGATTTAGAACTTTAACAAAAAAATAATAATAATTCATTAATTCTTCCACCATTTCACAATATAAGGCATATTAGATTTTTTTTCCTTTCATAGTATAAGTCACTTTACCAAAAATATCAACAACTAAATGCTTTATTGTCAGTCCTAACCTTATATTGTAGTATATCAATAAAAGTAGATAACTTTTTATCTGAACTTTAATGAGCCATAATATGCGTGAAAAAGCTAATATGCCTCATAATATGAAATGAAGTAATGATTAATAATAAAGGATCAACTAATTACTATTAATATTTTCCTTATTAATCAACATTATTAATGGTGCTCTGAACCCTCCCCCCCCCCCCCCCGAACTTAAGATTAGATTTGTTTCCCCAATTTCCAATTCAGAGAGATAAACAAATAGTCTGAAATCTCCCACTCTCGACCCTATCTCACTCTAATCTCTACTTCACTTATATCTCCATTCTCCAACCAACAACCACAGTCACATGCTACAAAGCTCTCTGCTCCTCAAGTCCAACCAGCTAGAATCAAAGAAATATTGAAGATAGTGTGTGACCAATACTGTGTGGCGAAGAATGTCTAAATGTATCAAGCTACTTTGTGACATTCACCTTCTTCCACTTTCTTCTTTTTCCAGTATGGTGGTTTTTTCTTTCTTTGTCTGGAATTTGTCACCAGATGGTCCAGCCATACGAGTGTATCTGTTATCGATACATAGGTGAAATATCATCTTCAAGGAGAATAGGTAGTAGAGCTAATTGATGTGATACTGTTAATAGCAGCTGTTGCAGTAACATAAAAACCAAGTGATGCGAAGCAGTTGTTATCTTCAAGTATTATCATCCTTATCATTAACATTTAATGTTATTAATTATTACTAGTTATCATCATTATTATCATTATTTTTATCTAATTAATAAAAATATTAATTAAATAATGATGATGATATTAATAATAACACAATAACTATATTCATATCAGATCAGCCTGGCCACATAAAAGCAGGTTCACGGGAAACTACGTTATAGACTTGGTCATATTAGATCAAATGACATCACACAAAATCAAAAGAAAACAACAAACAAATCCTTATGCAGAACGGCGTTCAACAATTGTAGCAGAAAAAGCAGCTCGTGAATAGCCAGCATATAATGTTACAGACCTGTGTTGAGTGGTAAAGAACATTAAAGCTGAGACTCCAGAAGCCATAGGCAGCACCCTGTCGCACACTGATGTCAGCCAGTTTCCTCAGCCATAAATGGTACCTGTGAACTATATTTAGCTATTCTTTTTGTAATAAGAATAAGAAAATGTTCCAAACAGCATGCATATCAGCACACATCATCTCACCTCCGTAATTCTTCTTGTTCCGTACCATAGACTCGAACAGTCCTCATCAGAGATAGGGTGTCTTGAGCAACCTATATTAAGGCAAAAACTGAGATGAAGACAACTGTAGAGAAGAATCTATTAATTGAAATACAGCAGGTTCAATGGAGAATACTTCATTTGCAGAAGCAGTGAACTCCTGAGTTAACCTTGCTGCTTTCTTCTGGTACCTATGGCATATGTTCGACATATTAGCATACTCCAAAGTAAAGCAAGTTTGTAACATGGATGAAACAAGAAATTATATAGAGGAGCATCCACTGAGGCTAATTAGATAAGGAAGAAAAGAAAAGTGAAAGTATCTAATAATCCAATAAAGACAATGATGCATATGCCATTACAAATTGGGTCAAGTTAGGAAGGTGGTTATCAATGGGGGATAACTAAATAAGAAAACAGAGAAGAGGGTAAAGAAAATGGGTTGAATATGATCTTTGGTACCTCCTTAGATCATATACTAACAAGAACCACCTAAAGTTTCAACACTTAGGATAAATCTTGTGAGATTTTAGGATTCAAACTTCAAACTCATGCACTAGAGTTGAAGGTGACTGATTTCTACTAAGAGAAATAAAATAGCCAAATTCTGAGTTTTTTTTCATTCAAGTGTGAGCCCAACACTTATAGGAGAGTGTTGGGTCTCATTTAGTTATAATACAACTCAACAAAAAAAGGACTAGTTTGGTTAACTAATCAAACTAGTTAGTTGTCAAAGAGACTAACTTTAACTAGTTTAATCCTAACCAAAACTAAAGTTGATTTTGTACTAGCTGAAACAGAGAAATCAGAACTGTTTGGGACCTTCCCAACGTCAGACATCTAACTTGGGAGGCTCCTTACAAGTTGATAAGCTAAGCTAAGCTAAAAACATCATTAAAAGTAAAAAGTAAAAGTAGCTTTTATACTAAAGACTAAACGTTATTAAAAGCATAAAGTAGAAAGTAACTTTTCTGCTGTAAGCCTAAAGTGCCATCATAGCCTGAACATAGGTTTCTTTTTTTCCAGAAAAGGTCTGCCCCCTCTGATACTTATACTTGTTGCTGCTGCTAGCGCCCACATCTGCCCAGAAAAGTGTTGTTGTGGCTGCTATTGTGGGACTTGAACTGTAGCCTATCCTTGGCTGGGCAGTGAGCCATTTAAGCCAAAAAAATGAGCCACTAAGGTGCAAAAGGTGGTGGCTGGATTGAATTTTTGCATGACTTTCATGCCTTGGGGTTTAGTTAAACTAATCAGTCCAAGTGAGGAGGTATTTATATCCCCCTAACTTAGAGAAATTAACAACTAAATTAATATCTTGGATAATGGATGCTCCTGCATCAGACAACTCCCAAGGTAATCTAATAATAGTCAACCAATTTCATATAAGCATTATAGGCAGCAGGCTCCTTATCATATAACTCTGCCCCCCCCCCCAAATACCAAAAAAAAAAAAGGAATCAATGTTATGCTTCAAGCACATATGCCCTAGAGCAAAGCTCTTATAATAAAACAGTTCACATTTCATTTGCAGGAATCGTAAAATAGATTTTGCTAAAGACATGCCATTATCTAAAGTGAAAAGATAAGAACTCTACATTAAAACACATTTTGAAGGAACTGTTAACCAGACGAAGGCATATAGGTGTATACCTAAAGGAGTGGAAATTGTTGCTTTGGTTATTGTTGTTGGCTATTCTACCTAATTTAGCAAGTAAATTTATTAAAAATAGTAAAAAAATTTAAAAAGTTGCAGTTGAAAAGTAGTTGTTTGAGCCCAAAATAGCCGTCAAAACATATACTATACCCTACCGACAATTAACTTATATGCAAAAAACGTATGTAGTTTAGGACCTCCTTACCATAGCCATAAAGGGATACTTAGACTAGTATGGTAGGATCAAATAATAAAATCACAGTCGCGGTATCGTAGCATTACGAATTATAAATTATACACTGCAATCATCGCGGTGTGAATTTTTATTTTTATTTTTATTTCACTATATACTCTAATTATTATTTATTGATGCTTTGAATATACATATTTGATAAGCTAGTATTTTATACTATGTTAGAAGTATATAAGTTAGTTATTATATGCCAAATTGACTTAATAACTCTACATTTACCTTAAAACAAAATAAAATTGTTATTTAGTAAGACATGTAAAGGGAACAAATAACAATACTTTATTATGGTTCAATATTAACTTGGTTCAAGATATATATAGTAAATGAATAAGAAAAAATTATCATGCATGATTTTTTTTCAATAAATTTAAGAATTGTCAATAAATTATTGATTTATCGACAATTTATTGATTATATTTTTTGATTTATCAGCTAATAAATGTGAAATTTTAAAACTGTAGCGCATCAGTAATTTAGCGTAGCGACTAACACCAAAACCACTAAATAGAGGCCACTACACTATAGCGGAACCACTATTTAATTGTATGGGTACGATTGCCTCAAGCCAAGAGAGCCCAAACTATCAAGTTAGTTAATTATTTTATTAGCAAGTTTGGATTTTATTAGTTGCTTAAATTTAATTACCTAGGGACATTTTTAACATTTAGGTAGTTATTTTATATTAGAAAGATATTAGTTAGGCAATATTAGATATATATATATATATATATATATATATACATATTTTTGATACTCTGTTTACCTAGTAAGGTAAATATTTAGTATAATAATATTCCTTTTAGACATGTGGGCATATTTACCATAATTAATAAGGGTCTTAACTCACAAAGAAGCAAGTATAATAAGGCTTCCAACCTCAACTAATGGACAAGTAAGAAAATCAATAAATTACAAATCCCAGCACCCACTACTCTTTATCGAGCTCCCTCTGTCTCTCTCTCTCTCTCTTCCCTCTCCCTATTATCTGACATAACCCCTGAATACAACCTTTAACTCTTCCTCAATTTTCCACCATCAATCAATCCTATATGGCTAGATAATATTTGGTATGGGTTATAATCCCAAAAACAACAAATAGATAATCCAAATACAGTGCAATAATAAAAATTGATTCAATTACCACAGAACAAGAAACAAAAAATTGAAAAATAAATATACAATGCATACAATACTTTCCAAATACAGTGCAATACACTCAATACCCTCCAAGTAAAATATAATCCAAATTATATATCTAACATACAGCACAATGCGCCATAGATAATCCAATCTACCAGCAACTACTATTTCTATCTCATTTATTTGCCAAATGATCTGATCAAAAATAGGACCAGCTATTCACTCTGGTCATAACCTGATATTCCTGGTCCATCTTTTCAGATATCAGCTTTTTTGCACAACACCATCAGAAACACTCAGATCAAGTACACAACACTTCAAACAACAATTGTTGGTGTAATACTAAATTCTTAAGAAATGAAACAGAAGGACAAGACCTTCAAGAAAGCAACTGCACCAAAAAAATGTACATAGACCAAGAAACGAGGGTAAGCATCTTCTAAAATCAAACTTTGAAAGATCATACATAGATTTTAAATGGTGCTATCCATCAAAATGTCTTGCTTTTGACCTTTTTTACATAACACGAATCACTAGTCCATTATTGAAATATAAACTGGTCCTAGTTAAGCATTTCAGTCTCCAAGTATAAGGGGGAGGAAAACATTCCTTTTCAAAATTATATCAAAAAGAACTGCCTCCCCACCATGCCAGCAAGAGTGGTCTGGTTCTATAACAATAATAAATGGCTTCATCCACAAACTATGTTATTAAAGCTATGTGTATCTGAAACCAGATTTTGCATGTACGTTCCTTGAAGGGCCAATATAAGCATGGATAATGCAGATTTACATGGTAATACAAAGTACAAATACAGCGGTTGGAAACAAATTGCCTCATTTTAAATAAACAAACCAAGAAAGGTAAAAGGAGAAAGGTATAAGATCTTACTGGCCATAAAGTAGCATCATTACAGCAAGCATAATGCATATTGCCAAGGTGCATAATCCAAGCGGCCATGACAAAATAAGCAGGTAAATTAAGGCACCTGTTCCCTGAGAGAAAATGATAATGGGATTATATCAAACCATGAATAGAAAAAGAGACTGACGGAAATTTGGAAGGGACCTGTAAAATATTCCTTGATATCAGATTAAGATCATTTCCAATAACACGAGAGACTTGCTGACAATCAGCACCGAGTCTGCTTGTGAGGTCACCAACAGTTGTATTGTCAAAAAAGGATATATCCTACACAGAAATGAAGCAAGCCCCGAATCTGTCAGCCAGAGAGCTGTATAGAAACTGATATTATCCAAAGAATTCATAAATTCTTTAGCACCTGAAATAGAAGGGCGGAATATAATGTTTCCCTTATCCTCTTGACCTATAGGAAGTGGTCATAGATATCAATAAATAATTTGTTTTCCTCTTACAAATGGAAATAGTACATTCATAAAAAGAACTTATGAGACTACTTAGTTATAGGTCAGATAGATGCATTGGCTGGTTCTACAATGAAAGACTGGAACTAAAAATTTGAGAAAATGCTTAGCTGAAGATACTGAATTTCAAAAGTTAGAAAAGAACAGATGGCTTAAGATAGGTTGAAACTATTTCACTACATTATCCCAGGGGTGGGGGTGATGCTGGGGGTGATGTAGATAAGAAGTCTTAATCATATAAGAATGTAATCAATATTTTGAATATTATTTAGAAAGAGACTTACAAGGATCATATTGGCAATGCTGAAACAGAAACCTCTTAGACCACTGATGTACGAACAAAAAAAAAATACACGGTTAGATGCTTAGCCAAACAAATCATTTAGAAGCTCAAACGTATTCATAAACATTTGTGTATATCATATACTATAGTAGTAAATTCACAGGAACACAAGCAGTGATATGATTGCACAAAGTAATGCTGGCATCAGTGTTCAAGCAGAGGCACACGCCTTTGAGCAAATAATCAAGAAGGGAATTAGGGGAGTTCAATAGACATTCAAGGACTTAGGGGAGAGGGGTAAAAATGTTTTTCTGCAGAACAAAAACACGCAAGGACTTAGGAGAGATCAATAGAAATTTTTTGGAAAAGGGAAAACCTATTTATAGTCTTGATTGCATTGAAAATATTCTACAATTAACACAGGGATTGGGGAGAGCAATAGTTGTTTTGGAAAACATAAAACAGGCTGCAAGCCTGCAAGCAGAGACTGCAAAGCTAAGGCCCTTGGTCCTCAGGGAAATATATAAAAGCGAGCAGATTTTTTTCACAAGAATAAGATTCCAAGACAGAGACAGAAGTCCCATAACATAGAGAGCAGAGCTGAGAATCAAGAAGTGGATACTTTTTTTTCAGTATTTAGTCATTTAATCATTGTTTAGCTTTTTTGAGCAATCTTCATGCCTCAAATCGCTAAGGCAAACGCCTTCAACTTGCGCCTAGTACCTAGGCTCTAGGACCCCTATCGCCCAGGTGCGCCTTAGATCTTTTCACACACTGGCTCGCATATTCCATGCTTCCTTCACTTCCCTTTTGGCTGCCACTACCTGATTTCTGCAGTTGTTAGGCTTAAGTTGTGTTCCTTCTCAAGAGGTATTGACATAAGATTAAACACCTTATTGGCTGACTAGTTAGACAAGTCAACCAATAAACCAAATGCCCCATAAGTAGAGCTAGCAAATGGACAAGTCAGATCACTACGGATCATAGCGATTAACTCCCGATTTTATTGTATAATCCTACGATCCAAAAGTATAGAAACAAATGATCTAAAATAATAGAATTGTCATAGGATCTTATGATCATATATAGGATTAGTAGAATCTTACAATTCTTCATAATACTTATAATTTTTATTACATTTGCTACGTTTTTGAATCTTATCCAAATCTCAAAAACCATGCAAATATCAAGAACAGATTAAGCAATAAAATATAACTCTTGTGGCATGATTAAATAAATGTGCCGAGATCTACATGCCAACCATCACAACTCTACCGATATTCACTATCCACATGAATAAGCTTGATGTGATACTGAGAAGCTAGCACCAAGAAACATTTTTCACCCTATGGTGGTTGTAGAAGCAATTTTAAAAAACTATTTTTTTCCATATCTATTCTCAATGTAGCTCTACTTCCAAGAGCTCAATTAAATCTAACATGCTTGGACTAGATCATATCGTAGTCCAATTACGTTAAATCTAGCTCATTTTGGTGTATAATCATGTAGCCCTCTAGCAAGGTATTATGACTACCTTAGTCCACACAACTTTCATGATTAGTTCCTAGGATATATCTCTAACATATTTTGTCTTAAAATCTATTTTCCTTCTCATTCTCACTATATTCATTTCCTACTCCTAACCCTCTAATCCACAGCCCTCGATTATTTTCTTACATATTTGAAACAAGTCAATATGAAGGAAGAATGATTAAAATACCCCTAAGACAACAAAAAAAATCAATTGTTGAAGTAAAATAACACTAAAAAGGCCCAAATTCTATCTAAATAGTAAAATAAATATGTTAGTACTTGTAATGTTATTAAGTTCTAGTTATGTCATAATTAATATTTTTTCTTATTTTATTTATGGTCTTGTTGGCTTTTTGATGCAAACAATCTTTAAGTTTATAGTATATGAATAATTCATAAACTAACTAGATGTGTGTGTAATCGATTCACTTAAATGTTAAAGGCCAACATAATATTTTTATAGGTCTTGATTCTTGTATATTATAAAATATACTATTCACTTGTCTAGATGTTGTTTTCATAATCATCCACCTCCTTTATGTTTTGTGTATTTTTCTTAAAGCTATCAACATATACTTAGAAGATATGTTTCCCTTACCCATAATTATGACTCTTACTCCACTATAAGAAAATGATGTCATTAATTTTTTCATGGTAATTTTCACTTCTCATTTTCTTTACTTCATGTATTTCTGAATTTTTGAAACTAATCCAACAATTCATAAGTTGCTACAACTCAATTTTTTACTATATAATAGCTTAAGGGGGTGATTTCAAAATTCTGTTTGCTCTAACTATGATATTTTATTGCATATAAGCATACAAGATTCATAATTTTACAGTTTTTATAGAATTTATGATCCTACAATCCCATTACGAGCACCCCAATTGATTCTACATGAAATTCCAATTCTTGGGTTGGTTTGATTTTGGGGCAAATTGGCTCGAGTCATTTATCTTGACCGAGGTCAGGTCAGCCTTGGGCCATATTAGGTTCGGGTTATTAAACTAACTTGGGTTAGATTAGGTTGAGATCAATAGTTTTAGCCTCAAATAAGTTTGGGTAATTCTACCTTTCAAATAGGATTCATTTCGGGTTTGGGTCATTTTGCATTTAGGCATGCTCAAGTGATTTTATCTTTTAAATTGGATTCAAATAAGTTTAGATCATTTTATTGTTCATTTCATATTCAATTTAGGTCTGAGTTAAGATGGTTCATTTTACTATTTCAAAAGGTGATGAAGTTACTTTATTTTGAATTAGATTATTTCAAATTTCTTAATTTTGTTTATCATTATTTAATCATTCTAAGTTAATGAGGGGATGAGGTTATTTTAAATTTGCGAGGAGTGCATTTACTTTTATAAAATTATTTTTAATTTTTCGTCTGTAACTTTCAATGGAGAATATGAAAACAATGTATCCATTCCCCTCATTAATGTATTCATTCATTCAATCATCCAATGAAACTAATATTTAATTAGAAAAATAAAAATAAAGTTTATCTACTTTTAGATCGAAAACAACGATGATGATGATGATGGTGGTAACAACACAAACACAAGAATAAAAAAAACAACATGAACAACACTAATATATTAATAACAGTAATATACTACTAATAATAACAATTAGTAATAAAAATAATAGAAGTAACACTTGTAGTAATAATAATAATAATAATAACAATAGTGATGTCGGAGCATGATATGGATGAGAAGAGTTACCTCTCTTAATAATGGAGCCAATTATACTTTGATTTAATAGAGGTCAATAACTTAAAGGGTTACCTTAGTAAGGTGAGCATGCATTAACATGGAGGGGACGTCCAAGCCACACCACGCAATGCCAGACGCGTGTGGTTAATCACATCATTAGGTCGAGTAGGTTTATTTATTAGAGTGTTAGTTTGTTACTTAGTCATTAAGAAGCTTAATTGTTAAGGTTATCATTAAGTGGTGTGTTGTCTTATCATATTAGTTATGTGTGGTCCTTATTATTATATGTGAGTTTTACCTTAATTTTATTATGTTGAGGAGGTTATGCATGAGGAGATGCTAATTAGGGTCTAAAAACCATATGTAATGGACAACATTAAGCATGTATGGATCAAGTTTCAATTGAGTTTATTCAACTATTTATGCATGTGAATTCTTCTCTTAACAGAAAGTGATAATCAAAGAAACCCTCTATTTTAATTCTATGTGAGTTAATCAAGGAGCTATTGAGTGTTTATTTGAGATCAAATTAAAACATCCATACCATGAACCGTATGCCATCATCATTAAGCTAAAAATCCTAATCCACACCATAGAAGACTAAATCTTAGAATACAACCCTAACTCTCAAATTATATTTGTTCTTCATTGTTTTCCATCTATAATCCCACCTAATTCAATTTCAAATGCTTCATACACACCAAATAATATTAATTTCCATAATTATACTTTTCATAATGCTAATAATAATAAGTAATAATAGAAGTAATAAAAACAAAAATAGTACTATCAGTAGTAGCAGTAACTATAATAATATAAATTGTAATAATAATAATAGTACTTGCAATAATAATAATAGTAGTAATAATGACACCAATAATACTATTGATCGTAGTAGTAGTAGTAGCAATAATAATATTTTTTCAGCAAAAGTATGTGTTTAAGATATTTATGACTTCAGTTAAGAAAGAATAAGGAAAGAAATCAAAAATATTCAGACCTATCATGGAAGTGAGTCAATTCAAGTGGATTCAATAATTTTAGTATGTCATGGAATTCATATACAACTAATATCGCCTACTCATCACAACGAAATGGTATTTGGTGTGAAGCATGTGGAAAACTAGTAGCATTGTCAATGATTTTGTCTTAAGGAAGCAATTAAAGAGCTCATGTGCATAATAAGGGGAAATCCATTGTTGTTAAATATATGACACCTGCATAAGCTTTGAGCACATCTAAACAATGGATCACTTTAGTCTTTGGGCGCACAACATATTCTCATGTCCTAGGTGAAAGGAAAAGAAAGCTTGATAAAAAAGAGTTCATTAAAAAGAAGAAACAATTGCTCTTTCAACTTTATTCAGAGATTGTGATAAAAAAAAAAGCATATGAAGAAACAATTAAAAAGACATAGTGGATAAGGTCATGGTTGCAACAGGGAAGAAAGATACTTGGGAGCTGTATAACTCCCAAAAGAACCAGAAAATATATACATATATATATATATATATATATTGTGTGAAATGGGTTTGTAAAACAAAGCCAAAGCAGCACTACAACCAGTAGGTCAGAGTTGATTACAAGTATTTGCACCAGCGGCCAATCACAGCATGGTACGGCTCATGTTGTATATGGCTGCTTGGAATTCTTCTCCTATCTAGAAATTGGATGTAAAGTTAGCATTTCATAATAGAATAGAAAAAGAGGTTTATGTTTTTCAGCACCTGGATGCGTAAAGGAAGGCCATGATATTCAGGTAATTACAAAAAGAAGGCACTATATGGGACGAAACAAACACCAAGAGCCTGATACAGCCGCATCTATGCTTACTTTGACAAGGTCTTTTCATATGTCCTTCTGAACACACACTTTATACTAAATTGGGAGATGATGGAAGAATGCATATTGTGTGTTTATATGTTGATGACCTTATACACCACCGGTAATGATAATGCAAAGTTTAACTTCTTCAAGTCTATGCTGGAATTTGATATGACAGATTTGGGACTGATGCATTACTTTTTTGGCAAAGAGATAGCTCAGTCATCCGCTGGAATATTATTTTACGAATAAGAAAATGTTGGAAAGGTTGAAAATGAAGGATTGCAATTCAATATCAACTCCAACTGAGCTTGTCTTGAATCTCAATAGTTCAGGAAATAAGTTGGATGTACAATTTTCAAGCCAGATCTTAGGAGCCTTAAGAATCTGAATCAACAAGGCCCCCATATCATGCACTCAGTGAGTTTGATAGTCGATATATGAAGAGTTCAATTGAAACTCATCAGTTTGCCGCAAATATAATTTTTTGCTATCTCAAAGGTACTACAGATTTCAGAATGCTGTATAAGAAGGATAGAAACTCAATTTTGTTTGGGTTTTTAAGTAGTGGCTACACTAGAGATTTTGATGATGAAGTTATGTTTGAGTTTGCTACAGTAACATGGTCAACAAAACGGCAAGTATTAGAGACATTATCAAATTGTAAACCAATGTTACACATGTACAAGGGCAGGGAACATGGGAACATGGGAAACGGAGAAGTAACAATATTTAAAGAAAAAAAAATTTATTTATGTGCATTTTTGGGAAACTCAACATTTATGGGATGGAGAAATATCCAGTCAAAGAAGTTTTCATGCATCATTCATGTCAACTACTAAGCTTGAGTTTTCTCCGGCAACATCTAGTTGTTTGGTTACGGAGATTACATTAAGTATTACGGGAAGGTCCGACCTTAACTTATCCTGACAACAAAGCAATAATCAAGCTTTCAAAGCATCTACCCCCACATACTAGAAGCAAGTACACACATGTGAGGTGCCATCATTATTGTGATCTCACTAAAAAATGAACATTTAAGTTGGTACATTGTCATGGTCATAGGGAGCAATGACAAACTAGATATATTGTGTTTCTCCAACATCAGTGGGATACACATCTTCTTATTGGTTTTTATGTACCACCACATGGTTCTTTGTTTGAGTTGTAGGGTTGGGATGGCTTTTGTTATTGATCTTCGGCTAGACTTTGGACCACACACGCACACACTGCCTACCTGTCTGGTCAGGGTTAGATGCAGGACATTGATCCAAACAGACCCATTATTTATTTTCTAGCATTTTTTTTAATTGTTTGTATTGGAGAAGCTTAGTCTTCTACCATTCCTATTTTTTTGGGATTTTGATAGGTTCATGGTCTATCTCCCCAATGTGGGAGGAGCGCTAGCAATTGTTGGGGTCATTGTTACTATTTTATCTCGTAGATTTTTTTTATTAAACGGAGTAATCTGCATATTTTTTTTATACAACTTGAGCGAACTCTCCTAATCAAACCTAAGCGCTCAACTCATAGTTTAAGAAATAATTTTCTAGGCTTTGTTCTACATTTTCCACGTCTCTCATTCTTGAGTGTATGAGAATAGAAGATGTTGTGTCAACCTTAGGGGCGAACCAACAATGGGATTGCACTGGAGTTCTGGTCGTAATTTGCTTCAGGGTAGTAGCCTACCAAGCCACAATGAAATAGACCAATAAGTCTAATTCCTTTCTATTATTTCGGTTCTTATTTGTGATTTTCATACATATATTATACTAGTTTTTATTTTTACAATCTAAAGGAAAAATTCAGTGAAGTATACGTGGTTATTCTAGTTCTACTATGTTCATTTTTCCTCGCTGATTTAGAATTCTGAATTATGGGATTTAGTGTTTCCATTGAATGCTTCATTGTACTTCCGTTTCTATTTGTTGTCAACTTCATTGTACTTCGGTTTCAATTGTTCAAATTTATTTGCCTATTTAATTCAACCAACAATTTATGCATTTTCTTTCAATCCGTTATGTGTTGGCATTTAATTGATTCATTATTGCTGAGTTCAATTCTGGGTGCTAGACTCTGATTAGTTTTTATTCAAGAAGCTATCTACTGTTGTTCGCTGCTTATTGACTTAGTGCTTAGTTCAGCTGATTGGTTTTCTTCAATTGAAGCAGTTGTGTCTCGGTACTGCTGAAGCTGACCAACTGTTTGAGACCTTGCATCCTCCAAATTTTGTTTAAGTCAATTCAGCTTCTGATTTTCGATTGGGTTGTGGTCATCAAATCTTGGGCACGGTTCTTTATGGTTGCCATTTTTTAGTTCAGTTTGCTCAGCCTTCAAATTGTTTTCTGCTGAGATGGTGTTAGAGTGCAGATCAGTCTTGATTCGGGTCTTGTTCTTTTATTGTTAGTTGCTGCCACTGGATCTTAATTGCAATCTCAAGTGATTCACACAACATGCTATAGTGATTTTGTTGCTACGAAGATGATATGGCTGCCAGAATTCCAAGCGTGATTCCAAACATGTCAAAAGTTGAGCTATTAGATGATACTACTTACCGCAGGTTGTCTCAAAAGACGTTGATTTTGTTTGAGGCTTTTGAGGTCAATTATGCATTGTCGAGTGATCCACCTACTCAAAAGGATACTGCTACTGCACTTAACAATCCAACTACCATTTCCGCTCCTGTTGCTACTAAGAAAGTTGATGACTGCAAAGGAAAACTACAAAAGGGACAATAAGACTATCAAAGATCATCTTTTGTAACATATGAACAACGAGCTATTTGATATGTTTTTCAAAGTTGAGTCATCAAAGAAGATTTAGAATACTTTGAAGAATAAATATGTTTCTGATGAAGCTGAAAAAAAAAAGAAGTATGTTGTTGGGAATCTGCTGAAGCTTCGGTTGGTTGACAACAAACCGATAATGGATCAAGTCCATGAATATGAAAGTTTGGTTGCTAAAGTCCTCAACGTAGAAATGAAAATATGTGAGACATTCCATATGCCCATAGAAAATTTTCCATCATCCTGGAGTGACATCACGAACCAAATGAAACACAATAAAAGGGGCATGATAATGCCAGAGCTCATTAGTCCCATGAGAACAAAAGAGACAAACCGTTTAAAGGACAACTGAATTTCTTCTGCTTCTGAATCCGTTGCCACTAATATGGTTAAGGCTAGTGTTTTCAAGGACAAGTTTAAAGGAAATGGGAAGATGCCCTAGAAGAAAGGCCAACAAAGGTTTCAATCCAACTTCAAGAAGGGCAACAAAATTAAGAAGAATAAAGTAGCCTGCTATGTCTTTGGGAAGAGAAGTCATAAGGCTTATCAGTGCTACAAGAGGCAGACAGAATCACACTTAGAAGGCTGTTGCTCCTCCAGTGCCACATGCCTATGTTGCTTAAACCAAGGAGATTGTTGTTGTTGTGGTTGTAAAAGTGAACCTGGTTGATAACAAGGCAGATTAGATTCTAGATACCGGGGCTTCTAAGCACTTGTGCTTGCTTCGCTTGCAGGTGGGATGACTCCTGCTCAAATCATGGTTGTCGATCCATTTAGTTGCATCAATACTGCAGCAATTGAAGTTTTTTATATTTATGTCACTCAAGTACCACATCTAAGCATATCGGTGAATGCTAGTAAATGGCAGCATTTCCAATAGATATGTGAGCAAGTTTAGGTTAACACTATTAGGTCTACTTCAGTAACAAATCCCTATAGGGTTATATGGGCTTAACTTGCTTGTTGCTCTCACCGCTCTTGGCTTGAATCTTTAGATCCACCCTTATTGGTTGAATTGGAAAAGCAACAAGTATCGTTCATGCCTAGCCAGGTTCGTGACCAGAGCATCAATACAGGCTAGGTAGAGCTCCAGCTTCTAGACTCTTATACTTGGGTTGGGTTCCAAGTTTCGAATTTAAGAGAATGTATCCCTACTTCAAGCTTGAGGGAAAGCTCGACTTAAAGTAAGGAGTAATGATATGGCCCACCTGACTAAGAGTGTCTCCAGAATGAAGTCGGGTTATATTTAGATAGATAGATAGATATATACATTATTATGAATCAGTTATTTAGTTGGATTTTGATTATTTAGATATTATTTAGTTATATCCTAAAGTAACAGAGTTTATTCTTTAATACTGTTTACCCACATTGGTGTCGTCAATGCCTCTCTCATGCTCTTAATTTAATCAATCGCTTGATTTATTCTATAGAATTTAAACCAAGAACTTACAGAAGGAACAAGAAGATATCTAAGCGCCCAAGGTCCGTTTAGAATTCAATACCTACCCCTGTTGCAGCATGATCCCCAAAACGAGACCATAACACAAGAAAGAAACAACATATGTAACCACAAAATCAGAACACCATGAAAATAAAAATAAATAAATAAATAATAACAATAACTTATGCTCCATCAAAAAAAATAAAAATAACTACTGCTTGAAACTCTACCATACATTCGATATTCATATTATCAATATTTCCATATATTAGATTTTTATATTATCAATTCTTCCAAAAGGATGCTTGGACTTCCAATACTCACTATGATCTCCACTCTTCCTCATCCATCACAGAAGGGTGGGTTGGGAGGGGGCTTGCATAAATTTAAGCTAACACAAGGATAAGTCAAATGTCAAACCATCAATACTTAACTATTCAAAACAAATTATGTCATGCACATCTGCAACTTTTCCCCACTTTAGCTAAGTGAATAACAATATTAACAGTAGTTGGAGCATATAGCAAGCTACGACTAAGCATACAAAATCAGACAGATGGAAAGATTTTAGTGAAAGAAAAATGTACAGCACAAGAATTTAGAATACTTCATATTGAGAAGAGAAACCGCATTGAGCATACAAGATTTCAACCTGCATATTCCCGAAGTGATACAAAACAGAATCAAGAGAAGCACATTGCGGCGGAAGGCCATATTTTGAGCACTCTGGGCAGAAAATATTGTTGCCGTCAATAAGTGTGGTATGGATATTTCTGAGAGCTGAAACATGATAGTCGATTAACATAAGATCAGCAAATACTGGATACAAAAGGCAAATGGGTCAAAATTAGCTGAAGTGATCTTGAAAGGGTAAGGAAACATGAAAACTGCATTTTAAACACTTCCATATATGCTGCTAATTTCTAAACTTAAAACAGAAAAACATTTGAAGGGCAGTAAATGTGCCACCAAAATCACAAGGGGCAGACGGTATCATGGACATAAAGATGATTAAGCAACATTAACAAAGTAAATTGACTAGGAAAGATGCTATGCACAATCAACTAGCTATTGGCATTCCAGCTATAAACACCACTATTGTAGACATGAAAGTAGAAAGCAGAGGTGAGTTTCCCGGCAATCTGATGCAAGGCTACTCTTTGCCTTTGGCTTCTCACAAAACCAGAACAATTTTATTAATGAAACCTGAAAAGTAAAGAATTACATTGGTCCAACTAAATGACTAAAAAAAAAATTGCTAACACCAATAACATAACAATAAAGGTTGGAAATTTATTTACAACTTTGATATCAAGAAAAGCAGAAGAACAGATTTTGGGAAAAGATGATCAATTCACTATATAGAGTCAAAGAGCATACAAGAAATATGAATCAATCCTTACAAATCAACACGATCTCTCCTCTCTCTTAGGGCCTATAAACACAAGAGAATAATATCACAAGAAACAGGTTTAATCAAAATATATTGAGCAGAATCACACCAGAAATAAATGACTTCAAGGCTCTCGTGTTTGCTTCTCTACACACTTCAGTCCGTAAAACTCGACACTGGCAATATACACAAACACAACCTCCTTGTGTTGTACATTGAAACCTACGATGAAGTTCAAACTACTATCCAAAAATGCCTAAGTGTTATTGGTATGCACATCAAATGCAAGTCACAAGCCAACAAATACCCACCTTGATGTAACATTTGAAATGATTAAGCATGCCCCTCAAGAATCCCCAAAAACAACCCCATTGAGCATCATGGCATATGGACACCAAGTCTAAGCAATGCTCGGACCTGATCTCAATCAACAGCTTCATTAGCTTATCAATTGCATTTTCCACAGTATCCACCTTCTCCGGCACAACATTGCCTACAGCTATAGTACCTCGGATGAAGTAGTATTAAATGCCAATGTATTTTGTTCGACAATGGAAGGAATTCTCACATATGATAACATGCATCAAGGTTTTATTAATCCACTTAGCAACCTCATTCGAATGTGGTCTTCCAACAGAGGTATGGTGCATAACAATACCATTGTCCTCATAAAACTTTGTTAAACTATTGATTCCCAAATTCAAGACTAATATCCAGACACTTTATCTACTTCCCATCTTGCTTTGCTATCAAGGTCTTTTCGTGCTTAAACATGCCAAACACATCATTCTAACTCTCAATAAAATAAGTCCACAACTTGATAAAAGTCAGCAAGTACTGTGAACCACCTATGGAAATTTTTCAAGAGAAACCTAAAAATCTTAATGGATATAACAAGAGTCTCCTTTGTAATATGTGTAGTTGCCAAAAAGCTCACCTATTTATGCTTGCCACGCACAATGTTCACACAAGTTCATAGTTGCTTAGTTTGTTTAGTTGGCTCCTTTTCAAGAGCTCAGTCATGCCTTTGACACTAATGTATCTCGGTTAGATAAGCCAAGTCCAGTAACATCTGATTCTTACATACTCAATGCACTACAACTACCCCACTATAATTTCCCTCCCAACTAGCATACGCATAAGATCATATAATGTCTCAACCCTCTTACTTTTCACTACCAAGTGCCCTAATATAAGACCATCCAATCATATTGAAAATAACTTGGTTACTAATTTTCCCAAGAATGTCAGATCCACAAAACCTTCTCTTTTTTTTAGGATAATTAATGGCTAAAATCAAAGCCATGAAAGACATATCAAGC
The DNA here is from genome assembly GCA_030549775.1 of Tamarix chinensis. NCBI lineage: Eukaryota > Viridiplantae > Streptophyta > Magnoliopsida > Caryophyllales > Tamaricaceae > Tamarix > Tamarix chinensis. The sequence goes on from CM060174.1 coordinate 29,515,512, forward strand.
TACTAATTTTCCAATACTTAAGTGGCTTAAATATGACTCAAAATGGTTCATATGGACCCACACAAAGCTCACAAAAATCAGCTGCAGCAATAGCCCTTCTTAGGCTTTGTTTGGTATTACTTTTTTTATAAAAGGGCTATTCATGGAGCAACAACAAACAAGGAAGAATTAGCAAGGTCTTTGTGCGTTTTTAAGGCTCAAAATCAACAATTAATCAAGGCAAGCAACCCCCTAATCCATGTGACAAACTAAGTGGCATGAGGAAAAGGTTTTGCCTCTTTTGGAGTTATAAAGTTAAATATAGTTGTCTAATTTACCTAGTTTAGCGAATAATGATGTATTGTGTCATAGTTAGCTTGTAATTAACTCTTGCATTGAAGAACTTGAGTTTTTATCCTTCTTACATCTTTTATTCTAAGAGTTGATGCATGCGATGCTGGATGTAAGTGCATGAACTAAAGAGGTGTTTAAGTTCGTAATTCATTTCTTTCCTTCAACCTCTCTTCTCTTTTTCATTTCGCAACATCTTATATGCATCACTCTAGCTATGACCCAATTTGTTTCTTATACGCATCAAGCCCCTTTAGAGAGTTTCATCGTGTCATCTTCAATAACACAAAGATACCTGTTGGTATCTAACAAACTTAACCTAATTATACAATTATGCATCCTTACCTTTACAAACCCAATTGTAACGACTTTGCATGTAACATCGTTACCCATCAAAATTACTCCACCTTGAATTGTCTCATAGGTTTGATGTTGTGATAAATATGGTAAGCACTCAAAATCTAGAATCAACCTATCATTTACTCTAATCTATCATGTTATCTGTGGCTCAAAACTTCACCATCGGTGTCATCTTAAATTGCAGCAGAATCATCCTCCCTTGCTATTAACTCAATAGTTTTGTCTACATGTTTCCTATTTGCACTATTTCCTAATATGATCATTACGGCAAATAAAATTCTTAAATTTAGTTTTAGGCTTTAAACTAGACGTTTTCTTATCATCAAAACCCGTCTTGAGATCTCCCTACAGCTACAAGCTCACATACGCATGTTGGGAATTTATTTGCTCGACCAAACAAAATCAAGATTGCAACTTTGAAGACATGAGAACAAGACTAGAGTTTGAGAAAATAGGATCGATTCATTATGTTGTAGAATCAAAAAGAATACAAGAATGATGAATTAGTCCTTACAGACTCTCTTAAAATCAATAAGATCTCTCTCATCTCTCTCTTAGGTATTAACAATATGAGAGAGGAATAGCCTTGAAAACATGTCTAAAACGAAATATATCTATTAAAAACAGAGTGAAAAAATAAACAACTTTGTGGTCGTGCAAAACACGGTTGTGTTTAGAAGAACACAAGGGATCCATGCTGAAACACAAACCATGCTTCCCAACAAAAGGCTATCATGTTTGATTTGTCACGCCTCAATTTGGACATGGGTCTTGTAGACAAATAGAACCCCCTGTGTTCTCTTCAAGAACATCCAAATTTCTACATACAAACCTCACTATCATGAACATCAATTGCAAGTCACAAGCCAACAATAATAATTTCTAATGGCTAACAATTACTCTGAAACCCATGAGACCTACAGAAGGAGGCATATTCACAGGTACATAGGTGCGCTTCCTATTAGGCCAATATGTTCAAACTATGAACATTTGATGAGGTGGGGTGCACATTAAATCATACTCCCCCACTTGTGAAAAGTTCGACCTCAAACTTCGAAGCAAGATAGCACAATGATAACCCATGTCAACTTCTTCATCCTCGTCATCATCGGAATACACACAAGAATCAACAATGGCATCTTCAATCTTCTCATGAAAACTACTTGTTTTCCATTCTTCAAATACCTAAATTGAACAATCTGAATGATCTTATTTGCAACTACATGGTGGGCTAGACAATGCCCATGAATATGACCAAACTTGTTGCAAATACAACATGACATCAACCATTAGGCTTGAGGAGGGCTCAGGCAGACCAATAGGCCAGCCATATGACATTCTAAAGTTATTACCCTCATTTGCATCCTAAAAAAATAAGGGAACATGGTCTGAATGAAAGCTCTTATCTTTCAACTTGAACTTCATATTTTCATAACAGCCTCTAATGTATCTGATATCTTGTTAGATTAAAATTTTGTAAAAGCACATCTTGTAGCAAGCTTATACCTCTATCGTGTATGCCTCAAAGTCCCAACTCTCCATAAATAGTTTGCAAAACCTAGATTACAATTCTTTCTTGTAGTAAAAAGGCATGAGCCTGTCAACCATTCGGTGTTGAAGTTGACTCTAAGCAACAATTAGAACAAGCCTATGGATAATTTAAGTTGTTTTACCATATATTGGCATATTGAAAAGACCATCTTCACGCCAGAATAGAAGAAAAATATGTGGCATATCTAGTGAAATAAGTAGCAGCCATTAGAACCTTTTCTTCAACCAAGACCTTGAGATAGATAAGAATATTCTCGACCATATTGAACCACTCGTGGGTCTTCTTTGGCATCAAAATGTCAAAAGACCATCTTCACACCAAAATTAGAAGGAAAATATGTGCCTAATAAAATGCAGGTGGAACTGACGTATTGTTACCAAAAGAGCGAGCAAACCAAGTTCTTCAAAACCTTTTATAATAACCCATCCTAAAATCTTTCAAGAAGTGTTTAAAATTATGTTGATATAAAATAAATTAGTTTTGGTTTTGGAATGGGCTTAAAATTCTAATAACAATGTAAATTTCAGGCGTATCGGTAGACTGGTTTGCCCAGCCGATCGACTGATACGATCTTCTCGACAAACCAATCAATCGGTTTGCCCAAACCGATCAACTGGTTATCTAACGATTCCAGATCCATTTTTTTATTTTGATTCAAATCTTTTTCTAATGTTTATGGAAAATTCTAATTAGAGTCTAGTTGTGCTAATAAGCATATTTTGGTGCTCTAGGATCATTTTCACATTATTTAAATCATTCCATGATTTTAATTAGTTATTGGCTTGTTTGGAGTTACTTATCAAAAGTAGTTATCTATGATAATTACTTATTTTAAAAAAAAATTCGGCTAAAGTTTTTTTAAATAAGTGGTTATCATGGATAACTAGTTTTGATAAGTAGCTCCAAACATAGGCTCTATTATCCAAAAAGCACTTTTGCTACATATCTCACCTTCTCTCTTCTCCCTTACCTATCCCTCTCTCTTCTAGCAACTAGGTTACGTGGTTGACTTCGTGCACTCATTCCTTGACTCACCAACCTACTACATGTCCCTTCCTAACTGCACTCAACCTCCATCACCCCATCATGTTTGTCCTTACCTCTTAGTTACCCCATCACCCTCTTCCTCAAATCAATCATCTCAAGATAACACTTCTATCTCATATTTGAGTATTGCTATTACCACAAGAAAGGGTATTAGGTCTTGTACTAGTCATTGCTAGTTATTATTTATATTCATTATCAAAATTTATTTATACTACACAACTCTCACCCTCTTTCTCTTCTTTCTCTACTCATGTATCTTCTGATTCCATCCTCTAAAAGTTCCAAAGTAGAGAAAGGCAATTCTTGAAGAGATAAGTGCTCTTGAGAAGAATAAAACGTGGTAAATTGTCAATTTACCAAGAGGTTAGTCTTTGGTTGAGTGCAAGTGGGTGTTCACATTGAAATACAAGTCTGAATGTACTCTAGAGAGGTAAAAGACACAAATGGTGGTTAAGGGCCTTACTCAAACCTACCGAATAGATTACACTAAAACATTTGCTCTTGTGAGGAAAGTAAACAATATTCAGGATTCATCTATCAGTTGCCACCCATCTTGTTTGGCCCTTATATCAATTGGCCGTCAAGAAAGCTTTTCTAAATGAGAATCTTCAAGAAGTTTTCATGACACCACCACGTAGCTTTGAGGAGAAGTTTGGCTCGAAGATGTGCAAACTAAAGAAGGCTCTTGATGGTGTACAACAGCCTCATTGGGTCTGGTTTGAAAAGTTTACCCGAGTATCATTGTGGACTAGTTTGAAAAGACACAAATGGTGGCCTAGTTTGAAAAAATGTTCACAAGGCACTCAAGAGATGGAAACGTATCAGTGTTGATTGTGTACGTTGATGATATCATGGTGACAAGGAATGATTTGAGAGATGGATCAACTAAAGGTGGAATGGGCAGAGAATGTGAGGTTAAAGACTTAGAATCTTTGAAATATTTTCTACTAAAGGAAGATGCTGGATGAGGAATGGACATTATGGTGATTCAATGCAAGTATGCGGTGGATCTTCTTCATAATAATGGTTTAAGAGGTTGTAAATCAGTAAACCAGTTGATACACCAATAGATGCTAATACAAAATTGAGAGCTTATAGAGAAAGCCAGTCAATTGATGCAACTAGGTACCAAAGGCTAGTTAGGAAGCTAATTTATCTTTTCCATACTCATTTTAAGATAGCTTTTGTTGTTAGTTTGGTTGATTAATTTATGCATTTCCCATGCACAGAATATTTGAATGTTGCATACAAGATTGTGAGATACTTGAAAGGGTCACCTAGATGAGGTTTGCTCTTTAGGAAAAATGAGAGGGGAATTGAAGCCTTCACAATGCAGACCAGCTTGTATCCACTGAAGATTAAAAAAGGAAGTAAAACCAAAGTCCAACTCTGGTTATTCTACATATGCATGGGAGAATATAATCACTTGGAGGAGAAAGAAGCAAAGTGTTGTGGCAAGGAGCAGTGTAGAAGCTGAATTTCGAGCCATGGTTGATGGCTCATGGAATTTGTAAGCTAATATAGCTTAGCCAAATTATCAAAGAATCACACTTGACAATCTGCAAGCCCGTGATGTTGTCCTGTGACAACAAGGAGGCATAAGCATTGCACAAAACCCGATGCAACATAATCAAGCAAAACACATTGAAATTAATAGACACTTTATAAAGGAGAAGACTGAGGAAGGCACAATTTGTCTACCATTTATACCGACTACTTAACAGACAACATACATTCTTACAAAGGGCTTATTCAAGTCTACTTTTCAGTTTCTAGTTGGCAAGTTGGACATGATTGATATACATACACCCACTTGAGGGGAGCGTAGAAAATGTTGAATAACTCCAACAGCTAACCTGCAGGATATTAGGAGAATAAATCCAGCGGTTTATGTGCAGGATATTAAGAGTTTGTTGCTTACTATTTTCTAGGAATTGTCATTCCCTACATACCAAAAGAACAAGATTTGTTATGCAGGAACAGATGGTTCAAGTTTACTATTGGATTATATTGAACCTATCTTTCTGGGATCCAAGATGGACGTCAATAATATTAACCTCAAGCAGTGGCGGAACTAGGGCTTCGCAATGGTGTCACAAGACACCATGCAATTTTAGATGAAGTATATTTTGATATGGCTATATATCACAAATATTAATTTGGTGTAGTGGAGGACACCATGGGAATTGTGCCATAATAGGTGGGATGGAGGTCAAGGGATCAAATCTTTATAGCATCCTAATTTTTACATCAGATGGAACTTATAAAATTAAAACAATCTTCATCGCAGTATAAGAATTCGAACCCACAACCACCAAGACATACATTACCCACCTCAACCATTCATCCAAATGTTGATTATTGATCTTTTTCACTTACAAGTATTATATATCCTAAATTGTTGTAATCCTTCTTTTTTAATCATAATCAATGTACCTATTTATTTGGCTCTAATTATGTTACTAGTAATTATAATAATACAACTGGCTAATTTTTTTATTTATAATGTTATTAATAATACATTTTAAAATTGTATGATTAATTAATGAACAAATAATATTTTAGTGATATTTTTTAAATAATTATAATTCAATATCATTAATCATGAAAGGCTATATAAATCAAAAACAAAGTTTGATTGAACAAAAAGGAATGTTATATTATTTTGAACAGTAAATTTATTATAAAAAAATTATTATTATTATTATTATAATAGAGAGTCGGCATGGAGTAAAATATCTTGCTCCGCCACCGACCTCAAGGCATATAATTCAAGAAGGGTAAGAATAATGCATATTGGGCTATTATGGTTCAATCCACACAACAAAAATAAAAACGCAAGCCTCTTTTTTTTTTTTTGCTGACTTTTTTCTCTTTTTTGAATTAAAAAAAATGGAACAAAAATAAAATACAAGCTTCCTTTTTTTTTCTATGTGATCAGAATTTTTATTTCACAAAGAATCTAACTTGAATTAAAAGTAAAATACCCAAAAAAAAAAAAGAGGGGACGACTAAGAAACTCGAACTAATCGCAACTCCCTCCCGCGGTGACATTGGTGCTTCAGGCGGACGGCGATGAACGGACACCAACGACATAGGGAGGAAGCAGGCAAGCACCGGAGACTTCGAATGGTGGAGATACATGGGACAGCGTAAGGCCTTGGGTGAACCCTTCTTAGCTAGCGGGGACGGACATGCGAGGGAAGGCTGATGCAACAACTACCGAGGTTGCCCAACGACGGAGCCTTTGGTTGAGTGAAGTTTGTCGCGTACTAGCGTTATTATGGAGGTGTGCGAAAACTGATGTGGTTTATTGAGACTCCCTAAGGAGTTGTGGTGCTCAAACTGCGGCGAGTTTCGAATCGGTGCAGGACTTGGCACACGACGTTTGGCAACGAAGTAGTGGGGTAGTGATACGCCGGGATCAAAGGCTGGCAGCAGCGGCGTCTGGGGTAGCCCTTGGTGGCAGATAGGGAAGAAGAGTTTGGGTTTGGGACAGCTATTCGTGTCGTTTTTCACAATTTTTTTTTTTTGGGCAAGCAAAAAATGGAATTTGGAGGACATACCGGTGTGGATCGAGTTTGGATAGATCCGCTATTAAAATTCGATAAAAAAAAAAAAAGCATATATTTAGATTTAAATTTAATAGATATTTTTTATTATTTATATTCCATTCATATTTATTTATTAATCAATTGAATTTTGATTAGAATTTAATTGTATATTCATTTTTAACCTAAGAAATATATATTAAAGATTATATAAATAACAATAAAAATATAATTTTATATCAAATAAACAAATATGGATATGAGTATAGATATAAAGACAAATATGAATTTAATTATCATTTACTTATATCCATATATAAATATGACAGATATTTCTTCCTCTCTTTTATATTTATATCCAAATCCGTTTATTTATATCCATTTATACATACAACGGATAAAATCTATCCATCATCCCTAAGTTTGGCCTAATGTAACAATACAAGCTGTTTAAATGGAAGTTAATGAAGGTTAAATTTTACATTAACCTTCTTTGACAATCCTTTTTCGGATTTAACCTAGATTAGATTAGATTACATATTAAACTCATTTAACCTTTATTCATCCCAAAATTATTAACTTCCAAATTGGAAGTTAACGAAGATTAAGGTTAAATTTTAAAAGACATATTGTCCTGTCAGACCATATTCACTTAAGTTAACTTTAATACAAATAAGATTAGATATATTTACCTAAGTTAACCTAATAATTATCCAAAAAAAAATGTAAAACTAGGTTAATTTATATCATTTAATCTTTATTAACCTAACCATATTTAACCTCCATCCAAGACTCCTTTTAACCTTTGGTTTCTCACTAACCTTAACACTTTTATTCACCAACTCCGATAAATAATGAACTAAGAGTTGAAAGATAATAATAATTAAGTATTTAATACATAAGACTAATATAACAGCGATATCTAACGACTACCTGAAACCTTAAACTTATTGAAAAAGACATATCACGAGTACGTGGTCCTACTTTTCAATAGTTCAATGGAATCATATTGTAATCCAATAGTACATTGTGCAGCTCCACTTGAAATATTTTCCCCCTTCATCTTTCATTTCATCAATATCTAATAAACAACAAGCGTAAAAGTAAATAACGCTTTTCTCAGCGCCCATTCCCACTACCCCGCTTCCCTCTAGAAAATAGTGAAAAGAAAGAAACAATATATGTTGTATAAAAGGTCTTGTTTGTCGGTCTTAGCACAATCTGAATTCATAACGATTATGAAATCTGCCTTGCCTTAATTTTAAAGTGTTATTGAACAAATTAATACCATTCGACCATGATAGATATTTATCAGGCTTTTCTCCAAGCTAAGGCTATGGAGAAATCCTGCGGCTTTGAACTTATGGCCCGTTTGGTAAATGGAAATGGGAGTTTAGGAATTAAAGAGTGGGAATGGGAATGGGAATTATGAAGTGGGAATTTGTTTATTTAATCGCATTCCCATGTTTGGTATTTGATGGGATTAACTTGGGAATAACTTGGGAATAAAAGTTTCTTAAGTTTGGTACGTGGGAATGGAATTGGGAATATAGTCATAAATTTACAAAAATATCCTTCTTATATTTATAATATATATATATATATATATATATATAACCAATTATTATTATTTTTTTCCATTATTCAACTCTATTTTCCTTATAATAGACCATATAATATTAGATCGGATCAGATCCGATTAGATTAGATCTGATTCAATACAATCAAATCAGATAATAGTAATTATTATTATTATTATTATTATTATTATTATTATTATTATTATTATATCAAATACTATTTACAATAATAGTTATTATTATAATTATGATTATCTTTATTGTAATTATAATTATTACTATAATTATTATCTTTATTATATTTTTAATTATAATTATAATTATCATTATACTTATTATCTTTATTATAATTTTAATTATAATTAATGATTATACTAATTAAAATTATAATAAAGATAATAATTATATAATGATAATTATAATATAGTTTTAATTATTATAAAGATAATCATCATCATCATCATTATTATTATAATTAATATTATTAATACAATATTATACATAATATAAGGTTATTTTAGTCTTTTTGTTTTCTATCCCAATTCCCACCCTTCTAATACCATACCCCCCCTAAGGAATAAATTGGTGGGAATAGACATCCCCAATTCCCATTCCCAATCCCATTTTTATTCCCACTCCCTCAAAACAAACACTAACATAATTAAATCCCTCCCTAAATTCCCATTCCCAACATTTTATTCCCATCAACCAAACTAGCTATTAAGGAACTCAAAGCCACATTGATGTTAGCCCTTGTGTATATCTGAGAGGAGACCAAAGCGCGGCAACAACCTTTGTTCTACAATTTCATTTTGCTCCCTAGCAACCAACTTAAAATTTTAATCCTCTTAACTTTCAAGGTCTTATTAAATGCTTGTTTGGCATAGGAATAATAGAAATAGAAAAATTACCTATATATTTTATATATCTTATATAATCTATCTAAATTTAAATATTTTTATTCTAATATATACCCAATTTATATCTTAATTTGATCTAAAATGGATATTTCAATAAAAATATATTTATTATTATTAAATACTTAATATAAAAGATATAAAATAGGAAACAAATTTTTCTACCCCTATTACCCCCGTACCAAAAAAGCCTTAAGCTAAAAAGTCTACGGTTGGAAATCAATTTTTCTCGTAAAAACTCATTTTTATAGGATAAAAGAAGTCAAAATAATTTTATAGGATAAAAGAAGTCAAAAAATTGTGTTCACATTCCGTGTTATTTATACAAAGTATTTAGGAATAAAAAAATATTTTTAATGAAATGTCTATATTATAACAAATTATAACCAAAAATAAGTATTTGACCCCAAAAAAACATATTTTATTTTAAAAGTTTGTAAAAGAAATATAAAATACAGACAAAATATTCCCACCGCCGTCATCGTGTACCCAAAATAGCACCATCTCGGAGGTTTTCCCCTTCAATTTCTACACCAATCAAATATTTGCCACATACAGAAAGATAGGCAAGCTAAAAGAATAGTAAGCAAAACTACACCAAAGGGCACGGAATCGGCACACAAACGAAATCAATCAGAATCCAATGCGACCAAAGGGATACCTTTGCAATTGCAGGATTATGGAGGAAAGAGACGACCTCAGCGGGTCAAAATTCAATTCAATCAGAAGATACCGCGATAGACATACTGAATGCCAAACTAAGGTTCGACCATACCAAATCATATACATAAACCGCATAGCAAAAAGGATTAAGGACTCAGAGAACGGGAGTACCGCAGCCACAACAAGGCTGGAGAATGCAGTGAAGATGACCCATCGATCGTTTGAGACCAATTCCCACATTCGCCAAAGCGCACGCCATGCAGTCACTGGCTTTGCTGCCGTAACGACCTCAATCTGGTCATCAGATAGATTCCACCAGCTTCCACCAGGTAAAATTGATCGAACAAATTCGAGAAATTTTCGCAATTTTTCTGCATTTTCATCGATTCCTTGTTCCTCGGAACGTACCGAAACGTTATCGATGGGGTATCCATTAACTGATGATGATTTTACCAGAGAGTGGCGTCGAGAGCGAATAATTGGAAGGGAGGAGAGACGAAATGGGAAGCAGAGGTTCGTTTCTATGCTGGTGAAACGAATGTTGATAAGTTGAACAGAAGCGAGTGGTTGGTGTTTGCAATGAGTGGTACCAAGGAGCGGAGGTTGAGCGCCAGAGTGAATGAGCGCCATTGATGGGCCGATTGAAAAGCGTTGCCCGTTTTAAAGCGCAAATTTCTACCAGCGATGGCATTTTTTATAGTAATTAAAGTTATTTTAAATATAATACGAACATATGTTATAATTAAAAATCAGATCACACGGACCAGCTAAATAAGCAAACCGTTGGATCAGTAAGCATAATAATTTGGATCATAGTTTTAAAAATCAAATCGAACATGGAATTGGTCGGATTACTGGTTTACTGGTTTAGTAGTCGAATCAATAGTTCGAACTGGTTAAACCAGTAATTCAACTGGTTCACTCAAGTAAAGTCAAATATATCCGTATTTGTTTAAAAATATAGTTTAAATATTTAACACTTAATATTAGATATCATGAATCACCAAATAATATATTTCCTCATAAAGTGATCATTATATATTTATATAAGATCATAAAATAACATAATTTCATATTAAAAGTCCGTTACATATCAAATACAATTACAAAATAACATAATCCAACATCAAATCTCTTACATATTCATAAATAACTTTAAATAAAACACATTAGTTTAGAAGTTACAATTCTATTAGATAAATTAAATAGTTCGATCAAAGAACTACTCATCCAATCCTATAAATTATCTATATCATCTCCATCGTTAGAAAATATAGGAATGGCATTTTCATGCATACGATTATCTTCATTATTATCATCTCCACTCTCCCCTTCAACTTCATCATCTTCATTTCCGTCAAGCTCATCCAATACGTCTACAAAAATGGAATAAGAATAGTTACTTAAATTATTATATCAATGTATATAAGCAATAAAAAAAGTATGAGCTTCATACCCTCACTAGGATTGTCTTGAATAGTGATAGAAGCTAATTCATTTCAAAGCAACTCAAGCTATTCATTATTCAAGTTAGATGGCTCACCCATAAGAATCCAAGAGACTATTGCATCAAACTCTTTAAAATTAATTGGGCCATAACTTATCTTAAATCAATTTCTACACAAAAGAAAATAAAATTAGAAAAGCTTGGTAATATTATCATATAAAATAAATAACTTTAGACATGATTTACAATAGTAAGACAACAACAAATTAAATGCATACATTTGTTGCAATCTTAAGTTAGATTGCACAAAGACTATGGCTTGTTTGGAGTTACTTATGAAAAGTAATTATCTATGATAATTACTTATTTTAGAAAATTTTAGCCTAAAAAGTTTTCAAATTAAGTAGTTATCATGGATAACTAATTTTGATAAGTAACTCCAAACATAAGCTAAATCATTGAGTCTTTAGTGCTCAAGTCTATTCCTTTTCTTCGAATGGATATGCTCAAATATGCTCCAATTTCTTTCACAACCAGAAGCACTACAAGTCTGGCTTAAAACATGAATGGCAAGCTTTTGTAGATTTAGAGCACCATATCCATATAATGCCCACCATTCATCTACAAAATCATTATAATAATTTACCAAACAAACTAAAAAAATGTAAATAGATATAAAATTTTGATAATATCTTGAAATAAGTAACAAAGCCATACCTGGAGAAAAAAACATAACCAAATCCACCAATTCCACCACCGCACCAACCTCCGATGTCCTTCCCTTCATTTTCTTCTCCTTTATCCTCTTTCCCTATTTTTGGCACCACAACCCAAATCCACCAATTCCACCACCGCACCAACCTCTTGAACCGCCTTCTACCACCGCCTGCTACTACGCTGAACCACCACACCACCCCTCAAGCCCTCTATAGTCCACCTTCTTCCTTCCCTCTTCTTTCTCTCTCCTTTTTATCCCTTCTCGGCAACCTCCCTGTAAACTTTTCATTCTCCGTCGTTCCGCCACTTCTGCCACCTCCCAAGCCACAAACCTACTCCCTACAACCTCCTCTACCACCCCCACACCTCTTTTGGCTGAACCGACACCCTCACCCCCTCATTTTCCCCCTCACTTTTCCTTCCTTCATAATTTGGTAATTTAACCAACTAAAGGAAAAATTGGTAATTATTTAACCAACCAAAAGGCAAATTGGTAATTATTTAACTAATTAAAGGGCAAATTGGTAATTATGATAATGTAGAAGGGCAATTTGGTAATTTATCCAACTAAAGGGCAATTTAGTAATTATAATAAAGAAGGGAAATTCGGTAATCTAACCAACCGAATGGGAATTATGATAAGTGTAACAATTATGAAGGGTGATTGGTAACCTAGTAAGTGTGGGGGATAGCTTGGTAACCTAAACCGAGTAAGGATGTGAGCCATGTGGCTAAGAACAACTATATGTGGGTTATGTGCATTTTGTGCTATGTGTTATGCCATATTGTGTACTTTATGCTTACTAATTAATCATTTGTAGCACGACTTGGAGTGAATGTATGCTTATGTGACTTCCTTATGGCATGTGGATGATGAGTATATATGTTGTATATATGATGTTATATGATGTGACCCTCTAGGATATACATTCTAGGATGTTTAACAATATCATATGGGGTGAAAGGATAAAAAGGAGCAAATGGAAAGTGAGCTAACTAAGGGGACATGAGATTGACCTTATTATCTCATGATCCAAGAGGGAGAAAATAAAAGGAGGTTATAATCCAAATGAATGAGTGATGTAACTCTTGCATGGGAGATCTCTAGGGTTTGCATGGGGTGGATGGAGTTTGTAGGGGTTGATCCTTATATAAGAAAGGTGATAGGGTTTAGAGTGGCTAACTAGGGTCTCACAGTCACATGTATAATTGGTGAGTAGAGTGGTAGGATTTTGGTTGAATCTAAATGAGATGAGGTGTTGGACGATAAAAGAAATGTTGGGCCACATAGGTTCGATTTCAAGGGAAAATACTAGAGAGTGGTAGTGAGAGAATTTGGATGTCATAAAATGATGGGACTTAACCCACACCCTTAAGAGTTGGGTTTTATTATGAGTAAATGTAAAGGGGAATGGATGTCGGGGTGTGATAAGAGGTGCAAAGGTCTTAAGATAGGGTTGAGCCCTCTCAAGAGGATAGAAGTAGAGGTCGGTGACATGCATGTCAAGGGTAAAATACCTTTGAATAAAATATGAATAAGATACTAATCACTTTAGGAGAAAGATTGCCGAGTCGGACTCGGACCGGTCCACCGGTGAATAATAGTGGCTAGGAGCCGGGGTGTCCTAAAGACTGGTCCACTGGCGAATAATAGTGGCCATGAGCATTTTTCCCTACATGATTTCTGATCCACTGGCTATAATAGTGGGGGATTCCGTGCTCAACAAACCAAACATAATAATGTTAAGATATGGGAAATACACACAGTAATTATAGTGAAACACCATATGAGTTGGGGCCAGACCGGTCTATCGACAAATAGTAGTGGCCAGGAGTGTTTTTCCCTGCATGATTTTCAGTCCATAGGCTATAATAGTGGGGTTCCCTGTAATATGAGAGATGATTAAATAATGATGGACTAATGGCTTAAGGCCAGAAGTATTGATTATACATTATGACCTATTAATATCTGATTGACTTGTTAAGTATGTGAATGTACGGATGTGAATATTATGTATACACCTGTCATTCTGTATGTATATAGTGTTGTATCATGTGTTACATTGTAGACCTACTTTTAAGTATGTTTTTAAAGGGTTACTAAAGGGTTCCATTCGTGGGGCTCCTGCCTATTCAATATATAGTGTCCCTTGCATGTCCTTTTTCAGGTACTACTTAAGTGGGCAACGAAAAAGAGCGTAAGGAACTATCCGGAAGGTCTTAGGGTTGTACTCTTTCTATTTTAAACCCTGATTTAAAGGCGATCCTTATTCTTGTAACCACCACTGGTGGATTTTGTTTTTATAAAGTGTTATTTATGCTACTCTAATTTAAATATGTTTGAGTTTTTCATAAATTATATTTTACACTTTTAGCCTTAGCACTTGGTACTGGAATGGTAGGAGTGAAGTTGCCTGGTACTAAGTGTGACGGTAATATCCGTAGAATTCACAGTTTATTATTTTGCTCCTGCGGATTCTTTTAAATAAAATGAAATTTTTTGGGAGTGAATTTTAGGGGTGTTACAGATCTTGCTAGCTATGAATTGGGACTATTCATTTGCCTCCGATTCGTGTCAAAACCTGTCAAAAATGAAGGCCGTTCATCATTAGCCATGACAAATCTTAAATCAACCGTACATTTCTTGTGATTTCTACAGTATGACAAACAAATATCGAGAAAATCTGAGCCATTGATTTTTTACGGCTTTAATTGACATTGTTGATTCCAACGAAAGAAAGAACGATTGTCTTTTCTACTTTATTGACAATATCACCAAATCTAAGCCGTTGATTTCAAAATTAAACAAATATTGGCCATCCGTAATTTTGTGAAATTGTGGCCGTTAGATGCATTGAGCTAAAATCGACCGTCCATTCCTTACAATTTCTATAGTATGGTGAATAAATATTGAGAAAATATGAGTAGCTAATTTTATACCGCTTTAATTGGCATTGTTGATTCTAGTAGAAGAAAGGATGATTGTCCTTTCTACTTTATCGATAATATCACCAAATCTGAGCCATTGATTTCAAAATTAAACCAATTATGGCCATCCATATTGTCTGCCATGAATCAACAAAACTAACATAATTTCGTGAAATCGTGGTCTTTAGATACACTTAGTTGACATCCACCATCCATCCCCTACCCTCTATGCAGTTTGACAAACACATATTGAGAAAATATGAGCTGCTGGTTTTATATGGCTTAAATCTATGCCACTGATCACATATGAAGTTAGGACAACTATCCTATCCACTTTACCGACATTATTGTTGAACCTAGGCTGTTCATTCAAAATAAAAGGCAATTGCTGCCGTTGAATATAATAACCATAACTATAACTTCAACATCTCACACTTGCCTATTTTGTCATTCACCTGCTCGAAGTTTCTTGAGCAGTGCTGGAGAGAAAAATTTCTCTCAAATGTCGATGCTTCCACAACAATTGAGAAAATTTTTGACCTATCGTTCTCTACATTGTTCCATCCCTTTCCTTTAACACCATTTCATTGAAAATTTCCTTCCAATAACTGGTAGATTAGTTCAGTTTGCTCCACAATTGAAGTTTTATGAAGATAATCATTCACGAAATAGGTATAATCTATTCTCTTTTGTTTTTCTTATTTTGAGATATAATATACTTCTGTCTTAGCTTTCTACAGATTTTGATTTAATATTTTCTATACTAATCGTTTAATTTTTTTTTCTGACGTGCTTACAAAATCTATATAGATTTCCTATTCAGATTTTGACGTTATGTCTGACGTCGCATGCATGTACATAGACATAATTTTTTGTGCATAAAACACACTAATATACACAATATTATCATCTATAGGTAAAATCTTTAGATCAGTATATCTTATAATATCTCTGTAGAAAATCTTATAAAAGATTTTCTTAGTATGTGTTAATTTTATCAGATATGTGGTTTTAATAGTATGCTATAATTTTTATTCGGTTTTTATTGTTAAGAAATGCTTATTGAAATGATTTATTCAAATAAAGTGACCTAAAACTTTACTGTATTGATTATAATTTCATACATCTACCAAAAATCGAATAACTATCTGATTGGATATTTGGAAGAAATTATTTTCTTGTTGTTGTCAAATATTTTTAATTTTATTATGAAATATAAATTTTTTTGTTAATTAATACGATTTTTGATTTTTATGTGACTGTTCGTGGTATATACAAATGTCAAGTTTGATTCATGGTCACCGAGGTATAATTTTACATGTTTGAAACTTAATTAGTTTCCTTAAATTTTGCCATGACTAATGTACTATACTAATAAATAATGGATTTTTTTGGATGTAGGTATGAAATTGTGGCTATTGATTCTAGTTTTGTAAACTAAAAATGAATAATACTTTTTGAGGTATAATACTATTATATACTATTATGGTCACCGATCTCGCTCCTTTGACTGACCTTTTCCTTCCTTTCTCTTGCCATTTGTTTTGCAACCCTTTGACCCAACCAAATCTCCCCTTTCTCGTGCATTTTTCTCTCCCTTAGCTTGCGCAACCCCCTACCCCGAATTGCTGCCGCCGGTGACCATAACCCTACTTGCCCAACTCTCTAGCCGATCCACATACCCTAACCTATCATTTACACTCTATAAATACCCCCCATGATAACCTGTATCGAGCCTTTGATTTCATTACCCAGAATTTGACCCTTTTGTATAAACTTAATTTCATAAATCGTAAAAAGTTTTGTACTACACATGATAGTCATATTTAATTTACTAAATTTCTTCAACATGTGAAGATATTCAACATAAATGTGGTTAAGTTAAATCATTATGTTATTAATAAGGGCTAAAGAGTATGTATAATTATGGTTCTCTAATTAGCACTAAGTTAAATTGATTAAATATTTTAATGTCCTTTCCGAAATTCAAATTTTAGTTTAGTATCATTATCATTATAATCAGAAAAAATAATCTACCAACTAACCATAATTATAAGGATTGCTACAAATTTAGGAAGTACTAAAGTTGGCCATCTGTATTGTTTGCCATGGATTGACCAAAAAAACACAATTTCATCAAGTTATGGTTGTTAGATACATTCAACCAAGATCCACTATTCATCCCTTACCCTCTCTCTAGTCTAGCAAACACATATAGAACAATTATCAACCACTAATTTTGTATGTCTTAAATCAAGGTTGTTGATGCCAGTTGAAGTTAGGACGATTGTCCTATCTACTTTACAAACACTATTGCCAAATCTGAATCATTTAATTCAAAATTAAATACAATACCAAGCATTGTATCTACTAATCCCATGTATAACTTCGATTATAATTAATATTGTTTTAATGAGAGATAAATTAATGTTCAATTATGGTTCCTAAATTTGCAATGAGTAAAACTAAATAAGTTATTTAATGTAATTTTTGAAATTAAAATTTGAATTCAAATTAATTTGACATTAAAATTACTTTTAAATTAGAAAATTTTATAGTATATTTTATAGTAAATAATGTAATATTAATATTTTTATAGTATATACCACACATCATTATGATTTTTTTAAACTAACTTCCTGCAACTTAAAAAGAGATTAAAGAAAAAGGTCCCTACAACTTCATAATGAAAACGGTTCCTAAACAATACTCAATATAAATGTAGTTAAGCATAATTAATATGTTATTAATTAGTGCTAAACATTATGTTCAAATATGGTTAGATAAGTTGCGGTAATCAATAGAGCTTAAAAAAATATGTAATCACCATATTTAAAAATTCTATAGTATGAATATAATAACAAAATTTTAATATATTTTTATAGCAATTAAAATTAATCGAGACCTTTCATCTACCTCTGATATATTAAGTTTTATATTAAATAATGTACAAATAATTAAGATTAAATATAAACTATAATTTAAAAATAGGAAAATCTGCTAACCAACAATCGATATAAGCAATGGTATAGAATTGATAGGAAAAGAAAAGAAATACCATTTCTACTTTAATGAAACTTATATCCTTTTTGTTAAACAATTTCATCTTTCTTTTGAAACATATAAATAATAATATTATGAATTGCCACCATTTTTTGTTTTCTTATGAGTGTTGGTGGTATATACACATGTTGAGCTTAATGAACGATGCCCTAGGTATAAATTTACATATCCTAAACTTAATGTGGTATTTATGCTCTTCTGATTGATATTATATGCTCAAAATTGTTTTAAAATATTATTTAGGGTTGTTGTTAGTTGTTGAATTATGCCAATCAATTTATCTAATAAGCATCGTATATATTATAAAATCTAGTTCTCACATATAAAATTGCATTAAAACCAACTAACTACATATTTGCTATTGTTTAATTGGGTAAGTCTAATTGATATTTAAAGTATGTGAACTTAAAGTGTCTATCTCTTTGGTATGTTAAATGTTTTAAGTAAAAAGTGTGGTATTTATGCTTAATGGATGATGGTAATAAAAGGACTTAGCCTACCATTAGTTGAAAATGATGCTAAATATCTATAATACTTCTATGAGGAATGGTGAAATTTTGAATATAAACATACTGATTTAAAACTGACTATTAATAGTTGTAGTTAAATACTAGTTTTTGTGTCTTCTTTTGATCTTTTTCTCCAATTGTGGCTATATATGTTAATTTCTTCATCTTCAGCTCCTGTATGCTAACTTCTCTCTGTCCGGCCAAGCACAAAGCATGTTAGATAAATAGTAAATTGAATAAAGAGTAACATGATATTAATATAACTTTATTGCTAATATATTTTGAACTATAGCTTATATAGAGGCTGAATGTCAGATGGATGTGTTAAAGATTATGTTCTGCTGCATATTTTTGCACCTCTTGTGCTAACTATTGTTTGTATGTTCCTTGTCTCTTTATAACAACTTTAAAATTTTAAATTGAAATTGAAGAGGGAAATTATGCAAATTGAGCTTTACAATTAAAATTTTGGAAAATAGTATATATAAAGTTTGACCATCCATAAACTAATCTTGTTAAAAAACTTTATTATCTTTTACAGGTTAATAACTAATTATTCTAAGTTATTGATTGAAAAGATCCCCATCTTCCATCAAAGGTGACTATAAGGAGTGGGCAATGATGAAAACCATTATGTTGTAACAAAATTTAAGCATTTTACACTTGCGCTTCTTTTGTACTATTAAGATAATCTATAATCTTAATTTTTGCAAAAAGCCAAGGGTTGATGATGGAAAGTTTGTTACATATATTTTGAGCCCTATACAATATCATAATTAGTACTTGATTATGAGCCAAGTAAGTGTGACCGATTATTATTTTTCTTATGGTCTATTTGATAGTGATGTAGGGGATTTATTTATAAGGACTTAGAAATAATAATTACGCAATGATGATATTTAGGGCAAAACATTTATAATGGATGATGTATAAGTTATTATTAATGTAACATGAATTGATCATTTTTAACCTTGAAAACAGTAAGTATTGGCACATATTTTGGAAGCGAATAATCAGTTATATATCACCATTTATAAATAAATTATCTCGAGTCTCCACAATATTGAATGTGTTTTTTCATTGGTTATTATTTTTGCCTGGTTAGTTGTCACCTCTTCATTTGTTGGTTGTTATTTAAATGTGATAAATGTTAGTCTATGATTAGTGGCTGCTAAATAATTTGCATTGTGTTTGATGACCAATATTGGTAAGTATTTCATAGGATGTACAATGGCTTTTGGTTCTATTATATGTTTGCTTGTTAGAGTGTAGCACTTAGTGAGGGTGATAAACTAGTTAAAATTGATGTGAAATATTAACTTCGAAATGAAAAATAAATAGTAGCAATGATACTGACATTTAATGGATAATATTCGTTACATAAGAATAGAGAGGTTCAAAATTTTCCTATGTTAAACTATAGCTAAAGTAAATTGTTAGTCAAAAGGTTAGACAATCAATCCCATGTTTTTTCTTAACAAGTTAAAAATGGAAAAAATACCTACTTAATATGAATAAATTATAATCACTTCCACATCAAATTCATTCCTTCTTCACATTCACTCTAGGCTTTCTCTTCTGGGTAATTGATGAGGAAAGATTGCTATTAGGCTTTCTCTTTGTTAGCTCTCATAATGCATTTTCTGAATCATTTGTTTCAAAATTGGTTGGAGTTGTCACCTCATTTTTTTGTGATTCGACCTTCATGGATTTAAATAAAAGATGTGATATTAGCTAACAAATTAATAATAATAGTTGTTTTAAATTTGTCTGAACATAATTTTGATATGCATTGTTTCAATTGTACTTGCTCATATGTTTTTTGATTAAGTCTGGAAAGTAAATCTGAGTTCTGAAATCATGAAAATAATCTATTAATTAGAATATGTAATAAAAGATGAAGGTTAATATTACAAATAATGACCATAACAACTATGTTTTTCCAAATTTGTGGTTAATCAGAAAAGTATAGTAGACCTAGTTGTTAGAGTGATAGGGCCCTTTGTACTTGCACACCAACCCTTCATCAGTAGTTAATTTAATGAGTGAGTAGGCTCCCATTTGAGGATCTCTCACTTGGACTAAGAAAATGGCTTCTAGGTTGACTAATTTCTCCAATTTAGTAGGAAGTCCCATATCATCTACTTTTTCCTACATTGTAAACTTGGAGTTCATATGATACAACAATATTAACTATTTCTTAACATTAATATTTGAAATAGTACCTCATTTTCCTCCCTCAGCTGTAGTGTTGTTTTTCCTATAACTTGAGTACACTTGCCATCCCAAAGTAGTAGTGCAATGTTTCCTGTTCTATTAACAACTCTAATGTACAATTTGTGCCTTAGATTTCCTTTAGTATCATATGTGTTGCTCTTCTCACAAAGAAAGCTTTGTCCTAGAGGTTTGAGATTCTTCAAGCATGTTTTGTATGCCACATAAAATCACTCCCCAACAGTTTCTACCCCTACAACTCTAACATTGATCCAAAATTTTCCTACCTATAAAATTTTAGGTTATATATCGTAGATAAAAAATATATATATATATAATTTAGTAAAAGTTATACCTTGTTTTCTTATATTTCTTCAACTGTTTTGAATATTGCTTTCCTTGAGGATAGCTCTTCTGTTATGGTTTGTGAACTTGAAAGTGGTTTTACTTCGAAAATAGTAATAGCTATTGATTGTCCTATGGGTAAATTAATAGATACATTTTTGTTAATTTCTTTGTGTATGCAGTTGTTATATTTTAATTAAAACAACTGAGTAGCTATAATTTATAAGGGAAATACTAATTGACAAAGTCTTTTATCTATTGCTTGTCCGGGTCAATTATCAGTTTGGTCACATTCCATGTGTTTGATACCTTCGATTGATCTAAAAAAAATATATAAATTAATTATAGTTGTAGCAATAAGTTTATGTTTTCACTGTCTATATAAGAAATTGAGACAAAAATACTTCTGAATAAGTTGACTCTACAAAATTGAAGAATAACTATAACTGGATTAGGATTATTGTATAGCTGAGATATTGTTGGAAGGGTCTCAAAATTTTTGTAGGTGCATATTTAAGTAAGTCACATGTCTAAATACTTCCTTTTCTCTCTCTAAGTATATAGCTGAGACCCTTCCAATGATATCTATACTATAATATCATATTAGTTTGTTAAAATCGTGTAAATAATGTAGTTGTCTTTGTATTTTTTTCTTACTAATTTGAGTTGTTGTTGACACTATTGCTAACTGATGAAATGGAGTAAACTTGAATAATTGGACCAAGAATGCTTCTATTTCTGATTACATAATATAATGTGTGAAAATTTTGAATTACATTACATATTTGAAGTCTGTATTTTTTAATTTAAGATGATTGTCTGCCCTAATAAAGTTTTTCACTTGATAGAGTTGACGTTCCTTCATTATTGTCTTATATTGATTTGTCTGAGAATTTTTAATTGTTGTATGGATCATTTGGCCCTATAATTGATTAAAATATTAAGTTAAATATGATGCAAGACCACAAAATATATAGTTCAAATGTGAAAATTTATTGATGTATTAGTAAAACTTACTTCTTTGTCATGAAATTTGCAATCCAAGTTGAAAGCTTCAAGCTTGTTTCCATAAGAAGGCTTTTCATAAATCCTTACTAACATAAGTTTTATTGCTTATGTACTCTTTGATGGGTTAATGTCATTAAGGATGCTCCACATTATCATTTTTTAGCTGATCTATAAAATTTAAATGAATATAAATAATGACTACAAAATTATAATCGACATTAACACATATATAAAATATATCAGAGGAAATTGGAACACAATTTCGAGCAGAAGCCTTTGCTTACCAAACACCGAAGATTTAGCATATTTGAATGTGAGAAATATGAGCAAACAAATGGGCTTTTATAGACCATGTTCTTGTAGGGATTATAAATTCAGTAGATCTGGAAATTCTTTCACACTGGCTATCATATGACAAAGTTATATTGTTGGCCTATTACAAAATTGATGCAATATGGACTACAACCATCCACTTAGTGGCATATGGAAATTAGACAGCTCTCTTATTTTACTGTATCAGATAAAGTCATGTAAATGTAATATATTTTTCTTTCACACAACCAAGTGTAGTGTGACACGTAACATTTCGGAAATGGTACTACTGTAGTATTGTGTAACACTGAATGTTGTTAGTTTATCAAAGCAAAAATATTAATAAATTAATGATAATATAATTTAATAATATGAGCTTAAGTTTTAGAGGGAAAAATGCTGGAATATATTCTTCTTTTATATATAGTAGGATGAATGAATGAACTAATATAATCAAACTTTGATCGACTTCTTAGTTTATTGTCCAAAGGATATTATGTTTAAACATCTGACTTGAGTGAGTAGGCAATCCGGAATTTGACCCATCGGGTTTTATCTTGTTTAAATGTATTTCTATTTGAAAGTTACAAGTGTTATTTGAAACTTCAAGGGTATTGTAATTAACTCTTAATTTCTCATACTCTGATTTTGTGTACGATCTTCGAATCCTTTTATGAATTGTTAATTTGAATTTAACATAAATCTTTTCTTTAGCGTTAGCACTTGGTACTAGAACGGTTGGAGAGAACCAGTTTGGTACTAAGTGTGGCGGTAACATTCCCAGAATTCACAGGTTTTAAGTATTTCTATTTTAATTGCTTCCGCTTTTCAAAAAAAAAAGTAGTGAATTTTGGGGTGTTACATTATTAGTCTCTTTATGCTACACTTTATGTTAATTTGATTCTTAAAGATATGGGTAAGTTAGATGAGGTTTAAGATATTGTAAATCATGCATAAAAAATGACTAAGTACATCTATAACCATTATTATGCATTTTATTTGATGATGAAATTCATCGAAGGATGAGAGATCATTCGTCTAATTCCTACTCAGTTTGCTACTAATTTTTTTCTTTGTAAAGTATTTTGACACATAAAAATGCTGTTAGGGTGATGGTTGCGTCTAGGGAGTGTACCGCTTGTGCTTATACTAAAGAAAGGGAGGGTAGGAAGCTTGTGGAGAATGTGTTTGATACCACATTTTAGAAGGTATGTGTTGAACTTATTGAACCTCTTGTACATGTTTTGTGATTGGAGGATAGTGGAGAGAAACCATGTATGGGTTATTTAAATCAAGCCTTTCACAAGGCTAGAGATGATATGGTTTCTAGATTTCATGGACAAAGAAATGGATGGAGCCTTATCTTTAGATTATTTCTTCTTGTTGGGATAATTGTAATACCCCAAAAACCCTAATTTAGGAATTATGCCCAAATAATGATTTATTAAGGAAAATTTGGAAAATAAATTACTTTATTAAATAAAGAGGAAATTAATTGATGAAAATAAAGAGAAAGTGATAAATAAATTATTTAGAAAATTTTGGACATTTTACTAATCAAAATGAAAGGGGAAGAAAATTTTCCAAAATAGCCAAAATTAATCTAAAAAGAGAATTAAATTATTTTTTAAAATAATTTTTAAATATTCAAGAAAATAAATAAATAAATATATAAATGTATAATAACCCTTAAACATTCTAAATAAATTGTGCAAAAATCCAAAACCCTAAAGAAACCTTTTTCTCCCTTTTTCCTTTTTCTTTCCCTTCCTTTTTTCTTCTTTTCTTCTTCCATCGGAATTGGGCCTCGCCCGGCCCAATCCCTTCCTTCCTTCTCCTTCCCCTACGACCCAGCGTCGTCCGCTGGCCGACCCGCTGCTGCAACGCGACGTTTTAACCCCTGAAGCTGTCGAAACGCCGTGCCGCGTTAAGTGTCATATTGACCATTGCCAGCCTTCGACACGACACTGCGTTTTCCTCCCATAACCCCCAACACGCTGCGTTTGACTTACAGATCTTATAACCATTGCCAAACCGGCCGATTTCCCCCTATTTTCTTTTCCTCCTGGACCGCCGGTCCAGGGTTGTCTTCTTCCCCCCTCCCGCGCAGGCCTGCAACCTGCCGCCTACCATCCGACCGTCCTCCCCCTGCCATATCCATCCCTTTCTTCCCCAATTCGACCCAGCACTCCCTCACGCGTCCTGTTGCCCCTTCATTTTTCCAGAAAATGGCCAAACGTACCCTACAAATTGCAGGGCACGTGACGCTGCCACCGCCGGCCGACCACCTACCGCGCCTGCCTCGCGTGCCACCTCCCTTCCCTTCGTCGTTTTCCTCCCCCATGGCCTATAAATACCCCCTCCCGAACGGCCACAACAAGTCCCTCCCTCTGGACCTTGCTGAAACCTTGCCTCGCCGCTGCCAGAACAGACGCCGTTTCCGCTGCCTCTAGCCACCGCCGAGACCACCTCTACCCACCAAACTTCTCCTTGCGCCACCCCCACGCATCAAACAACCGCTTCTACCCTTCCTACCCCGCACAAGCCACCACAATCATGCGAAGGTACCTCCCCAAAAAATTGCCGCCACCGCCTTGCGCCACCATCTGCCGCCACCTCCGTCGTAATCAACCCCCGTCCCACCTCCTAAAGTAACCAACAGGTCCTCCCCTACCTGCCCATACCGTCATTACTCCCTGCCTCCTTCTCCACCAATCTCCACCATCTCCCACCACCCTTCTCCACCTTCGGCAGCCGCGCCAACCACCGCGGGCCGCCGCCCCTCTCTCACCACCACCCTCATTCCACTCCCCTCTCCCTATTGTCTCCTCCCCCACATCAAACTCCCCCTTTTCTCCCCCATCTAACCACCACCTCCATCTTTTCCTCTCTTCTCCTCCTCCATCGCCGCCGCTGCTGCCACGCGCCGCCGCTAGAGCACCGCCGCCACGCGCCGCCGCCGACCCTAGGTGGTTCTCCACTCATCCAAACCCTAATACCTCTTTTATATAACTGCTACTATTTTCTACCAACATTAATACTATTATACTTATTATTATTATTATTATTACTATTACTTTTATTATTATTACTATTATTATTATTATCATTTTTATCATTACTATTGTCTCCATCATTAATATTCTTATTTTCTTACTAATACTAACATCCCTTTTAAACCCTAACTTTTATTATACTTAACTTTGGTCTTATTTTTATAATAATAATAATAATAATAATAATAATTATTATTATTATTATTATTTCTATTATCCTTACTATGGTTATTATTGTGGTTGCTTAACCTTACTTGGTTGTTATTATTGTTATTATTATTACTACTAGGTTTATTATTATTATTATTATTATTATTATTATTGTTATTATTATTATTATTATACTTAACACCCTTATCATTTTGCTAACAATAATACTACTTTTGTTCTTATCCATGTTACTTAACTCAAAGTTAGTAAATATCATGTGGTTGTTAACTAAGAAGGATACTTGAGCCTTATTACCATATCACTTAATATTACCCCTAATGCTTTTAACCCTAAACCTCATCACTAGGGTACTATTATTAGCTCTTACTATTATTACTACTATCTCTATTTTCCTATAGTTAGCATAAACCCTATTACTACAAGATTAGAACTAATGGGTTTAACAATATAAGGGTAACAATTAGTATAAAAAATAAATAAAATTTGACTAGTAATGGCTCATACACTAATTCTAAGGTAAAAACCCTAGTTTTTTTTGTATAATACCCTCTTTAGTAATAAAAATCGTAATCCTAAACTAGAATAAGGGTTGATGGTACTTTCAAGGGAAACTAATACTTAGCATTTTCCCCTTTCATAGGTAACCCCGATCCAAGCCTTAAGGAGTGATAGGAGCGTGCTCCAAGCCCGGCGTCGCCTTAGGTAAGGACGAAGCTATGGCCTTGTGCTATGTGTGATGTGTTGATGGATGATGAGTATGCCATGTTAATGTGTATTATGCATTTGTTATGAATAACCTGTTTTGTGTAGCGCAGCATGGATAATGAGGTATGATGTGTGTGCCTTATATTGTACGAGCATGACATGTTCCATGTTTGATGTTTGATGATGTGACATGATATGGCCCTCTAGGACATGCATGCTAGGGTTTTGGGTAGTATGAAATGATAATAAAAGAACAATGGGAAATTAGACGTTTGGGAAGTTTGCATGGGCGTGATCCTTACGTGGGAAAAGTTGATTTGGGTTGTAAGTAAGAGTTTTGGAGAGCCTTAGAGTGATTGGAGACTTGGTATGAAAAATAGTACGTGAGTTGGTGCATAAGAGACTTGATTAGGGTTTTGCGAGTAAGTGGGTGTTGGGGAGTCTGCAGTGAGTATTTAAATTCTGCATGGGGATGAATCTTACGTGAGGAAAGTTGATCCAGGAAGTAAATAAGATAATGTCAGAGTTATGGGTCCATTGGAGACTTGGGTGCAAAATTTTACGTGGGTCGATGTAAGGGTGTCTAAGGGACCCAATTAGGGTTTTGGGAGAAAATGAGGAATTTAAAGGGTACAAGGGTAAAAATGATCAAGGAAGGATGGAGTATGGGGTTGAGAGTGAGAACTCACTTATATAAAGGATGAGTATGGGTTTTCTAAATGAGAGAAGAGATTTTGGGGTGAAAGAGGGAGGTTACTTGTTGAGGAAGTAAAGTGCTAGGGTTTGGCACGGCCGACTAGGGTTTTGTCGGTCACACGTGAACTTGGGAGATAAAGTAATACATTTGGGGAATTTCCTAATAAAAGTGAGGTGCGAGATAGAGAACAAAGTAACGTTCGGGTAAGTAAGAAAGAGTTGGGCCACATAGGTCCGAATAGGGTCTCCGAGGAGGAACCCTAGAGGGACGAGGACATGCGGAGTCGATATCATATGTGTTGGGATGGCCTATATTCTTGGAGATTGTGCCTTACTATATGCCACTATGCCTAAGTCTATGGGGGATGGATATCGGGTGTGAGAAGAGGTACGAGTCTCAAAATATGGGACGGTCCCTCTAGAGGAGAAAGAAGTAGAGTATCAACCGCATGCATGTCAAGGGTGTGATGTGATTCAATAAGACACGGATAAGACATTAATTACGTAAAGCAAAAGACTGTTGAGCCAGACCCAGTCCGGTCCACTGGTTAGAATAGTGGTCAGAGGCGTTCTGCCCTGAGTGTTTATTTTCGGTCCACCGACTATAATAGTGGTCAGAGGCGTTCTGCCCTGAGTGTTTATTCCAGTCCACCAGCTATAATAGTGGGGGATTCGGGCTCGACCGATCCAAATGAATAAGTTAATCCACAGGAAAGATACTAAGTACTTAAAGTGAAACACCATGTGAGTCGGGGCCAATCCGGTCCACCGGTTAGAATAGTGGCCAGAGGCGTTCCGCCCTGGGTGTTGATTCCGGTCCACCGACTATAATAGTGGTCAGAGGCGTTTTACCTTGTGTGTTTATTTTCGGTCCACCAGCTATAATAGTGGGGCTCCCGCACTCACATGGACTAATGAAGAATGCGTTGAATGAATATGAATGAAGTAATCCATGGGAAAATACTAAGTACTTACAGTGAAACACCATGTAAGTCGGGGCCATTCCGGTCCACCGGTAAGAATAGTGGTCAGAGGCGTTCTGCCCTATGTGTTTATTTTCGGTCCACCGGCTATAATAGTGGTTAGAGGCGTTCTGCCCTGAGTGTTGATTTCCAGTCCACCGGCTATAATAGTGGGGATCCCGCACTTACATGGATTATTAAAGAATATGTGTGAAATGGACATATTATTAACAAGGATAAAGAATAAGTCACCGGAAAGTACTCAGGCCTTATCTTGTGTGTATCGCATGTTACTTATATGATTGTGCTATGTGGGCTATGTGGTATGATTGTATGCTTGGCCTTAGCGCACCTGCGCCCTTACTCAGTATTGGACCCGTACTGATACTACCTTGATTGACTGGGTCCTGTGATGATCCACCAATGGTGAGGAGCAGACCTCCGATGCAGGTTTTGATCGGTTACTAATTTGGGGTGGAAGGCTTGGCTTGAGTGAGTAGGCAATCCGGATATTGGTCCCTTGGGATCTATTTCATTTAGCTATATTTTGTACTACGCTTCTTGTTTTGAAACCGTACTCTTAAGTTGTAATCTTAACGATATTTTAACTGTTGTTGACTCGTGGTTTTCGTGAATGGTCTATGTTAACTATGGACCTATGTTTTGATGACTCTTACTTAACGATTGTTTAGTTTAGCCTTAGCACTTAGTATCGGAACGGTGGGAGTGAACCGGTCGGGTACTAAGTGTGGTGGTAATACCCCCAAGTTTATGGTTTTAATTCTTTCACTTCCGCTAAACCTTCTGATTTAAACGAAATTTTTCAGTAGTAAATTTGGGGGTGTTACAATAATCAACTCTTAAGGAACTTACATGCAGTTGATTTATTGGTTTAATTCTCGTTTCTAGTACTCATCTAAAATTTCTCAGCATCAAAGTATTGTTTCTTCTATTATTGATGTCATTATGAGAGATGTGTGGGAATTTCACATTGAGGTCAAATTTAATGAGGGAAATGAATTATTTTAGAAAAGCATAAGGTGATTCAGAAAAATGGTATGTTGTATAAGATTGTTGTGTTTTTGCTCTAGGTATAACGTTGTTACTTATTTTGAAGTGTTATCAATATTATATATGTAATTATAATTATTTAAGTTTTTTTGGTAAATTATTATATTGATTTTGTAGATTAATGGTGGGCGTTGTATAGATGTGGTGCTGTAAATCTACAAAAGCTTGTAATTTGTGTTTTAAGCCATACATGTATTGCTTGAGGTTGTGAAAGAAATTGGAGCATATTTGAGCATATCAATTTGAATAAAAGGAATAAATTTGAGCACCAAAGACTTAATGATTTAGTGTTTTTACACTCTAACTCTAGATTGCAAAAAAGGTATAAATTTAATTTGTTGTTATCTTACTATTACAAATCATTTCTAAAGTTATCGCTTTTATATGATAATATTACCATGCTTGTCTAATTTTATTTTCTTTTGTCTAGGAATCAATTTAAGTAGCTATGACACACTTAATATAGAAGATTTTGATGCAATTGGCTTTTGGATTCTTATGGATGAGCCATCTAGCTCGAATAATGAAGAGCTAAAGTTTCTTATAAATGGATTAGCTTCTGTTACTATTAAAGACATCTCCAATAAGGGTAGAAATCTCATAACTCTTTATTGTTTATAAAATATGATATAATAATTTAAGTAATTATTATTATTATTATTATTATTATTATTATTATTCTATTTTTATAGACGTATTGATTGTGTAAATTTGTATAATAATATAAGTAATTATTCTCATTCTTTTTTTATAGACGTATTGGATGAGCTTGATGGAAATAGAGATGATGATGATGCAGGAGCATCTAATGAAAATAACGATTGTCATGTTCATACTAATTCTCAAGGTAAGGAAGATGATTTAGCTTTCTTAATGTTGGAGCCTATCATGTTAAATATTCTTGATAATTCTTATATGCTTGACATTGAAAACCATTTAAGTTATTCTTGTAGGTATGTTACATATTTGTAAGAAAAGGATGTTCATACACATTGATGTGTACAAGTACTCCAAAGCATGCAAGGCTATGACATACATGGGATGATACATTACAACAAGAGATAAAGTGATGATATTCATTATTTGTATAAACTTGTTGTAAACCCTAACCCTAAGTATATTTTATGTAAGTTAGGGTATTGCTGTAATTTCATTTATGTATATTAGTCAATTGTATAGCTTTGTAATATTAATCCTTAGTATCATTTAACCAATGATATTATGCTTTGGATTAAGGTTAATATGGGCTTAATTCAACCATGATTAATGGGATGGATTAAGTAGGAATAATCGGCTGGATAGGTTAGCTCACCACCGACTCTTCCTTCTCCTATATATACCTCCTTTGTGCGCAGCTTTGTAGGTAGATTTGAATGAGAATTTTTTGATCAAACTTTGAGCAAAGTTAGCTAAAGTCTAATCCTCCCTTTTGGGTTGACATTGAGCAAGGAAAATCTGGGATTTTGCCTTCGTCAAACTATCTTTAACCACGACATATTTGAAGGTCTTACAAATCTATCGAAACACTTCAACTTGTGTCATCAAGTTCTTCACCTACAATCCATAAATTCACTTTGTTTCTTTTGTATTATATCATGGGTGAAATCTTCTAATACAAATTTCGATCCAACCTTCCATTACTTTGATAAAAACCACCTCAGATAAAGTTGCTAGAGAGAGTGGGGATGATGATGAAGATAATCGCATGCATTAAAATGTCATCCCTATATTTTATAACATTTGAGATGATATGGATAATATATAAGATTGGATGAGTACTTATTTGATTGAACTATTTACTTCATCTAATTAAGTTGTAGCTTCTAAACTAATGTGTCTAATTTTAGGTTCTTTTGGAATATGTCAGGGAGTTGATGTTGAATTACGTTATTTTGTAACCGTATTTGATATGTTAGAGACTTTTGATATGTAATTATGTTATTTTATGGTCTTATTTTTGTGAAGTATGATATCTAATATTAAGTATTAAATTATATTTTTAAACAAATGAGTATATTTGATTTCAATTGATTGAACAAGTCAAACCACTGGTTGGACTAGTTCAAATCACTTATTCAACCAGTGAATTTATAAAGCAGTAGCCTAACCAATTCTCCAACAAATCTAGGTTTTTAATTGTGGTCAACAATTTGAATGTCACCCGATAAATGGCTGGTAAAATTGTTTCATGAAATTTTGATTACAAAAGTTGCACAAAAGCAAAGACTATTGTTTGGTCTTAATTTTTTTTATATTATTTGATTTTATTTTATCTTGATATGCTCTAATCTAATAATATTGATTTGATGTACCGATGAAAATTAAAGCATCTAATTGTTATTGTTATTATTATAATATAATGATGCTGCTGCTACTGCTGCTGGTGATAATGTTAATAAAAATATTATTATTATTATTGTAATAATAGTTAATAATCATAATGATTGATATTATTATATAATGTATTTTGATTTATGTTAATATATATATATATATAATTCTATAAATGAAAATAATTATAATTATTATATTAATTATAATATTATTACAATTATTATTATAATATTTATTATAATAATTTTTGATAAATATAATATAGTTATTATAATAATCCTTATGAAATAATTTTATTTTACTTAATATTATTATAATTAATGACAATGTTATTGTCATATTTTGTAATATTATTATCATCTAAAATATTATTATATATTATAATTATAAATGATAATGATAATAAATAATACAATAATACAATAATAATATAATATTATTATTTGTATTTAAATTATTATAATTATTATCATTATAAGTAATCATATGATTATAAATATTATTTTTTATTGATATTATTATAATAAATATTAATACTATTATTTAATATGTTTGTTATAATTTATTATATTGATACGGATAATTTTAACCAGACACTTTGTTTACCAGTTGGATTGGCTAGGCATCACAGACCCCTACTGTCATCCCCGACCCAACATCCTTGCAAGACTCAGAGAGTCTCACAGCCTACCTTGAGCATACTGCTCATTCTAGAGATGATATGTTTTAATCAAAAGACTTTGCTTCTTTAGGAAACCAGACAACTAGTTTAGTTTTTTTTAGCTTCTAAACTTTAAAGAAATAGCTAACTGATTGTTGGCTAACTAATAGTGTAGAGAGGGTACTAGTGTAATACCCCAAAGATTTGTATAAATATAAATAATATATATTCATACAAAATATAAAATTTATTTTTTAGCCTAATTCCTAGATATTATTTTAATTATATAGCCTAAAATAAATTATAGGCAAATTATAACAATTTTTAATTATTTTTATAATTACCATTAATTTATCCTAAAGCATAACCTAAAATTTCCATAACTTTCTTTTAACCCTTTCCTTTTTCTTTATGTTTTTTTTTTCTTTTTCTCCCTTTTCCTTTTCTTCGTTCATTTTTTTCTTTCTTCCTTTCCCATCTGGGTTGCTCTGAAGTCGGCCCAAGCCTCGCCCCTCTTTCCTTCCTTCCTTTTATCTCTGGCCGGCCCAACTCTCCCTTCCCTCTCCCTTTCTTTCCTCCCTGGGTGACTGACCTAACTCCCCCCTTCGTTTTCTTTCTTATCCCTGTTCTCCCTCCCTTATTTTCTCTTTCCACCTTTCTCCCTCTCTCCTACCTCACATCTACCTCCCTCACGCCCGTCCACACTCTTCCATTTTTATCCTCTATAGCCCCTACATCCAACCAAGCTCCCCCTCTTTTTTCTTCTTAGTCATATTGGACATGCATGCTATTATGCGTCTGCATGGCCCCCTACACTTGCCTCTACCCTACTACAGTCGTGTCGTCCTTCCCCCTACAACTGGTTGTCCTCATCGTTTTCCCTACGCTCTCACCCTCCCTTTGCCTATATGTACGTCCCCTTTTGACACCCCCTATCCTCTTCTTCTCCCCCTTTGAGCCCCTTTTTCTGCATGCCCTACTTTTTTTTCCAGCCACTCTAGCCGCCATCGTTGACACCGTCGGGCCACACCACCCCCAAGCTCCTCCCCTTTTCCCTCCCTACCCCCTCCTATGCTTGTAGAGCCCCATTTCCCCTTCTTCCTTTTCCTTTTTTCCTCCCCGAACCTGTAACTGTGTAGGTTGCATCACCTTGCAACACCACCGTGAACCAACTCCTCCTCTCCATGCCACCACCGCACCTTAGCCACCCTACACATGTGCCCTAACCCGTGCAGCCGACCAAACCACCCATTTTTTCCTTTTTTTTCTCTCCTTTCTCCTCCATCCTTTCAACTATACCACCACTATCCATCAGTCCCACTACCACACCCCTTCTCCCCCTAGCCTATCTGATGCCAACACTTCCCTCAACCCCCAAGCTACTAAGCCACACCATTTTCACACCAAATTCGGTTTCCACCTTTGCACTATTGTCGTTGCCACAATGCCACCACTCCACTTTTCTTCCCCATTCTGGTCACCACCACTCCCCTTCCTCCCTTTGAGTTTCATTTGACTAGAAATTTCTTTTATTATTGTTATGGATCGATACTAATTCAAAAAAATAAGATCTAATTATAATTAATTAGAACACACAAAAATTGAGAAGAGAAGAATACTCAAGAACACAGATTGGGGAAATAGATGATGTTATTGATGTGAAGTAATTGTGATTACAAATAGAATTAAAGAAATTATCACATAAATCACTCAATTCATCAAGGCATTATAATAGAACTCAATAGGAGAAGAAGATGATGCTCTGCTGATTAGGGTTCTAATCGCATGGTATTTATACTATACGTGACCGTCATTAGCAAAAACCGAGGCGGAGCAAAAAAAAAACACATACCCTGTTAATAAAAATGATACCCCCATGTTTATTTTTTTGTCTCTCTACCTCTCACAAAAACAAGACACATTTCCTTGATGTAAAAGCACGGATCGTGTTTCAAGAACACGGGTCCCCCGTGTTTCTTTCCAACTTTAATAACCTTTAGTATTTTGGCCACAACTTCTTCATCTGAATTTTGATTGAGTTAATTCTTGATGCATTGGAAAGATAACATAAATATATACAACTTTCTTATTCACTACATTTCTAAATTCAAATTTATTCAAGGTAAAATCTTCACATATTTCCAGCATAGCTTGCAGTTCTACTCCAAATTCCTCCGAAACACTTCACAGACCAATCCAAGCTATTATACACAAAAAATATGAGTCACAAGCTCAAAATTTTTATTATTATTTGTTTATTTAAAGGAAAAGGAAAATACAACCTAAGTTCAGATATTCCCATATTTTTAGGTATTGTTCTGTTGACAGTAGAAGAGGAGGCGTAGGTTATTTGTGCTTAGAGATCCGAGCCATTTTAGTAATGATACAGTTATAGCTAGGTAAAAAAAGGAAAAGACAGCATAAGTTAATAAATTCCCATATTTTTAGGTATTGTCCTATTGACAGCAAGAGAGGAGGTGTAGGTTATTCGTGCTTAGAGATCGAAGCCCATTTTGTAATGATACAGTCATATCTAGGGTCTTGTTTTGTTAAAATCTGACTCTATTATGTACTAAGTGAATACATGTACAAAATATTAGATGTTATAGGGTTGTATGTACACATCTTGACTTGGTAAGGACTTAAGGTAAGAATATGTGTGGACATGATTGTGTTGGTTCATGTGTTGATGTGTGTTTTTATTATAATGAACTGTGTTTTTTGAGATGTTAGGTAGTCCTTGCATTGGGAGTCGTGAGACTTGGGTTGGGTTTTGAGACCTAGGGGAATTTTGGTTAACATTGTGAAAATAGGCTTATCGGGAAACCCTATGGTGAAAGTTAGTTTACTATCCCTTGGAAGGTGCTAAACAAAATAACTATGGTAAATATAAAGAGAATTAGGGTAAAAATTGCATGGAGAGGGTTAGCCATGCATGGGTTGAGTCAAACCTAATGTGATCTTTGTCTAGGGGTGGTTAATTGAGGGATGGTTGCTAAGAATGGATATAGGGGAAATGATGACTTTGTTAGGTAGCTTGATACAATTAAGGAAGTTCTTGGATGCTAATGGATGGGAGATTAATAAATAGGTTAAAATAGGGTTTTGGTTAGTCAAGCATGAAACCCTAGGGATTGGTTATTATCACATGTAGGAAATGGGGGAGTTAGATTGTACCTCTGAACTATGATGTTAATCATGTTATTTGGGGATTGTGTACTAAATCTGATGACTAGGTGGGATAAATGGGAGCAGATATAACTACCATGGGGAAATTAGGATTGTAAGAGGGATCCATTTTGGGAGATTTATCATATGTGCGAAATAGAGGAATTAGGTTATAAAAATTTAGGGGATGAATGAGCATAGTAACATATGTTTGGCTGTGGAAGATTAGGGCTAACCAAGTAGTAGAGGAGGGGCTAGATCAACTAGAGAAAACTAAGGTTTTGAGGAGTAACCCTTGAGGCGAATGGTCATCATATGTGAGAAATAGGGGTAATAGGCTATGATTCATGATAAGAGGGGATTCTAATTATACATTTGGGCTTGTTGGTTGAATTGGGGACTCAAAGGAACAATAGGGGTTATGGAGGTATTAAGGGTTATGAAACTAGGGTTTTCCAAGGGGATAGGGTAGGGCTAGGGTGGTAGTAGGGGAGGAGTCATACTTGAGTTGTGGATGGTTGTATGTGGTATCTAAAACAAAAAAGATAAAAATAATACACTAATCACTTAAAGTGGGAGATCACTTGAGTTGGGATCTATTGTATCTCATTATCGGTCCATGATATGAGTTGATTTGAGCTAATTAAAGGATCCTGCAAGTATCCTTATATATATGATTATAAGTACATGAGAGAGTCATAAAGTGTGTTTCTGAATAATTTTTCCACCCTTTGAGATTTTGCATGACTCGCTTGAGTTTAACCCGAAAATATTCTATGAACTAACAATACTTGTACTCTTATAACAACTCACAAACTTAATGCTTTTACTCAGTTAATTACAAAGCTTGTGTAGGGACGGCAACAGTGCAGCATATAAAACCATATTCTCACCCTACCAAGTTTGCAGAAGCCACCAACTAGGTCTCCATCAAGGGTCCACAATGCTGAAAAAAAGAAGAATGCCCAAATCTCAAAATTTAGCATCATTCACCATGGAACCACTACAGTGTACTCCCACCCAACGTAGGTTACAACTACCTAATGCAGCATTAGAGGACACCTATATCAACTTGCATGTTTTTCACTCTATAAATACCCCATGTAGATAGAAGCATAGATACATGATGAGAAAGGAGAAGAAAATACCAACGAGAGATTATAAGAGAAAGGTAGAAGAAGAAGAGTACTGGCAGGGCTATACCGAGGGACGAAAAAGAAGAAGGAG
Source organism: Tamarix chinensis (assembly GCA_030549775.1). Lineage (NCBI taxonomy): Eukaryota > Viridiplantae > Streptophyta > Magnoliopsida > Caryophyllales > Tamaricaceae > Tamarix > Tamarix chinensis. Next base: position 29,552,106 of record CM060174.1, read on the forward strand.
AAATTAGTCTAGATAGGGGTTGGATAACCATGATCTGCCCAGTCCCTTCCCTTCTTTATCTTCACAATTTTTTTGATTGGCTAGAGGAGATTTAGCACTGGCTAAACTTGGAATACCCTAGAATTAATTATTTTGGAAATATGTCATTAAATAAGGATTTGTTGGGAAATTTATTTAATTTATTACTCCTTTTAGATTAAGAGGGACTATGTAGGACAATTAATAAGAATTTATAACGGAGGAAAATTGGACTTTTGCTAATTAAAAAGAGTTAGGAGGAATATTTTTTTTAGGGCCCCAAATTAGCCTAAAAAGAAGGTTTAATATTTTTTTTATTTTTATTTAAATATTTAAATATTCTTACTCTAGGTGCCCAAGAAAAATACCTTAAATATTTATATATAAAAAATAATTAAAATCTTCTTTTTCCTCTTTTCCTTTTTCTTCTTCTCTTTTTTTCCCTCCTTCTTCTCGCGGTTGGGCCAACCCGCGGCCCAACTCCGTCCTTCCTTCTCCTTTCTCCCTCGTGGCCCAGCGCCGTTCGACGCCCCCCCGGTGCAGCCAAACGCATCGTTTCGACCCTCCTTCCACTGAGACGCTGCATTCCGATTACCGAAGATAACCGTTTCCCACCGGCAACCCAACGCCGCGCTTTGTCCAAAAATTTACCAAAACTCCGCATTTTACTAAGCATTTTGATCGTTGCCGAACCAGCCGGTTCCCCTTCTTTTTCTTTTCTCCCCTGGATCGCCGGTCCGACCTCCTTCCCTTTTCTCCTTCCCCGCGCGCGACCTACAAGTCGCCGCCCACCCCCTCTGCGCCGACCGACGGCCTGCGCCGCCTGCACGCCGCCTCTCTCTCTCCCTAACTTTCCAGCCATCCTTCCCCGACAAGCCGACACCCCCAACACCACTCCCAAGCCTACTCCTGCCCCATTCTTTTTTCCTGACCAACCAGCAGGTCTGCCATGGCAGACCCGCGTCGGCCTGCCACCGCCGGCCGGCGTGCCACTTGACCTACCTCCCCTGTCCCCTCTCTCGATACTCCCCCATTTTCAAGCCTATAAATACCCCCCAAGGACCCAACATCGGGCTTTTTTGAAACCACAACCCAGAAAACCGCCCTGAGCCACCCTTATTTCAGACAGCCACCCCGTCGCCGCCGCCCATCGCCGCCACTTGATCCACCCCCGAAACTCTTCCTTGCATCACCCTCCACTGACCTAGGCCTCCCTCACCCCTTGGTTTGCTCTGCACGCGCCACCCCGGCCGTGCAAAGTGACCTTCACAATCAACCCAGCTTCGAACCCCGCCGCCCTTCTCACCGCCGTCCACCGCCGTGCCGCCACTTCCAGCACCCCCTCTACCTTATAAAACCACCAAGGGAGCTTCCCCAACCTCCCTAGACCCTCTGTTTCTCCTGCCAACCTCTCCTCTTCCTTCCCCCTCCACCACTTCTCCACCTTCCTTCTCCCCCATCACCGTCGTCGCCACCGCCGCCGCCGCCGCGTGCCGTGCACCGCCACTTGTGCCACTAGCACCCTAGGTGGCCCTCTAAACTCCCCCAACCCTTAAACCCTTGTTGTTCAAGTGTTAATTATTTTTAGTGGTATCATTAGTATTATTCTTAAGGTTATTATCATTATTATTATATTATTATTATTATTACTATTAATTTTATTATTATTTAACCTGAATTTGAAATAATCATAACTATTATGACTATTAATATTAATGACCTATAACCTTAGTATTATTATTATTTCAACATCATCATCGTTATTACTTTTATCATTATTATTATTATTATTATTGTTACTATTATTACTACCATTATTATTAGTATTATTATTCTCACTACCATCATTAGTAATATTGCTGTTAGTAGTATTAGTATAATACTAATCTCACTAGCACTAATATTGTTACCATTATTATTTACATTGAAACTATTACCGTTAATAATAAATACTATTATATTTTCTTTAAATTATCGTAACTATTAAGACCTATTTTGATTAGTAGTAGCATGATTAGCTACCTTAAGAATGAAACCCTACTTTCTTTTACTTATAAAGGCATTATTAGTATTGATATCCCTAATGGTAAGTTAAAGATAAGGGTAAGGTAGAAAGAATGGTGTTTTGGTCAGAGGGAAATTAACCTCTAGCTTTTCCCTCTTATAGGCAAATCAAGTTGAAACTCGGAGGAGGCGTAGGAACGTGCTCTAAGACCGGTGTTGTGTTAGGTAAGGACGAAGCTATGGCCTTGTGCTATGTGTGATGTGATGTGTTGATTGTTGTTTATACCATGATAATGTGTATTATATGATTTATGGATAACTTGTCTCATGTGTAGCGCAGCTTGGAATTTGAGGTACGTCATGTGTACTTCCTATGGCATGAGTATGGCGTGTTTTATGTGTGATGTTTATGATGTGTTGATACGACCCTCTAGGACATGCATGCTAGGGTTTCGGTACTATGAAATGGGACTAAAAGAATAATAAGATGAGGAATGGGAAGTGAGACCATTAAGGGGGATATGGGGTTGACCAAAGTGCATCATAATCCATGAGAGAAGTTTTAAGTGAGAAGAATGTCCAAAGTAAACGAAAGTTAGGAACCATGCATGGGGGCCTTAAAATCTGCATGGTGACTTGGGGCGTTTACATGAGGTGACTAACTCTTGCATGGGGGTGTGTCTTACGTGAGAAAAGTTGAATTTGGGTGTAAATAAGAGAATGGGAGAGTTGTGGAGTGATTGGAGACTTGGGGTGAAAAATAGTACGTAGGTTGGTACGATGGTGCATAAGGGGCCTAACTAGGGCTTCGGTAAGAAAGTGAATACTTGGGAGTATGAAAGTGCGGATGATTAAGGAGGGGTGGAGTATGGGTTAAGAGTGTGAATTCACTATACAAAAGGTGGGTATGGGATTCCATATGAAAGGAGAGACCTTGGGATAAAGAGGAGAGATTACTTGTGGAAGAAGTAAGCTTCTAGGGTTTGAGGTGGCCAACTAGGGTTTTGTCGATCGCATGTGAGGTTGAAGAGTAAAGTAAGATGCCTTGTGTTTGACCTGGTAAGCATGAGATGTGGGGGCAAGGAACAAATAATGGTGAGGCGAGTAAGGCGAGGTTGGGCCACATAGGTCCAACTAGGGTTTCCAAGCTTATGGGAAAGAATGTCAGGTGTGATAAAGGGGGACAAGAGTCTCAACATATGGGATGGGCCCGCTTGAAAAGAAACAGTAGAACATTGTTGACATGCATGTCAAAGGTGGAATGTGATTCAATAAGACACGGATAAGACATTAATCACGTAAAGCGAAAGGCTGTTGAGCCGAAACCAGTCCGGTCCACCGGCTATAATAGTGGTCAGAGGCGTTCTGCCCTGTGTGTTTCGTTCCGGTCCACCGGCTATAATAGTGGTCAGAGGCGTTCTGCCCTGTGTGTTTACTTCCGGTCCACCGGCTATAATAGTGGGGATTTTCGGCTTGACAGACCCAAGTAAATAAGTTAATCCATGGGAAAATACTAAGTACTTACAGCGAAACACCATGTGAGTCGGGGCCAGTCCGGTCCACCGGTAAGAATAGTGGTCAGAGGCGTTCTACCCTGTGTGTTTACATCCGGTCCACCGGCTATAATAGTGGGGCTCCCGCACTCACATGGACTATTGAAGAATATATGTGGAATAAACATATTATTAATGAGAATAAAGAATAAGTCACTGGAAAAGTATTCAGGCCTTATCTTGCGTGTTATTGCATGTTGCCTATATGAGTGTGCTATGTGGTATGATTGTATGTTTGGCCTTAGCGCACCTGCGCCCTTACTCAGTATTGGACCCGTACTGATACTAACTTGGTTGAATGGGTCATGTGATGATCCACTGATGGTGGGGAGCAGACCTCCTACGCAGGTTTTTGATCGGTTACTAATTTGGGGTGGAAGGCTTGACTTGAGTGAGTAGGCGATCTATGCTTGACTCGTGTTTTCGTGAATGATCTATGCTAACTATAGACCTATGTTTTGATGATTCTTACTTAACGATTTTTTAGTTTAGCCTTAGCACTAAGTATCGGAACGGTAGGAGTGAACCGGTCTAGTACTAAGTGTGGCGGTAATACCCCCAAGTTTATGGTCTTAATTCTTTCGTTTCCGCTAAACCTTTTGATTCAAACGAAATTTTTTAGTAGTAAATTTGGGGGTGTTACAAGTTGGTTTAGCGGAAGCGAAAGAATTAAAACCCTAAACTTGGGGGTATTACCGCCACACTTAGTACCAGACCGGTTCACTCCTACCGTTCCGATACTAAGTGCTAAGGCTAAACTAAACAATCGTTAAGTAAGAATCATCAAAACATAGGTCCATAGTTAGCATAGATCATTCACGAAAACACGAGTCAACAACAGTTAGAATATCATTTAGGATTACAACTTAAGAGTACGGTTTCAAAACATGAAGCGTAGTACAAAATATAGCTAAATAAAACAAATCCAAAGGGGCCAATATCCGGATCGCCTACTCACTCAAGTCAAGCCTTCCACCCCAAATTAGTAACCGATCAAAAACCTGCATAGGAGGTCCGCTCCCCACCATCAGTGAATCATCACATGACCCATTCAACCAAGGTAGTATCAATACGGGTGTAACACCCCAAAATTCACTATTTTTTTTAAAAAAACGGAAGCAATTAAGATAGAAACACTTAAAACCTGTGAATTCTGAGAATGTTACCGCCACACTTAGTACCAGATTGGTTCTCTCCAACCGTTCCAGTACCAAGTGCTAAGGCTAAAGAAAAGATTTACGTTAAATTCAAATTAACAATTTATAATAGAATTCGAAAGATCATACAACAAAATCAGTGTACGCATAAACGTTTATTAACACTTGTAAATTCCAAATAGAAATACATTTAAACAAGATAAAACCCGATGGGTCAAATTCCAGATTGCCTACTCACTCAGGTCAGGCCTGCCACCCCAAACAGTCTCTGATCTTAAACCTGCACAAGAGGTCTGCTCCCCACCATCAGTGGATCATCACAGGACCCATTAACCAAGGTAGTATCAGTACGGGTCCAGTACTGAGTAAGGTGACTTGATCACTAAGGCCAACACATAAACACATAAGCAATGCAGAAAAATAGAAGAACACAATCATAAATGCATATGATCAACCAGGTAAAAGTACGAAGGCCCAATTGTAGACTGGATTAATTTTTAAATTAATCTCTGATCAGAATTCATTTCACACCATACTTTTTATCAAGTCCATACGAGTACGGGAACCCCACTATTTTAGCCGGTGGATCGGTCGCAAGGGTAACATACCCTGCCACTATTTTAGCCGGTGGATCGGTCGCGAGGGTAACATACCCTGCCACTATTATATGCCGGTGGATCGGTCTGGCCCCTTCTCGCACGGTGTTCCACTGTAAGTAATTAGTATCTTTCCCATATCTTAGCAACTGTAGGGTTTGATTTTGTTGAGCTCGGGATCCCCCACTATTATTACCGGTGGATCGGTCGCGAGGGTACATGCCCTGCCACTATTATAGCTGGTGGATTGGTCGCGAGGGAAATATTCCCTGCCACTATTATGCCGGTGGATCGGTTTGGGCCCGGCTCAACATCTTTCACTTTACGTGATTAATGTCTTAAGTATCTTATTCAAAGACTTTTACCCTAGACATGCATAAATCACCACACATAACAAATCATAAAATTCCACCATCATAATTACACTTTATCACCACATACATATGATAACACAAAAACCCTAATCAACCACCATAGACCTTAATTAACCACAACAAACCATAATTTAGTCTCCTCTATACCCTTAATTTGCTCCACGTGCTATTTTTCATCCCAAGCATTCAAACACCCAAACAACACTTACATTACTTTCCTTACATCCCAAATTAACTTCCCACACGTAATTTTCATACCTATGCAGACATTAATCTCCCTTGCAAACCTTTGAACCGTTTTCATGCAAACCCTAAAATTCCACGTGAAACCCTAAATTCAGCCATGCAAACCCTAATACCACCATTCAATCGTCAATGCCACCATGTAAACCCTAATACCACCATAAAACTATAAATACCACCATACAAACCATGATTCCGTCATAGAAAACCCTAAATTCAAACCATATAAGACCCAAAGATTTGTCCATACCAACCCTAAATTCAAACCATAAAGATTCTTCCATGCCAAACCATAAATTCAAACCATAAAGATTCTTCCACATAAAATCATAAATTAGAATCTCCCAAGGAAAACTATAAATTGAATTCCCCCAAGCAAATCATAAATTGAATTCCCCCATATAATATCATAAATTAAATTTTCCCAAATAACATAAAAAAATAGATTCTCCCAAACAACCATAAATTCGATTATTCCATATAACCTCATAAATTACCTTCTCCCAATTAACATCCTAATTTACATTCTCCCAAACAAACCATAAATTTGAATATCCCATATAACATCATAAATTACCGTCTCCCAAATAACATCCTAAATTAGATTCTCCCAGACAAACCATAAATGTGATTATTCCATATAACCTCATAAATTACCTTCTCCCAATTAACATCCTAATTTAAATTCTCCCATACAAACCATAAATTCAAATCTCCCATATAACATCATAAATTACCGTCTCCCAAATAACTTCCTAAATTAGATTCTCCCAAACAAACCATAAATTCTGTTCTTCCACACATAAAATCATACATTAGATTATTCCTTATAAAACCATAAAATTTGGTTAACTCACTTCCCTTAATCAAATTCTTTCCCCATCCTCCTTTTTCATCTTTCCTCTCACACAAACCACATCGACTTCCTCACATACACAACACATATCATCATACATAATTTATACACATACCATGCACAATACACTTCATCTCCAAGTCATACCACATATAAAATATTTAATAATAATAAACACTAGATACATAACATGTGAAACACATAATACACATAAGCACATAAAAGGCCTTAGCACTCCTTACCTAAAACGACACCGGTCTTGGAGCACGCTCCTACGCCTCCTTAGGGTTTTGACTGGTTTTACCTATTATGGGGAAGAAATACTAGGATTAGCTTCCTTCCTATACTACTATTAGTTTCTAATTTATCTTAAGTCTTGATTCTTAATTAATTATGCCCAAAACCACTAAAAAATTAATACATACTATTATAATTTAAAGTAAAAAGGTGATATAAGGGTTTCTACCCCTTTACCGAAATAAAATTAGTAAAGGTAATAATAATAATAATATTTATTATAATAATAATTTTAATAATAACAAATTATTACTAATAGTAGTAATATTAATAGAAAACTTAATAATAATGATAATCTAAGCCTTAAATTTACAAAGTGGATTTCGAAACCTCCCCATTTAATGATAATACTATTTGAAATGTAAAAAGATATTAATATTATACATATACTTATTATATAAATTTAATATGGTTAATAATAATAATATAATTAGTAATAATGTTAAAAATTCTAAAAATAATAATAAAAGGCAAAGCTACGAGACTTAATAAAAATTTTAGGTTTCTACTTCTCCTGAAATAATTGCAGTATCAAATAACTGATTATACTAACAATAATAATATTAATTATATTATTAATAATAATATTAAACATGTAATAATTACATTAAATAGGCAAAATTCGAGAATAATAATTTATCTTACTCAATAATACTCCCAGACCTGTCAACCAAATTTAGAAATTAAAATACAGTTGATAGCAACAATAATAATAATTATAATAATAATAATTAAACTCGAATTAGCATTAAAAATTAGAATAAAAGCATAATAATTATCAATAAATCGAAAGTAAGTATTTAAAAGGTCTAGGGTTTCACCTTGAGTTGGAGGATGTAGGTGGAACCGGCGGTGGTTCCCGGAGGTGGCCGGAAAATGGATCTAGGAGGGGTAAAAGAGAAGAAAAAGAGGGAAGGGGAAAGGTGAAAAATAAAATAAGCTTATAGTTCGGTGGAGGAGACTTATAAGGAGATATTGGGTGGTTTAAATGGTGGTAGAAGTGGAGAATGTGGCGGGGGATGGTGGCTTAAGGTTTCGGGGTAGAAATTCTGGCTAAATGGATAGCAAACTTTGCACGGTTATGGATGCCCGTGAAAGAAGAATCGAAGGTTTAGAATGGTTTAGTTAGCTAGATGGAGTTTCAGGGAAGAGTTTGGAATGTAGAGGTGACGCTGAGGTTGACTATCGACGGTGGACGGGGCGTCTGAATCGACGGTGGCTGGGTTTCTCACTTAGGGTTTCGGGAAAGAAAAGATTTCAAAAACATCCATAACTAGGATATATATAGAGTTTAGATGGGTTATTAGGGTTTTGGGGGTCGCCTGGGTGGTATTGTATGCTAGGGTTATGGTGGCCGGTGGCAGGAATCGACCGTCAATTATTTGGGTCGGGGCCGAAATTTTGCGAGGCAAAAGAGAAGGAACGAGCGAGAGTTGAGGATAATTGATCGTTCCAAGTCAATGTGCGAGTCAGGAGGAAGAAAAAGAAGGGTGAATCGGTCGGTCAAATTCGTCGTGGCCGGCGCCGCCATTTTCGGGCTGGGAGTTGCAGGCTGCGGTGACGGAGGAGAGAGGAGGAAGAAGAAAGAAGGAGATGGGGGGCTGGTCCGGTTCGCGGGGAAAAAAGAAAGAAAAAGGGAGGGAGACCGGGCGGTCGGCGCGGGTCGAAGGATTATTAAACGCAACGCGGCGTTTTCGTGAGGAACGATAAAGAACGCGGCGCAGCGTGGGACGGTAAGGACGTCGGTCGCGCGGGCTGGGCCGAGGAGGAAGAAGAAAAGAAAGACTGGGCCGCCGGGCTAGCCTAGTTCGGGGAGAAGAAGGAAAAGAAAAAGAAAAGAAGAAGAAAAAGAAAAAGAAAAGGAAAAAAGGGAAAAAGGAAAAATAAAAATAGTGGGTTAGCTCAATTAAATTAATTAGAATATTTGGGATATTTAAAAATGATAATATTTAAATAAAATATTATTTAAATCCCTTTTTAGGCTAAATTAGGACTTTTAAAAGATTTTCCATAAATTCCTTTTTAATTAGCAAAAAATCCTAATTTTCTCTAATTAAATTATTTATAAAATTAATATTAATTTGAAACTATTTTCTCCTTCTTATTTTAAATAAAATAATTTATTTAATTAATTTCTAAAATAAAATGCTTAGTTAGCTAAAATACCTAAATTCTCTTCTAATAAAAATACTTATAAATTTCTTCTTGATTTGCCTTAATTAATTCAATTTAAAAATAATTTATTTAAATAATTCTTAGAATAAATATCCTTTAAATGTAGTTTATAAAATTAGAAATTTTCGGGGCATTTCAACGGGTCCAATACTGAGTAAGGGCGCAGGTACGCTATGGCCAAACATACAATCATACCACATAGCACACTCATATAGGCAACATGCAATAACACGCAAGATAAGGCCTGAATACTTTTCCGGTGACTTATTCTTTATTCTCATTAATAATATGTTTATTCCACACATATTCTTCAATAGTCCATGTGAGTGCGGGAGCCCCACTATTATAGCCGGTGGACCGGATGTAAACACACAGGGCAGAACGCCTCTGACCACTATTATAGCCGGTGGACCGGAAGTAAACACACAGGGCAGAACGCCTCTGACCACTATTCTTACCGGTGGACCGGACTGGCCCCGACTCACATGGTGTTTCGCTGTAAGTACTTAGTATTTTCCCATGGATTAACTTATTTACTTGGGTCTGTCAAGCCGAAAACCCCCACTATTATAGCCGGTGGACCGGAAGTAAACACACAGGGCAGAACGCCTCTGACCACTATTATAGCCGGTGGACCGGAACGAAACACACAGGGCAGAACGCCTCTGACCACTATTATAGCCGGTGGACCGGAACGAAACACACGGGGCAGAACGCCTTTGACCACTATTCTTACTGGTGGACCGGACTGGGTTCGGCTCAACAGTCTTTCGCTTTACGTGATTAATGTCTTATTCGTGTCTTATTGAATCACATTCCGCCCTTGACATGCATGTCCACAATGTTCTACTGTTTTCTTTTCAAGCGGGCCCGTCCCATATGTTGAGACTCTTGCCCCTTATCACACCTCGATGTTTACTTCCCCTTTACACTTACACATAATGAAAAGCAACTCCTAAGGGTGTGGGTTAAGGCCCAGCACCTCGTGACATCCACTCCACATGCTATCTCCCTCTAGGGTTTTCCCTTGGAAACCCTAATTGGACCTATGTGGTCCAGCTTTCTCTCACTTACACTACCATTACTCCATTTATCGCCCCACACCTTATCTCATTTAGATCCAATCCCAAATTATATCGCTTCACCCCTCAATTCCACATGTGAACGAAAAACCCTAGTTGGCACTCCAACCCTATTACCTTTCTTCTCCCACAAGTAACGCCTCTCTTTTTCACCCAATATCTCTTCTCTCCCATGACACCCATAATCACTCCTTATACAACAATTTCTACTCTTAACTCGTACTCCACTCTCCCTTAATCATTTTTTTACTTCCACATTTTCCAGATTACTACTTTCTCCCAAAACCCTAATCAGATCCCTTATATACCCCTACACCAACCTACGTATTATTTTTCATCCCAAGTCTCCAAACACTCCACAACTCTCCCTTTGGCTTATTTAGACCTTAATATGAATTTTCTCATGTAACGATCATCCCCATTCAAGTTTTATCCAACCTGTGCAAACTCTCAAATTTCCCATGCAAACCCTAGAATTCCCATGCGTAGTTCTCATCTCTTATTCATTTTGGTCAACCTCATATCCCCCTTAGCAACTCACTTCCCATTTATTTCTTTTTGTCCTTTCATTCCCATATCATGATGATAGTCACCCTAGCATGCATGTCCTAGAGGGTTATATCAAGTCACATCACATCATAATCACCATATAAGGATATCACACTCATGTCATAAGAAAATACATACAACATACCCCAACTCCAAGTTGCGCTATGCACAATACAAGTTAAGGATGATCATGTGATACACAACATAACATGATACATAAAGCATCCAAGGCATAGAAGTCACATAACACATAGGGGCCTTAGCCACATCCTTATGAAACACCCATAAGTGGGGGTAAGTAGAGACTTACCTGGATCCGAAGCTAGCTAAGTGAGATAAGAGGGAGAGAGAGATCATTAGTTCGAGGATCCACAATAAAGCTTTCCTAGATCACCGATAGATATCAAAAACTCAGTTAGAAACTATCTTGTCAATTAATAATTCACATATTATAATTAAACACATGTAAACAAATACAACGATCTTTCTCGGAAAATGTGTCCAAAACTTAGGATTCAAAAGTATAGCTCTATCAAGATTTAAGATTAAATATAAATCAAAATAGATTAATAAAATACACTTAGGACATTTCAAATTAATTGGGAAAACCCAAGAAAGATAATCGATTATAAGTTAATTTATCGAAAATAACTTATTCATTAGGTTTTACAACTAAATAGGTAAACCAACCATTTGCATGGAACCAAATCCAAACCGATTAGATTAAAACATAACTTAAATTATTTAAAACCCAAAGACAGAAATCGATTAGATAAAAGACGCATATCAAAAATCAATTTTATAAAACAATCCCCGAATATTAGGGTTTTTAATGCCTAAACTACGGATCGGCCAAATCACTTCGATTACCTCAATTGATAGTTTTAAAACACAATTAAACTAATTTTAGATAAATCTACATAATTAATTTCAATAAAACAATCTTCCTAGTAGCCAATTCAAGACGATTCGTTTTCAAAATTAGGGTTTTATAGCCCACGATACAACCTCAGGTAATTCAAATCAATTAATTACAATTATAGGTATTAGAAAGTAATTAGGATCATTTCAACTACTTCTATAAATTTAATTTTAGAAAAACAACTATACAAATAACCAATCTCATAATCTCACTTGAAATCTAGGGTTTTAGGCCCTAAAATGCAATTCGGTAAAATTCTATAAATAAAACACATTTTATAACATATCAAATAATCAATTGCTCAAAACCAATAAAAGAAATACGCAATTTAGCACAATTAGGGTTTTTGAGCCCGAAACGCAAATCCGATCAATTCTTGACAAAACATATATATTGACGGTTCGGAAATGTAATTAAACATATTCTGATGTAATTTATATAGTCAATTGAATAAAATAACCTGATTACACAATGTAATTTAAACCCGCGGGAGTTTTGACCTAAAAATCCAATTCCGATCAATTACGCACAATTTTCCCAAATCAACACTTCCAATATAAAATTAAATACATTTTAAATGATATTATAAAATCAATTGAGTGGAACGGCTCAATTATAGGACCCAATTTCATTACACCCGAATTTTGACCTAGGAATCAAATTCCGATAAAACCTGCATTAATTTCTCAAATTGACGGTTCCAAAATGAAATTGGATACATTTTAAAACATATTGTATAATCAATTTGTCCAAAATCGCAAAACGGGTGAATCCGAAAAATTTGGGCATAACTTGGCCAAAAATCCAAAATTTCCAAAATTCCAACGTAACCATACAATTGACATATCCAAATCAGTCTTATAGCACATATATACATAATCAAATAATCAATTTAGCTTTTTATAAGCTAATTCATACCCAATTAATCAAAATAAGGGTTAGGGTTTTTCAGAAATTATACCAAACGAAACTCACACATCAAGGCAGGTGAAGGCCAGGAAAGATGCGCCAGAGGTCGAGGATGGCTCGCGGTCATCACACGAGCTCGTCGTGGCCGGACGGCGGCACGACCGGTGCGGCTCGTTGCTGTCTCTAGTGCGGTTCGATGCTGCTAGTGTTGTCGCCCGCTGCTGCTGTGCGTCGATCGTGGTGGCTGTCGCCCGACGAGGGAGGAGCGGGGAGGAGGAGGCCGGTCGCCGGAGCAAAAGGGCAGGGAGAAGGAGGCGGCTAGGGTTTCGGGGGCGCAAGGAATAGTGGGTCGACGGGAATAGGGAAAAAGAAGAGAAGGGGGAGAAGAGGGAAAAGAAAAAGGGGAAGGGGCACCGGTCGAGGCTGGTTTTTTTAAATAGAAGTAAAACAAAATAATAAAAGTTTAAAAATAATTATTGGAAGATTTTATCTAAAATTCATTAACGAAAATTATTTCGAAATAATTCGAACGCTTAAAATAAATAAAAAGGCTATATAAATAATTTCATAAATATTTTCTGAAGAATTTATTTTATATAAATATTTAAGGTATTTTTCTTGGGCACCTAGAGTAAGAATATTTAAATATTTAAATAAAAATAAAAAATATTAAACCTTCTTTTTAGGCTAATTTGGGGCCCTAAAAAAATATTCCTCCTAACTCTTTTTAATAAGCAAAAGTCCTATTTTCCTCCTTTATAAATTCTTATTAATTGTCCTACATAGTCCCTCTTAATCTAAAAGGAGTAATAAATTAAATAAATTTCCCAACAAATCCTTATTTAATGACATATTTCCAAAATAATTAATTCTGGGGTATTTCATCACTACCCCCTTAAAAACAGACTTCGCCCCGAAGTCTCGTGCGGCTCTTCTAGGGTTAGGGTACTCTAATCTTCTATATTAATGCATCATTAGCCACACTTAAATTAACTACCCCCTTAGGGACGAACTAGGGATTGTTGTACCTGGGGTATAAGTTCAAATTAAATATTAAAACTTTAAAATTAATATTGGGAGAATTTAATCCAAAATTTATTTATCAAAAATCTATTTTGAAAAGATCCGAAAGCTTAAAATTAATAAAAGAGTTATATAGGAATTTTGGAAACATTCCTGGAAGGATTTATTGATGAATATAAAAATTTGTATTATTTACGGAAATATATTATAAGACCTCGAAAATTTATTTAAAGCGTATGATAAAACATTTAAGTCGAATTCTAACAAACCGAGACCAATTTAGCCATTTCCGAAATCAGTTTCCTGTAAATCAAAAAGCATAAAACGAAAGAAAATTAATTCTAGAAAGAAATTCGTAAATAAACACCAAAAATCTTTTTTTTTTTAATTTAAGACTTCCCAAAAATATTAACGATTTCCAAAAACGAATAAATTTAAAGTCAGAAATATTTTCTACGAATAAAATCATTAAAATAAATTTAACTATTTAAACAGAAATTCTATAATTTAAATAATATGTTTCGTTAACGAAATATAACTCCAAAATAAATTCGTAATCACATGATGAAGTTAAAATCAAAAACGAATCTAAAATATTAAAAGTCAAAATGTGAGAAAGAACCAGAATATATATTTTTAACCAAAAATCGAATTCATAAGAATATAATAAAATTATTGTCGTAAACGAATTTATCTAGAATGGTTCGCAACGACAACGATTAATTAAATTCAAATATGAATTCGAATCATCGATAAATCCATAAAACGAATCGAAATTAAAATAATTAATTGTTTTCATCAAATTATGTTAATAAAATCATTAAACTCAATAAATCTAGATTTTAAAAATACGGGATATTACAAAACTGCTTGGTGAAAGGAAAATATTGGGTAGCCTTTCCTGCTATAATATATGACATTCTAGTTATAATACCTTGAAATTATACTTAGCCTATTCTTATATCATTAATATCCTACTTTGATTCTAATCTTGAGGAAATTTTATTATTGGCCTTAACCCAATTTATTTCTCCTAAAATCTTAACAAATCCAAAATCTTTGACCCAAACAAACTATATTTTGTAACCCAATCGCAAATCTACTGAAATTTATTACTAATCCTATCTATTTTAGCTAACCAAAAATTATTTGAACTAATCCCCAACCTTTCTCCTTTTATTTTCTTCCTTCTCCTTTCTCTTGTCAACCTAGCTGTAACATTTCACTTGGTTTTTGAAACTTACAACTTGCAACTTACACCTACCTCAACCATCTCCCATTACCTCTGCAATGACCCTCATCCCGCATCCCTCATCCGTCACCCTCTCCTTCTCTTCTCCTTCCTGACCTACACATGCACACCATCACCTCCTCTACCTTCTTCTTCTTGTTATTTTTCCTTCTTCATGCAACATACACTCACACTCACTATCACCATCACCTGCTTGCAACCCTTGCCATGTTCCCAACACTTAAGCATTATCTCCCTTCCATCCCTCATGCTTGCACACCTTTATCCCCCTTATTTTTCTTTTCCCCCATTCACAACACACACACACACAAACTTCACTCTCTTTCCTTCCTCCTTATTTTTCCTCCATTCTGCCTATTTTTGTGTCAAGAAGACACTGCACGATCTCCCTTTTCCTTTCTTCTTCTTCTTCTTCTTCTTCTTCTTCTTCTTCTTCTTCTTCTTCTTCTTCTTCTTCTTCTTCTTCTTCTTCTTCTTCTTCTTCTTCTTCTTCTTCTTCTTCTTCTTCTTCTTCTTCTTCTTCTTCTTCTTCTCGTGTGGTCGTGCTCTATTTTCATGACTGAGCCACCTCTATCACTACCTATTTTCCCTTCTTCCTCACGTCAATCATGTTTTTATAAAATGCATGGTCTACTCATAGCCTCAAGCATGACCGTGTAACACTAAATTTTTTTATTGGATGCCCATCAACTTAGCATAACCTACTTATGCACCCTTGCACGACCTGCACATGGCCTTGTTGCATGTTGATGCACATTTTTTTAACTTAAGTTTGTATGCCTAATGATCGAGCATGATCGTGCCACTTCGCACCACTTGGTCGTACATGATTTTAACTCTTGATCTGGGTATGCATTGCCTGCAGCATACTCGTGCAACCACCCATTTTTGTTGTGCACCCCTATTTTTACCCTCAAACTTATCCAAACACCACCAAATTTTCATCATATCTCCACCATACATTCCACTACAAATCCACACATCTCAAGTTTCCATTTGACTTTGGTTATTTCTATCTTTACCCTCTTTACCTTAATTTCTCCCTCGGTTATACTCTTTGAGCCTAATCGTGTGTCATTTGGTTTATTCATAGGTGGTGTTCCCATGATCTAGGAGGAGGAGGTGAAATGCCCAAAAAAATTTTAATTTTAAAAATCATATTTAAATAAGATTTTATTAGAAAAATTAATTAAATAATTTTTTTATTAAAATAAAAGGGAATTAGCTAAGGCAAATTAAGAAGAAATTTACAAGTGTTTTAATTTGAAGAAATTTTGGTATTTTAGCTAATTAAGGATTTTATTTTGGAAATTAATTAAATAAATTATATTATTTACAATAATAAGGAGAAAATAGTTTCAAATTAATATTAATTTTATAAATAATTTACTTGAAGAAAATTACGGTGTTTCGCTAATTAAAATGAAATTTATGAAAAATCTTTCAAAAATCCTAATTTAGCCTAAAAAGGGATTTAAATATTATTTTATGTAAATATTATTATTTTTAAACATTCCAAATATTTTAATTAATATAAATACCCAGCCTAATTATTTTTTTCTTTTCTTTTACCCCCTTTTCCTTTTCTTTCTCCTTTTTCCTTTCTTTTCCTTTCTTTTCCTTTCTTTTTCTTCCTTTTCTTCTTTTTCTTTTTCCTCTCCTTTTCCCCGTTTGGGCTTTCCTTTCCCATGGCCCAGTCCCCCTCCCTCCTTCCTTCGGCGTGACCTAGCCCACGCGACCAACCTCCTTTCCTTCTCCCTCGACGCGCTGTGTTTTATCTTCTTTTTCCCCTAGACTCTGCGTTTTTTTGATCATTTTAATGACCGCACCCGACCGGCCGGCTCTCCTTCTTTTCTTTTCCTTCTTTTCTCCCCCGAACCGCCGGTTCACCCCCATCTTCTTCTTCCTTATTCCCCATCCCCGTCGACGCTGACCTACAACTCACTGCCTCCTCTGAAAATTTTGCCGCTTGTTACGACCGTTTTCCTTCCTCTTTTTTCCCCTGACTCATCGGCCATTTTGAACCAATCCACCTCCCTTTTTCTCGTGCACGATCTGCTCTCTCTCCCTACGCAACTATCCCCGCCACATTCAAATTTTTGCCGGCAACCATAACCGGCTGGTGCCCTCACCCCTGTCCTATCCTCCCTTCTTCCCTTTGACCATATCCCCCACCCTTAGCCTATAAATATCCCTATACTAGCATGAGCTTAAGCCTTCTTTCCCGAAACCCAGGAATCTCCCCTTGTCACCGTTGCTCCTTTAGATGCTAGCCCTGCCACCGTCGACCAACTCTGCGACCCACTCCGCCTACCAAACTCTTTCTTGCACCGCCCTCTAGCTAACCAAATGTCCCATATCCCTTGATTCTTCCTACACAAGCCACCTCGGCTGTGCGAATTAGCCTTCCCAACCAGCCCTTCCTTTCATCTCCGCTACCCTTTGCGCCGCCCTTAGCCACCTCTTTTGCCACTGCTGTCGTTTCTTTCACCTCCCATTCTCTTCTACAGACCCTTTTCTACCTTCCCCTACCTTTCTTTTCCTCTTTCTCTCATTCTTCCCCATTCAACCACCACTGTCGTCGCTGTGTGTCGCCTCCATCATTCTTTTCCTCTCCTTCTGGGCAACCATAATCACCCTTATTTCCACCTTCATTCTCCCTATCTTTTTCCTAGCATTCAAAATTTCCCCTTTTCTTCTCTTTTTTTGGCCACCGCCGCTGCCGCCGCCGTCGTGCACCACCGTCAGTGCTGCCCATCCCCACCAGACTAAGGTTGAACCCTAGACCCTCTCAACCCTTTTTCCTATTTTTACAAGCCTTAATTTAATTTATTTCATGTATTTGAATATAAATACTATTATTATTATTTTTTTAATATGTATTATTATTTTTATTAGTATTAATGTTTTGGTTATTATTTCTGTTGAGGGCTAAAGCCCTATTGTATTTTTATTTTCAATTTTATTATTATTATAATTAATTTTCTTTTTTACTATTTCAAATTACTATTATAATTAGTCCATCATTAATATTACAACTACTTTACTATTAGTTTTTCTATTGTTGTTATTATTGTTATTATTGTTATTGTTGTTGTTATTATTATTATTATTATTATTATTATTATTATTATTATTTCATCATTATTGTTATGACTAAATTTGGTTATTTATTTTACTAATATTATTATTAGTATTATTTTGGTAAAGGGGCCAAAGCCTTTATTTTACTTTATTTTTGAATAATTTCCTTATTATTATTATTATTATTATTGTTACTATTATTATTATTCTTATTTATATTATTTTAGTATATTTGCTATTATTATTTTAGTATCATTTTTATTATTATTAGGGCAAAGTCTTTAACCCTATATTATCAACTTTTAAAATATTTCTATTATTTCTTAGTAAAGTTAGAAATTTGTTAATGTTATTTTTATTAATATGTTATTATTTTGTTAAAGCCCTAAGGAGGCGTAGGAGCGTGCTCCAAGATCGGTGTCGTTTTAGGTAAGGGTGTTACTATGTATTCTATGTTTATCATTATTAATTATTTCGTATGTGGTATGATGTGGAGTTGAAGTACGTCTTTGTGTATTTACATGGCATGTGTACTATATGCGATAAAACATTATGGTATGTGATGTTATATGTTGTGACCCTATAATACATGCATGTGAGGACGTATAAAAGTGGTATTGTGTGGGAAAAAGGTTGAAAATGAAAAATGGGAAGTAAGTTGACTAAAGGGAAAATGATTTGACCTAATTATTTTAATGATCTATGAGTGGAGGAATAAAAGAAAGAATTTAGGGTTTCGTGTGGAGGAATCTAATTTAGGGTTTCGTGTGGAGGAATCTGATTTATGGTTTTGTATGGGAGAATCTAATCTATGGTTTTGTATGATTTTGTTTGGGAGAATCTAATCTATGGTGTTATATGGGAGAATTTAATTTATGGTTTCGTATGGGAGAATCTAATATATGGGTTATATGGATGAATCTTTAATTTTATATGGTTTGAATTTAAGGTTTTGTATGGATTGAATTTAGGATTTGGTATGGATGTGAAATACGCCAAAATTCTAATTCTCGAAATTATGACTAAGTGAGGATTTATTAGAAAATTAATTAAATAAATTATATTATTACAATATAGGGGATTTATTTAGAGATAATCAAGAGGAAAATGATAAATAATTTAATTAGAAAAAAATTTAGGGAGTGTTGCTAACTAAAATGGGATATATATATATATATATATATATATATATATATATATATATATAATTATTCAAAAAGAGCCTAAATTAATCTAAGAAGGAATTAATTATTATTTTCTAAATATTATTATTTTAAAATAACCCAAAAATACCAAAATACCTGACCCACCTATTTCTCCGTTTTCTCTTTTCTTTTCTTTTCTTCCTTTTCTCCCTGAACCACCCGGTCCCGATCCTTTCTTCTTCCCCGAGGTGTGGCGGCGACCGAGGAGCTGCAACCCAGCACTCCACTGGCCACCATCGCTGCCACCTTCCTTCCCTCCCTCTCCCGTCGTTTTCTTTCACATTTTTGACCCCAACCGAGTTATTCCTCTCTCCCGAGTAGCCTGCCCCTTTCCCTTTCCCTCTTCCCTCGACTCCGACGCCCCTACCATGGCAGAACCGCCTCGACTGCTGCCACCGGGCAACATGCCCGACATCTGCACCTCCTTTGTCTTCTTCCTCTTGTCATTTCCCACCCAATAGACCTATAAATACCCCATACCCTGCCCTGATTCAAGTTGTGATTTCAAAACCCAAAAACAACCATTCTCGCCGCCGCCCCATTAGACGAGTCGTCCACCACCACCGCCTATCGTCGATGGCCAAAAAACCCCCAGAATTGACCCTTACACCACCCTCTACCTAACTAGACCCTCCTTTCCCCTCAATTTACCCTACACGAGCCAGCCCGACCGTGAAAAATTGCCAACCCAATCAACATACTTTCACCCCTCGCCGCCCTTCGTACCGCCGCCCGCCGCTGATTCCACAGCCACCAACGCCACCCCTATCCTCCAAAACAACCAGGGGAGCCTCCTCTACCTCCCCCTACACCCATCTTTCCCTGCCTCCCTCTCCTTTTACCTTCTCCATCTTCCACCACCTTCGGCCGCCGCAAAAATCGTCGTGCGCCACCACTCCTAGCTGCACCACCACCTTCATTCCACCTCTCTTCACCTGCTGCAGCTTCCACCACCTCAAACACCCTTCCACTTTCTCTCTCTTAGCCTACATGTCCATCTTTCCCCTCTCTCTCTCCACCGCTGTCGTCATACGCCGCCGTCGGTTTCACCACTAACCTTAGGTGGTGCTCCAACTTTTCCAGCCCCTAAACTATTTTCTATAAGTGTTAATAATTTTATTTAATATTAATAGCATTATCCTTAATAGCACTATTATTATTATTCTTATTATTATTAGTTTTGTATTATCATTGTTATTATTATTACTATTACCATTATTAATATTATTATTATGTATCACTCTTATTACTTAACTTAATTTTAGAAATTCTTATAATTAGGGTATACTATTTAAAAGGCTATAACTTTAGCATTAAAATGGTTATCCTTATTATTATTAGTATTATTATTATTGTTATTGTTATTATTATTAGTATTATTATTTCTATTACTACTACTAATACTATTATCGTTGTTATTATTATTAACAACTTTAGTATTAATATAGTTATCTCTATCATCATCATCATCATCATCATCATCATCATCATCATCATCATCATCATCATCATCATCATTATTATTATTATTATTATTATTACTTAACCTAAATTTATGATTTTCCTAACCAATAATAATATTATCATTAATAATGGCCTACAAATTTAGTGTTATTATGATTAGGACTTTTCCATGTTTATTATTATTATTATTATTATTACTAACCTCATTATTATTATTACTATTATTGCTAATACTAGCTATGGCCTATTATTATTATCTTTACTATTATGGTAAACATTTGAACCCTTATATTACTATTACCATTTTTATTATCATTACTATTAGTATTATTCTTAATTATTATTATTATTATTAATGCCATTATTATTATTATTATTACTACTACTACTTAACCCTAACTTTATTATTATTATTGGTATTATTACTATTATTATTACCATTGTCACTATCATTATTTCCTTACTAATATGGTTAATACTAACCTTGTCCATTATCACTTTTATTTATTAATATAAATATTTGGACCCTTATATTACTATTATCATTTTGGTTACTATTATCATTGTTATTGTTATTATTAATATACTTAACATTTTATTATTATTATTATTATTATTAATGTTATCTAAACCGAAGTTGGAGTATTATCGTTTTGTCGTTAAAGAGGAATAATACTTAAGCCTTAACATTTTACTATTTAATATTTGAATATCATTAATAATATTCCTAATGCTTTTAGCACTAACATTGTTACTATGGTATCATTATTAGTTATTACCATTATTATTGTTATTATTTTATTACTATTATCGTGACAAAAACATTCGAACCCTTATATTATTATTATTATTCCAAATATAACTACTATCATTATTATCTTTCATAGTATTAGTACTTTGTTAGTATTACTAATATTATATTATTATTTTATCCCTAAAGCCATTATTAGCCTTAGCCTTAAAAATAATAGGGCCTCTATTTCTATGAGTGTTAGTATTACTACTATTATTATTATTATCACTATTTTATTATGACAAGTATTAGTACTATTGTTAGAAGAAATGAAGCTATTTGATTTAATAATATAAATATAGCTATAAATAGTAACATAATTATATTTTGACTAGTAATATCTAATAGGTTAACTTGAGGACGAAACTCTAGTTTTCACTTATAGAACTACCTTTAATAATAGTAACTCTAATCTTAGACTAAAATAAGAAATAATAGTATTTTGGTAGAAGGAAAACTAATATTTAGTCTTTCCCTCTTATAGGTGAATCAAGTCAAAACCCTAAGGAGATGTAGGAGCGTGCTCCAAGCCCGGCGTCGCTTTAGGTAAGGATGTAGCTAAGGCCCGTGTGTGTTATGTGACTTGTATGCCTTGGACGCTATATATATCATGCTATGTCGTGTATTATATGATTGTAATTAACTTGTCTTATGTGTAGCGCAACTTGGAGTTGAGGTATGTTTGTATGTGTTTCTTATGATATGAGTATGATATGTATATATGGTGTTTATGGTGTGATATGATATGACCCTCTAGGACATGCATGCTAGGAAAATTGATAATATGGTATGAGAATGAAAGGATAAAAAGAAAGAAATGGAAAATGAATTCATTAAGGGGGATATGAGGTTGACCAAAATACCTCATGATTCATGAGAGGAAATTAAAGAGGAAGGAATGACCAAAATGAATGAGAGATGGGAACCGTGCATGGGAATCTTAAAATTTGTTAGGGGACTGTGGGTGTTTGCATGGGATGGATAAATCTTGCATGGGGGTGATCCTTACGTGAGAAAAGTTGATTTAGGGTGTAAACAAGCTAATGGGAGAGTTGTGGAGTGATTAGAGACTTGGGATGAAAAATAGTACGTAGGTTGGTGTAAGGGTGTATAAGGGATCCGATTAGGGTTTTGGGAGGAAGTAGTAATTTGGAAAGTGCGAGAGTAAAAATGATTCAGGGAGAGTGGAGTATGGGTTAAGAGTGATAATTTACTTTATAAGGGATGAGTATGAGTTCCATGGGAGAGAAGGGATTTTGGATGAAAAGAGAGAGGTTACTTGTGGGAGAAGAAAGGTACTAGGGTTGGAAGTGGCCAACTAGGGTTTTTCAGGTCACATGCGAAATCAAGAGGTAAAGTGATACGTTTTGGGATTGGACCTAATTGAGATAAGATGTGGGGGGAGTGAATGAAGTAAAGGTAGTGTAAGTGAGAGAAAGTTGGGCCACATAGGTCCAATTAGGGTTTTCAAGGGAAAACCCTAGAGGGTGATAGTAGGTGGAGTTGATGTCATAAGGTGTTGGACCTTAACCCACACCCTTAGAAGTTGGTTTTTCATTATGTGTAAGCGTAAGGGGGTATGGATGTCAGGGCGTGATAAGGGGTGCATGAGTCTCAAGATATGGGACGAGCCCCCTTAAGAGGATAGAAATAGCACGTTGAGGACATGCATGTCAAGGATGTAATGTTTATCGAATAAGAGACAAATAAGATACTAATCACTTAAAGAGAAAGAGTGTTGAGCTGGGCCCAAACCGGTCCACCGGCGAATAATAGTGGCTAGGAGCCGGGGTGCCCTGGAGACCATTCCACCGGCGAATAATAGTGGCTAGGAGCGTTTTGCCCTACATGATTTTCGGTCCACCGGCTATAATAGTGGGGGATTCTGTGCTCAACAAACCAAACATAATAAAGCTAAGCTATGGGAAATACACTAAGCACTTACAGTAAAACACCATGTGAGTCGGGGCCAGACCGGTCCACCGGCGAATAATAGTGGTCAGGAGCGTTTTGTCCTGTATGTATTCCGGTCCACCGACTATAATAGTGGGGTTCCCGCACTCACGTGAACTATTAAAGAGTATGTGTGGAATGAACATATTAGTAAGAGGAATAAAGAATAAGTTATCTAAAAAGTAACCAGACCTTATTACATGTATCATTGTATGTTGACTACATGCTCATTCCTACGTTATATGCTCTATGTGTTGGCCTTAGCGCATTTGTTACCTTACTTAGTACGTAGCGTATTGATCACCCGTTTCATGGGTGCTGCACATTCCCACGAGCAGAAGATCCATCTAAGCTTGTGCAGGTAGGGGATGATGTCTTCGATGCCTAGGACACCTATGAGGCATCGGGTGGGGCTGAGCATTGAGCCTAAACCTGACTTGGGGATCAAGAGCGACTCGGCCGGACTTTGTTTCTTTTATTGGACCTTGTATT
Organism: Tamarix chinensis; assembly: GCA_030549775.1. NCBI lineage: Eukaryota > Viridiplantae > Streptophyta > Magnoliopsida > Caryophyllales > Tamaricaceae > Tamarix > Tamarix chinensis. Next base: position 29,576,107 of record CM060174.1, read on the forward strand.
ATCATATATTAGTTGTGTTTTTGTACTATGCTTTATGTTTGAAAAACTCTAGTCACGTACTCTTTGGTTTGTAATCCTAAATTACACTCTGATTTCTGTATGACTTGTGTTTTATTAATGATTCGTGTTTAATGTTAACTTTATTTAGCCTTAGCACTTAGTACTGGAATGGTAGGAGTGAACCGATCTGGTACTAAGTGTGGTGGTAATGCCCCCGAGTTTATGATTTTATCTTTTCGCTTCCGCTAAACCCTTTTAGTTAAACCAAATTTTTCAGTAGTAAATTTGGGGGTGTTACAGGATGAAACTTTGGTTTTTTATGGTTTGAATCTAGGGTTTGGTATGGATGAATCTATGCTTTGTATGGATTGAATTTAGGGTTTTGTATGGAGAAACCTTGGGTTTTGTGTGGATTGAATTTAGGGTTTTGTATGAAGGAAGCTTGGGTTTTTCATGAAAGAATTTAGGGTTTTGCACGGTTGATTCTAAAGTTTTTACATGGGAGCTTAGGGTTCTACATGAAAAATTTGAAAGGTTGCATGAGGTGTGTAATGTTTGCATGGGAGTGAAATTTATGTATGAAAAGTTGATTTGGGATATGAGGATGGTAATGTAAGCGTTGTTTGGGTGGTTAAACACTTTGGATGGAAAATAGTACATAGAGCATTATAAGGGTATGGATGAGACTGAATTAGGGTTTGGAGTGATTAACTATTGGTTGTTGTGATTAACTAGGGTTGGAGTGGCTAATTGTGGTTTGTTGTGGTTAACTAAGGTTTGGAATGGCTAATTATGGTTGTTATGGTTAAAAATGGTTTGGAGTGGTTAACTATGGTTTGTTATGGTTAATTAGGGTTTGGTGTGGCTGCTTAGGGTTTTTGTTGTATCATGTGTAATTGGTGATTAAAGTGTAATTATTATGGTAGAATTTATGATTTGTGATGTGTGATGATTCATGCATGTCTAGGGCGAAAGCTTTTGAATAAGATACTTAAGACACTAATCATTTAAATTGGAAAATTATTAAGCCGGGTCTAGACCGATCCACTAATCAAAAATAGTGGTTAGGGTTTTTACCTTATAAGTGACTGATCCACAGACGAATAATAGTGGTGTGGATATTGTCCCGCAAGTGACTGGCTCACCGACAGTAATAGTGGGGTGACTTGAGCTCAATAAACACAAACTAGAGTTCCCTAAAGTACTTAAAAGACACTAATTACTTACAGTGGAATACCATGTGAGCAGGAACCAGACCGATCCACCGGTTAAGAATAGTGGTGTGGACTATTGTCTTGCAAGTGACCGATCCACCGGCGAAAAATAGTGGTGTGGACTATTGTCCTGCAAGTGACTGGCCCACTGGCAATAATAGTGGGGTGTTCCTGTACTTACATGGATTTGATAAAAGGTATGGTGTGTATCAACTTTTGATAAAAGATTAATTAAATAATTAATCTGGACTATAAATGGGCCTTTATGTATGTACTCAAATGATTGTTTGTTATTATGTATCATGATGGATGCTGCACTTTTATTTCTTTTGCATTATTTATGTGATGTTATGTGTTGGCCTTAGTGCTCGGTTACCTTACTCAGTATGTAGTGTACTGATCACCCTTTTCATGGGTGTTGCTTATTCCAACTAGTAGTTGGCCCTTCTAACTTTGTGCAGGTGGGTAAGACATCCAGTGGGGTTGAGTGTTGAGCATGTTTTGGTTCGAGGTTCGAGAGTTGTGGCCATATTTCAGTCTTTATGTGATTCTATTTCCTTTTGTTAATCTTTTTTTGGTTGTAAGCTATTTCTCTTTTTAATTTGAATAATAATTCTTTACGCGTACTCTAATTTTTTTTTACAACCGTTTAATGCTTATTTGGAGTTTAGTTTGTCTTGATTTATAATTGATTGTTAATCTTTTTCTCTAGCCTTAGCACTTGGTACTAAAATGGTCGGAGAGAACCGGTTTTGGTACTAAGTGTGGCAGTAACATCCCCAGAATTCACAGGTTTTAATTTAAATTCTTCCGCTTAAAAAAAAGTAGTGAATTTTGGGGTGTTACAGGAGGTCTTAGTTTTATGTGCTTAGAGCCTGCTATCCTAGTTAGTAAGGATATTAATTGATGTTTTAGGGTTTTGTGTTATTTTTCATGTGTGGGATATGCGTATTTTTCATGATATTGTTGCTATTCGATTTGATGTATGTTGTTAATGATATGTTGTGATTATATGGAATATATGTTTGAAAGGAAGTGAGAATGGATAAGAGGTATGTATATGATTTTGTTATGATAATGTCATTTTTGTGGAAAATATATTATATGGCATGAAATATAGGCTAAATAAGCCATGATAAGTGGAATATGCATATTTAAGAAGTGTGATGATACATAATGGATTTGGGAAAAATTATGATTGTAGAAGATACAAAATTTTATAAAATAAAGACTCTTGGTTATCCTTAAGGGCATTTTGGTCATTATGGGTTAATACAGAACTTTTAGTTTTTTATGTGTTAGGTTGATTAGAATATGGCAATGATATCTTAAGAAGTGTTTGGAAGTATCATTGTTTTTCTTGGGTTCTTCAAAATGAAATAATGGTCTAATTAGGGCATAATAACTTAAAATGATAATGTTATTATTCCATGTGTACAACCTAGTGGTCATCTTGATTTTAGATATGTTGCTAATGATTGTCTTTATGAGGATGTTATTGAACTTAGTAATCATATGAGTCTTATGGGAAGAATTATGACAACTTATGAAATTAGGGTTTCGTAATTCTATAAATAGTACCTTTGATAAGATTATTAATGTATGTGGACGATGTAGGAGTTAGACCATAAATTATGGGTATGATAATAATGATGATATCTAATGATGATATATTATAATTTGTGGTTGAATAATCAATATGGGAGGATGAATACTTAGACTATATAATTAGGGTTTGAAGGTATTAAGGACTTTGACCTATGTTATGTGTTTATCTGCTTCAATGTGTTCGATGCTTGTGAATCAATCATGAATAAGACACTAATCCTTTAAAGTGAAGGAGTACATGTGTAGGGCCAAGGTGATGTTTTTATATACTCCATTCTACAGAAGAGAATAGTGGCTTAGGAGTGTTCTGTTCCAAGACGATGATGTTTTTAATATTAGTTCCACTAGAGAAAATATTGGCTTGAGAGTGTCTTGTCCCGAGAAGGTGTTTTAGTCCATTCCACCGAATTAAGAATAATAAGGCCCCTACTCATTATGAAATGAAAATATAATATTATAACTTGTGAAAAAGACACTAATGATTTAAAGTGGAATAGTACGTGAGTTAGGAATAAGGTATTGTTTTTATATTTGTTCCGCTAGAGATAATAGTGGCTCGAGAGCATTCTGCCTCAAGAAGGTGATTTTTTCAAATCCGTTCCGCTAGATGATACTAGTGGCTCAAGTGTGTTGTCCTTGAGAAGGTGCTTCAGACTGATCCATCGGCTTAAGAATAGTGGGGTTCCTATATTCAACGTATATAAAAGGATGAAAAGAGTTATATCTAATAAAGTGGCTTAGATCAATACTTATATTATGGGATGTTTCATTTATTTGAATGTATACTTATCACTTATTGTGAATGTATATGTTATTTGTAACCCTAATTCATTATTATTGCTCGCTTTCTTAGTACATAGTGTACTCACCATCCGTTTTATGGGTGTTACTCATTCTCACAAGCAAGAGACCCTCACTCTTGTGCATAGGTCTTAAAAGATCCCTTAGGTGACTATGCTACCTATGATGCACTACATGGGGATGTGTGATCTTATCTGCACTTTGTTTTTGGGTGAAGAGTAATGTTATCCGATGGATGTATTTACCCAAATACCTTTTGGACTTTTGATCAATGGTATCCCTACTTTGTATTTTATTTATTGCGACTCAGAGTTAATCTCCAAACTCATATTGTATTATAGATGTTTCTTTCGTTTCTATTATCCTTGTGTTATTATAAATTATTTTAGCCTTGTGATTGGTGTGAGGATGGTTGAATGAACCAGACTTATGTCAATTATGATGATAACCCCCAATATTTTCATTATATACTTCTACTGTAAGAGAAAAAATTTAGTAGTAAAAATTAGGGTGTTAAAGTTGGTATTAGAGCTTTGGTTTTTTATTACCATGTTTTGATTTTCAAAAATTTGGTTTTCAATGATACATCATCTAATTTTAATGTTCTATTTTAAATTTTAGAAAAAAATAGATTTCCTTTTGAAAACCCAGATTAACTTGTGAAGAATCGAGGATGGGTAGCCTCGGTGACTTGAAATGTGATTATGTGCAGTATGTGTTAGTAAGCTAGGAAGGATTTGTCCTATCTTGTTTTCTGTCTTGCATTTAGCTAGTTGTCATGGCACTTAACAGTCGCATTGGTTGTTTGGATGATACATTTAAGGCACTCATTAAGTTTTTCCAATGATCTCCTCTGTCGCCACCACCACCTCCACATTACCCACAAGAGAGTATTAGAGAAGACATGCTTCGAAGGGTTATGGGACATCACCTGCAATTGATGTTAGAGATGGGGTTTTTTTCATCCTGGAGGGATAGATTTGGGATTTCTATAGGAAATTTGAGGTAGTTGATTGCCACCTATCTGGAAGGCAGGTATTGTAGCCTTTTTCTTACGTGGAGTTGCCAACACCTAGTGGGTAGGTTGTCGTGCACAAGATGAGCTACAGATATCTTGGGAGGACATCAAGGTGGAAATTCATGCTAAGTTTTACCTTGAGAGTCTTAAGAGAGATAAGCTGAAGTAGTTCATGTATTTGACTCAGGGGAGCATGATAATGAGACAATACCACTACTGATTTATAGAGTTGCTGATGTTCACATCAAGGATTGTAGCTAGTGAGTTAACTATAGCATATCACTTTGATCAGGGGCTCCACTTTAGCATCTGAAGGATGATGGATGTTATAACCTTTTAGGATTTAGCCACATTGTATAAGAGGGTATGTATCACTGCTACTTTGGTTCAAGAGCAGGCTTCCATTCTGGGTACGAGGAAGTTGGAGACATAGGGTTCTGGTGGTAAGATTTAGTACCAAGGAGGGGAACCTCAAATTTTTTAGCAGAGAGGTCAGAACAAGCCTCAGGGAGGTTAGTATCGACACCAAGGTTAGTCAGGAGGTCAAGGTAGATCTTAGGGTCAACCGAGGTACCTCGCATGCCAATCTGTGGACATGATCATATAGGGTGGAGTTATCAGAGCGCTCCTATTAGGTGTAGGTCGTGTGGTCAGCTGGGCTATAGATCTTTTGAGTGTCAACAACAATAGGGTTAGTATCAGTAGCAGACACCACTAATTCAGCAATAGTAGGATTTTCAGGAGGGAACTTATTGGTAGCCTTAGTAGCAGTTTCAATAGGAAGCACTACCCTACCTAGTGGTAGCCTAGAGAGAGTTAGGGGAGACTACAGGGGCCTTGCCTTTTCCCTCAAAAGGGACGAGGACAGACTCAAGGTTCTAGAGGGCGTCGTAGAGGATACCAAGGAGGAAAATTAGGCAGATACTTGAATGCCATTAGCTAAACAAAGGCTGATAGGAAATTGGATGTGGTTACTAGTACGTTCTCAATTGATGCGGCCATAGGTGACACACAATTTAAACTTTCTTGTTGTCAATTGTAGTACCAACTTATATGGGTATCTCTTTATACTGGGGATTAAAAGGGCTCACCTCTACTTAACTAGCCTAAACAAACCCCAGATTACACAAAATAAATAAATAAATATGAAAAACACTAATAGGGTTTACAAAATAGAAAATAATAACATAATAAATAATAAAATGAAGTGATAATAAAAATAATGGATAAATGTAGATATGATAAATATGCTAGGGAATTAGAAATCTACTACTAGATTAGGTCAAAATATAGTATTAATTTCTACTTAATTTTTAATCATGAAAAAAAGATTGACAAAGTTGTATACCAAAAGTAGGTCCAAACATCTTGTATTACTTTTCTTAATTAATTAATATAATAAAGCACCAATATTAATCCTATTAAATATTAGCAATATAGTAGCATATTTATTTGTATTTTCTTTCTTTGATCCACACGTATCTAAATATTATACTACTCTGGTTAGAATCATAATACTATTAGGTGAATTGTTATCTAGCCTAGCTACAATTTATACATATAAATTATAACATATTTATATAATCATCTATTAGGTAATTAATCCTACATACTATCACTATGAGGAAACCAAAACAAGGCATGCACCATATAAAATTATACTTGACAGAAATATATATGTAAACGATAATCTAGGGTTTTAGTTTATAAAAATCAGCCAATTATAATTATCAAATTAATTACACATAAATATATAGCTAAAATACATAAAAATAGAGAAAGAAATAACTGAAATTAATTATGGATTAAATATCAAGAATTTATTCAGATGAAAAATTAATTTCATCAAAAATAAATTTTAGCGGTATGAATTTTCTCTACTCTTTACTTCTCTTCTTGGGACATTTATTTCCATGCAAAAAAAAAAATATTTTTGTTAGGTTACTTCCTTTTTGTGCTCCTCCAGCCTTTTTCTTGCGTCTGCTTACTTTTTCTTTAATTTCCGTCCCATGTAGCTCATTCTTTGTGTTTGCGTGCAATCGGTACTGCCACTTGACTGTGGCTCTGTGACTTTTGCATTTCTTTTTCTACCCATTTCTTTTTTTCTCCGATTTCATGCCCATACTTCTAATCCCTTTGTTTTATGTGGTGCTACCCTCTACTGTATCTTCTCTATTCCACCTGCCGTTTTCATTTCCTCTCGTGCCTCTTAATTTCACGTGACAGCTTTTTCTACTTCCTCCGTTTTTTGTTCTAACATGCCTCTTAATTTCCATGTGGCTCGTTAATTCTTGTGGCTCCTATGCTTCTTTCATTAATTTTTTTTTGCTTTTTCTCCATCCGTGGCTCTCCCTCTAGCTCAACCCTATATGCTCTCATTTGGCTTTGTGTATTTTCTTTCAATTCCTCCTCTCGCCTTTACTCGTAGGCTGCTGTTTTTTTTGTCTCTTATTTTTGGCCTTTAGGCCATCGGGCCAAAGACCCGACTCTTTTTTTCTTTTTTTAATTGTTTTATTAAAAAATGATACCTATAAAATAAAATTCAATGAAAATTAATAAATACTATTATACTCTAAATTTGTTTAATTATTATCATTTAAGCTTAAATAATAAAATTTATGCAATTATTATCACTTAAGTATAAAATCATATTTATTCACCTATATTGCTTAAATAAAATACTAAAATCTAGTACCAATTGGAAATATTTGGCTGCTAGGGTTTGCTCTCTCCTCTCTCCTCTCTCCTAGGGTTTGAGAGAGTTTCGACCATGGCCAAGAAGAAGAGATCTTCACCTGGTAATAGAACACAAGAACAGTTTGCTGCTAAGGATCAGGACAGTGGAAATAATGTGGATGGAGGTACATCAGTGGTGGGTGCAAAGAAAATATCAGATTTCTCAAAAACAATGGCTGCAGGAGATAGCGCCCATATACTCCTTGATGAAAGCGATATGATCGACGTTAATTTGAATGTTGATGGTCAGGAAAATATGAGGGACGAACATGTTATTCATCCATCTACTCCAGGACTCCCCCATGCAGATATTTCCAATGAAACAGTAGCCCCTCTGGCCGATGCAATTGACAGAGAAGGGGTTCATCCTGCATCTAATACCAGAGATTTAGTGTGGAATAGGCTTCAACCAACATATCCCCCAAGATCATCATGGAGTGATGTGGTTCTTAGTAACAGAAACCCTAATCATGGACAACATCTGGATTTTCAACATCCATTATATGAAAGGGGTAGAGTGATTATTAAATTGGATAGGGAGGAAGTTGATTCTGAAGCAGCTCTTTGGGCAAATACTTTGATTGGGTTTGTTTATGGCCAAGCTCCATCTTTCACAGAAATGAAAAATTTTATACTGAGGCAATGAACTGCAATTAAGACCCCTCAACTTATTTTGCACACTTCTGGTTTTTTTGTTTAAATTCCAAACTCAGCAGGAGGTTGATTGGGTTCTTAGCCAACATTGGATGTTCTTTAATAGGCCTTTTGTCTTAAAAAGATGGCATAGAAGACTACAACTTAATCCTGATGAGTTGCAGGTGCTTCCCCTTTGGATTAAATTTCCTAATCTGCCTCTGGAATTTTGGTCCAGAAGCTCCCTTGGTAAGTTAGCAAGTGCAGTGGGAAACCCTGTCTGCACTGACTCTATAACTGCATCTCGAGACAGGGCTTCTTATCCAAGGATATTGGTAGAGGTGGATGTTAAGAAACCTTTGCTGGAGTCTTTCATGATTTTGGATCCAGAGGGGATAGAGATTGAACAAAAAGTTGAGTATGAATAGAGACATTTTTATTGTCCTCTCTGTGACTGCTATGGTCATGATCAAAAGAGATGCATGAAACTACAACATGGTAATAATATTGGCTCTACATCAGAAGGTGAGTGGAGAGTTGTTAGAGATAACAGGAAAGGAAAAGGGCCTATTGATGCTGCTCATGTGCATAAGGTTGCACAGGACAATAATGCACAGGACTCTGGAATTGCCAAGAGTGATGGAGCTATTCCCTGTCTTACATCTGAAGTGGGGTTCTGGAATAGTTACCTGCTGAGATGGTTACTTGTTTTAAAGCCCGCGACACAAACTCGGGTAATTCAAATCAATTAATTCCAATTAAAGGTATTAGAATACAATTAGGATCATTTCAAATAATTCTATAAATTTAATTTTTGAAAAACAACTACACAATTAACCACTTTCATAATCTCACTTGAAATCTAAGGTTTTAGGCCTGAAAATACAATTCGGTTGAATTCTATTAATTCAATCAAATTGAATGTTTATAAATTCAATTAAACACATTTTATAACATATCAAATAATCAATTACTCAAAACCAATAAAAGAAGTACATAATTTAGCACAATTAGGGTTTTTGAGCCCGGAACGCAAATCCGATCAATTCTTGCCAAAACATATCAATTGACAGTTCGGAAATGTAATTAAACATATTCTAATGTAATTTTATATAGTCAATTCAATAAAATAACCCGATTACACAATCCAATTTAAACCCGTGGGAGTTTTGACCTAAAAATTCAATTCCGATCAATTACGCACAATTTTCCCAAAGCAACACTTTCAATATAAAATAAAAAACATTTTAAACGATATTATAAAATCAATTGAGCGGAACGGCTCAATTATGTGACCCAATTTTATCACACACGAATTTTGACCTAGAAATCAAATTCCAATAAATTTTGCATAAATTTCTCAAATTGACGGTTCCGGCATGAAATTAGATACATTTAAAAACATATTGTATAATCAATTTATCCAAAATAGCTAAATCGGGCGAATCTGAAAATTTTGGGCATAGCCTAACCAAAAATCCAATTTTCCAAATTCCCAACATAAACCCTACAATTAACTTGTCAAAATCAATCTTACATCACATATATACATAATCAAACAATCAATTTAGCTTTTCACAAGCTAAATCACATTCAATTTATCAAATCCATAATAGGGTTTTTCAAAAATTTATACCAAACAAAAACCGACAAATCGGGGCAAAGGAAGGCCAGGGAAGCTTCGTTGGAGGCCGAGGACTGCTCGCCGGTGGTCAGCGACGCTTGCCGGTGACGGGGCGATGGCGGCATAGCCTGCGCGGTTGCTGCTGCTGTGCGCGGCTGCTGGGGGCTGCTGTGGGGGTGGTCAATGGCAACATTCGGTCGTAGCTAGCGAGGAGGCTGGAGTGGAGGAGCAAGGAAGGAGGTGAGGGCTAGGGTTCTGAGGCTGCGAACAGGGACAGGGGTCTGGAGCAGGGATAGAGAAGTGAAGGGAGAGAAGAGGGAAAAGGAAAAGAAGGGGAGTCCAACGGGTAGGGCTCGTTTTTTTTTCCAGACAAATACACATATAAAATAAAATACTAAATACTAAAAATTATTGGAAGATTTTATATAAATTTTTTTAACGAAAATTTATTTTGAAAGGATTCGGAGGCTTAAAATTAATATACGAGCCAAGTAAAGAATTTCGGAAATATTTTTGGAAAATTTACCAACAAACGTAAAAATTTGTTTTGCTTACGGAAATACATTATAAGACCCCAAAATAATATTTAAAAATATATAAGAAAATATTTAAGTCAAATTCTAATAAACCGAGACCAAATTTTAATAATTATTGAAATCGGTTTCTCGCAAACTAGAAGAGAAAAAAAAGCGTAAAACAGAAGAAAATTAATTTCGGGAAGAAATTCCTAAATGAGTTCCGAAAATATTAACTATTTCTAAAAATGGATAATTTTAAAGCCGAAAATATTTTCTACAGATAAAATCATTAAAATAAATTTAACTATTTAAACAGGAATTCTATAGTTTAAATAATATATTTAGTTAACGAAATATATCCCCAAAATAGAGTTTAAATTGCACGACAAAGTTATAATAAAAAAATGAATCTAAAATAATAAAAATAAAACACGATAAGGAAAGGGAATACATATTTTTGACCGAAAATCAAAATCATAAGAATTTAATAAAATCATTGTCGTGAAAGAATTTATCTAGAATGGTTCGCAATGACAATGATTAATTAAATTCAAATATGAATTCGAAATCGTTGATAAATCCATAAAACGAATCGAAATTAAAATAATTAATTGTTTACATGAAATTACGCTAATAAAATCATTGAACTTAATAAATATGGATTTTAAAAATACGGGGTATTACAAATACTATTTTGTAAGGCCCCTATTTTCATAACTAAATTTGTTTTGATTCATAACATATTTTGTGTAAGCTAAATAAGAAGTGTAAGGTGCTACCACAACCATTAATATGGGATAGATACAACCATTAACTAACCTATGTTGGGGGCAAGCTAACAAAATTCATGTTCTAATTGTTAGTTGTGATTTTCACCTAACCTAAGTCCGATACAAGAATTATAAAATAGTATTAGAATACTAATTCCTAAGGATTCAAATGAAAATTCTTATCGACCCAACCAATGACTTGACACTCTCAATCCCACATAAGAAAAGCACACAAAACCAACAAAAGAAAGCAAAAATAATTTATATTAACATGACTGGCATACCGAGTAAACACAATCTACTACAAATGATAACATGACCACATAATACATAAAGAACATTTTGATATAAATAAATAATTATGGATCATTCTAAAATAGATGAGTAATCATAAATCATGCTAGTAAAAAAGTATATATGGTACATGCGGACTATCAACCACATAGGAAAGCTTTAATGTAGCAAACTAGGGTAGAGAATAATGTACAATGTATTCTACCATGTGGGTAAGCTAGATAAATATAAGGAATAAAAAAGGATTTAACAATCACGGAGAAGAATTAGGTAAAGCATATAGGCATTTAAGTCATATAAGGATATGTGTCCCATAATAATGGACACATAAATCAAGGGTATAAGTATAATAGAAAGTTACATGAGGACATATGGGCCAAAAGGCACAATAAATACAAGTCACATAAGCCATATGCATATGGACACAAACTTAGAGGCACAAGCTTGAGCATCAAGTCCCACCTTCAATAGAAAAAACACATAAGCAGAAACAATAACAACAACGCATAAAATCAAAGGTATATAGGGACACTTGTCCTGCCACAAATAAATACAAGCCAATGGTATAATAATAATTAAATAAACTCTAAAAGCACATATGGACTCTAACTGAAATGCCCCGAAAATTCCTAATTTTATAAATTATATTTAAATGAGGTTTTATTAGAAATTTATTTAAATAAATTATTTTTATTAAAATAAAAGGATATTTAATTAGGGAAATTAAGAAGAAATTTATAAGTATTTTTATTAGAAAAGGATTTGGGTATTTTAGCTAATTAAGTATTTTATTTTGAAAATTAATTAAATAAATTATTTTATCTAGAATAAGGAGAAAAATAGTTTCAAATTAATATTAATTTTACAAATAATTTAATTAGAGAAAATCAAGATGTTTTGCTAATTAAAAAGGAATTTATGGAAAATCTTTCAAAAATCTTATTTTAGCATAAAAAGGGATTTAAATATTATTATTTTTAAATATCCTAAATATTCAGGTTAATTTAATTGACCCTAACCTAATTATTTTTCCCTTTTCCTTTTCCCCTTTTTCTTTTTCTTTCTTCCTTTTTCCTTACCTTTTTCTTTCTTTTTCTTCTTTTGCTTTTTCCTCTTCTTTTCCCCGACTGGGCCTGGCGCGGCCCAGTTCTTCTTTTCTTTTCTTCTTCCTCTTCGGCCCAGCTCGCACGACGCTACCTTCTTCCTCCGCCCGTGGAACGCTGCGTTTCATTCATTTTCTTCACTAAACGCCGTTGTGTTTAATGAAAATATCTCGTCGCACCCGACCGCCCAAACTGCCCGAACCGCCCGGTCTCCCTCCCTTTTTCTTTCTTTCTTCCCCGTGAACCAGTCCATCCCCCCATCTCCTCCCTTCTTCTTCCCCGACGTTGTCGCTGCTGCAACTCCTGCGCCTGATAATGGCGGCGACGGCTACGCGGAGCTTAACCGACCGATGCACCCTTCTTTTCCTTCCTCTTGACTCGCACATTGACTTGGAACGATCAATTATCCTCAACTCTCGCTCGTTCCTTCTCTTTTGGCTAGCAAAATTTCGGCCCCGACCCAAATGTTCGACGGTCGATTCCTGCCACCGGCCACCAAAACCCTATCACCCAAACCCATCCTTCCAACCTCCAAAACCTAATAACCCATCTAAAATCTATATATAGCCTGGTTGTGAGTGTGGTCGAGACTTCTTCCTTCCGAAACCCTAAGTCAGAATCGCCCAGCCACCGCCCCATCAGACGCCATTATCTCCTTCCCCGGCCAACTTCAACACCTCTTCTTGCTACCAATCTCTTCCCTGCAATTCCCTCTAGCTAACTAAGCCCTTCAAATCCTTCGATTCTTCTTGAATGAGCTGCCATAACCATGAAAAGTTTGCTGCTCATCTCGCCAGAATTTTTACCCCGAAACCTTAAACCACCGTCCTCCGCCACATACGCCACTTCTGCCACCCTATAAACCACCCAATATCCCCTTCTAAGTCTCCTCCACCAAACCATAAGCTTATTTTATTTTTCTCCTTACCCCTTCCCTCTTTTTCTTCATTTTTACCTCTCTTAGATCCATTTTCCGGCCACCTTCGAGAACCACCGCCGGTGCCGCCAATACCCTCCAACTCAAGGTGAAACCCTAGAACTTTTAAATACTTAATTTCGATTTATTGATAATTATTATGCCTTTATTCTAATTTTTAATGCTAATTCGAGTTTAATTATTATTATAATTATTATTATTATTATTGTTGTTATCAACTTTATTTTGATTTATAAATTTGGTTGATAGGTCTGGGAGTATTATTGAGTAAGATAAATTATTATTCTCGAATTTTGCCTATTTAATGTAATTATTACATGTTTAATAATATTATTAATAACATAATTAATATTATTATTGTTAGTGTAATTAGTTATTTGATACTGCAATTATTTTAGGAGAATTAGAAACCTAAAATTTTAATTAAGTCTCGTAGCTTTGCCTTTTATTATTATTTTTAGCATTTTTAACATTATTACTAATTATATTATTATTATTAACCATATTAACTTTATATAATAAGTATATGTATAATATTAATATCTTTTTACATTTCAAATAGTATTATCGTTAAATTGGGAGGTTTCGAAATCCACTTTGTAAATTTAAGGCTTAGATTATTATTATTATTATTAAGTTTTCTATTAATATTACTACTATTAGTAATAATTTGTTATTATTAAAATTATTATTATAATAAATATTATTATTATTATTACCTTTACTAACTTTATTTCGGTAAAGGGTAGAAACCCTTATATCACCTTTTTACTTTAAATTATAATAGTATGTATTAATGTTTTAGTGGTTTTGGGCATAATTAATTAAGAATCAAGACTTAAGACAAATTAGAAACTAATAGTAGTATAGGAAGGAAGCTGATCCTAGTATTTCTTCCCTATAATAGGTAAAACCAGTCAAAACCCTAAGGAGGCATAGGAGCGTGCTCCAAGACCGGTGACGTTTTAGGTAAGGAGTGTTAAGACCTTTTATGTGCTTATGTGTATTATGTGTTTCGCATGTTATGTATCTATTGTTTATTATAATTAAATATTTTATATGTGGTATGACTTGGAGTTGAAGTATGTTGTGCATGGTATGTGTATTAATTATGTATGATGATATATGTTGTGTATGTGAGGAAGTCAATGTGGTTTGTGTGAGAGGAAGGATGAAAAAGGAGGATGGGGAAAGAAGTTGACTAAGGGAAGTGAGTTGACCTAAATTTTATGGTTTTATAAGGAATAATCTAGTTTATGATGCTATTTGGGAGAATTTAATTTATGATATTATATGGGAGAATTTAATTTATGATTGATTGGGAGAATTAAATTATGGTTTGTTTGGGAGAATTTAGTTTATGATGTTATTTGGGAGAATGTAATTTATAATATTATATGAGAGAATTTAAGTTATGATTTGATTGGGAGAGTTAATTTATAATTTGTTTGGGGGAATTTAGTTTATAATGTTATTTGGGAGAATGTAATTTATAATATTATATGGGAGAATTTAAGTTATGATTTGATTGGGAGAGTTAATTTATAATTTGTTTGGGAGAATCTAATTCATGATGTTATTTGAGAAAATGTAATTTATGATATTATATGGGGGAATATAATTTATGATTTGCTTGGGGGAATTCAATTTATAGTTTTCCTTGGGAGATTCTAATTTATGATGTTATGTGGAAGAATCTTTATGGCTTGAATTTAGGGTTTGGTATGGAAGAATCTTTATGGTTTGAATTTAGGGTTTGGAATGGGTGAATCTTTGGTTTTGGTTGGATTGAATTTATGGTTTTGTATGACGGAATTTAGGGTTTACCTGGTGGTATTAATGGATGTATATTGGTATTAGGGTTTGTATGATGATATTAAGGTTTGTATGGTGGTAATTATAGTTGTATGGTGGTAATAGGATTTAAATGGTGATATTGATGGTTGTATGGTGATATTAGGGTTTGCATGGTTGAATTTAGGGTTTCACGTGGAATTTTAGGGTTTGCATGAAAACGGTTCAAAGGTTTGCATGGGGGGATTAATGTCTGCATGGGTATGAAATTTACGTGTGGAAAGTTAAGTTGGGATGTAAGGAAGGTAATGTAAGTGTTGTTTGGGTGTTTGAGCGCTTGGGATGGAAAATAACACGTGGAGCAAATTAAGGGTACGGAGGACACTGAATTAGGGTTTGGAGTAGTTAACTATGGATTTTTGAGGCTGCTTAGAGTTTTGGGTTATCATGAGTATTTGGTAATTAAAGTGTAATTATGGAATTTTATGACTTGTGATGTGTGGTGATTTATGATTCGTGCATGTCTATGGTGAAAGCCTTTGAATAAGATACTTAAAACATTAATTATCTGAAGAGGAATATCGTTGAGACGGGACCAACCAATCCACCGGTTCGAAATAGTGGTTAGGGTTTTTACCCTATGTGCGACCGATCCACCGGTTATAATAGTGGGGGTTCCCAAGCTCAACAGTCCCAAACCAAAATGCTTAAAAGATACTAATTACTTACAGTGGAATACCATGTGAGCCGGAGCCAACCGATCCACCGGTTAGGAATAGTGGTTAGGACGCGTAGTCCTATGTGTCTCCGATCCACCGGCTATAATAGTGGTTAGGGTATGATACCCTATGTGCCTCCGATCCACCGGCTATAATAGTGGGGGCTTCCGTACTCGCATGGATTTGATAAAAAGTATGGTGTGAATCGGATTCTGATAAGAGATTAATTAAGTGATTAATTCAGATTATTCATGGGCCTTTATACTTTTACCTAGTGGATCATATGCATTTAAGAGTGTGCCCTTCTATGTTTTGCATGATTTACGTGTTTGTGTGTTGGCCTTAGTGATCAAGTCACCTTACTCAGTACTAGACCCGTACTGATACTACCTTGGTTGATGGGTCCTGTGATGATCCACTAATGGTGGGGAGCAGACCTCTTGTGCAGGTTTAAGATCAGAGACTATTTTGGGGTGGCAGGCCTGACTTGAGTGAGTAGGAAATCTGGAATTTGATCCATCGGGTTTTATCTGGTTTAAATGTATTTATATTTGGAAGTTATAAGTGTTATTTGAAACTTCAAGGATATTGTAATTAACTCTTAATTTCTCGTACTCTGATTTTGTGTATGATCTTTCGAATCCTTTTATGAATTGTTAATTTGAATTTAACATAAATCTTTCTTTAGCCTTAGCACTTGGTACTAGAACGGTCGGAGAGAACCGGTCTGGTACTAAGTGTGGCGGTAACATTCCCAGAATTCACAGGTTTTAAGTATTTCTATTTTAATTGCTTCCGCTTTTCAAAAAAAAGTAGTGAATTTTGGGGTGTTACACTAACACTCTTCCACAATTAGATAAAACCTAACTATAGAAATTATAATAACATAAGAATCCTACTCCACTATAAATGAGCATCTACTTCGATGAGTTTACATATGGACTCGAATGTTTGTCTAGACTAAAATATTTTGTTACCTCGGATTAGACATCAAATCCACTATCAATGGGTTCTAGAAAAGAAAGTCTTACTAAAGGTATCCTAATCATTAAGTATGAATCCTAATATGGAGTTCAAAGGGCATATACAGGACAAAAGGCACGAAGATACTATAAGGCTATTAACTAGGAAATGAATAGACCAGAGAATCATGTTTTTAATCTTCAACACAAAATGTATTTATAAATAGAATCTTAGAGAGTGCACGATTCTCATAAATGTTTAATCTTAACACGAAAACCATAAGAATGATCACATTTCACACAAAATAATGAAAATTGGTGATTTAAAAATCAGTACAGATTAGGAGAGCCCTCAAAACTTTAGGGAAAACAAAAATAAAGGGTAAAGGCCACGAAAAATAATTTCCAATAAGCAAGAGTGTCCAAAATCAAATCAAAAGTCAAACTTAACTCAATAATGCTCTCAAGTCCAACCTAATTAGGTGCTCTTCTTTTTTTTTTCAATCAAAGTACATTTAAAATACTTAAAACACTATCCAAAGGTTCAAATGCCTAAAAAATAAGGTAAGAATATAAAGAAAAAAATATTTTTATCACTAATGAGAAAATGATAAAAAGTTATAGATGAAATACCCCAAAATTCATTAATTTTTTTTAAAAGCAGAAGTAATTAAATTTGAAATTATAACCCATGAATTCTGGGGATGTTACCTCCACACTTAGTGTAACACCCCAAAATTCACTATTTTTTTTAAAGCAGAAGAAATTAAAACACTTAATTTAAAACCCATAAATTCTAGGGATGCTACCGCCACACTTAGTACCAGACCGATTTACTTCTACCGTTCCGGTACTAAGTGCTAAGGCTAAGAAAACATTATCAGTAATACCCTACAAATTCAAATTTATAAAAAACAGAAATTAGAGTACGCGCAAGTCTTACATAATTCAAAATGCCAACTATTGTTTTTTAAATAATAATTAAACAACATTGATAAAGTTGGTTCTACAACTTAAACATAATAAAAATAACATGAGTCATAAATTAAAAAGAGAACGGCCACATCTCTTTAGAAATTGATCCAGCCCAGCTATCGCTCTGCCCCTCTTGATGTCCCGTAGACATCGATAGCATCAAAGTAAATATCTCCTACCTGCAATAGATCAGACGGGCCTTCTGCTCGTGGGAATGGGCAGCACCCATGAAACGGGTGATCAGTACGCTACATACTGAGTAAGGTAACCGAATACTAAGGCCGGCATACAACACATTAATTCATGCAGGATGTTGATCACATACAATTACAACCCATACATATGATACATAGAAGCATAAAGTGAAATCCATAACTTATAATCAACAAGTCCATACATAAGGCCCAAAAAGGTCCGGATAATCACTTAATATTTCTTTTACCAAAAGTCGATACACACCATGCCTTTTATCAGATCCATGCAGAAACAGGAACACCCCACTATTATTGCCGGTGGGTCGGTCACATATAGGACCTCATGTCCTAAGCACTATTATTACCGATGGATCGGTCACATATAGGGTAAAACCCTAATCACTATTCCTGACTGCTGGATCGGTCTGGTTCCTGCTCGCATGGTGTTTCACTGTAAGTAATTAATGTCTTTTAAGAGCTTTAACAATTCTAGTTTATGTTTATTGAGCTCGAGTCATCCCACTATTATTGCCGGTGGGCCGGTCACACATAGGACCTCATGTCTTAACCACTATTATTACCCGTGGATCTGTCACACATAGGGTAAAACCCTAACCACTATTCCTGACCGGTGGATCGGTCTAGACCCAGCTCAATAATCTTCCACTTTAAAAGATTAGTGTCTTAAGTATTTTAATCACCACACTTGCCATTCACAAATATTTGCCCAGACATGCATAACTAACTCCATGCAACCCTAGTTCCCACGCAAACCTTAACTCACTGTAAACCACACTTCCATGCAACCCTAGCTTCCATACAAACCCTAACTCCACGTACCCCACTTCCATGCAAACCCTAACTCCACGTAGACATATTTCCATGCAAACCCTAATTCATATGCAAATCCTAACTCCACGTATGCCACACTTCCATGCAACCCCAATTCATATACAAACCCTAGCTCCACATATATCACACTTCCATGAAAACCCTAATTCATATGCAAACCCTAACTCCACGTATGCCACACTTCCATGCAACCCCAATTCATATGCAAACCTTGGCTCCACATATATCACACTTTCATGCAAACCCTAATTCATAAGCAACCCTAACTCCACATAGACATGCTTCCATGCAAACCCTAACATCATGCCCTTTCATGCAAAACACAAGCATCATATCATTTTATGCAAACCCTAACACCATGCCATTTTATGCCAAACCCTAACGCCACATTGTTACACTCTCCATCATTATTTTACAACCCTAATATACATGTCTTAAGGTCATATCATACACTAATAATAACATAAACATACACATAATCTTCATGCCATGATTTATTCATACCAACATATTTCAACTCTATAATCATGCCACATACGAAATAATTAATAATAATAAACATAGAATACATGGCATATGAAGCACATAATGCATATAAACACACAAATGGCCTTAGTAAACCCTAACCTAAAACGACACCGGTCTTGGTGCACGCTCCTATTCCACTTGAGGGGTTTGACCGGGTTCACATATTATTTAAAAGTATACTATAATTAGGCTCCCTTATAAAATTTTATTATTCTCTAACTTATTCTAAGATTTGGTTTTTAATTAAAACAATACTACATAATAATTAACTATACAAAATATTACTTAAAAATACACATAAATTATTATTTTCATTCGAAAGGGTGGTGATATAAGGGTTTCTACCCTTCACCAAAATAGTAATAATAATAATAATAATAGTAATAATAATAACAATAATAATAATAAAAGTAAAACATTATTAATAACACTCTTATTAGTAGAATATTAATATTAATAATACCATACTTCTTAAAATTACAAGGTGGCTTTCAAAATCACTCCATTTAATAATAACACTATTCAAAAATGTAATAATGATATTAATATTATATATATATATATATACTTATAATATAAAATTGAATAAAGATAATAATAATAATAATAATATAATTAGTAATAATGTTAAAAATGTTAATAATAGTTGTAAAAAGCAAATGTGCAAGACTTAGTTAAAATTTTAGGTTTCTAACTCTCCTAAAATAATTAAAATATTAAATAAATAATTACACTAATAATAATAATATTTAAAATATTATTATTAATAATAGTAAACATGTAATAATTCCATTAAATAACCAAAATTCGAGAATAATAATTTATCTAACTCAAGAATACTCCCAAACCTGTCAAAAAAATTTAGCAATTAGGATTCAATTGATAACAACCATAATAATAATTATAATAATAGTAATTAAAATCGAATTAAAATTAAAAATTAGGATAAAAGTAGAATAATTATCAATAAATCGAAAGGAAGTGTTTAAAAGGCTTAGGGTTTCACCTTGAGTTGGAGGGGATGGGTGGTACCGGCGGTGGTACCCGGAGGTGGCCGGAAAAATGGTCTAAGAGGGGTGAAAATGAAGAAAAAGAGGTAAGGGGGAAGGAGAAAAATAAAATAAGTTTATGGGTCGGTGGAGGAGGCTTGGCAGGAGATATTGGTTGGTTTAGAGGGTGGCAGAAGTGGCGGATGTGGTGGTGGACGGTGGTTTAAGGTTTCGGGTAGAAATTTCTGGCGAGAGAACTAGCAAACTTTGTACGGTTATGGAGGCCCGTGCAAGGATAATCGAAGGGTGTAGATGGTTTAGTTAATTAGAGGGTGTTGTAGGGAAGAGTTCTGGAGGAAGAAGAGGCAGCGAGGTTGGCTAATGGTGGAGAATGGGGTTTCTAAAGTAGCGGTGGCGCACCGGTTGCACTTAGGGTTTTTAGGAAAAGAAAGCTTTATTTCGAGCCATACGAGGGGTATTTATAGTAGTGGAGGGTAGGCTCGAGTTGTGGAGGTTAACATGAGATCAAATTCGGTGAGAAATGGGACGGTTATGAGGTTGGTCGGGCAGCATTAATTTTGAAATTTTCCCGACCATTACGAGGGAAATTGGGAGCAACGTGGTGAAGGAAAAGGAGATTGGGGCAATTCAAATGGAAGTGTCTGCCGAGAGGAAGAGAATGGGCGGGATAAATGCCGGTCACGACACGTGTGATTGACGGCGCCATTTTCGGGGGAGGTGGGGAGCTTGCAGTTATGGCGTCGGGGAAGAAGAGGAAGAAGATGACGGGAGAGAGGTTGGGTCGGGCGGTTCGGCGCAGAAAGAACTAAAGAAAAGGAAGAAGAGACCGGATCGGGCGACGGTATTTAAGTCGTAGGACAAAGCGAAGAGTTTCGATGGGTCAGAGGATGAAACGTGGCGCGGGGTTAAATGAGGGATTCTAGGCCGCGGGAAATGGCCCACGCCGAAGGAAGGAAGGGATAGTTTGGGCTGGTGTGACAGGCCCAAATCGGGGAAGAAAAGAAAAAAAAAGAAAAGAAGAAGAAGGAAAAGAAAGAAAAAGAAAGAAAAGGAAGAAAGAAAAGGAAAAAGGAAAAAGGAGGAGAGAGAAAAAGGAAGGTTGGGTTAAATAAATAAATTGAAATATTTGGAGTTTTTAAAAATAATAATATTTAAATCCCTTTTTAGGCTAAATAAGGATTTTTAAAAGATTTTCCAAAATTTCCATTTTAAATTGATAAATCACTCTAATTTTATTTAATTAAATTATTTATAAAATTAAAATTAATTTGAAACTATTTCTCTTTCTTAATTTGCATAAAATAATTTATTTAAATAAATTCCCAAATTAAAATATTTAATTAGTTAAAATACCCAAATTTCCTCTAATTGATATATTTATAAAATTTATTATTAATTTGCCCTAATAAATTTCCTTTTATTTTAGTAAAAATAAATTATTAAATTAAAATTTCAAATAAAACTTTATTTAAATATTATCTTTAAAATTAGGAAATTTTGGGGCATTTCACTTAGTACCAAACCAGTTTTCTCCGACCGTTTCAGTACCAACTGCTAAGGCTAAAGAAAAGATTGACATTAAATTCAAACAAAGAGTTCATAAAAGAACTAGAAAGATTATAACACCAAAGATCAGAGTATGCGTAAATAATTGTAATTCAAATCCAAAAGAAAATAAGCTTATAACCGATAAAATGTTTATTTAAAATACCCAATATAGGTAATGAACCAAAAAGGGTAAATTCGATACAAAATAAATAACCAAAGGAGATAAAATAACAAGAAGAGAGAATACAACCACGACACTCTCGAACTTTGAGCCAAAACACAAGCTCAACACTCTGCCCCGAATGATGTCTCGCCCACCTGCACAAAGTCAGAAGGGCATAGTACTCGTGTGAATGAGCATCACCTATGAAAAGGGTGATTAGTACGCTACATATTAAACAAGGTAACCGAGCACTAAGGCCAACACATAAAATCACATAAATCATGCAGAATAATAATGGAGCATAAGACCATCATGGTAACATAAATGTATATGACCATCTAGGTAAACGTATGAAGGCCCATTCATAATCCAGATTAATTATTTAATTAATCTCTGATAAGAAATCAATTCACACCATACTTTTTTATCAAATTTATGTGAGTAGGGAAGCCTCCACTATTATAGCCGGTGGATCGATCACACATAGGATAACATACCCTAACCACTATTTCTTACATGTGGATCGGTTGGCCCCGGCTCACATGGTGTTCCACTATAAGTAGTTAGTGTCTTTCCCAAGTCTTAGCAAACTGTTAGATTTATTGAGCTCAGAATCCGCCACTATTATAGTCGGTGGATCAGAGGCACACAGGGTAACATACCCTGACAACTATTATAGCTGGTGGATCGAAGACACATAGGACTATGCGTCCTAACCACTATTTCTAACAGGTGGATCGGTGGGAGCCGGCTCAATAGTCTTTCACTTTAAGTGATTAATATCTTAAGTGTCTTATTCAGAAGCTTTCACCCTAGACATGCATGAATCACTCCCTTTACACTTATCCTCTAATGGACTCTTTCCATATCATCAGAATCATTTACCTCCCAACTTGCCCCAACATCCTTTCATCCATATCCTATCTCATAGTAGAAATCCAACTCTTAAGTATATGGTCAAAGTCCACTACTTTACACTGCCAAGTCCACTCCACATCTCACTCTAGGGTTTTATCCCAAAACCCTAATTTAACCTCAGTGGTCCATCTTACTCCACCTCACACAACCTAAGTCATTTAAACACTCCATAAATCATAACCTATAGATTCCATATTCATCATCATACTTTATTCACCAAATACACACATGTTACCACCGAATCCTATTTAGCCATATCAACACTATGGTTAATCACTCCAAACCCTAGTTATCCACAACCAATGATAGTTAACCACTCCAAACCCTAGTTAATCACAACAAACCATAATTAGCCTCTTTAAACCCTAGTTAATCACAACAACCCATAGTTAATCACTCCAAACCCTAACTCAGTCTCCTACATACCCTTATAATGCTTCACGTACTATTTTCCATCCAAAGTGTTCAAACACCCAAACAACACTTACATTACCTTCCTCACATCCCAAATTATCTTTCCATATGTAAATTTCACTCCCATGCAGACTTTATACATCCCAGGCAACCTTTCAAATCGTTCATGCAGAACCCTAAGTCCATCCATACGAAACCCTAAATTCTTTCATGCAAAACCCAAGATTCCGTCATAAAAACCCTAAATTCAATCCACAAAAAACCAAATATTCATCCATACCAAACCCTAGATTCAAACCATATAAAACTAAAGATTCATCCATACAAAACCCTATATTAGATCCTCCCATACAAGACCATAAATTAGATTCTCCCATATAACATCATAAATTGCATTCTTCCATACAAACCATAAATTAGATTCTCCTATATAACATCATAAATTAGATTCTCCCATACAAAACCATAGATTAGCTTCTCCCATACAAAACCATAAATTATATTATCTCACACGATACCCTAAATTTCTCATTTTATTCTTCCACTCATGAATCATTAAAATACTTAGGTCAACTCATATCCCTTGGTCAACTTTTTTATCCATCCTCCTTTTTCATCCTTTTCCCCACATAAACCATATTAACATCCTCACATGCATGTCTTATAGGGTCATAACACATATCATCACATATACATAATACACATGCCAAATAACAACACAAGAACATGCTTGAACTCCATGTCATGCCATATATGAAATAATTACAATAATAACATAGGATGCATAACATACAAGGCATTTAATGCACATCAACACACAATAGGCCTTAGCAACACCCTTACCTAAAATGACACTAGTCTTTGAGCATGCTCCTACTCCTCCTTAGGTCTTTGATAAAATAATAACATATCAATAAAAATAACATTAACAAATTTCTAACTTTACTAAAGATATAAGAAATAATAGAAATATTATAAAAGTTGATAATATGAGGTTGAAGACTTTACCCTAATAATAATAATAATGATACCAAAATAATAGTAGCAAAGATACTAAAAATAGTAACAATGATTATATTAATAAGAATAATAATAACAGTAATAATAATAATGAAAAGGGGATTACTCAAAAATATAGTGAAATAAGGGCTTCGGCCCCTTTACCAAAATAATACCAATAATAGTATTAATAAAATAAGTAAACAAATTTAGTAATAATAATAATAACATGAATAAGAATAATAAATGCTAATGATAATATTAATAATAATTAGACTTGATATCTATAATACCACTACCACAATTCAAAATAGGCATAAGAGGGTTTTAGTCCTATATAGAATATTAATATCAACAATTAAAATAATAATAATACTAATAATAATAATAGTAATAATAATAATAATATTAATACTAATCGCATAACAATAGAAAAACTAATAGTAACGTAGTTGTAATATTAATAATGGAATAATAATAATAGTAATTCGAAATAGTAATAATAATAATAATAATAATTATTATTATAATACTAAACACATATTACTAATAATAATAGTAATAATAGAAACAATAAGAATAATAATAACAAAATAGAAATAAAAATACAATAGGGCTTCAACCCTCAATATAAATAATAATAAAAACATTAATAATAATAATCATAATAATACATATTCATAATAGATAATAATAATAATAATAATAATAATAATAATAATAATAATAGTATTTATATTCAAATAAATGAAATAAAATACATTAAGTCTTGTAAAAATAGGATAAAGGGTTGAGAGGGTCTAGGGTTCAACCTTAAGCTGGTGGTGACAGGAGGCACCGGCGGTGGTGCATGGTGGTGACGATGGTGACTGGGAAAAGAGAAGAAAAGAGGAAAAGTTGAAGTCTAGGAATAAAATAGGGAGAATGAAGGTGAGGGTTGGGGTGTTTAAGACTGTGTAGAGGGAGAGGAGTAAAATGGAGGTGGTGGCGCAGCGAAAGGTGGCGGTGCACGGTGGCGGTGGCGGTGGCTGAAAGAGGAAGAAGAAGAGAAAGAGAGAAGGAGAGTGAGGGAGAGGAAAAGAAAAGTAGGGGAAGGTAGAGGAGGGTCTGCAGAATAGGATGAGAGGTGAATGAAGTGGCGACAATGGCAGAAGAGGTGGCTAATGGTGGTTTGAAGGGCGGCGGAGGTTGAAGAGAGAGTTGATCGGGAAAGGAAGTTTGCACAGCCAGGGCAACTTGTGAAGGAAAAATCGAGGGATGATGGAGGCTTAGTTAGTTAGAGGGCGGTACAAGGATTATTTTGGTAGGCAGAGAGGGCGAAGAAGTTGGCCAACGGTGGCGGACGAGGCGTTCGGTGGTGGCAAGGTTGGAAAATTCTGGGTTGGAATTAAAATCTCGATACAAGGATACTTACAAGGGTATTTATAGATTTTAGAAGGGAGGTTAAGGTTCTGTGGGTCGGCTAAAGGGTGCAATGTGGTGGTGATGGTGATGACGCATTGCCAAGAGAAGAATGTATACGATGAGCCCTAGAGTGGATATGATCAAATGAGAAAGTGAATAAGGGTATTATGGTAAATAAATAACACACCCTTTTATAGGTCACCACTCATTTTTATTGGTTTGACACATTTAAGGTAAGCATTAAGTTTCATAAAGATTAAATAGGAGAAGGTATGTTGAATTTGATGACATATATCAAATCTATAATATCTAATGAAGTATAAAAGCTAAAAAAATTGAATGCACTACATTTATAAATAATTTTGATCTCAGTGACACTAAAATATAGTTATATAAAAATTGTCATAAATTTTAGATTGCTAAAAGGGTTGTTTCTGTGCTAAAAAACATATAATTAGCTTAAACGAATATGAAAAGTATGCTTTGGTAGAAATCTCATATTAGACTTTTGAAATAGTCTAAGAGACTAAAAAAAAATATTATAGAAACAAAATAGTGAGAATAATTTGGATGGAATTTGATAGCTTATGGTGTCTCAAAAGATGTCATCTAAATGAACTTGTGAGAAAGAGTTAAGAAACAAACTAAAGCGCTAAAAAAAGGTTTTTATATCATCAAAGGGTTAAAAAATATACAGAATAAGATAATTTTTTAATTAAAACACCTCCTAAATATTTTAGTTTTTCAAAAATTGGGATTTTGTATAAAACTAGTTATGGTAGCATCAATAAGACACAAATTTCTCATTAATAGTAATAATATGACTCAAAGTTTCAACCAATAAAATAGGAAACATAGTTCTAACCATTGCATCACTTAGTATATTAACCCTTAAGTGTTGACATCCCCTAATTTAGTGTTTTGGAGTAAGATAGAGTGTGAGAGGTGCCAAAACAAACGAGTATTCTCATTCCCAAAGACAATTATAACACAAGGTACCCTTGGCTAGCTACTGTGAGAATTAAAGAAATAAAGGCTCTAATGAAGTCTCCCTCCCTCTAAGTTATTAATATTTATTAAAGATATGCACTCCTACAATAGGAAAATGACCATTGTGTCCATTGTTCCACACATATGGACCTCAAATTAACGTGTGTTATCCATTTATAGTATCTAAGATGATATCTCAATAGTATAGCCATTCTTACCAACCATTACTTAGTCCATTTATGCACTATTTATTCACCATAGGAATTTCAAGTCAATGCCCAATCATGATTTAAGAATCTAGGATAGATTATAAAAATACCATGTTAGGTCCTTGCAAGCTAGCTGATTAGTCCTCAAAACTAATGGACTAGTTTAGGTTACAAAAGAGACATTGAAAAACTTCAAGCAAAATAATTAGTTTCTAGTTTTACGATAAACCAATTAACTGACTTAATTGATTGAATAGTTCCATCCCAAACCAATTAACTAGTTACCTAAAAAACTAAGCAAAAATCATTTTGGAACCAACTAACTTGTTGCATGAATAGACTGATTGGCAAACAAATTATTAAGCGTTCACCCGACAAGTTAACTAGGTCCTCAAGAATACAAATCACATTTTAGTTCAAAAATAAATCATATCATTCTACTCCATTTTAATCACCCATCTCATGTATATAAATTGGTCTACCACTTTGTATATGAGATCAATCATATTGATTACTAAAAACATGCTAAACTTTATATAAATAATTAAACAACATACTTTGACATGTTTAAAATCAAACCAAGATTATGAACCCAATAAAATGCTTCAACTATATGTATAATGCTTCACACACTACACATGTCATACTAATAACTTGATAGAAATGTTACCATACTCATATATCTATTAGATCATAAAAATCTAGACATATATCTATAACACACCCATTTTTCAATACTAAATTTATTTGTTTAAAATAGTACCGAAGCTAAAAATATTCCTAGGAAAAATAGGGTATTACCGCCATACCTAACACAAGATAGACGTCCTCCATCTACTCTATATCAGATATAAGGATGAAATTGACCAACTAATTTAAAAACAATAGTGTGCCAACATAAATTACATAAATACTTAAAAGATTGTTTACATTGAGGACCTCATTGGTCACTAACCAAATTAATAAAGGAATATAAATAGATAAGAGTATATGGCTACATTAGAATGAGATGAGGGTGTGACCTTAAAATCATAACCAATGTTTGCCATGGACCTCGCAAAATCTTTGGATGTCCGTGGTCTCAAATCACGAACCCAAACTGAGGTAGGCCCACTATTGGCCAACTCCAAGAACCTACACATGACCCTCTACTCGTGGAAATGAGCAAGTGACCAAGTAAACGGGAACATCAGTATGCTACTTATTAAGTAAGCTAATTTGCTCCCATAATGGAAACACAAGTATGAAAATTCAATTGTAGATAGATATAATATTTAACCAGTGTCGTGTTTATGTCATATATGTAAGGTAGGAATACACCAGAACATACTATCATGCATACTCAAATAATGCATAATATATCATGCTTGGTTTCATATTTTAATCATGTAGGTACTTGTATATGTGCTAGCATATTTAAATCCAAGAAACCACTAGGGTTCATTTCCAATGGCCAATTCTTTAGATTATACCACTTCCTTATTCATATATGACATAGATCAACATATAACCAATATTTCATTTAATAACCAATTAGTCACTTAAGCCAGTAAACAAGTGTATAGGCTACCTTTTATCCTTTTTCTCATCGAATTATTTTCCGTCCTTATCCAGTTATTCATATTTTCTTATTAATTATTCATGTCTTTATCATCCAATTACGTATCATCCATATTTTATTATCAAGCGATATAATATGTACCCCCCATGGTGTTGTACCATAGAAGCCTATCAAAATAAGAGACATAAAGTCTAGGTCAAAGCCAACTAATATGGACATAAGTCCAGGCCTAAGCCAACAAATTAGGACATAAGTTGAGGCTGAAGCCAACTAAAATACCTCAAAATCCTAATTTTAGGAAATTATGGCAAAATAAGAATTTATTAGGAAAATTAATTAAATAAACTATTTTATTAAAATAAAGGGGATTAGTTAAGGTAAATTAAGAGGAAAATAATAAATAATTTAATCAAGAAAAATTAGGGTGTTTTGCTAATTAAAGTTGAACTTGAAAAAATTATTCAAAATAAGCCAAATTAATCTAAAAAGGAATTTAATTATTATTTTTCTAAATATTATTATTTTAAATAATAAAAAATACCAAAATATCCTAAACACCCAACCAACCCATTATTTTTCCTTTTTCCTTTTTTTCCTTTTGCTCCTTCTTTTCCTTTTTCTTTCTTTTATCTCCTTCTCTCCTTTCTTTTTTTCCTCTTTTTCCTGAGTTGGGCTTACCCTCGTGGCTTAAAACCTTCTACTTCCTTCTTCTCCTTTGGTGGGCTGAGGCCCGCATGCCCATCCTTCTTCCTTCCCCAATCGCCTAGCCCTGATCTATTTTTTTTTCTTTTATTCTTTCCTTCCTTCCCAGATCGCTTGGTCCTCCCTTTCCCTTCCTCTTCCCTTTCCCGCTCTCCAGCCCGACTTGTAGCCCTAATTTTATCGGCAGCCACCAACCACACCCCAACTGTCCTTTCCGTCTCTCTCCCCTGACATTTTCTTTCCCATTTTGACCTAACCAACCTTCTCCATCCTCACGCATGCCTGTCCTTTTCCTTTTCTCTCCCCGACCAACAACTATCCCCTCCTATGGCAGACTTGCGCCACTTGCCATCGCCGGCTGGTGGTCCTGCCTCACCTTCCCCCTCTTGTCCTCTTTCCTCTCTATCGTTTTCTCCTCTATTTGGCCTATAAATACCCCATAAGAAGCCATAATTGGGCTCCTTTGATTCGCAGCCTAGAAAACCATCCCTTACACCATCTTCTGATCATACGACTGCTCCATCACCACCACCCAGTGCTACCACCCGATCTACCCACCAAACCACTCCTTGCATCATCCTCCACCAAACTACACCTTCCACCACCATCGATTGACCCTACACAAGCCACCCCAGCCATATAAATTTCACTCCCTGATCAACTATACCTTAATCATCGCCACCCTTCATACAATCGTTTGCTGTTGTTTCTCCCATAACCAGCACTCCCTTTACCCTCTAGAATAACCTAGACAACTTCCTCTACCTCCCCTACCTCCCTTTTTCCTTGCCTTCCTCTCCTTCTCCTTTCCTCCCTCTCCACCACCTACAGCCACCACACCCACCACCATACGCCTCCCCCTTTGGCTGCACCACCACCTCCATCCCAACCCTCTTCACCTAAGGCCCCCACCACCACCTCAATCACCCGCCCATTCCCTCTTTTCTAGCCTAGATAACCATCTCTCCACATATAATCCCTTTAAAATTTGAAAAACCTATAATTTAATAAATATCTATTATTTAGGATAAATTAGCCTTTAAAATTATTTAATTGAATTATTTTATGGATTTTTGAGTATATAAATTTAGACAGGAATATTTGATAAATTAAAATAAATATTTTGTTATTTTATAATACTATTTTTATTTAAATAATTTTCCAAACTACTATTTTAATAAAATTATCCTTTTTAAACCAATATGTTAAATTAAATTATTAAATATATTTATCTACAAAAAATATTATACCCTATTTTCCTATAAATTATTTTCCCTATTTTCCCCTATTTTTCCTTTTTCCTTTTTTCCTTTTTTTTTTCTACTTTTCCTCATTTCTTCCTTTTTCTTTTTCCTTCCTCTTCGGGCCTCCAAGCCGGCCTACCTCCCCCTCCCATGAACGCTTGGGCCACATGCCCATTCTTCCTTCCCCGCGCATAAGCCGACCGAGCCTCCCTCTTTTCTTTCTTTCCTTTCTTCCCTTGGACCGGACCGGCCCATTTCTTTCTACCTTTACGCCTGGCTTGCTACCCTCCTTTTCTTCCTCTTCTTCTTTCTTCTTCTACGCCCCAACCAAGGTGCCCAACTTGTCTCTATCGCCATGCCTGCCACCTCAGGCACGCTTGGTCACCGCCCTACTACCACCACTTGCCACCACTACAATGGTGCGACCGTAGCCGACACGCAATTTAAACCCTCTTGTTGTCAAATGTAGCACTGGTAAATAAGGGTATCGTTCTAAATCGAGGATTGAGAGGGCTCACCTCTAATTAACTAGCTTGAAAATAAAACTAAAACTAAAAATAAAAATCCTAAATAACACAGAATAAATAAATAAGAAAAATATAAATGGGGGTTTATCAAAATAATAATAAAATAAAAATAATGAAATGAATAAAATAAAACAAACTAATAATGAAAATAACGAGAAACCGCAGATATGAGAAATATGTTAGGGAAATAAAAATCCACCACTAGATTAGGTTGAAAATATAATATTTATTTCTAAGTCAATTTTAATCGTGAGAAAGAGATCGACCAAGTTGCACACCAAACGCATGTCCATACACCTTATATTACTTCCCTTAATTAATTAATACGACCACGTGCCTATATTAACCCTATTAAATACTAGCAGTATAGCAGCTACAAGCGGCTCCTATATTTAACTAGATTTAATGCATTAAGTGTAAGTGGAAGGCTGTCAATCTAAGTACCCAGACTAGTACAAAACGCATGTCTAGCTGTATTTCCTATTCTTGACCCACACGTATCGAAACGTTTTACCACTTCGGTTAGAATCACAAAACGATTAGGTGAATTGTTATCTAATCTAGCTGCAATTTATACACATAAATTCTAGTATATTTAGATGGCCACCTCGCAGGTAAATAATCCTACATACTATCACTTATGAGGAACCAGAACAAGGCATGCACCAAATAAACTATACTGGACAGAATCATACATATAAACGATAGCAATTAATATAGAGTCAAGAAAAAATCTCACGAAACAAAGAAAATAAAATTATAATTCAAATTCTAATCCAGGGTTTCAATTTATTCCCTAACAATAAATAATCACCCAGCCATAATTAAAGAATTAATTACACAGAAATATATATCTAAAATATAAATTAAAAATAAGAGAAATAAATAACTGGAATTAATTTTGAATTAAAGATCAAGAATTTATTCAGATAAAAATTAATTTTATCTGAAATAAATTCTACCGGTATAAATACTTCCTCTAATTTTCTTCCTCTCGGCACCTCAATTTTCGTGTAAAAATTCTTTTTTTTTTCTTCTTTCTCGCTGTCGGCTGACAGCAGATGGAGGCTGCTAAGTCTCGTTTGGCCTCGGTTTCCGTGTGTTGGCCCTATTCTTCGTGCGTCGTCCCTGTGCACTCTGTCGCTAGCCCTTCTTTGCCCGTCTCGCCCTGTAGCTCTCCAGTTGGGTTCCACCGAGCCTCTCTCCGCTCACTTCCGAGCCTGAGAAGGCTCTCCTTCTCTCCGCGTCGTCCCACTCTGCCCCTCAGCGTCGAGCCTCGAAGGCTCTCGTGCCGTGCGCCCCTCTCCGCCCGTCTACCGCACGCTGCATTTTATAATTTGTGTTGTCCGTCCACGTCAGCCCTCGCCCCGCTGACTTTTCTTCTTCGATCCTTCTTTACCTGTTCGGCTTCGTTTGGTTCTTCTTTATTTTCAGGCCTTTGGGCCTTCGGCCTTCGGCCGTTGGTCCAAAGGTCAAACTTCTTTTTTTTTAATTTTCTTTTATTTAAAAACAAACCCTGCAAAATAAAATTCAATAAATATTAATAAATAATATTTTATTCTAAATTTACTTAATTTATATCATTTTAGCTCAAATAATAAAATTTATGCAATTTTTACCACTTAAGCATAAAACAATAATTATTCCCCTATATTAGTTAAATAAACTACCAAAAACTAAGATTATAAGGGTATAAAATGTGTCAAAATATGAACTCATCATACAACCCTCCCTCTCTCTCTCTCTCTCCCCTCCATCTATTTTTTCCACCATTTTAGACTAAACCAGCCATGCACCCCCATCACGTATGGCCTCCCTTTCCTCTTCTTCCTTTCCCTCTCCCTGCCACTGATGTGAATCTTGTAAATTTATATCTGAGTAATTTTGAAATTTGTTGTGAATTAATTACTTACAATTTTTTATCTTATTTGTTGAATTAATAGGATAATGTCGCAGCTTATGGGATTCTATGAACGGGAACATGATTGCTGGGCAGTTCGGACTGTACTGGGAATGTTCAGATTATGTGCATTTTTATTAAACATTTTTTTTTGTAATCCCATATGATGCATTCGCCGGTCGAATTGGCTAATGGGAGTTAGGACGGTTGTATAATCCGCCACCCGGTCCATAAAATTGGGCTAGCTGGATTGTGGATTAATCAATCCTTAATGACCATGATTTGCTAAAGTTGTTTTAGCTGATGGGAGATTAAGCCTTAAGCTTAATTTGTATTATTTGGGTTATTTTCTTTATGATGGCTGGCTGGTCGACACCCTATGTTGTTGTTTCTTGGGTTGGGCTGTTCGACACTTATATATATTTGGGCCCAATCGGATTGTGTATCGTCGACCTTAGCAGGCTGTAATTTTCGTATGTATTTTGTATCCTATACGGCCTTTGTATACATATATATATATATGTTAGATACGATGTAATACGGACCTTTTGACAGAAAATAAAGCTCGGTGTTATTTTTGCTCGATTCTCTCTCTCGACTCCTCTCTCGTGGCGATCTTCTCATTCGCTTCTCTTCTGCTTCCGTCTCGTTCTCATCTCGATCGATCTTGATCATTCACCTTCTAAATTTAGTTGCCATTGATTCAATTGTGCTCCTGAAGTTGTGGTTCTTCCTTTGGAAAGTTTTCCTTAGGCTGTACCGGCGGAAATCGAACGTTGCGCTCGATTAAACCTTCGATCCTTTTGCGAAACCCTAACCAGTTTCCATCATTTGGTATCAGAGCCTCAGTTTTTCTAGAGTGCTCGTAGTTTTTGGTATCTTTGATTAAGTTTGTTTTCATTTTGTTAATTCGATTTCTATATTTCGCTAACCCTAGTTTGAGGTGTGAAATTTTAGGGTTTTGCAGCGACGAACTCAGTATCGATTCTTGTTGCTTTCAAACCGGCGATTAAAGCATTTCGACTACTATTTGTTTCTTTTTTTTTGAAAGTCTGAAACAGAAAACCCTAATCGACCTAGGGTTTGGTCAAGAATCTGAATCTTGATTGACCGCGTGACCTACTGTTGTTGGTAACTTCGATTTGTGATTTCCTTGTTAATACTACTACCTGCTATACTTAATTTTTCTATCTTCGACAAATTGTCTGTTATTGTTAAGTATATAGGTTGAAATTTTACAACCGGCGAACTATCTTGGTTTCAAGAAAGGGGATAGTCCTCCAAGAAGAGGGGCATCCTAAATCTTTGAACTAATTGCTTAAGAGGACGCGGTAATATCGTTCCTTCCTACTTATTTCGTATTATTGAAATAGTTTTGTCAAATTATCATAAACAGTGAGTTATTCTGAGTAAAGTTTTTACTGTTGCTACTACTGCTGATACTTGTCAAGCCATATTCCTGTGGTATTTTTGTGTGTTTGTTATCTGTGATTCTTGGATCAGTTGCTTCTGTGATTAATTACTGCTGTGATTGATTGTTAATTACTTTTGAATTTCATCATGTCTAATAATGGCCAATCAGTGAATCAATCTGTGTCTAGTAATGACCTTCTAGAAACCCTTAGGACTTTTCAAGAACAAATGACTGCACAGTTTGCTGTCTTATCTGCTAACCTAGAACAAAGATTAGGAGAACAAGAAGTAAGACTTAATGAAATGCAAAATAACAGAATTGAGACTAATCAAGCAGGAGTTTTAGGAAGAGCTCCAATGGATCCTAGGACTAGGATTCCACCCATAGCTAATTTAGAAGAGTTAGAGAATCAAGTATCCCACAATAGTGATAGGCTGCTCAGACAGAACACTAGGCAGGATAGGGAATTAGAATTCGTAGATAGAAATTTAAATAATCTTAATCTTAGCATACCAGGGTTCAATGGGAGAAATGACCCTGATTACTATTTTGAGTGGGAAAGAAAAATAGAATTGGTTTTTGAGTGTCACAATTACTCTGAGGAAAAGAAAATTAAAGTGGCTGTAGTGGAGTTTACCGAGTATGCATCTTCTTGGTATCATAATTTGGTGTTAACTAGACGTAGGTGTGGAGAATCTGCTATACAGACTTGGGCAGAGTTTAAAACTTTAATGAGGAAGAGATTCGTACCAAGTTACTACTATAGAGAGTTGCATAAAAGGTTACAAACTATTAGTCAGGGAATGAGATCAGTAGATGATTATTATAAAGAGTTAGAAGTTTTAATTATTAAGACAGGAGTTATTGAGGATGATGATGCTACTATGGCTAGGTTTCTGAGTGGACTAAATTCAGAGATAGCTGATAAGGTAGAGCTGTATCTTTGTGGAACACTAACTGAGATGGTGAATATAGCTACAAAAATAGAAATTCAGTTGAAGAAATCTCGGCAATATAAACCCCCTGGGATTGTGTTAAGCCTACTATGAGGAGAAATTTTGGGGGAAATACCTCTGGAAACTGGAAGAACAATAATAAAGTAGAGTTTAGAGGGAGAAACAATGAGGTTAAGACAGGGCAGAAACCTGAAAAGGGTAAGAATGTAATGGCAAATCCTGTAATTGGGTCAAACAGGACTAGGGATATTAAATGCTTTCGATGTGGAGGTTTAGGTCATATAGCTTCTGAATGCCCAAACAAGAGGAATATCTTGATTAGAGAATCTGGGGAAGTAGAATCTGAATCTGAATCTGAAGAAGAGGAAGAAGGGGCTAATGTAGAAGGAAAGGGAGATAGTGACCTAGAAGATGAAGTAGAATTACCAGTGAGTAGGGATCTTTTTGTGGTTAGAAGAGCCTTAAATAGTAATAGGTTACCTGATTCCAATGCTTTACAAAGAGAAAATATATTCCATACTCGATGCTTAATTGATGATAAGTGTTTTAACATGGCTATAGATAGTGGTAGTTGTATTAATGCTGCTAGTACTTTATTAGTATCTAAATTAGGTTTAAACACTACTAAACATCCAAAGCCATATAGATTGCAGTGGCTTAATGAATTAGGAGATGTTAAGGTTAGTCAACAGGTTCTAGTGAATTTAAAATTAGGAAAATATGAAGATTCTGTTCTCTGTGATATAGTTCCTATGCATGCTGCTCACCTGTTGTTGGGTAGGCCTTGGCAATATGATAGAAGGGTAGTACATGATGGTTATAAGAATAGGTATACAGTACAAAAGGATGATAGGAAGATTGTTTTAGCACCAATGACTCCAAAGGAAATATTTGAGGATCAAACCAAAATTAAATCTGATTATAAGGAATTAACTAATTCTAATTTGGGAAATGATCATAGTACAAAAGATATGAAAGGCACTTTTGGTTTTTAAGCTAAAGGAAAGGATGTAGGAAAAGCAATAAAAAGAAATTCTAATGTATATTTGATGGTTTTTAAGGGCTGCTATGAGAGTCAGAAAGAAACAATTGAAGAAGTACCTAGTACAGTGAAAATGCTATTGGAAGAATATAGTGATTTATTTCCTGAGGATATACCTAGTGGATTACCTCCATTAAGGGGAATAGAACATCAAATAGACTTTATTCCAGGAGCTGTCATACCAAACAGACCTGCTTATAGGGCAAATCCAGAAGAGGTTAATAGAACTCTGGGAAATATGTTGAGGGCTGTCCTTGGAAAGAACCTTAAACAATGGGAGTATATTTTACCTCAGGTGGAATTTGCTTATAATAGGACTTTACATTCTACAACTAATAAAAATCCATTTGAGATTGTGTATGGTTTTAATCCATTAACTCCATTAGATTTGAGTCCTTTACCTCATGCTGATCTACAAAATTTTGATGCTGAATCTAGAGCTGAAAGTATAAAGAAATTACATGAGAATGTAAACCAACAAATTAATAAGAAGGTACAACAGATGGCTGAACATGCTAATAAAAGAAGGAGAAAAATGATTTTTAAACCTGGAGATTTAGTTTGGGTTCATTTAAGGAAAGAAAGGTTTCCAAATTTAAGAAAGTCAAAATTGGATCCTAGAGGGGATGGACCATTTACTGTATTAGAGAAAATTAATGACAATGCTTATAAAATTGATTTACCTGTTAAGTTTGGAAATGTGAGTAATTCTTTCAATGTGGCAGACCTTAGTCCATTTCTGGGACTTGTTCAGGTATCAGAGGCGAAACCTTTCCAAGAAGAGGGGAATGATGTGAATCTTGTAAATTTATATCTGAGTAATTTTGAAATTTGTTGTGAATTAATTACTTACAATTGTTTATCTTATTTGTTGAATTAATAGGATAATGTCGCAGCTTATGGGATTTTGTGAACGGGAACATGATTGCTGGGCAATTCGGACTGTACTGGGAATGTTCAGATTATGTGCATTTTTATTAAACATTTTTTTTTGTAATCCCATATGATGCATTCGCCGGTCGAATTGGCTAATGGGAGTTAGGACGGTTGTATAATCCACCACCCGGTCCATAAAATTGGGCTAGCTGGATTGTGGATTAATCAATCCTTAATGACCATGATTTGCTAAAGTTGTTTTAGCTAATGGGAGATTAAGCCTTAAGCTTAATTTGTATTATTTGGGTTATTTTCTTTATGATGGCTGGCTGGTCGACACCCTATGTTGTTGTTTCTTGGGTTGGGCTGTTCGACACTTATATATATTTGGGCCCAATCGGATTGTGTATCGTCGACCTTAGCAGGCTATAATTTTCGTATGTATTTTGTATCCTATACGGCCTTTGTATACATATATATATATGTTAGATACGATGTAATACAGACCTTTTGACAGAAAATAAAGCTCGGTGTTATTTTTGCTCGATTCTCTCTCTCGACTCCTCTCTCGTGGCGATCTTCTCATTCGCTTCTCTTCTGCTTCCGTCTCGTTCTCATCTCGATCGATCTTGATCATTCACCTTCTAAATTTAGTTGCCATTGATTCAATTGTGCTCCTGAAGTTGTGGTTCTTCCTTTGGAAAGTTTTCCTTAGGCTGTACCGGCGGAAATCAAACGTCGCGCTCGATTAAACCTTCGATCCTTTTGCGAAACCCTAACCGGTTTCCATCAGCCACCCTCCACGCTGCCACCGACCGACCACCTGCCCCTATCTCTTCCTCTCCTTTTTCTTCTCCTCACGAGCCCCTTTCCTACCCCATTTTTTGAGCCTTCACCTTCCCCTGATTCTTTTCTCTCCTTATCTTCTCCTTCCATTTCCATCCCTATTTTGTACCGCTGCCTCCCTCCACCGCACGGAACCCCTGCACCACCCCTTGCCACCCTCTACCTCATCCCTAAACCACCACACCACCCCTCGAGCCCCCTGCAGCCCACCTTCTTCCTCCCCTCTTCTTTTTCTCTCCTTTTGCTCCTTTCTCATCAACCTCCCTTCCTCCATTGTTTCGCCGCCTCTACTACCATATGAGCCACCAACCTACTCCTTGCAACCCCCTATACCACCCCCACACTTCCTTTGGCCGAAACCAACCTTTGAAGCCCCTTATTTTCCCCTCCCTTTTCCTTCCTTCTCAGCCCCCTCCACCATGACAACCATCTTCTCAGCCTCGCTGCCGCCTCCACTACCGCCCTTGGCCACCAACAACCCATCCTTGACCACCACCTATACCCCCTCTTTGCCCTTGCAACCTTCCCTTACCCTAATTCTCCTCCACCTTTCCTCCTCTTGGCCCCCAAGACCCCAACCCAAACCATCACCCCCTCTCTTCTACCTCCTTGCCTTCGACACTTCCCCCTATTACCTGCATGTGGCTCACGCTGCTCATGCATCGTGAGTTCCACATTATTTTGGGATTTGCTTTATTTAATTATTGAGGTATATTAATGGCTAATTAAAGTGTGTTATTAATTAAGTTTTATAAAGTTTTATCCTTTTCAATTTTTCTCCTTTTAATATGATAATTATGGGTATTATTTTTAGGTGTTGATTTTGCTATTTAAAGTTTGAATCTTTAAAGGGGATACCGGTAAGGTTCAATTTTTTGGGGAATTAAGGTAATTGTTAAACCCACTTAAATGCATGGATAAACGTATGTTAGCACATTAGTATGTTTAATATGTTATTTTGCATGATATATATTATTTAATATATTATATGTAGTTGCTTATATTGATAAATAAAAAGGGAAATCATGATAGTTTCTATGGTATGTGTGGAAATATTGCTTAAGGAAAGCGTTTGGTTTTAATAAAAAAATGCTAAGTACATATCCATGTTATATTATGTTATTGTGATCATTAATGCAGGAATAATATTATTGTAAGCCCTAGGAGCATTTTAGTAATATGTCTTATGGAATAGTGTGGCCTAATATGGGTAGTTGTTAATAAGTATTATATTGAAATGTAATAGTTGGTGGAGTTAGATGATGAGAATGGAGTGGTGATATTAATATTCATGTAGTGATGATAACTTAATATAAGTGGTGTATTAAAGGGGTAAAATGGTAATTTATAAGTAAAAGGGGTATTATGGTAAATTTGGAAGAGAAGGGCAAAATGGTAATTTTTAAGTAAAAAGGGTATTATGGTAATTTTTAAAGTAAAAGGTAAAAATAGTAATTTTGGAAGTAAGCGGTAAAATGGTGATTTTGGAAGTAAAGGGGCAAATGGTAATTTTAAAAGTAAACGGCAAAATGGTAATTTTGTAAGTAAAGATGTATAATGGTAATTCTTGAAGTAAAGGGTAAAATGGTAATTTTGAAAGTTAAGGGTATCATTATGATAACAAAGAAAGGTAAATTAGTAATTATAATAATGGAGAAGGGTAAATTGGTAATTATAATAATAGAAGGACAATTTGTTAATTATGATAATAGAGAAGGGCTATTTGGTAATTTAACCAATTAAAGGGTAATTTGGTAATTATAATAATAGAAGTGTAATTAAGTAATTATGATAATAGAGAAGGGTAATTTGGTAATTTAACCAATTAAAGGGTAATTGGTAATTATGATAATGGAGAAGGGGCAAATCGGTAATTTAACCAACTAAAGGGGCAAATTGGTAATTATGATAATGAATCAGGGCAATTTGGTAATTTAACCAATTAAAGGGTAATTAGTAATTATGATAATGGAGAAGGGAAATCGGTAATTTAACCAACTAAAGGGGCAAATTAATAATTATGATAATGAAGAAGGATAATTTGGTAATTTAACCAACTAAAGGGGCAAATTGGTAATTATGATAATGAAGAAATGAAGAAGGGTAATTTGGTAATTTAACCAAATAAAGGGGTAAATTGGTAATTAAGATAATGAAGAAGGCCAATTTGGTAACTTAACTAACTCAAGGGCAAATTGGTAATTATGATAATGAAGAAGGGCAATTTAGTAATTATTCCAACTAAAGGGGCAATTTGGTAATATGATAATGGAGAAGGACAATTTGGTAATTTAATCAACTAAGGGCAAATTGGTAATTATTTAACTAGCTAAAGGGCAAATGGGTAATTATGATAATGAGGAAGGGTAATTTGGTAATTTATCCAACTAAAGGGAAATTTAGTAATGATAACAAAGGAGAAGACCAATTCGGTAATCTAACCAACCAAATGGGTAATATGATAAGTATAACAATTATAAAGGGTGATTGGTGACCTAACAAGTGTGGGAGATAGCTTAGTAACCTAAACCGAGTAAGAATGTGGTTGAGAACAAATATGTGTGGGTTATGTGCCTTGTGTGCCATGTGTTATGCCATATTGTGTACTTTATGCTTAATGATTAATCATTTGTAGCACAACTTGGAGTGAATGTATGCTTGTGTGACTGCCTTATGGCATGTGGATGATGATTATATAAGTTGTGTGCATGATGTTATATGATGTGACCCTCTAGGACATGCATGCTAGGATGTTTAATAATAGGATATGGGGTGAAAGGATAAAAGAGAACAATGGGAAGTGAGTTAACTAAGGGGACATGAGATTGACCCTATTATCTCATGATCCATAAGGGGAAAAAATAAAAGGAGGTTATGATCAAAATGAACGAGTAATGTAACTCTTGCATGGGAGATTTCTAGGTTTTGCATAGGGTCGATGGAGTCTGTAGGGGATGATCCTTACATAAGAATGGTGCTAGGGTTTTGAGTGGCCAACTAGGGTTTCACGGTCATATGTATAATTGGTGAGTAGAGTGATAGGATATGGATTGAATCTAAATGAGATGAGGTGTTGGACAATAAAAGAAAGGTTGGGCCACATAGATCTGATTATGGTTTCAAGGGAAAACCCTAGAGAGTGGTAGTGAGAGAATTTGGATGTCATAAGGTGATGGGACTTAACCACACCCTTAGAAGTTGGGATTTCATTATGAGTAAATGGAAGAAGGAATGGATGTCGAGGTGTGATAAGATATATAGGACGGGCCCTCTCGGGAGGATAGAAGTAGAGGTTAGTGACATGCATGTCTAGGGTGGAATACCTTTGAATAAGATACAAATAAGACAATAATAACTTAAAGTGGAAGATTATCGAGTCGAGCCCAAATGGATCCATCAACATAATAGTGGCCAGGTGCTGGGGTGCCTTGGAGACCAATCCACCAGCATATAATAGTGGTTAGGTGCGTTGTGCATTATAAGTGATTGATCCACCGACTATAATTGTGGGGGATCCCAAGCTCAATAAATCGAACCCTAAGTTACAATAAATCATGGGAAAATACTATGTAATTACAATGGAACACCATGAGAGTTGGGGCCAGATTAATCCACTGACATATAATAGTGGTCAGGTGCATTATGCCCTGTAAGTGACCGATCCACTAGCATATAATAGTGGTCAAGTACATTCCGCCCTGTATGTGACCAATCCACCAGCTATAATAGTGGAGTTCCTACACTCACATGGATATATAAAATCTGAGAGATGATTGAATAATGGCTTAAGGCCCTAAAAGTATCGATTGTACATTTTGACCTATTAATATCTGATTGACTTGTTAAGTACATGAATGTATGGATGTGAATATTATGTATGCATCTTTCATTATGTATTTATATAGTGTTGTATCATGTGTTGCATTGCGGGCCTATTTTTAAGTGTGATTTAAAGGGTTACTTAGTACCATAGTGTTGAAGGGTTCTATTCGTGGGGCCTCTGCCTATTCAATGGGCAGTGTCCCTTATAGGTCCATTTTCAGGTGCCATTCAAGTGGACAACGGGAAAGAGAGTAAGGAAATTATTTGGGCTTTTAGGGTTTCCTTCTTTCTCTCTTACTCCCTAATTTGAATGTATTCTTTGATCTTGTAACCGCCATTGATAGATTTTATTCTTGTAAATGGTTTATTGTGCTACTCTGATTTTTAATATGGTTTGAATTTTTAGCAATTAGTATTTTATTTTCTAGCCTTGGCACTTGGTACTAGAATGGTATGAGTGAACTGGTCTAGTGTTAAGTGTGGCGGTAATATCCCCAGAATTCACAAGTCTTGTTATTTCTCTTCCGCTAAATCTTTTAGTAAAATGAAATTTTTTAGTAGTGAATTTTGGGGGTATCACATCACCTCTCTTCTCTCTCCACCGCTGCCACCTTCGCCGCCGTGCACTGTTGCCAGTGCCACCATAGTCCCTAGGTGGTATCCCAACCTCCTCAACCCCTAAACCCTTTTTATGCAAGTGTTAGCAATTTTTAGTGGTATTAATAGTATTATTCTTATTATTATTATGATGTTATCATTATTATTACCTTTATCATTATTATTATTTATCCTAGCTTTGGAATATTTCTAACTAATAATAATAATATTAATGGTTTACAACTTTAGTATTATTATGATGATGATGATGATCATCATCATTATTATATTTATTATTATTATTATTATTATTATTATTATTATTGTTATTCTTAATATTATTATTAATTCTAACTTTTGCCTATTATCACTTTTATTATTATTGTAAATATCTAAACCCTTATATTACTATTACCATTTTGATTATTGTTATTATTAGTATTATTTTTAACATTATTATCATTATTGTTACTAACATTACTATTACTATTACTATTACTATTACTATTACTATTATTATTATTATTATTATTATTATTATTATTATTATTATTAATGCTAACTTTGGCCTATTATCACTTTTATTATTATTGTAAATATTTGAACCCTTATATTACTATTACCATTTTGATTATTATTATTATTAGTATTATTCTTAACATTATTATCATTATTGTTACTAACATTACTATTACTATTACTATTACTTATTATTATTATTATTATTATTATTATTATTATTATTATTATTATTATTATTAGTATTAGTATTAGTATTAGTATTAGTATCATTATTATCACTACTTTAGTATTACTAAATAACCATTATTATTACTAAGATTTGGGTTGTTATTAGTATTATCACTACAACTATTACTACTACTATTATCACTACAACTATTAATACTTCAACATAAACCAATGTACCTCCTAAAACCTATTTTGACTAGTAATGACATGGTTAGCTACTTTTAGAATACTAACCCTACTTTTATTTATAAAACAACTATTACTATTATTATTATTAACCCTAATAGTAGGCTATGATAAGGGTATGGTAGGAAATGTTGGTAATTTTGGTAAGAGGGAGGCTAACCCTTAGTATTTTCCTCTTATAGGTGAATCAAGTCAAAACCCTAAGGGGCGTGCTCCAAGCCCGGTGTCGTATTAGGTAAGGATATAGTTAAGGCTTTTTATGTGTAAGAATGTGATATGTGTGTTGGTTTGATGTGTGTGCTTTATATTTTATATTATCATGTTCTTGTAGCACAGCTTGCTAAGCATGGAGCTAAGGTAAGTTGCATGTGTTTATGATATGTGTAATGTGATGTTATTACTTGTACTTGAATTGTGCTTTTTGTAATATTGCCTCTTATGACATGCATGATAGGAGGTCCTGAGTAGTATGATGTGGTTGTGAGAGAAATGAAAAAGAATGAGGAAAGTGAGTTGAATAGAAAATAGTAATTATTGCCTAATTATCTTATGATCTATGGGTGGATAAAAAGAGGAATAATAGGAATGAAATTAAGGGAATGGACCAAAACATGCATGGAAAGTCTAGGGTTTGCATGAGATGGTTAGCCTTTACATGGGGATGAATTTTACATGGGAAAAGTTGATTTGAAGATCGAGTACGGTAAGGGAATAATTGTTAGGGTGATTAAAGTCCATATGTGAAAAATAGTATGTGGGTTGATGCGAGGATGCATGGGGGATTTGACTAGGGTTATGGGATGAAACCCTAAGTGAGATAAATGTGTAAGGGAGGAAAAATTAATGGAAATGGTTATAATGAGAATAAAAGATGGAAGGGTGTCATATGGAGGAAAAGTGAGTCAAGTGAGAAGAATGTATTTGGGCGTTGAGTGAGTGGCATAAAAGAACGGAGAAGTATTAGGGTTTTTGGAGAACTAACTAGGGTTTTTGTGATCATGTGTGGGAGTTAGATAGTGAGGTTGTAATGTCAAGTGTGGATCAAGGGAAGTGATTGTTTTGGGTAATAAAGAAAAGTTTTGGGTTCATGGTAAGTGGAAAAAGATGGAAGGAAGTCTCAGGGTCATAGGTTGTGTTGGATATGAGTCATGTGGAAGAGGTGATGGTAAGCAAGAGTGATGAATTAATAACATTATATGGGAAAAGAGAGGTGCTAGAGTTTTGGGTTAGCCAACTAGGATTTCGTGGCCACATGTACTATATGGGAAGTAAAATGTGGTGCTTGGGGGTGAACCTAGTAAGGTGATAAATTACAGGAGTATGAGTTGTGTGGGAATGAGGCAGGTTGGCCCATATAGGCCAAATTAGGGTTTTCCCTGAAGAAAACCTTAGAGAGTGATATTAAGTTGATTCAGGGATATGGAAAGTAGGCTTCAAAGTTGAGTATTCATGGTAATGAGGAAAGATTGGGAAAGGATGTCGGAATGTACTAGAGGAAGTAAAAGTCCTAAGATATGGGACATGATTATCGGGAAGTCAAGTGGGTCGTGCACGTCTAGTTAGGGTTGTGTGTGGTATAGGATATAAT
Source organism: Tamarix chinensis (assembly GCA_030549775.1). Classification (NCBI taxonomy): domain Eukaryota; kingdom Viridiplantae; phylum Streptophyta; class Magnoliopsida; order Caryophyllales; family Tamaricaceae; genus Tamarix; species Tamarix chinensis. The sequence continues at coordinate 29,621,053 of CM060174.1, forward strand.
AAAACACTAAGCACTTAAAGTGAAATATTATTTAGATAGGGCCCAATGAGGTTATATATTCTCCTATCTACTGGCTATAATGGTGGTCAGGTGCGCCTTGCCCTACTGAGTGATTTTCCAATCCACCGGGTAAAATAGCGGTACGGAGCGTTTTGCCCAGTTGAGTGTTTCTGGTCCACCGGCCATGATAGTGGAGGATTCCAATCTTGATAAACCAAATATTGTATGGCAATAAGTCATGAGAATATACTATTTACTTACAGTGGAACACCTCGTGAGTTAGGGCTAGTGAGGATATATATTTTTCTATCCACCGACAATAATAGTGGTCAGGTGCGTTCTACCATGTGGATTGTTTCCAATCCACCTGCTATAATAGTAGAGTTCCCATACTCATACAGAATTAATGTAAGTAATGTGTGGACCAAAAGTATAAGGCATGAAAAGATAATAATTATTTACAATGGAACACTATATGAGTCAGGGCTAGTGAGGTTATATATGTATTTTCCGATCCACCGCCAATAATAGTGGTCAGGTGTGTGTTACCCTAATGAGTTATTCCGGTCCATTGGCTATAATAGTGGTTAGGTGCGTTCTATCCTGTGGAGTGTTTTCGGTCCATCGGCTATAATAGTGGGGTTCCCGTACTCTCATGGAAATAATATAAAAGAGGTGTAAGATAAATTATTAGTATAAGTCTAGCATGATCTTGTAAATCTAAATTATTGCCTTGTATACCTTACGTGTTTATCTTCTTGCATGGCCTTACTTGCGTGCTTCTTTCTGGTCTTACCCATATGGTTTTCTTACTCATTACGTAGAGTACTGACCACTGGTTTCATGGGTGTTGTTCATTTCCATGAGTAGAGGGCTCACCTGAGTTTGTGTAGGTAGGAGATGTTATCTTTGATGCCTACGATACTTATGATGCATCGGCCGGCGGTGAGAGTTGATCTTGTACTTGGCCTGGGGACCGAGAGCATATTGGTTGGAATCTCTTTCTCATTTCATTTACCCTATATCATTTTATCTTAATCCTGTTTTATTGTATTGTACTTTCTGTTCCTTTGGGAACTTTAATTATGTACTCCTTGTGATTGTAAACCTTTTTACACATACTTTGATTTCCATATTATGAACTTTCTAGCTCTTTTATTAATTCTTGGTTTAAGTATTGACTCGTATTTTGACGATAATCCTCTTTAGCCTTAGCAGTTGTCACTGTAACGGTATGAGTGAATCGGTCTGTTACTAAGTGTGGCGGTAATATATCCAGAATTTATAGTTTTATTATTTTGATTCTGCTAATTCTTTTAATAAAACAAAATTTTTCAGTAGCAAATTTTGGACGTGTTACACCAACCACGTAGGTATCCAAACCCTTTAGTATCGATACCCTGTAGTACATCATCAGTGTCTAGAGAAGGTAAGGCATCGGGACCTTTCAGGATCCCACTTAGAGGTAATAAAAACACCTGAAGGCAAACTCACCCTAGGTAGCTAATCGATGATCAAGTCACCTAGACCCATACATAACTCAATTGTCTTTCACTTTACGTGATTATTATATTATTCATGAGGATTTGTGATCATACAAGGCCTATACAAGAACAAGCAACCAAGGCATTAACAAATTCAACTCCTATTGCATGAAAATGTACTTGAGTCTTTTGTGATGGGTGTAGAACTTTCATTGAACAACATAGAGATAACTCTTCCAATTATTCAAAGGAAACACCACTATAGAAAGCCCTAAACCATGTGACGAGTAGTTCTACTCATGTTACTTCAGTTTTCAAGAATCATACACCACTAATCTTCCATACAACATTGACATGCAACCTTATCCATGCTTTGAAGCATCACCACACACTTCAAAACCATTTTAACCACTCGATAACATGAGCATTGAGGCTGAAGTCAAAAGCCTATTTAACTTTTTGAAGGCTTTGCTACACCATTCATCCCACTAGAAATGCATAGCCTTCTCTAACAAGTTAGTAAATAGATGTGTTATTTAGAGAATTTCGTGATAAAATAATGGTAGTAATTGCCTAATCCTAGAAAACTTTCACAAAGGTTTTAGGTTTACATTTCCAATAGGAGACCATAACACCCTTTAGTCCTCAAAGAGCCACATACTCTTGCATATAATCTATTAATGCTAGATACTTCCCCAACATGTACATGCCTACTATCACATCAAAATCACGAAACTCAATCCCAATGAGATCCAAGGCAAACCTTACTCCCTTAACTATCAAGGTTGACCCTTTATCAAGTATAGAGAACACATTCCTATCCCCCAAATGAAAGATAACATAAGTAGAAATACTACAAGTAGGAGATAAAGGAGACCTAGCTATGAATTGAAAAGACACAATAGAAAGCAATGCACCAAAGTCAAACAATATACATGATGGAAAGTTAGAAACAATAAGCATACCAATTACCACATCGACCTAACTATAGTAAGAGAAAACACTCTATAATCAGATATTATAATTATGAAACCAATTACTCTTCATTTGGAAAGTATCTCCCACAAATTTGAAGAGCAACAAATGGTTACGTTGCTAGAAATGTACCAAACAAGCAACTAAATATCTATGTGCATGTGCATGGCATGCATTGAATGGATGGCCATGTACATGGGGGGGTTTATTAGCAGCTTGGTCGAGTATAAATATTAATATTAATACTAAATAAATAATTAATGAATTAATTAGTAGAGTTGGATATTAGATAAAGCATAAAGTTATCATAAAGTAGCATAATATCTTTTAGCATGGAATCTTTTGAATTATACCTTTTAGCTAAGTGGTAGAATGGCTATAAACAACCATGGAAGGCATGATTAAGTATAAGGAAGTTGAAGATCAGTATTGAAGTTGAATTCAAGTTGAATTATGTGTGAGTTCAATTCAAGTTAATTGAATCTATGTGAACAATTTAGCTTAAATATTTTAATCTCTTTATTTATGTGAATTAGATATTAATTCATATATTTTCTACTCTCCATAATCCATATTTTTTAAGCCATAATTATCAACCATACACCATCCCAATTCAAAGCTATTTGAAACCCTAAATTGGTTTGACATTCGGACATCCAATTCCACCATTTGAAACCCTAATATTTCTATCCAAACCAAACATCACCTTAACCCTTCTATTCGAACTAAACCGTAACCCTAACCCTAAACCATGGCATCATCCTCCATCCAAACCCTAACATTCAAAGCTTATAATCATCAACATACTATTGTCGAATGCATATATTAATTAGTTCACACAATTTGAACCATCATCATTAATTAATAATCGTCACTAAATCACCATCACTTGGCTCAAATAAAATTTAGCCTTATTTTACCCTATTAAAATGTTCTTACCACCTATCAATTATTATTGAGCCTTATTCTAATTATTATTAACACAATCAAGAAATATTCTCATCAATTTGAGAATCCCATCCTCCCACACACATTAATTTTGGTATCAAAGCTATAGGTTGCAATTAAGATTTAATATTTCTTTCAAGAGTCTTCAAGATTCATCAAGAAAGTGTTCCATCTTCAAGAATCTCCACGAATTCATAAAGAAAAAAACACAAAAAGGCCGAGCACTTAAGGGCATGTGTGGGAGAACCATAATCAGTTGGTAAAGAGGAAGGATGGAGAACCAAGGAGAGGATTTGAGGGATATTATAAGACCTTGATGGATAAAATCAAGGAGGTTACATTACATGTGGGGATAATAGAAGCTTCCCAATCCCACAAGTCCTATATGCAGCCACAAAACCGAGGGGAAAATATAGAGGAAAACCACATGATAAGGGCACAAAATCGGGTGGAAGAAGAAGAAGAGAGCGTGGGAAATTATGTAAGACCACGTGACACCTCGAGAAAAACTAATGATGAAGTGGAAAAGGGAATTAGCTTTGATCTTCCTGACTTTGAAGGTAATCTCAACCCGAAATATTTTTCTCAAATGGTTGCAAATCGTTGAATCTATTTTTTTAGTATAAGGAAATTAATGACATCAAATGGTGCCAAAAAGTGATATTAAAGTTTACAAAATTTACTAGAGTGTGGTACAATAATTTATAAAGGAGACGGAAGATAGAAGGAAAAGTGAAGATTAGGTCATAGGAAAAATTAAAGAAACATTTGAAGAAGAAATTCGTGTCTCAGGAATATGAGTAAGAAAATTCTATAAAAATTCTATAAAATTAAAGAAACACTTGAAGAATACATTTAGGATTTTGAAATGTTAGCTCTTGTGTGTGATGTCCAAGAATGACAAGAATAAAGGTGTACACAATATTTAGGAGAAGGTAAAGGTGTATCCTTATGAAATTTTTGAATACCTAGCCAAGTTAGCCATCATGTTTGAGAAACACTTGAAGAGAACAAAGCCACTAAGCAAGTCAACCAATGCTTCATATGGTTCAATTTTAAAAGGTGTGTCAAAGCCTCTAATTTCTCAAGCTACAAACAAAGACAATGCTAGAAGGCTCACTCATGAAGAAAAGGGTGAGGATCAAGTGATTGATAAGGTGAACAAACAATGCTTCAAATGTAGAGGTTATGACCATTTTGCTCGGGACTGTCCCAAGCAAAGGGCATTAATTTTTAAGGAGATAGCAAGTATGGAGGCTAGTGAAGAGAATGAAGACCTTCATGAAGACCTAGAAGAAGAAAGTAATAGCTTGGAGGATACTTTGGTAGAAGGCTAAGTGGATTGGTATGTATTGTAAAGGGTGCTCCAAGTACAACAACAACCTTTACCGACTCAATGGGAGAAGATTTTCAAAGCCAAGTGTAAAGTGGGTGATAAAGTGTGTGAAGTCATCATTGATAGTGGCTCATGCACTAATGTTTCTAGGAAGAAGATATTGAACAAGCTTGGTTCGGAGACCAAGGGTCATCTAAGACCATATTCACTCCAATGGCTCAACAATGATAAAAGCATAAGGGTAATCAAACAAACTCTTATCTCTTTTAAGATTGAAAATTATTTTAATAATGTTTTATATGAGATTTTGCCTATGGATGCTTGTCACATTTTTTTTGGAAGGCCATATCAATTTGATATGAAGATTATACATGATGGGGTCCTTAATGAGTATGTGGTATACAAGGGTCTAAAGAAGTTTAGAGTCAAACCTAATCTAGATGGGGAGGAATCAAAGGAAAGAAAGAAAGAAAGTGTCAAGTGTAGGAGCAGAAGAAAGAATAGTAGCATGGATATGGTGATCCTTAACGAGTGTGAGATGAATGAAGCTATCAAAGATGAGAATATGTGTTATGCACTAGTGGTAAAAGAGGTCCAGCAAGGAGAGAATGCTAATATGGATCCAAAATTGCAACAAGTATTGAAAGAGTATGCTGATTTGTTTCCAAAAGAGTTACCAATTGGGCTACCTTCTTTTAGAGGTATTGAGCACACTATTGATTTTATGCCAGGAGTTCTATTACCAAACAAGCCAGCTTATAGATGCAATCCAGAGGAGGCTAAGGAGCTATAGAGACAAATGCAAGAGTTGTTAAACTAAGGTTATATTCGGGAGAGTATGAGTTCAAGCGGGGTTCCAAATTTGTTGGTGCCTAAGAAGGATGCTACACGAAGAATGTGTATTGATTCGAGAGTAATCAACATCATCACAATCAAGTATACATTTCTTATGTCAAGATTGGATGACATGTTAGATGAGTTTCATGGTGCAACGATGTTCTCAAATATTAATCTTAGAAGTGCTTATCATCAAATGAGGATAAGGGAAGGGGATGAGTGGAAGACAACTTTCAAGACTAAGTATGGGTTATATGAGTAGTTGGTGATGCCATTTGGGCAATGTAATGCACCAAGTTCCTTCATGAGGTTGATGATCGAGGTATTTAGGCCATTCGTTATAGTCTTTATTGTTGTTTACCTCAATGATATCTTGGTATATAGCAAGAATGAGTTCGAGAATATATAACACATGAAGAAGATATTTGATAAGCTTAGAGAGGTGAAGCTATATGGTAAGATGGAGAAGTGTGACTTCATGATGGAGAGTATGTTTCTTCTTGGTTATATTGTGAGTGGAGATGGTATTCTAGTTGGTCTGTCAAAGGTGGAAGCTATACAAATGTGCCCTATTCCAACTAATGTCCATGAAGTTTGAAGTTTCCATGGGTTGGACTCATTCTATAGGAGGTTCATCAAAGACTTTTCTACCACTACAACACCTATCACACAATTGATGAAGAAATGATAGTTTCATTGGGATGATCAAACAATAAAGGCTTTTGAAGACTTAAAGACGAAGCTCTCAAATGCAGTGGTATTATCTTTACCTTATTTGAATAAATTATTTGAAGTAACATGTGATAAGAGTTTTGTAGGCATTGGGGTTGTTCTTTCACAATAAAGGAAGAAAATTGTTTTCTTTAGTGAGAAGTTGAGTGGCACAAGACTCAACTATTCAACCTATGATAAAGAGTTATATGATATTGTGCGTTGTTTGGAGACGTGGAGTGATTACTTAAGACCCAAGCCCTTTTTACTTCATTTGGATCATTATAGTTTGAAGTATCTACATGGTTAAAAGAAGGTGAGTCAGAGACATTCTAAGTGGGTAAGCTTTGTATAGACATTTGTGTTCTCTATAAGACATATGGATGGCATAGAAAATGTCGTCGCAGATGCATTATCGAGGATTACCATAATACTTACCATGATGGATGCAAAGATTTTGGGGTTCGAGATGTTGAAGATTCAATATGCCATGGATGATGATTTTGCTATGATATTTGAATATTGTAAGAAATAAGGAAGTTATGGAGCTTATTGACACGTGCCTACTCACAAGTGGACGGGGTTGGAGTAGTAGTCATGGTCAGTCCTACAAGGATTGGTGAATGACCACTAAGACAACAATGGAACTTATCTATGTATAGAATATGAAATGATAAGAAGTGAAAAATTGTAAGCTAAAATAACTAAGCTAAAAAGAAAGGAAAATAGCACTCAAGTGACTCAAGTAAATAGAAAAGCTAAGGTTTTGGTTCATCGCCCTAGATCCTCCATGTAATTAAACACCACATCACAAAATTCATAAGGAATTAGGGAAGAGGATGGAAGAGAGATATTATATATGGAGTGGAGGCTGCTTGGATGAGTAATTAGAATGAGAGTTTAAATACCACGGCCTCTCGAATCCAACATGGGCTTCTAGTGTCAACTTTGATAGTGCAAGGTATTTTGACCATAAATATTTCATCAAGACTCTGATTAAGGTAATTTTAGTTTCATTAGAAAGATATTGAAAAGATATACAAATTTTATGTTGAAAAATTCAACAAATTTAGACTTTATACTGGTCTAAATTCCACTTCTTTAATGCTCATGTACTTTGAATATGCATTCTTACTTTTATTTTATTCTAGAATTTACATTTTGGCTCTAAATCTCTTTCTATTTTAACTTTTGGCCCTCTTTGCTTCTTAAATCTCCTTTATTCTCCCTTTAAGGTAGGTCTTTCTTCCATCCTTTATGCTGGTTTTTTCCTTGAGATCCTACAAATTTTTATAACACAAAGGTAGTAACAAGAACAAAAAAAATAATTCTAATTGAAATTTGAGGTAAAAACGCTTGTACACCTTAAGAATAAGATGCAAAAGTCATACCTATCAACTCCACCTTGCTTAAAAATTTTCTTGTCCCCAAAAAAGTAATACAAGAAAAACACCATGGGGAAAAAGAAGCAAACTAGGATCCCCTTCTTAGAAAAGAGTTTTTAGCCCTTTAATAGCATAAGAGTCAAGTCAGAAGCAATAAGACCCCAAAATATAACAATTAAAAGCTCAAAATCCTTTTCAGAATGATTTTTAGGTTTCCCCTTATGTGAGAAATTTAACTGTATGATTGAACTCTAGGGCTCTGCCATGCAACATAGGACATACAACAGTGGAGAGTAGGCAACTGTATATCAACTCACTCATTCCCTAAGGTTTCGAATTAAAATTCTCACTTTAGGTCTTATGGGCACATCTCTCATGTGTTTTATTATATTTAAAGGTTATGCTCTAGTCCTCTCACTCATAATTTTGATCATCCATATGCTTGGAATGCTTTTTAGTTCTCCACCACTAGAAAGACTTAGGACACACAAAAATCAAGAGTTCTTATTAGGGTTGTAATAGGGCCATAGGTTAAAAGGTTAGGACAAAGAAATTTTGGAAGTGGAGTTAAAAATCTAGTACTAATAAGGTATGGTAATTTTTTTTAATAACATATATTTTACCATCCCAAAATTTCATCATGAAATACAAGCACCACAGACTTCTTATTGATTCTTTTTTTTAGATAGATAATAGATTGATCAATTTGCTTTTTATCCTGCACAACCATTCCGTCTTTCACACCTCCTTTGTGCTTAGCTTACATCACACTCCCAACCTCCATTTTTCAAATTGTGCAACACCCATTGGTTCAAGACTTAGAGAGGGATAAAGGAAATTGGGTTACATATGTGGTTAGATCAAGAAAATTTGCCATAAGCACAATGGGGTTAGCCAAGGAAAAAACATGAAGGTCAAGCTATTTGGCTAATGTAGGTTATGACAAAAAAAAGTGCCTCTATCATTTTACTGTACGTCTAATTCATATGTAGTTTTGAAGAAAACGATTGAAAGTTCTAGTATCCTAATTCATGGGAGGACACACACAAAAGAAAAAAAAAGAGACTATAGTGATGTATCCTTAATAGTGCACCCTGTTACTAAGAAAGGCCTACCAAGAATCAAGGGACCTTATGGTCCTCATCCATATATAGCACAACAAAGTCAATAGGGAAGATAAACTTTTCCACTTTAACTAAAAACAACTTCAATTATACCCCTATGATATTTGATAGATCGATCAGCCAACTGTAAGGACATATTCATCGGTTTTGGTTCCCCTTGACCTAGACACTTGAAAATAGAGAAAGGCATCAAATTAATGCTAGAACCAAGATCACACAACACCCTTTTAGATTTTAGACCTCTAATTACACATGGGATAGTGAAACCCCCTAGATCCTTGAGCTTAGTAGGAAGTTTGTTTAGCAACATAGTAGAACATTACGCATTCAAGCTTACTATTTTAAACTCACCTAGTTTTCTCTTGTGAGTTATTATATCCTTGAGAAACTTCCCATAATTAGGGATCTGTATCACAATGTCATGCAAAGGCAAGTCAATGTGCACTTTCTTAAGTATATCAAGGAATTTCACAAATTAAGCATCTAACTTACATTGTACAATCCTATTTGGAAACATTAAAGGGGAAACATATGCTTTTACCTCTTGAGATGAAGTGTGGATTTCTTTTTATTGTGATTCAGGTGCTTTCTCTTCAGGAGCTTTTTCATTATCTTCCTTGGGTTCTTAAGGGTATGGTTCAGATAGTGGTTTCCCACTCCTCAAGGTTGTTGCACTGATTTTCTCTTTAAGGTTAATGATTGTATCACTAGGCAAAGCATTAGATGTTGTCCCTAAAATGGCATTAGCTAGTTATCCAATCTTTGCCTCAAGGTTCTTGATAGATGCATCCTGATTTTAGAGGTGGGCACCTTATTTCTAAAGATGAGCTTGAATTTGAACTTCTTGTTTTTAAAGGGTGCTCTTAGTGTGAGTGATGAAATTGGACATTATCTCTTCAAGGGAAGAAGATTGAGGCTGTGTGAATCCCGAAGGCTTTGTAGGAACATCATTTCTCCAACTAATATTTCGATGGTTTCTCCATCCTGGATTGTACACATTAGAGTAGGGATTGTTTGGTGTCCCATAACTATTGCCTATGTAGTTCATTTGGTCATAAGATTATTGGAAGGGATTCCTAACTTGAAATTTCGTGCTCAAGTGTGATCCACCATATAGCTCACACAATGATGCATTAGCCTATACCTACATATAAGAGGCACTAGCCATTTTGTCAAATTTCTTAGCAAGCAAATCAATTTTAGCCTCTAATGTTATAATGGCATCTAAAGAATGAATTCTCAAAGTTTTTTATGTTGAGAAACTTTCGGAGTGCCATTGGTGGGAATTTGAGGCTAGATCTTCAATTAAATCATAGACTTGCTCTGGAGTTTTCCTCATAATGGTACCCCCTACAATTACATCTATCATAGACCTATTAGTAGCAGACACACCATTGTAAAAAGTTCGCATCTAAAGCCACATGGGTAGGCCATGGTATGGAAATTTTCTTAGCAAATCTTTAAACCGTTCCCAAGCATCATAGAGTGATTCAATGTCATTTTACATAAAAGTAGAGATTTCATTCCTTAATTTTTTAGTTTTTGATGGCGGAAAATATCTACAAAGGAAAGACTTCATCAAATCATCCCAAGTAGTAATAGACCCTATGGCTAATGAATGTAACCAACTCTTAGCCTTATCACATAAGAAAAAAAGGGAACAATCTAAGCCCAATTGCATCATTAGAGACATCATTTAGCTTAAAAGTGTCATAGATTTCTATAAAGTTGGCAATGTGGTAGTACGGATCTTTATTAAGGTTACCTCCAAATTGAATTGATATTTGTAGCATCTAGATGATGGCAGGCATGATTTCAAAATTATTAGCTTGAATGGCTTGTCTTTGTATGCTTGAAGTTGAGCCATCAAGGGTCGGTGTAACATAGTCCCAAGGTGACCTAAGAATGGGAGCTTGCTCTTGGATAGGAGCTTGTTCTTGGATTAAGATGTGCCCTTGTAGTGGGTTTTGTCCATCATGGGGTGGAGGGTTGTTTTTCATTTCAATGCTTGTGGTGTGTGACCTGTGTAAATGAGAGATGGTTTCTTATTCAAGTACAATAAATTATATGTGCCTAAGGCTTTAGTTTGAGATGTGCTAATTAAAGAGGTTCATAAAGGAGGAATTGTAGGATACCTTGGAGTTCACAAGACTTTGAAGTGGCTGCAAGAACATTTATATTAGCTAAGAATGCAAAAGGGAGTACAAGCCATGGTTGCTAAGCGTGCTACGTGTTAAAGGAGTAAGAGTTTCTTTCACAAAGGCTTTATATATACATTTACCTATGCCTACTAAACCATGGGAAGGTGTTAGTATGGATTTTATTTTTGGATTGCCTAGAACACAACAAAGCAAGGATTCTATTAAGGTTGTAGTTGATCAATTTTCAAAGATGGCTCATTTTTCTCCATGTCACAAGATTGATGATGATACTCATGTTATGGATTTGTATTTTAAGGAGATCATGAGATTGCATGGAATTCCAAGAAGTATTGTTTCAGATAGGTATGTGAAGTTCCTAAGTTATTCTTGGAATACGTTATGGCATATGTAAGGACCAAAGCTTCTATTTAGCACATCACATCATCCTCAAAAGATAGAAAAACTAAAGTTACTAATAGAACTTTTAGTACTTTACTAAAGGGATCGGTGAGTAAGAGTGCTACATATTGGGATTTAAATTTAGCACATGCGGATTTTGCTTACAATCAAAGTCCTTATACTACAACAAGTTCTAGTCCATTTGAGATAGTATATGGTATTAATCCATATATATCGATTGATATGATACCATTGAAGAGAGGTTAAGTGAAGAGTTATGATGCACAAGAGAGAGTGAATTTCTTTAAAAAAAACTTCATCAACAAATTGAGCACAATATTGAGAAGGCAAATAAAGTTTACAAGATAAGAGCAAACAAGCATAAGAGTCAACATATTTTTCAATAGGGAGATTTAGTGTGGTTAAACTTAAGGAAGGAGAGATTTCCTAACCTATGGAACCAAAATCTTATTCCAAGGGTGGATGGTCCATTAAAAATACTTCAAAATTTTGGGAAATGTTCTTATGAGCTAGATTATCTAGATTCATATGGTGGGGTATCAAGGATATTTAATGTTGGAGACATTAGCCCTTATTATGGCAATGCAAATTTGAGGGAAAATTCAAATTAGAAAGGGGATAATGATTCAAGAAAAAACACTCAAGATTTGGATTTCATAATTATGAAACCAATTATTCTTCATTTGGAAAGTATCTCCCCTAGATTTGAAGATTAACAGATAGTTACGTTGCTAGAAATGTACCAAATAAGCAACTAAGTGTCTATGTACACGTGCATGGCATGCATGGAATGGATGACCACGTGCATCAGGGTTAATTGTTATATTTTCAAGTACTAATATTAATCTTATCTTATTAATTAATTAAGTAGTAGAGTTGGGTATTAGACAAAGCATAAAGTATCATAAAGTTAGTGTAAAGTAGCATAATATCTTTTAGCTTGGAATCTATTGATTTATGCCTTTTAGCTAATTGGTAGAATGGCTATAAATAGTCATGGAAGGCACAATTATGTATAAGGAAGTTGATGATCAATATTGAATTTGAATGCATGTTGAATTCTATGTGAGTTCAATTCAAGTTAATCGAATCTTTGTGAATAATTTAGCTTGAATGTTTTAATCTCTTTATCTGTGTGAATTAGAGATTAATATATATCTTTTCTACTCTCCATAATCCATACTTTTATATCCATAATTATCAACCATAAACCATCCTAATTTGAAGCCAATTAAAACCCTAAATTTGTTTGGCATTTGAACATCCAATGTAATACCCCAAAATTTCGAAAACCTATATTTTAATAAATAACTTTATTTGAAATAAAATTAGCCTGTAAAATTATTTATTTTAATTATTTTATAGATTTTAGAGTATGTAAATTTGGATAAAAGTATTTAATAAATTAAAAATAAATATTTTGCTATTTATCATATTGTTTTATTTAAATAATTTTCCAAACTAATATTTTACCAACTTTATCCTTTTTAAACTAAAATATTAGATTATAATAAATTAAATTATTAAATTAAATAAATTATCAAGAATATTACATTTTATGATTTATAAAATTAATTTAAATTATTTTCCCTATTTTACCCTTTCCCCCTTTTTCCTTTCCTTCTCTTTTTTTTTCTTTTTCCCCCTTCCTGGACTTGGGCCGCCAGACCCCTCGGCCTGCTACCCCCTCCTTGCGCACTGGGCCACAGGCCCGATCTCCTCCTCTCCCTCGCTCGCACGCCCGTCTCCCCAGCCCGCCTCCTTCCTTTATTTTTTTCCCCTGGACCGGCCGGCTCCCTCCTTTCCTGCGCCGGTCCGACCGCCCCGTCCCTTTCTTCTTCCCTTTTTCTTCTCCCACGCCCGACCTGCACGTTCGACGCCATGCCTGCTGCCACCGCCTGCACCCATCGCTGCCACCACCTGCTCCCTCTCCCTCTCTCTCTTCCCCCGTCGTTTTCCTTCCTTTTTCGAGCCAAACCGGCCCTGGACCAGCCCCGCATGCCTCTCCCCCTTTCCTTCTTCTTCCCTCCTTTCCCCTGCCACCCTGCGATGCCCTGCCACCCTAAGCCTGCCCTCCGATCAGCCCCTATTCCCCTACCCTTCCTCCTCTTTTTCTTCTCCCCTTCAGCCATTTCCCTGCCCATTGTTGTCTAGCCCCTCACCCCCAATCCTCCCTTCTCTCTCTCTCTTTTCTCCTCCTCCCATTTGCCCCCCCTCCGTTCTTCTTTTTCCGCCGCCCTCCGCCGCTCGAACCACCAAGCTCAGCCCCTGCGCCGCCTTCTGCCACCGCCTACTACCACCCTGCACCCCCACACAGCCCCTTCGAGCCCCGCACTTCCCCCTTTCTCCTCCTCTTCCTTTTTCTTCCCAGTTTTTCCCCTTACCACAGAGCCACCTGCAACCACCATTTCCGCCGCCGTCTGGCCATCTCTGCCGCCACCTAACCCGCCGTTCGACACCCTGCAACCTCCTCTACAATCGCCACCTATTAGTTAGCCAAAAAGAGCCCCTGAACCCCTCCATTTTCCCTCTCCTTTTCCTTCCTTCACAGCCTTTTCCCTCGACCCTTCTCGGCAGCCGACCTTCGCCGCCTCTCCGCCGCCTTGAAACCACCCTTAGCCTCCACCTACACCCCCTCTTCACTTCTGCACCACTCACTTGACTTAGAACCTCCCCTAACCACCTCCTTTTCTAGCCTAAATACCCTAACCCGAAAATAATGGATTTTGCCCCCTTCACCCTCTTTGAGCTTTTTGCCCCATGGTTTTTGCATAAAACTCACGCTGCCCATGCAGCGTGAGCTCTCCCATTTATTTTGAGAATTTCTTGGATAATTTTAAAGGTATAATGGTATTTTATGTTAAGTGTTTTACTAATTAAATTTTATAAAGTTTTATCCTTTTTAACTTCTCATTTCTAACAAATATGATGGACATTATTTTTAGGTGTTGAGTTGCTAATTATGCTTGGTAAGATTTCATATTTTGCGGGATTAAGGTAACCGTTAATCCTCCCTTCAATATATGGAAAAACGCATGCTAGCACATTTAGGGTTTAGTATGATTTTATGCATGTTTGGTATGCTTAGCATGATATGTTTATGGTTTCTTATATTTCTTGTTAAAAAGAAATAGCATGATAACTTTTATGCCATATGTAGGTATGTTAATTAAGGAAGGAGTTGGAATATGGGTAGAAATGTTAAACACTTGTTATGATGTACCATGTTGTTAATGCATGAATGATGTTATTGTTTAAGGGTATTTTAGAAATTATGCTTGAGGTATATAAGTCAATGTGTATAGTTGCTAATGAGTATTATGTTGAAAAATGACAAGTTGGTGGACTTAGATGATAAAAATGAAGTGTTAATATCATTATTTTATGTAGTGTTAGAAAATTCATAAAAATGGTGAATAAAGGGGTTGAGTGGAAATTTTATAAGTGGAAAATGGTATTTTGGTAAATTTTGAGATAAAAGAATAATATGGTAATTTTATAATTAAATGGCCAAATGATAATTTACAAGTAAAGGATAAAATTGTAAGTTGTGGGAAAGAAGGGTAAATTGGTAATTTTGGAAGTAGGTGTAAAATAGTAATTTTGGTTGAAGGAGGGCATTATGGTAATTGTTCAAGTAAAAAGGGCATTATGGTAATTTTGGAGGTAAAGGGGCAAAATTGTAATTTCATAAGTAAAGGGTAATATGGTAAAATTTATAAGTGAATGGTGAAGTTGTAATTCATAAGTAAAAAGGTAATATGGTAATTTGGGAAAGAAGGGTAAAATGGTAATTATGTAAGGAAAGATAAAGATGGTAATCTTGGATGTGAAAGGGTAAAATAGTAATTTGTGAAGTAAAAGATGTAAGGTGGTAATTTTCATAAATAAAAGGATATTATGGTAAAATGGATGTAAGGGGTAAAATGGTAATTTTGTAAATGAAAGGATATTATGGTAAACTTGGGAGTAAGGGGTAACTTGGTAATTATGATAACGACAAAAGATAATTTAGCAATTAAATTATGATTGTAGAAGGGCAATTGGATAAGTATGATACTATAGAAGGGTAATTTGGTAAATTAACCAATTAAAGGGCATTATGGTAATTTTAATAATGGAGAAGGGTAATATAGTAATTTTGATTATGAAAAAGGGTAAATTAATATTGGTAATTACGAAGAAGAGTAATTTGGGATTTGTGATAATTAAAAAGGGTAAATGGCAATTAAAATAATTGAGAGGGGTAAAATGGTAATTACGATAAAGGAGAAGGGCAATTTGGTAATTTGTTCAACTAAAGGGGCAATTTGGTAATTTAGCCGATAAAAGGGTAAAGTGAAAATTGTTTAACCAACTAAAGGGGCAAAATAGTAATCATGATAATGAAGGAGGGTAATTTAGTAATTTATCCAACTCAAGGGCAGTTTTGTAATTATAATAAAGGAGAAGGGAGATTTGGTAATATAACCAACCAAAAGGGAAATATGATAAGTGTAGTAATTATGAGGGGTGAATGGTGATTTAAAAAGTGTAGGAGACAATTTGGTAATCTAAATTGGACAAAGGGTAATTTGGTAATTATGCAACCTTAAGGGTAATGTGGTAATTTATCAAGTAAGGAACGGACACTTAACAATTATATAAGTAAAGGGAAAATGAGTAATTTGTACCTAATATGTCTTCGAGATTGTGGAACATTAATATGATTAAATAATGTTGATTAGCCAAGTAAGAGTATCTAATGATTAGTATGGCCTTGAGGGCTTCTCTGTGACATCCTGGATAATCCTCTGAATAAGAAACGATTAATGATATCGAAACGATTGAAAGTGAAGAAGTATCGGATTATCGAGCTTTCTGTGATCACCTTAATTAAGACACTATTACTTAAAGTGAAAGACCTCGAGATCGGGAATGGTGACTCCTTAGGGGTCGCTACCCTAAGGACGTGGTTTAGTCCACGATTATTCTGGTATTTGCTGGTGTGCCTTTGTGCCCCAGCCAGGCCCTATATCTTACTCTTCCTAGCTCTACGGACCTAGTTAGGGGGTATGCATACTTATGGATTAGGTGTCCTTGTCTGTAGGGCATTGAGTTAGCTTTATGCACCAGTACGACCAGGGTACCTTTGCGTCCTTGGGTTCATGGTTAAAGGGTACTGAGTAGTTGATATGCACCGGTACGACCGGTGTACCTTTGTGTCCCAGGTTATCGATCTCTCAATCGAGGCAAATAAATATGATTGATGTGCTGATTAACGAAAGGAAAGATACGATAATTGAAAGTGGAATATTAATGAGCCGGGCCCAGTGATTTATGATATTGCGTACCGGTCCACCGGTTATAATAGTGGTCTAGGAGCGTGTTGCCCTGGTATATGATATTGCGTACCGGTCCACTGGTTATAATAGTGGTCCAGGAGTGTGTTGCTCTGGTGTGTGATTATGAGTACCGGTCCACCGGTTATAATAGTGGCCAGGAGGGTTGTGCCCTGGATGATGATTACATATATATTCCGGTCCACCGGCTAAAATAGTGGGGGTCCCGAGCTCAATAAAATCAGTTATGTATGTGAATAAGGTTATGGAAAAATACTAATCACTTATAGTGGAACACCATGTGAGTCGGGGCCAGACCGGTCCACCGGCAAATAATAGTGGTCAGGTGCGTTCTGCCCTGTGTGTTTATCTTCCGGTCCACCGGCAATAATATTGGTCAGAGGCATTCTACCCTGTGTGTTGACTTCCGGTCCACCGGCTATAATAGTGAGGTTCTCGTACTCACATGGATACAAAATATGATATTGATGGATTAATGACAGAATAATGGCTTAAGGCCCAAAGTATCGATCGTGACTTATAAAGTATTATGTTTGTTATTGTTATGTATGCATCTCTCATTATGTATATGTGTGTGGCTTGCTTTATGTGTCGTATGCGGGCCTATCTTTAAGTGTGGTATTAAAGGGTTACTCAGTACCGTAGTACTGAAGGGATTCCCTTTATGGGGCCCCTGCCTATTCAATGGGCAGTGCCCTTGCAGGTTTTTCAGGTGCTACTCAAGTAGGTTACGGGAAGGAGAGTAAGGAATTTTCCGGTATCATGGCTTTTTCTCTTTCTCATTTAATTTCTCGGTTTTAAATGTTAACGTTGCTCAAGTAACCACCATTGGTGTATTTTATTCCTGAAAACGATTTGATGCGCTACTCTGATTTAAATATGTTGAAGTTCTTGCAAGTTACTCTAATTTATGCATGTTGATTGTCGTTCGATTTGTATTTCACTTTCTTAGCCTTAGCACTTGGTACTGGAACGGTATGAGTGAAACGGTCTGGTACTAAGTGTGGCGGTAATACTCCCAAAGTTCACATTTTATTTATCCGCTTCCGCTATTATCTTTTAATAAAACGAAATTTTTAAGTAGTGAATTTTGGGGGTGTCACATCCAATTCCATCATTAGAAACCTTAATAATTCCATCCAAACCAAGCATCACCATAACCCTTATATTCAAACTAAACCCTAACCCTAACCCTAAACCACAACATCATCCTCAATCCCAACCCTAACATTCAAAGCTTTTAATTATCAACATACCATTGTCAAATGTATATACTAATTAGTTCACACCATTCGAACCATCATCATTAATAAACCATCATCATTGAATCATCGTTAGTTGGTTCAAATCAAATTCAGCCTTAGTTCACCCTATCGAAAGTTCTTACCACCTATTTATCATTGTCAAGACTTATTCTAATTATTATCAACTCAATCGAGTCATATTATCATCAATTTGAGAATCTCATCCTCCCACACACATCACCAAAACTATGCCTTAATATGACTAATCACATTCAAGCATCCTCCTGAAGGAATCCTTAGTGCCTAACCCCTAACCCTATTAAAATATTTGGGGCTTCTGAGCCCTTGGATGACTAGCATGACTAAAAATACTAGTTAGTGAAAAAGGGATCCTATAAACCTAAGGTCGGAACTAGTGGATAAATCTAATATTCTGAGCTTGAATATAGCCCCTCTAAATACTTCCACCTCTAATACAACACTCATAAGCTTTATTTCTTATAATACCGCAACAATGGTATATCACCTTGTTGCCTTCACAATCCACTCCTAGATGCTATGCTCCATAATTCTGAAAATGACAATGCATCTCCTCAAATTTTCCTCTATCTTGACCTCTTATTTGGTTTTTTGAATCCATATTCTGACCATACCTAGGGAGAAAACTACCCCTAGAATATAACTTCTTCCTATCATAGTGATGTTGGCACCCCTCAAAATTTTTCTTGCCCCCAATTGGCCGCTTCTATCCTTGATGACTCGAGAAGCCTCCAAGGCTTTCTAGTACATCCCAACCATGTCTGGTAGGGTAACTTCCACAAAAAATTCTTGTTACTTGATCCCTAAGCTTATCTTATAGTAGTGAACCTACATCACCTTGCTAGCCTCTACCTTCGGAGAAAATTGGACCAAATCCATGAATTTTGTATAATATTCCTCTATCAACATATCTTCCTATCAAAGGGCTATAAACTCATCATACTTCTTCATACGTAATTAATTGGGGTAGAATAGGGCTCAAATTGACTCAAAGAATGGACCCCAAACAATAGGCTCTCCACCCCTATGCTAGACACTCCTCCACCATACATCTACCTATTGCTTTAGGTAGTATACTGACAAATCAACTCTCTTGTCCAATGGACACCCAAAAGTGGCAAAGGTCTTCTCCATATCCCAAACCCATCTCTCCATGATATGAAGATCTTCCTAACCCTCAAAGTATGTGGATGATGATGCACAACCCTCCTGAACCAATCCTCTGAAGCTATGGTGACTAGTGGCACTAGCGGTTGTTGTGGTGCTTGAATCTGGTCATCTATATAGGTATTGATGGTCTCCATAAGCACCTCAATGTACTCGTAACAGTAACTACCAGCCATTAACTCTTAAAAAATAGGAATAATTAGCAATACTTCAATTATAGAGTCTTCAAGTCTACACAACATGATTATTACAAATGTATGGCATGTTCCTAACAGACTCTTACTAACAAACATTTCTCAGTTTGGAAACACTTGAAATTGTAGTCAAATACTAGAGGTAATTGAGAAATCATTAAAATAATTGATGATGTTTGTTTTAAACATTTCAAAGGTTAAGATATTCAAAATAATTCCCTAATACCAACCTGTAGTATCATTTAAAAAGTATTTTAAAATGAATGAATTTAAAACTATAGCTCTAATACAAAAATGTAAAACCCCATTTTTTACTACTAAAATATTCTGTTTTAAAATATTACAGAAGCAAAAAAGAAACTATAAAAACCTAGAAAATGGGGTTGTTACCTCCACAACTAACATAGGATAATGGGTTATTCACATCCTATGTTAGATATAAAGATAAGAAACTGAATTAACCAACATAAGAATAAAGTGGGTGAGAAATAAGATATATAAGTAACAAAAGAACATGTTTACAAAACCAGATGTTGACAGTCCCTAAATATCTAAATACATGAGAGAGAGTAAATTGGAAGCAAAAAGATATAATATTCATAAAAAGACAATAGGGAAAATCTCCAAACCTAGTCCCTTAGGGACCAAACAACATTCTTCAGATGTTTATACTATTAAGCCCCCAATTCCATAATAAGGTAGACCCACTACTGGTCATTCTTAAAAAATTTCACATGATCTCCTACTTGTGGGATTGATAAAGTGAGTAAACAAATGGGTAAATCAATAAGTTATGTGCTGAATAAGATAAGTAACATCCTCAATGGGAGTTATAAACATACAAGGCCAAGAAAAAAGGAAAAATCATGCTAAACACCTATCATGTTCACCATATAATTACATTTACATCCTCTACTATGATCAAGTAATGTACAAAGGTTCATGTCAAGCAAAGACTTAGATGAACCATAACTCATCATACTCACCAAGACAACCTAGGTACAATGGATAGCAACAAATGAATATTAACAAGCTATTCCATCAGGTCCACATTCCATGTTCTGATGACCCATTAGAATCATTATTTGTAAGCTCTTATATTATTATTTTTTACCTTTTTACTTTCCCATTATCCATATCATTATTCTTATTCTTATTCATATCATTATACTTATCCTTATTCTTATATTTATCAAGCGATGGATTGGTTACACCCCTTGGTCTCACATTCTATGGAATCCTATCAAAACCATAGGACATAAATTCCAGCCAAAGCTACCAATGGACATAATGTATGAATGAAGCCAAGTAACCAATAATTTAACTAAAGTCTAGCTAAAGCCAAAAACTACTAAGGTGATGATATGAGTTGATTTATGCGAATTAAAAGACCTTGTAAGTATCATTATATGTATCATTTTTTTCAACACGTGGAAGTCGTAGGGTGTGTTTCCTTACAATTTTTCCACTGTTTGAGCCCTCACATGACTCTTACCAGTTTACCCTTAAAAGAGCCTTAATATCCTATGAAATGATAATACTTGTAGTCTCATATCAATTTAGAGACTTAATGCCTTTAATCATTCAGTTACAAATCATGTGTAAGGGAAATAAGAGGAGAAGCTACAACTCAATAGAGTTGAGCGGCATTCATACCCTACCAAGATTACATAATTCATACCTACAGAATTTGCTACCCATGTCGCCATCAAAGTTCTGCAACACCAATAAAAATGAATAAATAAATCTTTGAATTTGGCTATATTTACCCGGGTACCACTATAAGGTATAGCCACTTGACATAGGATACCACCATCTAACTTAGCACTAGATGACACCTATCCCAACCTACACATGTTACACTCTATAAATACCGACTGGATCAAAAGGAAAAGGAGGAGGATGAAAAAAAATAACTAGAGATTAAAAGAGAAGAGAGTTGGAAGGTGAATAATGCCAGTAAGCTATACTGAATAAGGAAGAAGAAGAAGGAGAGATTAAGCTAGATAAGGGTTGGATTACCATAATCTGGCCATTCCCTTCCCTTCATTATCTTCACTATTTTATTTGATTGGCTTAAGGAAACTTATCAATAGCTATGTTACTCTATCGTAACGTGTCTTGATTGACCCTTTTTGCTGTAATATATGACATTGTAGTTATATTTGGTTTATAAGGTATTTCATTTTGTTGAGAATTCATTTGTTTATGTGTTAAATGTTGGCTACATTAGGCACTCACATGACTTCTACATCAATTATTATAGTGAACAAAATTGATGATGGAAAATAGTGACGGGGTTTCCATCAAAAGGTAATGTGACATTGCCATTAGTCCTCCAAAACTCACTAAGTGACATTGCCATGTCCCATGCATCATGATGGAAATGGTCTAAGATTATATTTTACCATTGAGTGAAGTCCAATGATTTAAGAAGGATTAATATCTTCTAAGCTTAACAGAGTAGGAATTGTCATAGGGTGCATGCATTTGGTGTTAAGTAATATCCCTCCAACGAATCAATCTTCTTATTTCTTTCTTATCTCTCTCATGTTGGTATTGGCAAAATTCTGGTGCCCATTTACTTCATTGTGTTTTCATTATCTTCCTACCAATAGTTTGTAGTGTAGTTAATTCTAAATTAACTTAACTTAAATAATGTGCATTTCATTTGATTGCCTATGGAAATGATACTCACTTATCACTCTATTACTTGGATCGATAGTGTATACTTGCACAATTATGTTGTGCTGAATTTATTTCATTATCCTATCAAGCATTGTTGAACCAAGCACACACTAGGTAACTGCACCCTTTAGTAATGATATTGTTATTACATCATCAGTGATTTAAGTGGGTAAGACACTAGGATCTACTAGGATCCTGCCCAAAGGCAATAATAAATGCCTAAAGGTAGGCTAACCTCTAGTATCTAATCAAAGATTGAGTAACCCAGACACATGCATAACTCAATCATCTTTCACTTTAAGTGATTAGTGTGCTATTTTCCAAGGTTATGTTATCACACAAGACCCATGTAACATCCAAGTAGCACATCTATATATTCATTCTATCTTGGCAATTATTACCCTCTAACCATGTAGTGGGATTTCCGTTAGTGATTGACCAAGATTAAGTTAACCTATCAAGATAATCCATTTAGGCTAATTATTCGAACTACATTATCCTGTTGAAGTTATAGCATACTCGTTTTGAGTTTTTCATTAAGACCATCTAAAGCACTTGGTGAGAATAACATGAATTATTAACCATTTAGTCCATCTAATTGGTTAGTCGATTCATGTCAAGATGTATTTTCATCATTAAATGATTTTAATATAGCATTATGCATATTCTCAAAGAATATCAAGCCCAAAAGAAAAAAAATAGCACACTTTACCCAAACCAGTCAATTAGTTTGAGCTAATCGGTAGATAAGCATGGTTTAACCTATCAATTATTTTATGATCAGTTAATCAATTCTAACAAACTGGTTGATGGGTTTAAGCTGAAAACACCTAAAGTTTCCATAAAAAAATTTGGTCAATCGGTTTAAGCCAACCAATTGACAGTTATAAAGACTGGTTTATTGATTTAACTTAACCAATTGATTGGTTTGCTCCTACACAACACATAATAGAAACTTTTAGCATGATTCACACTCAAATATCTTATTGCATCCAAACTATAACATGCCATAGCATAATACCTAGATTAACCATTATCTTAAATTCAATCACGCTTCATTTTCAAGAAATTGAACCTAATCCTCATAATTCAAGCCCTTTTTTTCTCAAAAATTTCTATTAATTCAACGTCCATACTTAAAATGCCAAATTATCATGTAGGCACAAAAAGATTAACATGTGACAGAATAAACAACTGACATGTTTATTCATGCCACATTTAAAAGGTTAGAATGACTTACTTGAAGATTAGCAAAATTTCTCACTAAAGAGAGAAACTCAAGTTGAAAGATTTTAGCTTCCTAAAACCATAAAAATAAATTTAAAACTAAAAATTTATCAAATAACCATTAAAAATCAATAAAATTGAATCTGGGAAGAAAAATAAACTTATCACCTCCAAGAGAAAATTAGGGGAAGAGTTATTCGAAATAAAACTCAACTTCCTCCTAAATCTAATTCTTTCTTACTTAAGAATAAAATATATGGGAGCTAGAGAAAGGATTAGAAGAGTGAACCGAATTAAAATGAAAGACCAAAGTGTAGAAGAATTGGCACAAGCTCAAACTCAAGTATTTCAAAAGCTGAAAGAAAGGTTAAAAAAGAGAAGATTAGGGTTATTTATAGTTAACGAATCAATTAGAGAATAAGTGAGGATATGAATATTTCAAAACAAAAAAAACCCTAATATTATCATTCAAATCTTAGTTGAATGGGTAAATTTATCATGAATTGGTTGACTTCCATTTTAGATCTCAAATGTTTATTTTTTAGGAGAATGTAACTCAAATTCACCCAAAAACTATATTCTTAATATCGTATTCTAAATCATATAATCTTTCACTTCAAGTGATTAATATCCAATTTATTGCACTTTATCTCAATATTATGTTCTGGTTTATGTTGAGCCTAATGCAGGTGCATCTAATGTATACCATGTTTCTAATGATTCTCAAGGTAAAGAAGAATTATCATTCTTAATAATGGAGCCAATCATTTTAATTATTCTTGATGATATTTCTATACTAGCTGCTAAAACAATTTAAGATAATCTTGCAGGTATATTACATATTTGCAAGGTGAAGAAGTCAACATACAATAAAAGACTTAAAGTGTATAAGAATTCAAAGCATACAAGGCTATGGCATACATGGGGTGACATTACAACAATATGTAGTGGTGATATAATTAGTTATGTTAAACTTGTTGTAAACCCGAAGTATATTTTATGTAAGCTAGGGTTTTGTTGTAATATCATGTACATACCATAGTTGCTTATAGAGCTTTGTAATGGTGGTCATTAATATCATTTAAATGATGATATTATGTGTGAGAATAGGTATTATCGAGGCTTAATTCAAGTAAGTTAAATTATCTTGGATTAAGAGGGGAAAACCGGCTGGTTTAAGGCCTTTAGGTCAGCTATTTCCTATATATATTCCCTAAGCTTGTACACGCATAAGGATTGACGATCATTTTAATAAAATATCAAGTTTAACACTTGTTTTTCCTCTCTTTTAGAGAACTATCTAGCCAGGAAGTTGCGGGGGCATTCCTTCCTCATTCGAGACTTTGAATGTGCAACAACATTCAAAGGTTTTCTGTAACACCCCGTATTAATTACTCTTTAAATTAGACTCGTAAGACTTAAAGTTTGATTAGTAGGCAAAGTAAACCTTAAGATTTTTTATATTATTTATCGATCTCCTTTTTATCTTGAGTAGTTCTATAAATATTAAGTTATAAAAATAACCCAGACTAAGTGTGAGAAAAGGTAGAGGAAGTTAAAAATTGATGTCGTTAATGATACCGATCATAAGAGGTGAGTAATTAAAATAGAAGGGATGGTAAAAATAATAATAATGTTAGCAATAATTTCAAATAGAATAAAATGGGGGAAGTGATAAAATAATGATAATAATAATAATAATATTGATCATAATAATAATAGTATCATGATTTCTTTTTGGAGGAAATTAAACTTTGTTTAAGTGGTAATTCTTTTCCCTAATAAGCTTCTTGTTAGCTCCTACCTTAGGGTTTTTTTTCCTAATCTTTTCCCTAATCAATCCCCTTTCTTTTCTCCACCTTATTCCCCACCTAAACCCAGCCAAACCGCCCCCAGCAGGTCGAGCAACCTGCAGCTCGCAGCCATGCACCCGTCACCTTCCCTCTCTCCCCATGCATGAGTCTTTTCCAGCCAGCATTATCCTCCTCTTTTGCAGCCTTCCCTCTTCCCCAAACACAGCCCTTCTCCTCCCTACAACCTCACACTCTCTCACACCACCCCAGCCTTCTTTTTTTGGCAGCCATCACTCAACCATCTTCCCTCACATCACTCACCACCTGCAGCCCCTACCCTTTGACACTCAACCTTCCCACCCCCTAACATGCAGCCTCATCCTTCCCCTCTTCTCAACCTGCATCCCTATCCCTTTCTTCCAGCCACCTATCCCTCCTTTTTCCTCCTTTCCCATGCCCTTACTCCCTCCGAAAATCCTAGCAAGTCAGGCCAGCCATAGCCATCACGTCACCCAGCCTTATGCAACCCCAAAACCCCACGTAACCCCAGCCATTCCATCGAGATACAGCCTGTATCTTCCCCTCTTCTCAACCTGCACCCCTATCCCTTTCTTCCAAACACCTATCCCTCCTTTTTCCTCTTTTCCCATGCATTCAACCAGCCCCTTTTCCCTCCTCACAAGCTTTGAAACTCTCCCCCCAAAAAAACAACCTGCAACACCCTTCCCCACTCACCCTTGCAGCAGCCCATTTCCTCTCTATTTTTCCCCTCTTTAATTGAGCCTCAACCTGCAGATATCACCCCCTTTCCCCCTCCCTTTAAGCCCTCTAAGTTTCCCCTTGCAGCCCCCTCTTCCCTCCCCTAAATTTCCAGCAAGAAAACAAAGGTAAGTGCAGCCCAAAACTCCCCTCCCCTCCACCGAATTTAGTTGCAAAACTTTTCCAGCTTTTACCTTGTGTTCTACCTTCTCCAAGCAGCCATTTTTCTCCCCCCAAGTAAGCACTCTATCTTCGGTGGGTTCGGTGCTTAAATCAATGCACCGGCTGCCTCCTTCATTTTCCTAATCATTTTCAAGTATTAGCATAGGTTGCATTTTGATTTTTTTTTATTTTGCATAAATATTAATGCTTGTAGTTTGGATGGTGTATTCACTTCTAGGTAACCTCGACCTCGCTTAGAGTATTTGTGGAGGAAGCTCGTGGTATTAATATTTCTTAGCTCAAGGTAAATCCAACTAATCCGTAGAAGGTAGAATTTTTATGTGAAAATGATAGGCTAGTTTTCTAGGATTAAATCATGATAGGATGAAGGTATCAAATTATTGTATGTTTGTGGGAAATGGAAGCATGGTTTATTTCTTTTCTACATGAATATAATGAAGTGTAAATTAATATGTGTTATCATATAATCTTTTTATATGCCGAAGTGATGTTCTTAAATATGAAAAAGTGTATGCTAATGGTAACGAACTTGGGTTCATGCTAGTAAAAATGAGACGGGTATGTTTAAGGTGAAATGTAATTTTATATACCATGATTGTGTTGATATTTATTTGTGAAAATTGTATGGGCCTATGAAATATTAAAAATGCATGCTAATAGTGTTTACATGTACTATTTATGATAAATGGTTAGGGATAATATAGTCCTTTGTAGTACTGAAGAGATTGTCGGATATAAAGTATCAATAATTATTTTATGCTAGCGTTTCATGACAAATGGCTTATGTAAGTAAACTCGGTAATAAAAGTGAACGAAATGTTGTAGTTATAGGTTTAGGGGTATTTTGGTCATTAAGGCAAAAAGGTGTTCCAAAGTGGATAAATGTATTAATTAAATTAAGTGTTGGCCTTAAAATAAATGTTGGGAATAATTAGATAATTGGTTTGAAATTTGAATCAAATAATTAATCGGGCTATGGCATAATGCCTAACCCTAGGCCGTGTTGGCTTGGAATGGTTGCGACCTTGTGGTCTTTGGATGTGATGTTGTTTGTTGATGGGTGACTAAGTTGAACGTTGTGAATCTCGACTTTCTAAAAGGAAATAATAACCCAAAATTTCATAAGACAATAATTACTTAAAGAGAAAGAATCGAGTTGGAAAGGAATCTCGTGCCTCGGACTTGGCCGCCGAGTGCATAGTTTTGGGCCTTCAGGTCAAGGGGCTCACTTCTGCCCTATAGGTATTCCATACACCCTATAGGGAGTACGCGTACTTAAGGTCTTAAGTTCTAAGGTTTAGTATGGGCGACTGTTATGTCGTGTGGCTTCCTTGGCGAGCTTTGCCCTGGAATCGAGTGATTTATTTTGGTACCACCCTCCTTGACGATCTTTGTCATGGATATGGGATTGTATTCCACTTGAGAATTTTTATATTAAGTGTATAACTGAATTAGACACCCACCATAATACTTCTGTAATAATTGGAATAGGAATGACTTGACCTTGGTGAGATTGCTTGGAATATCACTAATATTTCCTATTAGGCCATAATGTATGGTTGTTGGTAAGTTAAATTGATTATGAAATTGTAAGCATGCCTTAAATGCCTTGATAGAGATTTTGACCTAGGTCGTAATGTTAAATGTGATGTGGTTGTGTGCTTCAAAATCGTGGCCTTGCATGTGAGCATATGTTCTCTTTGACTTCTATACTTGTATGATGTTTGCTACATGAGTATGCTACCTCTCCAGAGGCATTGTGGTTTACTCAGTACGAGGAAGTCGTACTGATGCTATCACTTTTCAGAGGAGTACGTTCTGGGCATGCGTTGGCTACAAGACTACGAGGAGCGTCACCCTGGCGAATAGGCAGAATTAGGGGGCGAGTGGACCCCTCCCTTTTCCCCCTTTTCCTTGTAATTTGTTGGACTGTAAGAGTGTAAGGCATGCCATTAATGACTTTTGTGTACTCCGTTGTTATTTTATAAATAGTTAGTTATTTAATTTCCTAACAATCATTTATCGTGGATAATATGTCTTTCGCAAAACTCTTGATTTCATATTATACTTCTCTTATCTTCGGATGGGTTGATTTGTTTTTAGCCTTAGAACTTGACGTAAGGATGGTGAGGAGACCAGACTTATGTCAAGTGTGGCGGTAACACCCACCGTTCTTTAATTTCCGCTTCTGCAAAGCAAGATTTAAATGACATTTTTAAGTCGTGATTTGGGGTGTTACATTTTCCTTCAGCCGATCCTTATCACATATGAAGAATACCTGCAAGTTAGGGCTTACCTTCCACTTAAGCCATGATTGATCCATGTAATTTCAATCTGGTAGATTCTAAAATTCAAGGAGTAATTGATCCAACATTTCCCTTCCCTTTGATTCACATCAAATTTTGGTATCAAAGCTCGACATTCCTTTGGTTTCCAGCAATCATCCAGTGCCTGCAAGTCTTATTATGTCATGTGTGAGTTGTCTTCATCAAGAACCACCGACACAGGGTGTGTCTTCATCCATTTCTTGCATCTTCATCCTATTCTTGAATCTTCAACATATATCTTGGTTGAAGATTTAACTTTCTTGCACCAATATCGTTGAAGTTCTTTCGATCTTCAACCGAACAAGTTCTTCCTTCTTCAACGTTCTTGTTTAGTCTATGGCAGCATCTTCAATCATCCAGCACTTCATTCCATTGACTCCTTAACCTTACAACATTCCTTTTTCATTCCTCTTTTCGATTCTTCCCAGCAGAATCTTCTTCCAATTTTCCTCCATACGTATATGCATGATAAGGCACATTTAACTTTTCTCTCGATAGTCCTATAGGTTCGATTAAGAGCTGAAACCTTCAAACCTTATCAATTATCTTCCAACCTTCCAACACATACTTGCCTTTTCTCCTTCACCCCTTCAAGTGTTCTTAATCTCCAACATCTTCCACTTCAAGATACCACTTCCTTGACACACATATTCATCATTTTCTTTCAATATTTTATGTGACATGTTTGTTTGTCACAAAGAAACCATCCTTCCCAGCCAAGAGTTAGTGTAAAATCACTCGGCCACCTTCCTTCAAACTTTGCGTGACCAAGACTTCAAGGAAGTCATTAAGAATTGTTTAAATTGTAGCAAGAGTTATCTTGTATTTTGGCTGCAAGTAGACTTCCAGGACTACCATTAACTGCTGAATTCTTTGTGGAAGTTAAGTGTGGTGTTGTAGCTTCACCATGGCAAGTGAAGATGTGGGTGCATTGGTGGAGTCTATCAAGAGCTTGACCACACGCATGAATGCCCAACTTTATACTCATGTAGCACTTCAACAACAACTGTAGAGTGTGGAAGCCAAGCTAGCCGATCAAGAGAAGCTTTGTCCATGGCCAAATCAATTGGAAGCCACATAAGATAGTGTAGAAGGGAAGATGAGGCATGTAATCCAAGAAAAAGGAGGACGTGGATATACAAAGTTGAATCATGTGGAGGATGGAGAAGAAGAGATGAGTTCTTTTGGCTCAAGAAATCATAAAATACTACATCCATTCCAAGTAAGACAAACACCTAATGAAGATCAAGGTATCAAACTAGACCGTCTTGGATTTTATGGCGAATTGAATGTGGAATTGTTTTCTGAATGGTTGCTTGAAATTGAGGCTACAATTGAACTTAAAGAGTATGATGATGGTGTGGCCGTAGCCGACATGCAATTTAAACCCTCTTGTTGTCAATTGTAGCACTGGTAAATAAGAGTATTGTTCTAGGCTGGGGATTGAGAGGACTCACCTCTATCTAACTAGCTAAAAATAAAAATAAAATCCCTAAATAACAAAAAATGAATAAATAAGAAAAATAATAATGGGGGATTATAAAAATAAAAATAATAAAAGGAATAAATAAAATAAAATAAACTAATAATAAAAAAAATAAAAATAATGGGAAACCGCATATGTGATAAAGATGCTAGGAAAATCAAAATCCACCACTAGATTAGGTTAAAATATAATATTTATTTCTAAGTCATATTTTAATCATGAGAAAGAGATCGACCAAGTTGTACACCAAAAGTAGGTTCATACACCTCATATTAGTTCCCTTAATTAATTAATATGACAAAGCGTCAATATTAAACCTTTTAAATACTAGCAGTATAGTAGCAACAAGCGTCTCCTATATTTAACTAGATTTAATGCATTAAGTGTAATTGGAAGGCTTTCAATCTAAGTACCCAAACTAGTACACAAAGCATATCTAGCTGTATTTCCTTTCCTCGACCCACACATATCTAAAAATTTTACTACTTCGGTTAGAATCACAAACTATTAGGTGAATTGTATTCTAACCTAGCTTCAATTTATACATAAAAATTCTAGTATATTTATATGGCCACCTAACAGGTAAATAATCCTATATACTGTCACTTATGAGGAAACCAGAACAAGGCATGTACCAAATAAATTATACTTGATAGAATTATATAAATATAAATGATAACAATTAAAATAGAGTCAAGAAACAATATCACAAAACAAAGAAAACAAAATTATATCACAAACCCTAATCCAGGGTTTCAATTTATTCCCTAACAATAAATAATCAGCCAGCCATAATTATGGAATAAATTACAAAAATATATATCTAAAATATAAATTTAAAATAGAGAATGAAACAACCGGAATTAATTATAAATAAAGATCAAGAATTTATTCAGATAAAAATTAATTTTAACTTAAATGAATTCTACTGGTATCAAACTTCCTTTAATTTTCTTCCTTCTCAATGTTGAATTCTGTGTACTTAATTTATTTTTCTTTTTCTTTATTTCAGGCTGATGGCACTGGTTGCTGATGTGCAGTGTTGCACGGAAACGGGGACGGGGATGGGGATGGGGAAACAGGGACGGGACGAAACACGGAAACCCAATTTTTTAAAAGTATAGGAAACGGAGACGGTAGGAAACGTTAAAAAATATATATATATATATATAAATAGATTAAATTAAATTACAATTAATAACTAATATTATACTCTAAATTTATTTAATTTATATCTTTTTAGCTTAAATAATAATATTTATTCAATTATTACCATTTAAGTATAAAACCATAATAATTCACCTATATTAGTTAAATAAAATGCTAAAAACTAATATTATAAAGGTATAAAATGTGTCAAAATATGAACTTATCAGATAATGAAAGGAAATTTAAGCTTGCTACTCTTAAGTTCAAAAGATTTGCTAGAATTTGGTATGACAACTTAAAAAAGACAAGAGAAATCAAAAATTAAGTCATGGAAAAAACTTTAAAAACACCTAAGAAGAAAATTTGTGCCTAGAGAATATGAACAAGATATGTATGTAAAAATGACAACTCTAAGGCAATGATTGTTTAGTGTAGAAGAATACACTGTAGAATTTAAAAACAAGTACTTATATGCGATGTCCAAGAAAGAAAAGAACAAAAATGTGCTAGATACTTAGGTGGATTGAATAGTTTGATAAGAGATAAAGTTGATATTTTTTTCATATGATTTTCTTGATGACTTGATTAAGTTGGCATTAATATTTGAAATACAAACAAAAACAACCAAAGACTATGTTAAGTCTAATGTTTCAACATCATCTAAACCATATTCAAATACCTTTACACCTAAAACTACATCTTCGTATGATAAAAAAAACAAGATGAAAAGGGTAAAAATAAGGTGGTTGAAATGTCTAATAAATAATGCTTCAAATGTAAAGGATATGGGCACATTGCTAGAGAATGTCCTAACCAAAGAGCTTTAACCTTGAGTGAAATAGACGACATAGAACCACGTAGTGAAGATGAGAATCTAGAAATCGAATCTCCTAATGAAATTTTAACCATGGGTGAAGAAAAAGGAGACTCATGTTTTGTGCTTCAAAGAGTGTTACAAATTCAACCTAATGTGACACCTACTCAAAGAGAGAATTTTTAAAACTAATTGTAAAATTGGTGATATGATTTGTAGACTCATTATAGATAGTGGTTCATGTACAAATGTTGCTAGTGAAGCAATGGTTAAGAAGCTTGGTTTAGAGACTACTAATCATCCTAAACCCTATTCTTTACAATGGTTAAACAAAGATAAGGAGCTAAAGTAAACAAAAGAACCCTGATAACATTTTGCATTAGAGACAACCATGATGAAGTTTTATGTGATATTTTGCCTATGGATGCTTGTGGTTTACTTGTAGGAATACTATGACAATACAATAGAAAAGAAACTCATGATGGAGTAAATAATGAATATGTGGTGAAAAAAGGAAAACAATTGTATAGATTAACACCTTCTCTATATGATAATATACCTTTGAGTGATGATAAAAAGATATTATTTTTACATGAAAAGGCTATGGAGAAGTGCATAGAAGAAGAAGGAATTTGCTATGCCTTAGTTGCTAAATATTTTAAACTTGGGGAGCAACAACATGATAATCCTAATCTAACCAAGCTGCTTGATGAGTATCATGATATATTTCCTGATGACTTACCTCCTAGATTACCACCTAAAAGATGTATAGAACATGCTATTGATCTTATACCTGGAATGCCTCTTCCAAATAAATATCCTTATAAAAGTAACCCAGAGGAAGATAAGGAATTACAAAAACAAATCCAGGAGCTAATGGATAAAGGATTTGTGAGAGAAAGAATGAGCCCTTGTAGTGTTCCTGCCTTACTAGTGCCTAAAAAAGATGGTACTTGGTGTATGTGTATAGATTTGAGAGCACTGAATAACATTACTATCAAATATCATTTTCATATGCCTAAGTTAGATGATATGCTAGATGAACGTTGTGGAGCACAAGTATTTTCCAAAATTAATTTAAGAAGTGGTTATCATCAACTAAGCATTAAGGATGGAGATGAGTGGAAAATTGCTTTCAAGACTAAATATGGTCTTTATGAATGGA
The DNA here is from genome assembly GCA_030549775.1 of Tamarix chinensis. Taxonomy (NCBI): domain Eukaryota; kingdom Viridiplantae; phylum Streptophyta; class Magnoliopsida; order Caryophyllales; family Tamaricaceae; genus Tamarix; species Tamarix chinensis. Next base: position 29,653,991 of record CM060174.1, read on the forward strand.
TTGTTATGCCTTTTGGGCTATGTAATGCACCTAGTTCATTCATGAGACTTATGAATGAAGTTCTCTGACCTTTCCTTGGTGATTTTATTGTTGTTTATTTGGATGATATTCTTGTGTATAGTAAAAGTGTGCATGATCACCTAGTGTATTTGAGGAAATTGTTTGATAAGCTAAGGGAATCTAAACTTTATGGAAAACTTGATAAATAAGATTTCATACTTCCAAGTGTAGTTTTCCTAGGATATATTGTTAGTGGAGAGGGAATTAAAGTGGATCCTCATAAGATTAGAGTTGTACAAGAATGGCATATCCCTAAAAATGTTCATGATGTGAGAAGTTTTCATTGGTTAGCTAGTTTTTATAGAATATTCATTAAGAATTTTTCTACTATAGCTACACCTATTACACAACTCATAAAAAAAGTGAATTTAATTGGGGACAAGAAGCTACTCAAGCCTTTGAGACCCTCAAAACTAAACTTTGTAATGCTCCTGTTCTATCTTTACCCAACTTTGGCATTCTTTTTTAAGTATCTTGTGATGCTAATGGAGTTGGAATAGGAGGTGTCCTCTCACAAGAAAAGAAACCTACAGCATTCTTCTCTGAAAAGTTGAATGGAGCCAAACTTAACTATTCAACTTATGACAAGGAATTATTTGCCATTATACATAGCTTAGAGACATGGAGTCATTATCTGAGGCCAAAACCCTTTGTGTTACACTCAGATCATGAGAGTTTGAAATACTTATATGGTCAAAAGAAAGTTAGTCCAAGACATATAAAGTGGGTGAGCTTATTACAATCATTTGTGTTCTTAGTTAAACATTTAGATGGAAAATAAAATATAGTAGTCGACGCTCTTTCCCATAGATCTACATTACTTGTTATGATGGATGCCAAAATCTTAGGTTTCAAAATGTTAAAAGAATTGTATCCTAAAGATGAAGATTTTATGGATATATTCAATTCATGTAAAGAAAGTGGATACCATGGTAATTATGTCATAGATGATGGATTTTTGCTTAGAATAAATAAACAATATATTCCTTGATCTAGTATTCAAGACTTACTGATTAAAGAAATACATGAGGCTTGCATTGCGGGACATTTTGGTATACATAAGACTATGGAATTATTACAAGAAAATTTCTATTGGCCACAAATGGCTAAAAATGTACAAGCTATGATAAGTAGATGTTCTACATTTCAAAAATGTAAGAGTTACTTTCATAAAGGCTTATACATACCTTTACCCGTTCCTGATAAACCATAAGAAGGAGTTAGTATGGACTTTATCCTAGGGTTACCAAGAACACAACGTGGTAAATATTCTATTCTTATGGTAGTAGATAGGTTTTCTAAAATGGCTCATTTTATTCCATGTAATAAAACCGATGATGCCACACATGTTGCTTACTTGTATTTTTGAGAAATTGTTAAACTTCATGGTGTGTCTAAGAGTATTGTCTCAGATCAGGATATCAAGTTTATGAGTTATTTTTGGAAAACTTTATGGCATATTCTTGGTACAAATTTGTTATTTAGCACTTCACATCATCCACAAACCGACAGTCAAACCGAGGTAACTAATCAAAGTCTTGGTACCTTATTAAAAGGTTTGGTTAATAAAATTAATAAGGATTGGGATGTTAAGTTAGCTCATGAAAAGTTTGCTTACAATCAAAGTCGATCAAGTGCTACTCAAGCTAGTTCGTTTGAAGTGGTTTTTGGAGTGAATCCACACATGACAATCAATATGGTGCCTTTAAAGAAAGGTGAATTCCAAAATTATGAAGCCGAAGATAGAGTCAAATTCTATCAACAGCTTTATTAGAAGATAAAAACCAATATTGAGAAAGATAATGCCAGGTATAAATATCAAGCAAATAATTATATAACCCCGTAGGTATTTTCTCCTGGTGACTTACTTTGGTCATATTTGCGTAAAGAAAGATTTCCTAATTTACGTAAAAATAAAATAATGCCAAGAGGTGACGGACCTTTTAAAATATTAAGAAAATTTGGGGATAATACTTATGAACTTAAACTTCGAGATCATTATGATGGAATTTTAAGAACTTTTAATATTAGTGATTTGTCTCCTTATTATACTGATGATAAATTGAGGACAAATTCTTCTCAACTTGGAGAGAATGATGCAGGTGCATCTAATGTATCTTATGTTTCTAATGATTCTCAAGGTAAGGAAGAATTAGCATTCTTAATAATGGAGGCAATCATTTTAAATGCTTTTGATGATATTTCTATACTTGGTATTGAAAACAATTCAAGATATTCTCGCAGGTATATTACATATTTGCAAGGTGAAGAGGTCTACACACAAGAAAAGACTTAAAGTGTAGAAGTATTTAAAGCATGCAAGGCTATGGCATACATGGGATGATATTACGACAATATATAGTGGTGATATCATTAGTTATATTAAACTTGTTGTAAACCCTAAGTATATTTTATGTAAGCTAAGGTTTTGTTATAATTTCATGTATGTACCATAGTTTATTGTAGATGTTTGTAATGTTGGTCATTAATATCATTTAAATGATGATATTATGAGTGAGAATAGGTGTTTTATAGGCTTAATTCAAGTAAGTTAAAATATCTTGGATTAAGAGGGGAAAACCAGCTGGTTTAAGGCTTTTAAGTCGGCTATTTCATATATATATTCCCTAAGCTTGTACACGCATAAAAATTAAAGATCATTTGAATAAAAGCTCAAGTTTAGCACTTGTTTTTCCTCTCGTTTGGAGAACAATTTGGCCAGGAAGTGCCCAGGGCATTCATTCCTCATTCGAGAATTTGAATGTGCAGTAACATTAAAAGGTTTTCTCACATATGAAGAATGCCTGCAAGTTGAGGCTTAACTTCCACTTAAGCCACAATTAATCCATGAAATTTCAATCTGCTAGATTCTGAAATTCAATAAGTAATAGATCCAAAATTTCCCTTCCCTTGGATTCACATTAGAGCCCGAGAACCTGACCATTCTTAAATGGATGGAATGATATAAAGAATTTCTTAGAAAAAACACACCTAAGCTACTTTTATCATATGATGGAATGCACATATAACACCTCAGCCCCTAACTCATGTAATATTTCATTTTAAGTAATTAGTATCTTATTCGATGTGGTATTTCTCAAAGCACTCATACATATGCATGTTCAAACATGAAAAATATGTATTATATCTAAAAATAATCATTTAAAACATATAAAGCACATCTATGTGAATACTAACATGCTTCTCTAAAGAAAAGGTCACACACTCCTAAAAAATCCTAATTTTCAAAAGCTAACCCTAAAATCTTTCCAGATACTAAATTTATCACCATTTTCAATACCATATTTAAAATATTATTATTAATAGAATACCCAAAAAATAAGGTCTAACTCTAACATCTTAGATATGCGATAATAGCCAACCTTTACATTTACTATTTAAGAATTCCCAAAAAAACCCCAATTTTAAAATTTTAACATAACTTTTTCCATATGAGCACAAAATTTGTGTGCATTATTAAAATTATAATCATAATAAAAACATATCAAAAAATTAAGGTCCAACCAAATATTTTACACATATGATAATAAATCCACTCTTAAGGTTACTATTCCCACTTTAGACATTTTTCTCATTTATTAAGCTTAAATTGTCCATAATCACTCCACATATTTAGAAAAAAAGGTATTTAATATATGTATAATCATTTTAACACATTAAAATGTCAAAGACCTTATTTTTAACCTCCAAAATACCCTAGAGCTAGCTAAAACGCCTATTTTCCCAAAAATTGATGAGTCCTAATACAGATGGCATCATAATATTACTTGAACACATTCTTTAACAATATTCCATACCTAGGAAAAAAATATTAAAATAACATAGGTCACATGATCATATTTAAGGAAACAATGCAAGATTTATCAACAACAACAATTAATGGCATGCTCTTAACATATTCTTACTTTATATAGACTTGATGCCAAGTCATCATTCCATAACCATATCAACATACCATGATCATCATAATAATATCAAATATAAGATATCATACAAAAATACAAATTTCACTCAAAAATTAGCTATAAAATATATCCTTACCAAAGTGTATTCGGTCTCTAAGCACATAAGACCTACGCTTCCACCCCAAAACCACTGGAATATCACCTAAAAGCTAAAATACACAAAATTAGACTTACATAAAGTTTAATATGTGGAAAAAATAAGGTAAGGAAGATGATGGAAAATAGAGTTAACCAAAATTAGAAGGCTTTGGTAGGATGGTGAATGGGGACAATCACAATGGCAAGCAAGGTGGAAATGATGGTTGGTAGCAAGGGTGGTGGTGGTGGTTTTTGTAGGACACACGAGAGTTGGTGAAAGGGAGTGGTGGTGGAAATGGTTTTCGGTACTAAAGGGTTGTATGGCTAGTGGTGATGGTGGTTAAGGGTGGCTCGTAGTAGAGAAGTGGGGCAAAGCTGGTGGGTGAAGGCAACACAATGGCAATGGACTACAGGCGACAATCTAGGTTCGGAGATGGCTAGTGTTGCTTGTGATTTTATAAGGAGAGAAAAAGAAGGTAAAGGGAGGAGGGGCATTTGTGGTTGATGGCAGCATAAGGGAAATAGGAGAAAGGAAGAAGAAAGAGAAGTGGCTCAAAATATGAGGGTATGAAATGGTGAAGAAAAGAGATAGGTTATGATAAGGGTTGATAGTCTATATGGGTATGGGTTATGGTGGAAAATGTTGCATGGGTTTGTGTGGTTGTGCTGGGTCAACCAAGCAAGGGAGGAAGAAAGGAAATAAGCTTAGCTAGGAATGAATGTGATGATAGTGGTGGTATTATTAGCGATGAAGAGCAATGGTGAAGAGAAGGAGAAAAAAATAGAGTAAGCTAGTACAAGAGTTTAAATAATGGTCAAACAGGGAAGGGAATAAGAGACGAAGAAGGAAGAAGGTAGAATAGAAGAAGGGTGTGAATGTGTGTATACATTTACATGCATGTATGACTAGGAGGGGGAATATGATGAAGAGGAGCAGGGTTTATTTTCAGAGTACAGGGCATGTTAGGAAATGATAGGAGTGCATGGGTTGGTGTTGGGGTAGGGTTGCAAGGTGGCAGGGTGATAAGAAACATGCTTCATGGTGGTGGGAAACATGGATGACAAAGGAAAATGAGATCAACATGTAGGGGTGGGTAAGGCTTTATTCAAGTCAAATGGGGAAATAAAAAGGGAAAGAAAGAATAAGATAGAGGTCATAATGTAGGAAGGAAGAAATAGAAAAGAAAAGAAAAGAAAAGATATGGGAGTAGGCTAGACTAGGGCAAGTAGATAAAAAAAAGATGGAAAAAAGAATGGATTTGACTTGGCTAGATTAGGGCAGACTAGAAGAAGAAGAAAAAGAAAAAGAAAGGGAGAGTGGGTTAGGTTGGATGTAGCCCAATGACGAAAGAGTTGAAAGAAAAGAGAAGTATAAAAGGGAAAAGAATGGATAGAAAAGAAAAACAAACAAAGGAATTTTTTTTAGGTTTAGTATTTAGGTTTAGGTTTAAAATTTTAAAAATTAATATAAAATTTTATCCATTTATTATCTAGGGTTAGATTTAGGCTAAAAATAAAATAAAAGATCCAAAATTATAATTTATATTAAGTTAAAATGTATATTAAATAATATTAAAATTTTAGGGTATTATATATAGATGTAGGCATAATGTTAATGGAAGCACCCAAGTCTATCATACATATTCTTTAGCTTAAACTACTAATCTTGTAAGAAATAGTAAACATACCTAGGTCCTTACATTTTGGGGACATTTTATTTTGAATAATGGTAGAAATATGCTGCCCCATGCTTACTTTTTGAGAACTCTTGAATTATCCATGTTACTTAGACTAGTACAAATTTGTCCTCTTTGTGTATCTAGTTGCTGGAGATGTAAATAACTCTTCGTTTGATGTTCTGAACCCTAAGTGTGAACCTTATCAATTTGGTTAGCTAATTGTTTAAATATATCTTCTAGTGTAGAACTAGGATTATATTTTGAGGTATAATCGGTATGAAAGAAGGTATAATAGCATTTCAATTGGCATTAAAATTTTGTGGGTTTATCCTAGGTTCTTATCTAAGAGTTGGTTGGTATCTCTAACCCTTATTCTATGGATTATAAAAATATTTATATTTATTAAATGGATATCTAGTAAAACCACTTATAAAATTTACATCTTAAACTAGTAGAGAAAAACATGCATTAGTATCATGAGTCAAAAAAGTATAAATACCACATGCATAAGTTTGAGGAGCTCCACCTTTAATAAGGTTCTATATAAGAGTAGTTAAATGAGAAATTTATTGGGCATTCACCTTAATTTGATCTTTAATAACTCACACGGTGGATTCACTAACTTTATTTGTTTGTCTTACATCATTCCTAATTCCAAAGTGTTGTGAATTCTCAACCATATTAGAGATTAGTTATTTAGCTTGATCAAGAGTTTTATCTACTAATGTACCTCCACTTTTTTCATCTATCACAATCCTATCATGAGGTATCATTCCTTCATTAAAATATTGGATTAATAATTGGTCACTAATTTGATGTTGAGAGCAAATAGCACATAGTATTTTAAATCTCTCCCAACATTCATATAGTGACTCATTCAAATTCTACCTAATTCCACATATATATTTTTCTCATTAAGCCTATTCTACTAGTAGCAAATAATTTTTCAAGAAACGTATCTTGCAATTGATCCCACATATTAATGCATCTAATAGGTATATGGTACAACCAATATTTTTTTGAATCATGTAAAGAGAAATAAAATGCTCTTAGGTTAACCTATTCTTCTTCTATACCTAAATGCCTCATAGTAGAAAAAACTACTAAAAATTCCTTTAATTCCTTTGTGGATATTCTTTTGCACATATTTAAAACTTAAGAAGTATATTAAGGAAACCAAAATTAAGTTTAAGAGGTCTTTCCAGTTCAGGAAACATAATACCGAGAGGTTGGTCTTTCATATTTCGTTGTAAAAGGTGCTTGAATGTATCCATTTCTCTAAAATGATGTTCTTGAATGTATGGCTCCTCGAACAAGAATAATAAGCTCTATTTATTGATTTCTCCAATGATTTTGCTACAACACAATTGCATACAAGACTATGAAATAGAAAGAAATAAATAAATTTAATAATATAAAATCTAATGCTTTAAATTTAAAATTAAAAAAGAATTTTTCTAGAAATAAATCAATAATAATAATAATAATAATAATAATAATAATAATAATAATAATAATAATAATAATAATAATAATAATAATAATAATAATAATAATAATAATAATAATAATAATAATAATAATAATAATAAGAAGAAGAAGAAGAAGAAGAAGAAGAAGAAGAAGAAGAAGAAGAAGAAGAAGAAGAAGAAGAAGAAGAACAAGAACAACAACAACAACAACAACAACAACAACAACAACAACAACAACAACAACAACAACAAGAAATAAGAAATAGAAGTGTTGGAGCTCTAATACTTTGTATCTTGATTTAAATTCTGATAAAACATTTCGCCAGTACACTTGATTGGTTAACCGACACTAGCCATACAGTGATATGGGTATTATAGTAAATGTGGAAATATTTATCATATAAATTTGTAAAATAGAAGAGAATCTTCCCATGGATTGGAAATTTTTATTGGTATAGATTATTAAGCCTAATTAATTTTCAATGCGTCAATGGAAAGAATAAATGCGAAACAATTTCATCCACAATAGTTAAAGACTATATATTTTTTTTCTTAGTATACTATTTTTTTTGTAAGATAGATTTTCATTACTTTTAAAAAGAGCATTATACCAAATAAATATCATCAAATACTATCTAATACATAATTACACCTGTCATATTTACCTTTAAATCATGGGTGTATATTTCTAGCAACTATGACAATAATAATGGAAAATAAAGCACTACTCACACATTGAAAGCTTAAAAACAATTCTTATAATATGCTCATGATAGATAGTAGCAACAAAGAGAGCAAAAAGCATTTACTTCTTGGACCTTGGCTTCTTGGCTCATGAAATCAATGCATGAATCTTTGTCATCTCTCCTAAAGTTATATCTCTTTATCCTGAAGTCACTCAGATACACTTCCATAAGCTAAGGGAAAATGGACACTACATAAACAAATACTCTAGAGCATCACAACAGATATAAGTTGCATCCATACTCATACCCATAATGCCAACACTCTTTCACGTGTAGGTAGTTTGCCTTGTATAACCAACCATAAAGGAATCTAATGTCATGAAAGAACAAGTGGTTCCCAAACCAATTGTGCCCAACCTTTCTTACACTATTTTCCTCTCAAATTTTCATATGCAACTCTAATATTATATTCATGATCACTCACTACCTTTAATGCAATAATATGTGCTTAAAACTAATTTTAAACATGGAACACCCTTTGAAACACTCACGAAGAGTAGAATGAGGACCTAAACGTCCATAAATTAGTGTATCATAGATATAAAACATGAATCCACTTTACCCATGATGAGTTATTCTTGGCACAAATATTCTAAAGGAGTTTTCCCAATGCCTAAGAGTTCCACACCTCTAGTTGCATAAATCCAAAACCTCATTCATCATTTAGGGTGCACAACTGATCCCATGGTACCAATGCTTGGCGCCTTTCTAATAACTTCTAGAATAATTACAAATCTCTACAAAGATTAATGAAATTGTGAAGAACTTTATAAGGTAGTATAATAACCTTGATAAAGAAGGTCTGAATATTAAAAATAATCAACTTGATGAGCTAGATAAGTCTATCAAATGAAAGATGCAAAGTACTCTAATGGTGAAATTGCAAAGTGACCGTCTTTGACAAAAGGTCAAAGTTGAGTATTAGATATTATGGCTGAAGTCAAGGTCATCCCCAAATAATTAATAGGATATGTACCCTTATTTTAGCCTAGAAAATATATAATGTCTAAATGAACCTTCTCCTAAACTCCACCAAAATAAATGATGTATCTATTAGCATTCAATTCCAGACCAAAAATCTCTAAAAAATGTTGTAGTACTCCTATGACACATTGAAAACTCCTCAAATTCCCATAAAAAAAGAATGGTATCATTAATTGTGAGTTTGATTGGGTATTTGAGTACAACATAACATTGTGTGGATCTATATAGATGTTGTAAAACTTTGGAATAGTATAGTGTGTTATGTAAGTAACATCATGTTACCGTGTTATTAAACATGGACCATGTTTCCTATAATAACTTTTCATGGGTTTTTGGAAAAATTTTGAAAGCATGTAAATAAACACAGGGGTCCCATATTCCCAAAATACTGATCGTATTTTTCCTTATTTCTAAAATAGGTTATTTTGCTTTATAAGATGTTTATTATTATATAAAAGGAAACATGTTGAAACCCTAGCCATCGAGAGTCATCTTCACCAACATCTTCTTCTTATCCATATAACTCTTCCCTCAAAGATAAGTATAGATTTTTGTATTTGAGTGATTGATTGGTTTAATCATATTATAATTACACAAGAGCACAATCTCCACTTTTTTCAAAATTTTTATATTTTATGTGTCTATTCTCAATTTTGCATAATCTTGTCAATCTTGATTTGGTGTGGATCTCTCTAAATCTATGTTATTTTTGCAACAATTTTGTGTTAGAGGTACATTGTTGAAGAGATATGGTTATTGATATGGGTACAAGCTTTAATATTGAGAAGTTTAATCAATCTATCAATTTTGGATTATGGAAATTAAAAATGTGAGATATTATAACTCATAACGGGTTGGAATAATCTTTATCTAGTTATTCAAAGAAGCTAGAACCGATGATGGATGAAAGATTTGATAAAATAAATCTGAAGGTACCATACAATTATGTTTTTTAAATGAGGTGTTGAAGGAAGTGGAAAAAGAATCAACAATGACTACCTTGTGGTTGAAGCTGGAGTCAGTGTACATGACAAAATTGATATCAAATCATCTATTATTAAAGAGTCGGTTCCATGAACTAAAACTAGGTGAGGGGAAATCTTTGAAATTTTATTTGGATGAATTTGAATCAATTGTTACATATTTACATAATATTGATGTTGAATTAGATTATGAAGATTTAACAATTATATTACTATATTCTTTGCTCATAAGTTTTAAACATTTTTATGGGACGATTTTTTATAGGAAGTATGAGTTAGTCCTTGATGATGTGAAATGCACCCTACTACAATAGGAGTTGACTGGTAGTCAGTTGATTGATAATGGTACTACTAGGAACTCACATAGTGAGGGATTGGTAGCTAGGGGAGACCGCAAGAGTGGGGTTCTAGTGACCGCAAGAATTATATATCTAAGTCGAAGAGTTTATAAAAGAATATGACATGTTATGGGTGTCATAAGAAGGGGAATTTTAGGAAGTTTTGCCCTAACAAGAATCTTAGTCTTATGTCTAGTGAGTCATTAAATACAAAGGATGATGTTATAGTTTCCCATGATGATAGTGATGGAGATGTGTTGTTGACCACTAATAGATAGAACAAGATTAATGATAGGTGGATCTTGGATTCTTGTTTCTCTTACCATATATGTCCCAACCAAATTTGGTTTCAGACATTTGAGGTGACTTAGGGTGGAGTTGTCTTGATGGGAAACGATGATACTTGCAAAGTTGTTGGGATTAGGATGGTGAAGGTGAGGATGTATGACGGTGTGGTTAGGACACTTTTAAATGTGAGATATGTCTTGTAGATGACCAAGAACCTCATCTCTTTGAGTTCCTTGGATTGTATGGGTATTGGTGTGTTATTGAGGATGGTACTATGAGATTTACAAAAGGGGCTCTAGTGGCGATGAACAGGAAGTGGGTCAGGACACTATATGAGTTGGAGGGTTCCACTATTGTAGGGATAATTGTTGCGACATCGTCAAGGTTGTCAAACTCAAATGATACAAGACTTTAGGACATTAGACTAGGACATATGAGTGTTAAAGGTCTAACTAAGCTCTATAAGAGGGGTTGTTGGATGGACAACGTATAGGTACTATAAACTTCTATGAGTACTATGTATTTACCAAGTAGAAGAAGAATAGTGTTTCTATAGTGAAGCATAGTACAAGAGGTCCTCTTGAGTATATCCATTTATATTTTTGGGCTCCATTGAAAGTGGTTTCAAAGGTGAATTGTGGTACTTGCTCATATTCATAAAAAAAAAATCTCTAGAAAGGTATGAGTTTATTTCTTAAATCATAAGAATGATGCGTTTGGTGTTTTCAAACACTATTTAGAATCGATAGAGAAGTAGACCAAGAAGTAAGTTAATTGTCTCAAGATAGATAATGGTATTAAGTTTGTTGAGAAGAGTTTCACTAATTTCTGCTAAGACCATAGAATACAGAGATATCGCACCTATGTTGGAAGACCATAGAAGAATGGGGTTGCTAAGTGGATGAATAAAACCTTATTAGATAAGGCTCAATGTATGTTATCATAGGGAGGGCTAGGTAGAGATTTTTTTGGCTCGGATAGTTCATATGGCATCATACTTGGTAAGCCAATCATAAAATTGGTCCATTAATTTGATGAGACTAGATGATTTGTGGCTTGGTAATTTAGCTGATTATTCTGATTTGCATACATTTAGTTTTCCTACTTATGCTTATGCAAATGATGATAAACTTGATCTTAGATCCAAAAGGTGTATCTTTTTTTTGTTCTAAATCTAGATTGAAGGGATAAAAGTTATGGGACCTAGCTACCTCCAAGTTCTTGACCAATAAAGATGTTACCTTCAATGAGTTTGTGTTCCTTCAAAAGACTGAGTCATGTGATGGTATCACTAAGGAGGTGGAGCAAAAGAGTTCTTTAGGCCAGGTGGAAATTGAGGTTGAGTGGGGTGATAGAGACCTTTCTGATAGACCTAGTATTCTTTAAGTGGGTGGATCCAGGCAATAGGTGGAGCAAGAGGAATTGCTCCAAGAAGAGGATGAAGGATTGTCAAGCCTTTGGTCTAGTACAATTATGAAGATTTAATAGGTTATACTTTATCTAGTGTAGAAACAATTGCGGTTATGCATGAGTTAGTATCATTTTTAAAGGTTATAGAGAGTACTGATTTTGCTGAGTGGTGTGCTACTATAAAGGAAGAGATGGAGTCCTTAGTAAATAATTAGACATGGAAACTTGTGAAGGCACCAAGAAAGAAAAATATTATTGATTGCAAATAGGTTTACAAGTTCAAACTGGAGCTCTAGAGGTCAAGAAACCAATATATAAGGATTTCTTAGTTGCACATGGATTTAGTAAGATCCCAAGCATGAAATATAATGAGGTATTTTCTCCTTTGGTTACATATAATTATCTTCGTACCTTACTTGCGCTTATGTCTATGCATGATTTTGAGTTGGAGCAATTGGATGTTAAAACTGCATTTTTTCATGGTGAGCTTACAGAGGAGATTTACATGTGATAGCTCAATGGGTTTGGGGTTGAAGGGAAGCGTGATCATGTGTGCATATAAAAGAGGTCATTGTATGGTTTGAAGTAGTCTCTTAGATAGTGATATAAACGATTTGATCAGTTTATGTTTGAGCATGGTTTCTCTAGGAGTAAGTATGATGAATTTGTGTATTTGATGGAGATGGATTGTAGCTCTTTTGTGTATCTTTTGTTATATATTGATGATATTCTTATTGTACAAAATATGTATATGATGTTGATAAGGTGAAGACAATAATAAAGAGTGAGTTTGAGATGAAGTGTCTTGGAGCCATAAATAGGATCCTTGGCATAAATATCATTATATACCGTGAGCAAAAGCTTTTGTACTTATCATAGGAATCCTATATGAACAAGGTGCTAGAAAGATTTCATATGATGGATGAAAAAGTAGTTAGTACTCAATGGCTATTCACTTTATATTTTCTTCTTTCTATTGTCCTAAATTCAAAGAGGAAGAGGATTTCATGGTGACCATTCCATATTCAAATACTTTTGTTGTATCATGTATACTATGGTGTGTACCTGACCTGATATTGTGCAAGCTTTTAGTGTTTTGAGTTAATATAAGGTGAATCAGGAAAAGGCTAACTAGAAAGTAGTGAAGAGGATCCTTAAGTACTTGAAGGAAATGGCATTAGCTTATAATGAGTATGGAAGATCAACTTACTCACTAGTTGGGTTCGTAAACTTTGATTATGGTGGAGAAATTAATAAAATGAAATCTACCAGTGGATATGTTTTATGTCTTGTTAGTTCAACTATTATCTAGATGTCTTCCTTCTAGGATGGGATAGCCTTTTCCACTATAAAGGCAGAGTATATGGCTATGATATAGGATTTTTTTAGGAAGCATTATGGCTAGGTTGTATAGTAGAGAGTTTGGGTTTGGTCATGGTGTTTTGGTTGTACGTTGTGATAACTAGAGTGGTATCTATTTTGTGAATAATTGGAACTCTTTTCATCATTAAATGAAGCACATTGATATCAGGTATTGCATTATTTAAGGTATTGTTTCTACAAGAAAAGTTGTGTTGGAGAAAGTTGATACTTTAGATAATCCAACTTGATTAGTGTTCATAGACCATGTGGTGCTTTGTTCAACCAGGTTTATTGTAGAGGTCTTTACATGTAATCCCCCAAAATTTACGAAACTATTAAATTAATAAATAGCTATAATTTAAATAAATTAGCTTTTAAAATTATTTAGTGTAATTATTTTGTGGATTTTTGAGTATGTAAATGTGGATAGGAGTTTATAATAAATTAAAAATAAATATTTTGTTATTTTATCATATTATTTTTATTTAAATAATTTTTCAAACTAATATTTTACTAAAATTATCCTTTTTGAGCCAATATATTAAATTATGTTAAATTAAATTGTTAAATTAAATAATTTATCAAAATATTATATTTTATTATTTAAATTAAATTATTTCCTCCTATTTTTCCTTTTCCCTCTCTTTCCTTTTTCTTTTCCTTCTCTTTTTCTCTCCTTTCCCTCCTTCTTTTCTTTTTCTTTTTTTTTCTTCTTCTTTTCCTGGCTCGGGCTGCCAGGCTCGTGCCCTCCTTGCGCCTGGGCCAGCGGCCCATTCTCCCCCACCCAACGCGCGGCCGACCCATCCCTCTTTTCTCCCCTGGACCGGCCGGCCATCCCTTTTTTTTCTCCCTTCCCCGACCGGCCTGCTCCCTTATTTCTTCTTCTTCTCCCAACGTCACGACCCTCGACCCAGCAGCCCCTCGACTCGTCACCATCGCCATGCCTGCCGCCCTACCCGACCACCGAGACGCCGACCACCACCCCTGCAACCACTGCCACCACCTGCATCCTCCTCCTCTCTCTCTCCCCTGCATTTTTCACGAAATTAGAATAGGCCAGCCATGCACCCCGTCCCGCATGGCTTACCCCTTCCTCTTCATCGTTTCCTTCTTCCCTGCACCCTGCGATGCCCTGCCACCCTATGCCTGCCATCCGAACAGCCCCTGCCCCTCTCTTCTCCCTTTTCTTTTTCTTCTCCTCTTCACCCCATTTCTGCCCATCCTTTCGAGCTCCCTCACCCCCGATCCTCCCTTCTTTCTCTCATTTTCTTCCCTCCCATTTCCACCCTGTTTTTGCGTCGCCACCACCGCCCGCCGCTCCTGCCGCCTCACCAAGCCCCTGCACCTCTCCCTGCCACCCTCCACCTCAACCTTGCGCCACCACAACACCACCCGAGCCACCCCGCAACTCCCTATTCCTCCCCTCTTCCTTTTCTCCCGGTTTTTCACCCTTCCCGATAGCCCACCTGTAACGCCGCCTATCGCCGCCTTCCGGCCACCTATTCCGCCACCCAAGCCACCATTCAAGACCCTGCAACCCCCTCTACAACCGCCATTCATTAGTTAGCCAAAAACAGCCCTTTAACCCCTCCATTTTTCCCTCTCCTTTTCCTTCCTTCTCAGCCCCTCGCCCTCGACCCTGCTTGGCAGCCAACTTCGCCGCCCTGCCGCCGCCGTCTCCGCCGCCTTGAGCCACCTCGAAACCACCCTTTGCCTCCACCTACACCCCCTCTACACTCCTGCACCATTCCCCTGTCTTAGAACCTCCCCTAACCACCTTCTTTTCTAGCCTAAAGACCCTAACCCAAAAATGGTTTATTTTTCTTCCTTCACCCCCTTCAAACCCTTTTCTCCCCATAATTTTGCATGAAACTCACGCTGCTCATGCAGCATGAGCTCCCCTTGGTTTTAAAAATAGTTTGGATAATTTTTAAGGTAAAATGGTATTTTATGTTAAGTGTTTTATTAATTAAAATTTATAAAGTTTTATGCTTTGGTATTTATTTCTAACATAAGTATGATGGATATTATTTCTAGGTGTTGAGTTGCTAAATATGCTTGGTAAGATTTGATATTTTGCGGGATTAAGGTAACCGTTAATCCTCCCTTAAATATATGAAAAACGCATGCTAGCACATTTAGGGTTTAGTATGATTTTATGCATGTTTTGTATGCTTGGCATGATATGTTTATGGTTTCTTATATTGTTTGTTAAAAAGAAAAAGCATGATAACTTTTATGCTATATGTAGGTATGTTAAATAAAGAAGGAGTTGGAATATGGATAGAAATGTTAAACACTTGATTATGATGTACCATGTTGTTAATGCATGAATGATGTTATTGCTTAAGGGTATTTTGGTAATTATGCTTATGAGATAAATAAATCAATGTGTATAGTTGCTAATGAGTATTATGTTGAAATATGACAAGTTGGTGGACTTAGATAATAAAAATGAAGTATTAATATCATTATTTTATGTAGTGTTAGAAAATTCATAAAAATGGTGAATAAAGGGGTTGAGTGGAAATTCTATAAGTGGAGAAGGGTATTTCGGTAATTTTTGAGACAAAAGAATAATATGGTAATTTTATAATTAAATGGCCAAATGATAATTTACATGTAAAGGATAAAATTGTAAGTTGTGAGAAAGAAGGGTAAAATGGTAACTTTGGAAGTAGGGGTAAAATAGTAATTTTGGATGAAGGAGGGCATTATGGTAATTGTTCAAGTAAAAAGGGCATTATGGTAATTTTGGAGGTAGAGGGGCAAAATCGTAATTTCATAAGTAAAGGGTAATATGGTAAATTGTATAAGTGAATGGCGAAGTGGAAACTTATAAGTAAAGGGGTAATATGGTAAATTGGAAAAGAAGGGCAAAATGGTAGTTATGTAAGGAAAGATAAAGATGGTAATCTTGGATGTGAAAGGGTAATATAGTAATTTGTAAAGTAAAAGATGTATGGTGGTAATTTTCATAAATAAACGGATATTATGTAAAATTGGATGTAAGGGGATAAAATGGTAATTTTGTAAATGAAAGGGGTATTATGGTAAACTTGGGAGTAAGGGGTAACTTGGTAATTATGATAACGACAAAAGATAATTTAGCAATTAAATTATGATTGTAGAAGGGCAATTGGATAAGTATGATACTGTAGAAGGGTAATTTAGTAAATTAACCAACTAAAAGGCATTATGGTAATTTTAATAATGGAGAAGGGTAATATAGTAATTTTGATTATGAAAAAGGGTAAATTAATATTGGTAATTATGAAGAAGAGTAATTTGGGATTTGTGATAATTAAAAAAGGTAAATGGCAATTAAAATAATTGAGAGGGGTAAAATGGTAATTATGATAAAGGAGAAGGGCAATTGGGTAATTTGTTCAACTAAAGGGGCAATTTGGTAATTTAGCCGATAAAAGGGTAAAGTGATAATTGTTTAACCAACTAAAGGGGCAAAATAGTAATCATGATAATAAAGGAGGGTAATTTAGTAATTTATCCAACTCAAGGGCAATTTAGTAATTATAACAAAGGAGAAGGGCGATTTGGTAATATAACCAACCAAAAGGGAAATATGATAAGTATAGTAATTATGAGGGGTGAATGATGAACTAAAAAGTGTATGAGATAATTTGGTAATCTAAATCGGACAAAGGGCAATTTGGTAATTATACAACCTTAAGGGCAAGGTGGTAATTTATCAAGTAAGGAACGGATACTTAACAATTATACAAGAAAAGGGCAAATGAGTAATTTGTACCTAATAGGTCCTTGAGATTGTGGAACATTAATATGATTAAATAATGTTGATTAGCCAAGTAAGAGTATCTAATGATTAGTATGGCCTTGATGGTTTCTCTGTGACATCCTTGATAATCCTCTGAATAAGAAACGATTAATGATATCGAAACGATTGAAAGTGAATAAGTATCGGATCATCGTGCTTTCTGTGATCACCTTAATTAAGACACTATTACTTAAAGTGAAAGACCTCGAGATCGGGAATGGTGACTCCTTAGGGGTCGCTACCCTAAGGACGTGGTTTAGTCCACGATTATTCTGGTATTTGCTGGTGTGCCTTTGTGCCCCAGCCAGGCCCTATATCTTACTCTTCCTAGCTCTACGGACCTAGTTAGGGGGTATGCATACTTATGGATTAGGTGTCCTTGTCGGTAGGGTACTGAGTTAGCTTTATGCACCAGTACGACCAGGGTACCTTTGCGTCCTTGGGTTCATGGTTAAAGGGTACTGAGTAGCTGATATGCACCGGTACGACCGGTGTACCTTTGTGTCCCGGGTTATCGATCTCCCAATCGAGGCAAATAAATATGATTGATGTGCTGATTAACAAAAGGAAAGATACGATAATTGAAAGTGGAATATTAATGAGCCGGGCCCAGTGACTTATGATATTGCGTACCGGTCCACCGGTTATAATAGTGGTCTAGGAGCGTGTTGCCCTGGTGTGTGATTATGCGTACCGGTCCACCGGTTATAATAGTGGTCCAGGAGCGTGTTACCCTGGTATGTGATATTGCGTACCGGTCCACCGGTTATAATAGTGGTCCAGGAGCGTGTTGCCCTGGTGTGTGATTATGAGTACCGGTCCACCGGATATAATAGTGGCCAGGAGCGTTGTGCCCTGGATGATGAGTTATATATATCTCGGTCCACCGGTTATAATAGTGGCCAGGAGCGTTGTGCCCTGGATGATGATTACATATATATTCCGGTCCACCGGCAATAATAGTGGGGGTCTCGAGCTCAATAAAATTGGTTATGTATGTGAATAATATTATGGAAAAATACTAATCACTTATAGTGGAACACCATGTGAGTCGGGGCCAGACCGGTCCACCGGCAAATAATAGTGGTCAGGTGCGTTCTGCCCTGTGTGTTTATCTTCCGGTCCACCGGCAATAATAGTGGTCAGAGGCGTTCTGCCCTGTGTGTTGACTTCCGGTCCACCGGCTATAATAGTGGGGTTCTCGTACTCACATGGATACAAAATATGATATTGATGGATTAATGACAGAATAATGGCTTAAGGCCCAAAGTATCGATCGTGACTTATAAATTATTATGTTTGTCATTGTTATGTATGCATCTCTCATTATTTATATGTGTGTGGCTTGCATTATGTGTCGTATGCGGGCCTATCTTTAAGTGTGGTATTAAAGGGTTACTCAGTACCATAGTACTGAAGGGATTCCCTTTATGGGGCCCCTGCCTATTCAATGGGCAGTGCCCTTGCAGGTATTTTCAGGTGCTACTCATGTGGGTTACGGGAAGGAGAGTAAGGAATTTTCCGGTATCATGGCTTTTTCTCTTTCTCATTTAATTTCTCGGTTTTAAATGTTAACGTTGTTAAAGTAACCACCCTTGGTGGATTTTATTTCAGAAAACGAGTTGATGCGCTACTCTGATTTAAATATGTTGAAGCTTGCAATTTACTCTGATTTATGCATGTTGAATGTCTTCCGAATTGTATTTCATTTTCTTAGCCTTAGCACTTAGTACTGGAACGGTATTAGTGAACCGGTCTGGTACTAAGTGTGGCGGTAATACTCCCAAAGTTCACGTTTTGTTTATCTGCTTCCGCTAATTTCCTTTTTAATTAACGAAATTTTTCAGTAGTGAATTTTGGGGGTGTTACATTACATGTCATGCATAACAAATACTACGACAAAGGTGGAGAATTGTGACTTTTGATTGGGTATTTAAGCATAACATAACATTGTGTGGACTTATGCAGGTGTTAGAAAAGTTTGGAATAATATAGTGTGTTATGTAAGAAATATGATGATACTGTATTATTAAACATGGACCATGTTTTCTAGAAGAACTTTTGATGTGTTTTTAGACAAAGGAAAAAAGTAAGGAAATAAACATGGGGGTCCCATGTTTCCAAAACACGGACCATATTTTTCCTTATTTTTGAAACACAATATTTTGCTCCATTTTTCTTCTATAAAAGGAGATATGTTGAAACCTTATCCATTGTAAGTTGTGCACCCCAAATTCTTCTTCTTCTCCATAGAATTCTCCCTTTAAAGAGAATTATAGATTTATGTGTTTGAGCGATTGATTGGTTTAATCATAATATAATTATACAAGAGTAAGAATAAAGGTCTCTACTTTTTCTAGAATTGTTCTATTTTATGTGTGATTCCTCAATTGTACATAATCATTTTATTCTCGATTTTCTTTAGATCTCTCAAAATCCAGCTATTTTCACAACATCAACAAAGCATAAATTAACAATATTTAATGGTCTACACTTTGGATAGTTGTTAAAATTTGGATAGTCCCATAATAAGCCCAAAATCTTCTAAGGTAATCCATCATGTAAATAAATAGATATGGGGATAGTGGATCTCCCTAATGGAGACACCTATGACCCTTAAAAGGTACAGTCAAATAACTATTACATATAACAAAATAGAACAATCTGGTTACGAATTCCATAATAAGTTTGACAAAATGAATAGGAAAATCATAGCTCACCAACACATCATCAATGAATCTCCAACTTACCATATCATAAGCCTTCCAGAGATCTAATTTAATCATACATCTTGGACATACACACCATGTAGAATACTTTTTAACTAATTCATGTGTAAGAAGGATGTTCTCTCCAATACTCCTTCCCTTAACAAATGTTGATTGTGAGAGATCTATAATGGTATACATTGATTATTACATTTTATGAGTCACAAATTTAGAGACAACCTTTTATAGAATATTATAACATGAAATGAGGTAGAACCTCATTACCTTCTATGCATCCAAACACTTGGGGATGAGTGTTAATGTTGTTATATTCGCATTTGGGCATAAACCTTCTCGCAAGGAATTCCCTCATAGCAAGGAGCACTTCATCCCTAATAATAGTCCAACATTTTTTTAAGAATACTACATTGTAACCATCCTCTCTTGGGGCTTTAGTATCTCTAATTCCAAATGCAAATTATTTTACCTCCAATTCTGTAATTGGACCACACGAAATCAATAATTGGTCCAGTGTAATTTGCCCACCAATACGTACTATATCAATGTTCAATTGTCCTGTGGTCACATCTATCATGCCTAGAAGTTGCTAATAATAAGATAAAAATGCCTCATCTATGACCTATATCCCTTTTGATTCTACTCCATGTTCATCCAATATGGAGTACATCACCTTCGAATGTTCTCATTCCTTTAACCTATCAAAGAAGAATTTATGGTTGTTATCCCCATGATGTACTCAATAAATCCGTGATTTTCTTTATAGAACATTTATTCACACCATAGTAACCAATTAAATTGTTGTTGTAACAATTTCTCCTAGACCATCTCATTAGCATTTTATTTAGTCCCAAAAGCACCCCTTTTTAATCTAGAAATATCTTCATAGACAACAAAAACCTTACAAGAAATGGACCCATATTTATCACCATTAAGCTTCTTCAAGTCAACTTTGAGAGCATGTGACCATTTAGACACAAGAAGTACAAGGTTACCCCTTAAATGGTAACTTTGGTGCTTCTCAACAAGAGGAAGGAAACTATCATTCTCAAACCAAAAATGAAAGAATTTGAAAGGCTTATTGCCTGAGGCAGCATTAGTATGTAAATCAACCATACACAAATAATGATTAGTGAAAAGAGGCTCCTAAATTTTGACCATTACACTTAGAAAAATTTCAAGCCATTTAACATTAACCATAACCCTGTCACTTTTGCTTAGTAGTTCCACTGAAGCCCCTATTCAGCTTAACCAAGTGTTAAAACACTCATGAGCATGTAGGTCCATAACACCTAAGTCACAATAAAAATTCACAAAATCAATAATATCATTTAAAATTGGAACCTCTACTTGAAATTTTTTGTCACTCTTTAAAACCACATTTACCAAGGATAATCTAAGGGACCACATTACAATAGTGAAACCTCACCAATCCCACAATTGTCTCATTTCAACCCCATTATTCATTACACAGACAAGTGCCATGATGAAAGAGAAATCTAATGGAAAATTTTAAGATAAAAAAAATACTTCTTGATCACATGAAACTACATGATTCACCTTCCAAATGTTAGGGTCTCATACAGCCCACACTCTAGAATGATGATGGCTCTCATAAGTTAAAATCACTTGCCAGCCACTAAAAACTCTACTAAACACTACTTGCTTATTTATCTCCATTATTCTAGTCTCTAGCAAACCCCGTAAACTTACTACACCATTATAATATACTAGTATTATATAACACCAAACCAAATAGTATCATGAGTCAAACCTTTGGCTCTAATTCCTCCTTTCAAATATTTTTGAACATGATATCCATGAAAATAAATGACACAATTTTTTTATATTAATAAGTAGAGCCTAACACTACAAAAAAAAACCTCCTTGACATGATGCCGTCACCAATCACCACTATCAAAGTAAACATATACTAAACCCAAATAATAAATAAATAAAAATATCATAAGGTAAAAAAGGATCATTCCCATGAGGAGGATATGATTCTACACTCTAAAATATTAAGTAAAAGAATTAAATTATTTTATTATAAAGAATAAATAAATAACAAATAAAAATAAAAATAGAAAAATAAAACATATATTTACAATATTAATAAGGATTTGGGGGGTTGATATGATGATAAATAAAATAAAACTAATACCTAAATTATTAATCAAACTACTCGAGTAACAAAAATAATATATAAGATAAATAATTATACTAAAAATTAAAATTATAAAATTAAATTAATTAGTAACTAAAATAATATATACATATCCTATCCATCTCCATCTAACATCTATATTGAACTAATATAATATATTTCTTTTATTAAGTGATAGATATATAAATAATCAATTTTTATAGGCTAACTATACAAATTAACCCACCAATTCCCCTAGTTCTTAATTGTATATGGTTATGCTAACTCCCATATTTTTCCTAAACTAACTAACTACTCTAAATTATTTTTTATTATTCACTTAATCTAGAGATAAATTAATTGGGTTATATTCTCAAGAATCTTATTAGCCATATCCAAATAAAAAACCCTGAACTCTTAAGTTAACTAGAATAAATTATATTTTAATTTAATCTAGTTACTTGTGAAGACCCCAAACTAAATTAATTGTTATTTGTTCCTATAAATTACTAGCTCGATACAATTAATTGAATAAATATAACCCTTTATTGTAAATATGAAATTAATCAAGTTTCAAATAAAGGACAAGAATTTAAACATTAATTAGAAATAAGATTTATATATTAAAACATAATAATTCATAATCTGTAATATTTAGGTATAAAAAAATTAACATTTAGTGAAATATGGATACTAAAAATTAATACAGATTATAGGTATAATTAGGAATACATAAAAATTAAATAGAGTATTATATAAAAAGAATGAAAGTAAGAATATGTACATGTAATTTTTAATTTGAAGTACACTTGCAAAGATTCTTCTTGTCTATCAATTTATCCCTATAGTATTACAAATCAGTCACTTACTATACAAATCCCTTCTATTGGTAATAACCCTAAACTAAATTTAGTGGATTCCTAATTTACATATGGAGTGGAGTAGGGAGGATAAAAACTCTCGATTAATTTCTCTACATAGTGTTCCCTTTTGTTTTTTCCTTTACATGGCATTCTTATCTTTTTTCTATAAACAGTGATCCTCTCTTTTTTCCTCTCGTGTATAATATATATAGACTTACGGGCTACTACTGCATTCTCATATCACCAATTTCATTTGGTGACTTTTTGTTGTTTTTTCTTTTCTTTATTTTCTTCTATTGTGTTTATATTGTTTTGTTTACATGAAGGATTCTCTTTTTTTTTCTTCTAGTAATTGGTATTTGCACATGTTGTTGATGATTTCAATAATTACCACCATTTGATATTTAGCCAATGATATACTTTGAACCTACTTGGCAAATGAAAATACTTAGTAAATAATAACTTTATTTTAAAAGGTGTTTTTAGATTTTAATTTAAATCATATTTTGACCATGTCATGATCGGATTCAGGAAAAAATTTATAGAAATACAAGTTTTGGATCTTGATTTTATCTTTCCATATCAATTTAAATCACCTAAATTCAAATTTAAACTTGTAAGTTATAGCTAAAATACTACAACTTCTCAAAAATGTTATTAATTTATCCTTAAATCCCTTTCAAAATAAAATAATTGATATTAGTATTATCATCATTTAATCAAAAAATTATAAATAATATAAGTAATCTTAAATATTAATTAATTAAATAGCTAAAAACTTAAATTAAGAAGGTATGAAATATATAAAAATATGTATTTATAAAGATTATTATTAGGTTGATGGAGTTTATCACATTAAATAAGGGCCTTAAACTAGGCATACACCACGAAATCATAGAAGGTGAATCACTATTAATGGATTTTTTTCTTCATAATTATCAAAATCTTCTCTATTTAAGTAGCGTCTCACAACCTCTGAGACATGCTTAGACACGATGTCATCTACAACCTTGTCAACTTGGACAACCTTATCCTATAGAGTCAACTACACTACTTATTTGGCCTCGACCATTTTACCCCTAAAATGACTTATCTTGACGATGTCCATTTTATGCTTCTTGATTGATTCACAGTCTAGGAACTCAATTGTTACCAAGTGCTCTTCCTGACTCTCCTCCATCTCGATAAATTTTACACCATACCCTAGTATTTTCTTGTTGCCATCTTCTATAATCACCCTGCCCTAAAATCCTTTGAAATGAATTTAAAATTATGTTTATATAAAAGAAAATAAGTTTTTGCTCTAAAAATGGCTTGAAATTTGGGTTAAAATGTGAATTGTAGGCATATGAGTTGACTAGTTTCCTAAGCCAACTTATCAATACAACCAGGGATGTGCATTTAAATTTATAGGATGAATAATGGATTGGTTACCGAAACCAATTGAATAGCTATACTCTGATTTCATATTCTTTGTCTATTTTGGCTTTGATTATCTTTTCATATTTTTATGAAAGCTTATAATTTGAGTATAGTAGTGCTAATAATCATATTATGGTGCTTTAGGATTATTTTTATATCATTTAGATCATTCTATAATTTTATTTATCTAATTTTTTTCCAAAATTACTTTTAAGGTAATTTCTTGCAATACCTTAGATTTCTATCTAATCCTAATCCTAAGTAATTAAATTTTTAACCTTATCCCAATCTTAAAAACTGATATTTTTACCTGACCTAATTCCTTAATCCTAATCTTTATTCTAGGTCATTAATATTTTCTTAACTTAAACCTAAACTTGGATGGTTTATAATTAATTTTACCCTAATTTCGTAATCTATTTTCCCTCTATCTTATTTGTTTTCCATTATCTCTTTCCCCTTTTCTTTTTCTCCTTCCTAGATTCCTTCTTCTTTTTCTTCCTCCTTTCACTGCTTGATTCTCTCCTCTCCCAACCATTTTCCTACTTCCATGATTACACCCTAAACTTACCTCTCTTACCTTCATCATTACCTCCCCACATCTTTAGTATAGGATGTTGAAAATTTCATCCCAAAATTCCTCCTAATCCTCTCCTCTATGCCCGGTTTCCTACCTTACCTTCTCATTTGTCCCTCATCATTACACCACATCCTTAATAAATACATGAACACCCATACACATGACAATATCTCTACTAATTTTATTTTATTTCCTCATATAACTCCCTCACTCCCTCCATTACAGCTGGACACTCACCCTAATTCAACACCTTCTTCTTCTCCTTCCTTCTATCCCTCTTTGTTAATATAGACATCACGTTAGTCCCACCACTACAGACCACCAGGAACCACCATTTTTCCCCCAATAACAAAACATCACAACCACTCTATAAATCCTTCTTCATATTCATCACAAACCCATGCTAAACACCCTATCTTATGCTGCAAAATCTAGTACCATCATTTACCTTTGGTCCACCTCCTATAGCTTCAGCACC
This sequence comes from Tamarix chinensis, assembly GCA_030549775.1. NCBI lineage: Eukaryota > Viridiplantae > Streptophyta > Magnoliopsida > Caryophyllales > Tamaricaceae > Tamarix > Tamarix chinensis. Next base: position 29,679,388 of record CM060174.1, read on the forward strand.
AAGTTTCATTGTAGCTCCATTAAATCAGTGATAAGTTCCATTTGCACCCTTATATGAAGATAAGAGCACCATTTCTCCCTTATAAGAAACAACATTCAATGTCATTCCCTCTCCCCTTTGTTATACAAAGTTCTACCGCTGCGATTTAACGCATGCACGATTTAGTTTTTCCTAATTTCCCTCTTCATTTACCTTACCTTTACTTTATTATATTCATAAATTATAATCATTTTTTTATATTTTTTTTCATTAGGTAATTTTTTTTATTTATCTAAGGAGGTAAGATAAGGTATACATACTCAATGACTAGTAACTTTTTTGGTAAGGATACATGTCGTAGTTAGGATTTTTCTACTAAATGTCCTGTATTATTGTGTGTATTATCATTATGTTATTATTATCTTAATAAATTCATGTTATTAAGGTTATTGTCTAAAAAATTTGATTATATGATGGAAAATGAGTAAAAATGAGAAAATATGTTCTTATACAATATGTAAGAATGAGAAAACATGTTCTTATAAAATATTGTTACAATATGACTTATCTTGTAAACACAAGTGAATTAGTATGATATATGCTATTATAATATGGGTTTGACAAAGTATTATAAATGGGAAATATGTATTATTAATATGAATGGTGATGTAATGAATTGAGCATTGGAAAACAATGATATTGAACATATAAGGTTTTTACAAAATAAGGATATTTTGCTATCCTTAAGGGTATTTTTGTCAATATGGGTTTAATATGGAAATTTTAGTGTTTTAATGTGTTAAGTGGTTGAAATTAAGATAAAAATTATCATGTGAAATGTTTGGAGTAATTATGAATGGAATATGTTCAAATAAAATAAAAAATTATTTAAATTAGGAATAATAACTATAGAAGCGATGTTATTATCACATATGTAAAATATTAGAGTTAGAACATGATTTTTGAATATTTTTTTAATATTCAAATTTAAGGAAATTATATTAAATCTAGTTATTATATGAGTCTTATGGGATAAAGTATACCTAAATTGTGAAATTAGGGTTTTGCAAGTGTTGTAAATAGTAACTCTTGAGATAGGGTTGTTATTGCATGTGAGGCATGAAAGTTAGAAATTTATTTTTGGATTTGTTGATAATAAAAAATTTGAGGAATGTATGCTAAAATTGGTGGATAAAAGGACCAATAATGGAAGGGCTTAGGCGTATATTGTGGATATAAAATTTTGTTAGGGAAATTATGACCTTTTTCCTTAGTGAATGTTTCGATTTTTATGAAATTGTGTTTTACATGTGTTAGTTAATTACGTTAAGCTATATTATGTTCCTTTCATATGTATGTCTACATGATGAACTTAATATAAATAACCATGAATAAGATATTATTCATATAAAGTGAAAGTTCATATGAGCTACGACTGGTTGTACCTAGAACTTTATATCCTGATGTTATATGTTACCGATACCATTCCACAGGTAGAGAATGGTGGTTAGAAGCATTTTTCCCTTGGTTCGTATATTATTGATATAACTCCACTAATTGAAAATTGTCCCTAAGATCAATTTGAAATAAATCATGAGAATGATCATAATCATAGTTAAGATACCAATCACTTAAAGTGAAAGACTACATGAGTCAAGACTAGTTATACCTACCTATTCCATCAAAAGAGAATAGTGGCCAGGAGCCTTGTGCCCTAGTGTTTTATATTACTAATACCATTCTATTGTTTGAAAATAGTGGGTTTCTGAGACTCAAAGTAAATAAAATTATGGGCCTTAGTTATGCCATTATTATTATGGGACTTGAAATCAATAAATAAGTTTGCCTTACCATGTGTTAATACATATGTTATGTTAATCCCTAATTGCAATGTTATGGTATGTGCCCTTTCTCAACTATATGATTACATTAGTTAGTACATAGTATACGAATCATCATTTTTATGGGTGTTGCTCAATTCCATAAGTAGAGGGAGAGGACACTTTTGTGTAGGCCTATGAGGTCTAAATTAGATTACTTTCTTGCTTATAATGCCCTAATTGTGGTGTGATTCTCTTGTATTGGGGTTGGGTGCAGAGTCATGTTATTCGATGATTATCTTTAACCCAAAAACCTTTATAGACTCTTATTTTCATAGGATCCCTTTTTATGTATATTGATATTGTACTTGAAGTTAATATTTAAACTTGTATTAAGTTTATGAAGGTTCTCTGGTTCTCTATTTAGCATCTTTTTTGTTCTAATAATTTTACCTTATAATTGATGTAAGTTTTGTATGTAATCCAGACTTATATTGATTACACTAGTAACACCCAACTATTTTGATATTATATATTTACTAAAATGAAAGTTTTTGGCATTAAATTTTAGGTTGTTACAAGTTGGTATCAAGTATTTGGTTTTTATTGCCATATTTTATTTTCAAAATGTTGGTTTTAAAATTATCACCTATCTTATTTTATCAATCTATTTTATACATCAAAAAACTTTATTCTTCAAAAACCCATATTAACTTGTGAGGAATTAAAAAAACTGGTAGCCTATGTTTCGTTTGAATATGTTTATGTGAAACATATGTTAGTAAGTTAGGATTTTATATCCTATCAAGTTTTCAATCTTGAAGTTAGCTTATCATAGCCCTAAATGGTCACATTCGCCATTTGGAGGAGGTTTGCTAAGCTTTCATCAAGATATCACGCATTTGCTACCGCTACCTCAATCTTAACCACCACCACCACCTTTGCATTACTCATAGGAGGGTATAATACCCTCAATTTTGTATAATGGATAAATGATAATCTTTGTCAAATTTTAGGCATATGATTTTAATTTAATGTTATGATTTGATTTGAGATAGAAAAAAATTGAAAATCATGTTGGAAAATAAAGTTTATTGAGTTTTATAGACAAATCCATCGATTAGTTCCATGATTCAATTGACTTGTTTATTGTTTTATTCAAATTGGGTTCCTCAACTAAACCGATCGATTGGTTGCAAGAAATTGATTGACTAGCAGATGAATAGTGAACTGGTAGACCTAAACCGATTGACTAGTTTATCAATCTCTTCAGAATTTCGAGTTTGATTTTTCTAGAAAATCTCTTGCACTAAACGGGAACCTTTCCAACCCAAGCGAGATTGTCCCTATGAGATTCCTAACAATTTTTATGATGCATTTAACCCAAAAATATTGTCTTGATTTGATCTAGAGGTTGATTGGGATATAAGTGGGGAGAGATAACCTTAGCAATCTTCTTCTTCTTCCTCTCTCTTTTGTGTGATTTTGAGATTGAATGATTCAATCTTAGGTATGCTTTTGAGTACCTAGAAGATTCTTTCCACTTTGAATTCCTATTGCTACATTCATGAATGCAAATTCTAACATAATTGACCTGAATTCTCTATAGTCACAATTTGATCTTTAGAGAAGAGGTTAACAAATCCTAGATAAATCCATCCACTCTAATTGAATTAAAATAGTCAATGGAAGGCATTTAAGTCAATCACTAAAACCTCAGTAATTCCTTTGAATTATTTAGCTATAAATAGCCCTAATCATCCCTTTATTGTTCCTTTCCTTTAGTCACTAAATTTTCTTTATGTTTTATTTTCCCTCTCTTCCATCCATATTTCAAGCCTTATTAATCTACTTCTGCACACTCTCCTGATCTTGTCTCTAGTCCTTTCTTATTTCTATTCTCAAGCAAGACACGGTTAGATTTTGGGAAAAAGATTGAGTAGTTTAGTTAGCCTTATCTTTATTTTGAGTAAAAAGCACAAAATTGGGTAAAAGTAGATTATAATGGTTTCATGTTGAGAAATGCATGTTAATTTTGTTAGAAATAAGTTAAGTGATGTTGACACATGTTTTAATATGGCTAAAAGGGATATATATGAAATAATATAAATGAAATTTTTGATTTGGTGTTGTGTTAGGGCAAACTAATCAACTATTTAGGTCAAATAGATTGACCGGTTCCTAAAATAGTCAACTGGTTGGCCTAACCTATTGACTGGTACAGCTGTACAGACCTTAGTCTTACTCTCTACTTAAACCCATTAACTAGTTTTGTAAAACCAATCGACTGGTCGATGAACAGTTCACTAGTTCACCTAAATCGATCAATTAATTTGAGGAAAGCATGGTCTGGTTGAGTCAAACCAATCGACTAGTTGACCCAAAGCGATTGACTAGTCGGTGCAACCATTTGACTAGTTGGGATAGACTAATCAACCAATTCAATTGGTTTGGTTAATTTACCTTTTTTAATTTCAATTATGTTGTGAGATTATGATTGATATTATATCATGGTTATTAAATGTATAAAATATAGATTTTATCATAAACTATTGGCCTAATTAAAAGATCAAATAGATCATGGGTTATGGTATACCTTATGGGTAGTGGAAGGATTAAATGGGTATTTCACTTATTATAAGTGTGACTATATGAGAAAAGAGTAATGAGCTCAACTCAAGCTAGAATTGAATATAATGATGGACATGAACAACATTGGCCAAAGATAAATGGTAAATCCACATGGTTGGGAAGGAAAGGATTAATATGGATTAAAATAAAAGTTGACTTGCTTGCTTGTATGGGCCTTGTATGATCCCCCATCTTTATGCATAAAACACTAATCATATAAATCAAAAGAAAGTCATGTTTAGTATTGGTCTAGGTTACCCTATCCTCGATTAGCTACCAGGGGTTAGTCTACCTTAAGGCATTTTTGTGCCTTTAGGCTTTACGTTGAGGGGGGATCCTGAGAGGTCCTGGTGCCTTACTTACTCTAGACATTGATGATGTACTAGCGGTATTGATACAAGGGCCTGATTACCTAGGTGGTTGGCTATGACCTAGACTTATGTTCATACTGGTTGGCTTTGGCCTAGACTTATGTCAATTTTGATGATTTTCTTTGGCCTAAACATATGTCCATTTTAGTGATTGACTTCAGCCTAGCCTCATGTCCCTTTTTGGATAGGCTTCTATGGTATGTGAGACTATGGGGCGTTGCACAGTCCGTTGTTCAATGATAATAAAATATGTTTGATAAATAATAATTAATAATAATGAATGGTAACCAAGTGAATGTTTAATGATTGACTAAGGAATGGAAATAATGGTATAAATGACCAAAATGAATAAAGCTAGTGTATGCCTTGATTAATTGGTTATAAATCGGAATATTAATTGAGTTGATTAGCCTATCTCTTACATGGATAAATGGATGGCATGTTTTAAATGGAAATAACCCTAGGGGTTGTTGGAATACTCTATACGATTACTTATGTAAGTAGTTATGTGAAAGTGATATGATTCCTAAGCATGATATTTTTATTGTTTTGAAATTTTATATGGTAGCGTGTTTTATGAACTCTTACATATATATATAGTCCTACCACAATGCTTGTTGTACATTATGTTCATGAATGATAAATTAGTATCCTTGTTTACATTGAATGAGCAACTTGGCTTATTAAATATGTAGCGTACTGATATACCTGTATGCTTCGTCACTTGCTCATTTTAACGAATAGAGGACCATGTGCAGGTCTTTAGGGATGGCTAATAAAGGGCCTACCTTAATTAGGTCGAGGCTTTTTTGTAATACCCCAAAATTATAAAACCTAGAATTTAATGATTAATCCTTATATGGAATAATTTAATTTTAAATTAGTAATTCAATTATTTTTTGGACCTTTGGTTTATAAAAATAGATATGAATATTTAAGAAATTAAAATAAATATTTTATTATTTTTATCATACTCTTTTTATTTAAATAAATTCTCAAACCATATTTTACTAAAATTATCATCTTAAATTAATGTCTTAAATTTTAAATAAATTAATTTATTTAAATTATTTCTCCATATAAATAATTTTTAACCCTAATTCCAAAATTTATTTTATTTTTCTTTTCTCCTTTTTCCTTTTTCCATCATTTTTCCTTTTCCTTCCTTTCTTCTTTCCTTCGGCAGCCCAACCCTCTTCCTCCCCCACCCCCACCCCTACCCCCCGCGCCGAGCCACTACCCTTCTTCCCCCTCCTTGCTTGTTCTGTGCCCCCTCTTTCCTTCTTTTTTTTTTCTTTCTTTCCTCCCTAGGTTAGTCCAACCCAACTCTCCTTTCTTTCGATTCCCTTCTCCCTCATGCATGGGCCAACTTGCCTCTTCTTTCTCCCCAACCTAACTAGCCTACCTCCCTTCTCTTCTTTTACTTCCTGCTCCCTCCTTCTTCCCCTACACGTCGAGCCAAGCCATGCTTACACCTACTCCCCCCTACACCTTCCATTGCAACCTTAACCTCTCCCTCTCCCTCTCTCTCTCGTCCCTTTCCTTCCATTTTTAGCCACACATGCCCCTACACAACTCCCCCACATGCCCTCATTTCCCCCTTTTCTTCTTCTTCTTCTTCTTCCTGACACCATAAGCCATGTGCTTATAGCCCTACACCCCCACCTAACACGACACTGCCTACCCTCCTTTCCCTCTTCTTTTTCTTCTCCTTCTCTTATTCTCTTCTGTCCATTTTCTTCCATCCTCAAGCTTCCTTCTCCCCCTTTACAGAGCCCTCTTTTCTCCCTTCTTTCATTCTTCTTCTCCTCTCCTATTTTTTCTTCGTCGGCCCTAATCACCGTCTCCGCCACACCAACTCCTTGGCCTCCCCTACTTCCTCCCTACACCACCCAATAGCCACCACTAGCCCCTATAGCCCACTTTTTCCCTTCCTTTTCTTTTCTTCTCCTTCTTGACCCCCACCTTGCGCTACCATCTTGCTTCGCCCTCTCCCCTCTATTGCTGCTGCTAAAGCCACCCCTTAACCACTTGACACCACCCATATAGCTTTGCCTCAGCCTACTCGAGATCTCCCACTATAGCCTCTCCTTTTACCTCTTCTTTTTCTTTCCTTATTCTTCTTCCCCCTTCCTTGCGCCTACTTTCCAACCCCTACCAATGCCTTCTCCGCTTCCTTGAGCCGCCACTCTCCAACCCCCAGCCACCACCTACACCCTACCACCCTTCCTACACTGAGCCACTACCCCAACTCCCCTCCACCACTCCCTCAAATCCCTTACCCCAAACCTTCCCCGTCATCCAAACACCTTCCTTTCTCCCATTTCCCTCCCAGTTCCATCATTGTCTTAGTGGTATTTAACCAATCCTTATGGGATCGACCTTGACTACTACTCCGACCCCGTGCGCTTGCGGGTAGAAACGTGTGACAACTCTATCATAATCAGGTACAACATCAAAAGTTAGTACCATGCACAACATAGGTAGTTCATGATGCACCTTTCTTGTCTCCATAATGCAACATCATAGATAGTCATATACAAATACTAAGCAAGTTATTGAAATAACAACTAGGGTTTCTACCACCTCTTTGCATGGTTTTCATTGGATTTATTTTCCAACTTGTACAATAAATTAGGTCAGTCATTTATATTCATTATTTCTCTTTCCCATTCCTTCTATTATATTTTATAATCCAACCACATCCTTATTTTATTATTATCCAAATATTCATTCTAATTATTATCAAGTACTAGCCCCAATTATTATCCAAGTATTCCTTCCAATCTTTTTTTTCATTATCATCGAGCGATAGACTGTGCACCATCTCATGGTCTCACATACAATGGAAGCCTATACAAACCAAAGGACATAATTCCAAGCTCAAGCCAAATAACCATAATGGACATAAGTCCAAGCTGAAGTGAAACAACCACAATAGACATAAGTCCAGGCCTAATCCAAAACCACTTAGATAACTAGACCCTTTAGTATTGATACCCCTAACATATTATCAGTATCTAGAGTAGGTAAGGCATCAAGATCTACTAATACCTACATGAAGGTAAAGCCCAAAGCCACTAAAAAATGTCCAAAGGGAGATTAACCCCTAGTAGCTAATTAAGGATTGTGTAACCTAGACCCACACACAACTCATTTGTCTTTCTCTTTACGTGCTTAGTACATTATTCTTGATGTTACGTGATCACACAAGGCCCATACAATATCCAAGCCAAACATTCACATACTTATTCCATGTTAGCCCTTTCCATCTCCAACCATGTTTTGGGATCTTCCTTAATGCTTTCTCAATATTAACCAAATCCATTATCTTAATACATCTAAGACAAATTCTGTATTTCATCACCCCTTTTAAATTCATCAACTTTTACTTGGGTTTACCCATCATGGTCTTTACAACATTACATTGAATATGGCATGAATCATGGTTCATTTAAATCTTGTTATTAAGTTATTGGTCTATGTTAGCATATGCATTTTTACCCATTAAATAGTCACATAATAGTGCTTGGCAAAATCTTAAAGCATATACAAGCCAAGGAATCAAAATCGTACAAACCAATTGAACAAGTTGATCGGTCTAATCTAACCAGTCAGTTAGTTATATCAACTAGTGGATCGATTATACATATGACTATTCACACTAGTTAACTATTCAAATACTAGTCGATCAGTTCTACCTAACTAGTAGATGGGCTTAAGTAGAGAGTAAGGCCAATGTCACTACAGACCTACTGATTAATGGATTAGGTCGACTAGTTGACTATTATATGGACTAGTCAATCAGTTGGACCTAAATAGTCGATCAGTTTACCCTCAAATGGCACAAAACAACCATTTTCATGCTGATCATACTTATAATTCTCTACCATACCAATTGGAACATGGACTAACATTACATAGACATGTTTATATCTGACAGCAGTTTCATATTTCACCATTAATCATCACAACCTATTTTTCTTGAAAAAGCATGCATTCCTCTTAAACTTTTACAACCTAACCACCTAGTACTAAATCTTAAAAGCCATATACTCATGCTAGCATATAACATCATAACATTAAAGGTTTCATAACATACAGGCTCAACCAACTGGCATTTCAAAATTAAGAATGAATTACTTGATGAAGGTAAAACTTTCTTCAAATAAGAAAACTCAACTTGTGAAAGTCCTAAACTTCCATAAACTTAAAAAAAATAAGATTAAATTCAGAAATTATGGAATGATTTGAACAACTAGAACTCAAAATAAAAGGGGAAAATGGACATACTATACCGAAGAGAAAATAGATGAAGATTCTACTAAAAATAACTCAACTTTCTCCTAAATATAACTTTTTCTTGCTAAATAATAAAATTAGAGGGAGATAGAAAAAGGATCAAAAGAGAAAAAGAATTCTAATGCAAGGTTCAAAGTGGAGAGGAGAAAAGGCAAGTGCTAGAGGGTTAATTTTTTTTGTGGCTCAAAGAAAGTTGAATGGAAGGGGCAATTAGGGTTGTTTATAGCCAACAAATTGATACAATCACAAGAGTGCTTAGGCAAAAATCGAAAACTTTAATTCCTATCATTCAAAATTGAGTTGAATGGATAGATTTTGTCCAAGATAAGGTGACATATATTCTAGAGGTATAATGATGGTTCTAGAGATGCGTAGGTTGATTAGTCCATAAATGCCCAACATGAAAGAGGAAATAAAATTTAGGTATGGGAGGAATCTCTCGGCTAAGCATAAGTGTACAGAGGAGAGAGGTGGAAGAAGATAAATTTGAGGTCACCCCCCTCAATTGTCTAAATGGAACTTCTCATATCAATTTAAGGTAGTATTTCAAGCCAAATATAACATAAGAAAGACTAAGAATCTTTAGAAATAACTTAATATGGGTTTATTAAGGCTCCATTTTAGTATAAGAAATTTTCACCAAAAAAACTAAGTTTCAAAAATTTGATCCACTTAACATCCCAGTCAATTAATTTAGCCTACTAGGAAACTATTCTACAAACCATTTGATCGATTCGCTATCTAATAGATTAGCTCTGCCGAGAAAAAACCATGTAGGTGAAATGAAAAACTAGTTGATCTGTTCATAGAAATAATTGATTGGTCCACTTCAAAACTTGTTTAATTTATTTTTCGACCTTCATTCAAATCTAACTTCACCTCAAACCAAATCATAGTTCCAAATCAATATCAAACATTATGAAATCTTATTAAAAACCAAAACTTTTTATTCAATAAACTTCACAAAAATATGGTGTATTATAGTGAAACAATAGAATAATTACAAGAAAATATGGAAATATAAAGAGTAAGGCTTGGAATCAAAGGCATCTATGTATACCTTCATTGCACACCCCAAATTAAGAGTCATGTGCGGAAAAAATCATGCAAAAGTGCTAAAGGAGCATGAAATAAAGGGCCTTAGTATTTATTAATACAAAATGTATTTCTTAGATATTTTGTCACTATGTCATTTAACTTTAGTAAAAAAAATATACGGTGCTTATTTAATAATAAAGTCTATGTTTTTCTAACAAAATTAATTATCACTCTCTCTTGTTGATATATAAAATATGTTAGGGTAAGTATAGGGGAAATGAGCAACATCTAACAGTAGTTGATAGCTTTTGTTATATTTTTAATCATTAAGGAATGATTGTTAGATTTAAGTAGTAACATTGTACTCAAAGTGAAGAATTGAATATCAATTAAGGTTATCAGTGTTAAGATACTTCTCTGTCTTTTATCCTTTCCTTCATTATGCTATGGTTTTCAATTGTAGTATTAATTTGATTTTATTTTCATTCTTTTTTTATACAATTAAAGGTATATACTTTTGAAATATTTCATTAAAGTAATATTTTTAGATTGATTTAATTTTGTTTAAGTTATGAATTTTATTTATTATATGATCATGTGTTATTATTTTATTGATATAATAGGCTAAATTAGTATGGGGCATGAGGATAGTTCAAGGTTACAGGATAATTAATTGTGAAATGAGAATTTAACTTAGTTGTTGAGTATATTTTAGGTTAGATTAATAAACTTCTTCTAATGATCATTGATCCAAGATAAGGATTTTATTATCTGGATTAGCCGATTAATTTGAGTGATAACTGGATTTTTAGATAGTATAGTTATTCCATAATTGTTAACATATACATCCACAAGTAGTAAATAGGTTGGTTAATTTCTAATAAAAAGATATTAATTCAATCTAGTTTATTGATCTTTAGAATTACATAATTCGAGATTATAGTAATTATGGTTATATTTAGCTTCTCATTACTTATTAATGTTGGCATTATTTGAATCTAAACATCTTATCCTTGGCTATTAATTACATATACAATAAATCATAAGTAGACATTGATTAATTTTCAAAAGGGGCTGCTAGGAAGTGAACGTCTCTGATCAATTGATTCCTCTATACCTAATATTTCTTATAATCCCTATTATCTCACCATTGTCATTTTTTTATTATTCTTAGTATTATATTTATTCTTCCTATTATTAATAATAGTTTTTTATTAAATAAAAACCATGCAAATTAATTTGATAATATAAATTAAAAAGTAAATTATAGTTTCTTTGGGATGAGTACCTACTTTATACTTAATGCTTCTTTATGTGTCTAAGTTTTAATTTAGGTGTCTAATATAGCATACTAAATTTTAGCATTATTGTTAGGTGCTGCCAATTGTAGTTCTCATTTTTATTGTCATTTTATTTTTTATTATTTAATTCTTCTCCTAATTATGAATCACTTTGCCTCTTTTATTTATATCCAATAGGATTTCTCACTTGAGAGCATTTTTTTATTGAAAATAGAAATATGATAATACAACCCATGGATCCTACTTCTGTTTCACTAGAAGAGAATATGTAATACCCTATATTTTGGTGAGATTTATAAAGTGGAAAATTTTTATCTTTAGTGAAATTTCAATCCTGATAAGAAGTTATAGTTTTAGGTTTATGTAATAAGAAATTTGGAAAAGTTGGAAAAGTTGAATAAAGTGAGTTTTCTTGGCAAACTGATTAACTAGTTCATAGAACCGATTTTCTAGTCCATTATTTCAGCGAGGATTTTTATTCAGCATAACGATCGACTGGTTTGAAGAACCTGTAATTTGTAGAAAAATTGATTGGTTTAATCAAATTGATCGATTGGTTTGTCGGGTTGAGTGATTTTGAAGCTCGATTTTCTAGGAAAATTATTGCATCAAGATGGGATCTTTATAATCCAACTTTGAGTTCTTCCTTAGTAATCCTTAACCCTTTTGGTCATTTTCTAGCTTTAATATCTTCCTCAAATGGATTTAAGGGATTGACTTGATAGATGAGGGAGAGGATGACCTCATTCTTATCTTTTTCTTTCTCTCTCCTCCACACAACTCTAGAATGTATGCTTCAATTTTAGACTATCACTATATGGCTAGGAAAATCACTTCCCATACCAATCTTTTGTTTCCTTTCTTGTGTTTGATATTTTCTCGATGAAATTGACATATATTCTTAAGAAAATCACTCTTTGAGATATGAAATGGAATTCATCTCATCATTGACAAAATCACCCATTCAGTTCAAATTGGAAATGTAAAATTAGGGCTTTTGATATGTTGCATATCCTCACTTATTCCTTAACCTATTTGTTGGTTATAAATAACCTTAATCATCTCTTTTTCTTATTTTTCTTTCTACCTTTGAAATACTTGGGTTCTCAAACACTTGTAAAATTCTTCCCCACTCCAAGATATCATTCTAATATGATTCACTTTTATGATCCTTTCTCTATTTACCACTTGTTTTATTCTTAAATAAGAAAGAGTGAGATTTATGAAGAAGCTGCATTTAATTTCAACTAACTATTTTCCTATTTTTCTCTTAAAGGTGGTAAGTTTGTTTTCTTCCCTCATTCAAGTTTCTTAATTTGCAAAGGTTATTTGGTCTTGTGGTTGTAGAATAGTTTATTGGTTTAACCTTACCGAACGACTTGTTTGAGTGAACTCATAGGTTTGGTTTGGCCAAATTGATCAAATAGTTTAGTCAGATTATGCTATTTTTATTCTTTTGGACTTGATATATTTTAAGAATGTACACAATTCTATAATATGATCTTGTAATGATGAAAACACACCTATTAGCATAAATTAACTAAATTATAGGATGGATCATATACTTATTCAAGTTATTTTCACTAAGTGATTTAGAAGGTCTTAATGGAAAAACTGGAATGATTATGCTATGACTTCAAACGGATAATGTAGTTTTAATTCTTGTCCTAATTAGATTATGTTGATGGGTTGACTTATTATTAGTTAAGCACTAATGGTAATCCCACCACATGGTTGGAAGTTAATAATGGTTAGGATGGAATGATTATGTAGATATGCTACTTGGATGTTACATGGGCCTTATGTGATAACATAACTATGGAAACTAACATGCAAATCACTAAAAGTGAAAGATGATTAAGTTGTGCATAGGTCTAGGTTATCCTATCCTCAATTATATTCAGAGTTAGTATACGTTCGAACATTTATTACTACCTTTGTGTTTTATCTTTAGGCAGGTTGCTAATAGATCCAAGTGCCTTACCTACTCTAGACACTAATGGTGTACTATAGGTTATCAATAATAAAGGGTCTACTCACCTAGTTGGTTTTTGGCTTTGGTCAGATTTTATGTCTATTGGGGCTTTAGTCAAACTTCATGTCATCTCGTTTTGATAAGCTTCAATGGTATATGTGATCATGGATTAATAAACATTCCATTTCTAGATAAGAAAAATAATAAGGATATTGATAAAACAAGTAAAAGAAAAGGAAAAAAAGGGAATATTAGCTTGTAAATAAAAAAATCTAATAGATCTTGTAAACTTGAAAATGTACCTACTGGAATATTCCTATAGGCTGATAGTAAGAGAGCCTAGTAAGGTGTGGAATAACTTATTATCAATTATAGGTTTCTATCCATAATATCTTTGTTTTAATGCTACATATGATGAGCCATGATTTGTTTAAGTCCTTTCATGGAATGAATTATTGATGCATTTTACGATTTGGCAATATATGTACACCAAAGTGACATGTGTGAGTATGGTCATACGTTTGGTATGACTTATATTGTTTATTATTGCCTTATATGCTTGTGACATCCATTGAGGTGGTAAATTATCTTACTAAGTGCATATCATATTATGTATGTTTGTTTGGTCACCTACTCAATCCCACAAGTAGAAGTCCATGTGTAGGTTTTTTATGATGGATAGTAGTGGGCCTACCTTATTCTGTGCTTGGGGGATTGAGAGCATGGACATCTTGATACCATTGTTCGGTCCTTAATGGACTAAGGTTTAGGGATTTTCCCTACCATAATTTTTTTCCATTCCATCTATTATTTCGGTTTACCCTCTCTCATGTTTTTGAATATTTTAGGGACTTGTTAAGATCTTGTTTTATAAATGCTTTCATTTAGTAGTTATATATCATGTTTATTGAGCAATCTACTATTGCTTTGGGTCTATTGGGTTTCTTATCCTTGTATATAACATGGTATATAAGGCATATGTCTATCCTATGTTAGATGTGATGGTTGCATCATGTTCTTTCTAGGTGTACTTATTATTTTCTACTTCCACAATCTTTTAAAATTATAATTTTTTAGTAGTAAAAAATGGGAGTGTTATAAATTAGATATCAAAGGAGATAGGAATACATTCACACAATTAATTTACCATTGAGGGATAGTACTTCATCCTATAAAGAGGAAATTCAAGGACACCTAAAAAACATCTTTGAAGAACCAATGGTGAATCTAACCTTAAAGGAGACTGTAGCTCCTATCTTTTAGCCTAATTTACTCTACATTAATTATCTTAATGAATGATATGAGTATGGGAGTAGACCTGGTATGATACGTGTATTTCCTATTTCTATAGGTTTTTCAGACACTCGCTCTTCTAGATCAAGCTACAATACCATCATAACAAGTTTATTAAGGAATTTCATATAGCATCTTTTCCAATATTATGGCTTCATTTTCCCAATATCATAACAAGTTTATTTCTATATGATTATGGCTTCATTTTCCCAATATTATGGCACAAGGAATACCATCTCTTCATTTGACCATGTAAAATAAACTTTTGGAGCTTGAAGAACAAATGAATAATTTAACTTCTTTAGTTTAAAAGGTAGTAAAAGGGGGAGTTCTAGCATAGGTATATGGAATATGTTCATATGTGAGCCATGCTACTAATGCATGCCCTACTTTTTTGGAAGAGCAATAAGTTAGCATTGTTATATAACCTCAAGGATTGGTAAAATATTATCCATATGCCTCAACCTATAACCTAGGTTGGAGAGGTCATTATAATATAAGGTATGGGATAACTAATGGGAAAATAATTCAAACATTAGACCACCAATGTACCAAAACTAACAAGGTTTTAACCATCCTCCTAGATTTTATCCCATTCCTCATACTCAACCAAGACCTCCATTTGCAAAGCCCTTACCATACAAAGTTTCATTACATCTTAGTGGTATTTCATTACAGTATTTAGGTAAAAGTTTACCCACTAACACCCTCAATTTCAACAGGAAACAAAAAATGGGTTAAAGAACTTAGATAGTCAAGTGAGTTAGATGGAAGATTTTATAGGTAAATTGCAAGCACAAAATTTCATCAAAGTTTCCTTTCCAAACATAAGGGAATGTAAAAGAAAATGCTAGTGTTATGGCAATGAGAAGTTGTAAATAATTGTGATGATCCAAAGCAACTAAATTATGACCAAGGGACAAAGTAAGAGGATGAAGAATCAAAGAGTGTAACGGCAGAGGAAAAGATCAAAGAAAAACTTCTTGAGGTAGTTAAAGTAAATTCTCCTAATCCATATAAACATGTTTCTCCTTTTCCTAGTATTTTAACTAAGAGAAAGAAGCAAGATCACAAAAAAGATATGTTGTAGATGTTTAAAAAAGTGGAATTAAACATCCCCTTGATTAAAGATATTAATTAAGTGATAAGGTATGTAAAGTTTTTTTTTAAATTGTACTGACAAGAAAATAAAATGTGTTTCTTGTTCTATAAAGGAAACTCTCACCTAAGTGTAAGGACCTTGGTATTTTTACCATCCCATGCAAATTTAGAAACATGAAGTATAACAAATGCCTACTAGACTTAGGTGATTCGATAAATGTTATGCTTTTATTTATTTTTAATGATCTAAGTTTAAGACCTTTAAAATAGACACATGTTATAATCAAATTATCTATAGGTATATTATATATCCTATATGGGTGATTAAAGATATACTTGTGTAAGTAAATGAACATGTTTTCTCTGCTGATTTAATGTGTTGAACATCCAAGATGATAGATCTCCCAACCCTTCTTCTATTTATTAGGAAGATCATTTTTGAAAACTAAAATTTGTGTGCATAATGGGGTTCTAACTATATAATTTAATGGGAAAAATATTCATTTTAATATTTATAACTCCATGGGATATCCTGCTAATTGTGAATATGTCTCTATAATGGATATAATTAATAGTTTGTCTAACCAAGTTTATGAACTAACCCATTAAAATTGTTCATACAAGTCGATAGAAATATATTCTTCTGGGGAACTAAAAGAAAATTTTGAGTCGAATGAGGAAATATTAGATTGTGTCCCTACTTTAGGAGAGTATCATATTGTCATAAGAGAGCACATTAAAATACCTATAATGATAATAAAAAGCCCTATCATGTATAGAAAAATGTCCACAGGTTAAGTTGAAACTCATACCATGTGATCTCAAATGTTCATGCTTTGGAGAGAATCATACTCTTCTAGTTATTATGGTTGGTGATCTTACATCATGTCAAGAAAAAAATCTTATTAGAGTATGAAAGAGTATAAAATTAAATTAATATGGATTGTCATTGATATTAAAAGAATAAGCCCCTTAGTTTGCATGCATAGAATATTGAAGGAGGATGAGGTTAAACTGTTTAGACAAGTACAATATCATCTTAAACCAACAATGATAGAGGTAGTAAAGAAAGAAGTTCTAAATCTCATATGTGAAGGAACAATTTGCCCTATTTTATGTAATATCTTGGTATAGTTGTTGCATATAACACCTAAAAAAAAGCGGAACCTCAGTAGTTGAAAATGATAAGGGAGAAATGGTCCTTATTGGAGTACAAAATGGCTGAAGAGTTAGTGTAGATTGTAGAATACTGAATTCGATAACTAGGAATGAGAATTTCCCCTCCCCTTTATAGATCAATTGGATTTTTTAATAAATCATCATTATTATAGTTCCTTAGATGGATATTCAAGATATGAGTAAGTACCTATAACCCCCAAGGATGAGGAGAAAATAACATTTTCATGCCCATATGTCACATTTACCTGTCATCGTATGTTATTTGGGTTACATAATACCCTTGATACCTTTCAAAGGTGTATGGTAAGAATTTTCTCTAATTATTTATAGAATATTATTGATTTTCAATGGATGATTTTAGCATTCATGGTGATTCTTTTGACCGATCTTAAATAATCTTATTCTAATTTTGAAAATTTACCTAGAAACAAAGCTCATCTTCCTTTTTGAGAAATATCATTTTCTAGTTCAAAAGGGGATATTTTTAGGTTATACGATATCTAATAAGGGTATTGATGTAGATAAAGCAAAAATTAATCTCATTCCTTCACTACTTATCTAACCACTATTATTCACATAGGATTTTTTAAACATTTCCCAATGATAATGCAAAATCCTCCAAAAAGAGGCAAACATCATATTTGAAAAAGAATGTAAAATTATCTTTGATGATCTAAAAGAAAAACTACTCTTTACACAAATTTTATAACAACTCGATTGGAATCGATTGTTCAAACTAATGTCTAATGCATCTAACTTTGCTAAGGGTGTAATGTTAGGCTAAATAATTGGAAAAGATACTCATGTCATCTAAAATTCTTCAAAAACACTAAAAGAAGCTTAAATAAATTAAACTAAAACTAAAAAGAAATTCTAGCAATTGTTTTGCCCTAGAAAATTTTTTATCTTAGTTGTTGGGTACTTACATTATTATTTATTTTGATCATGAAACATTAAAGTACTTTCTACTTAAAAAAAAGGATGAAAAACCTAAGTTATCCCATTATATTCTCTTGCTCCAAGAGTTTACCATTTTTATTAAAGAAATAATAAGTGTGTAAATAATAGCGTAGTAGATCATTTGAGTATAATAACCAATGAATTCAATTTTTTAATGAATAGTTCCCATTTGACCAACTTTATGTAATTGAGAAATAAATCCTATATTATGCTAATTTTGTTAATTTCTTAGTCATTAATGAATTTCCTCCTAATTTTACTAATGCTCATAATGGTATAATAAGGAGTTAAGCCAAGTATTTTGTTTAAAATGACCTATATCTATGGAGATTGATGCAGGAGTAACAACTTAAGAATTGAATTTTATAATTATGGGACCAATTATTCTTTATTTGGAAGTGTCTCCCATAAATTTGAAGACCAGCGGATAGTTACGTTGCTAAAAATGTACTAAACAAGCAACTAAGTGTCTATGTGCATGTGTATGGCATGCATGGACTAATAACCACATGCATGGCGGAGCTTCTTTATAAAATTGTCAAGAATTATTATCAATTTAGCTAATTTGTTAATTAAATAGTAAATTTGGATAATAAAGTTAGCATAAAGTTAACAAAAAGTAGCATAAAGGTAGCATAATATCTTTTTATTTGGAATCTTTTGAAGTATGCTTTTAGCTAGTGGTAGAAACTTTATAAACTACTATGAATGTAGAGCATAAGGATTGGGAATTGAATTGAATTTGATGATCATTATTGAAGTTGAGTACAAAGTTGAATATTGGGTGAGTTCAATTCAAGTTGATAGAATCTGTGTGAATGATTAAGTTTGAAAACCTTAATCCCTTTTTCTATGTGAATTAGAGATTAAGTTATATCCTTTCTACTCTACATAATTCATGTTTTTCTAGCCATCACTATCATACAAACATCACCCAAAATTGAGTCCTAATTGAAACCCTAAACTGATTTTGGCATTCGAAACCTCAACCTTTCTATTTGAACCATGACATAACCCTAACCCTAAAATTTGAAGTTAAACCCTAACCCACTAAATCATCTTCCATTAAACCCTAACATTCATATCATCATCATCATCACCAAGATATCATTGTCGAATCAATATCATAATTAACTAATCACATTCGAACCATCATCATCATTCTTCCACCGTCACCAAATCATAATCATCTTTTGCGATTCATCATCATCTTTAGTTTAACTTATTTGAACACCCTTATCATCTATCCATCATCTTTGAATATTCTTCTGATTAATGTCAATATAATCGAGCCATAATTTCACAAATTTGAGAATCCTATCTTCCCACACACATTAGAGACATTATTTGAATAGGTAATTAAGAGGTATATACTGAAAAATGAATAACTCATCATGTTGATCTGGAAATTAGGAGTATGCCAATATCTAAACTAACATTCTATCACTATTACACATGTGAAGCCTATTTTTTCCCTAAAAGAACAACTCATCACATTTTAGAGAGCAAATTTTATTGGCCCATTATCTTTAGAGACTCTTATAACTACTGCAAGATGTGTGAACATTGTCCAAGAGCAAGTTGTTTAGGTCTTAAGAATGAGATTTCTTAGAATTCTATTATAGTTTGTGAAATATTTTATATTTAGGACATTAATTTATTTTACTCTTTCCCACTTCCTTTAGTTTTAAATATATACTTTTGGTAGTTGACTGTGTTTTAAAATGAGTAGAATCTAAAGCTACCCATACGAATAATGCCAAAGTAGTTGCATAATCTTTAAAGATTAATATATTTGTAGTTTTTGGCATTCCAAGAGTCCTAATCAGCAACAAAGGTAACCATTTTTGCAATAGAATAGTGGGAACACTTCTACGAAAGCATCATGTGATGCACCACATCTCTACAACTTACTACCCATAAACTAATGGATAAGTAGAAGTCTCAAATAAGGAGATCAAGGCAATATTGAAAAAAAGGGTGAGGCTAAATAAAAAATATAGGAGTGTATGTATTAATGATGCTCTTTAGGCATATCAAATTGCTTTCAAAACTCTAATTGGTATATTCCTCTATAGACTAATGTATGGTAAACCATGCCATTTGTCAATAGAATTATAATATAAAGTGTTTTAGGATGTTAAGAAATGTAATATGGTAATTGATAAAGTTGGTAAAGATAAAAATAATAAAAATATATAATAAAAAAATGTCAAAATGTAAGAAATAGAAGAAATCAAGAATGAAGTAATTGAGACCAATGTAAGATATAAAGACAATTCTAATGCAATCCATGATAAACATATCTAAAGAAAATATTTTGTAATAGGACAAAAAGTGTTATATCACACTTAATTAAAATTATTCCCTTGAAAACTAAGGCCTAGATGGATTGGTCCTTTTACTATTATTATTATATACCCTCATGGTGCAGTGAACAGAAAAAAATGATAAGATATTTCAAAATGGAAAGTGAATGGATGCCAACTCAAACCCTTATCCAAAGGGCATCAGGTAGAGGATCTTGAAACTTTGGAGTTGAAAGCTCCTAAAATAGTAATCATAGGATGGTCAAGCTAATGACCTTAAAAAAAGGCCTTTTAGGAGGTGACCCAAGCTATTATTGTTTTTGTTGTTGTTTTTTGTTTATTTGTTGTTGTTGCTATTTATTTCATTTGTTTATTTATATTCTTATCTTTTATTATGTGTTGATTTATTTAATACATTTTTTTGTCAGTTTTTTTCTTCATAGGATTGATTAATTGCTTTTAGAGGAGTTCATTTTTCTTATACAAAATGTATTTTTGGAAAAAAAAAAAAATAGGTCATATCAAGTAGGGATGATCATATTGTTTTCCAACCTCTCCTTATTGAATTTTGAAGCCCAATGATGTCTCCATCTCCATCTCCTTATCTTTCAAATCTACAAACTTATTTCTTAAATCCTTACACAAATCAGACCATACTAATTCTAAAACATTAATCACCTTCTATTTTTGAATATTATGCTAAAAATCCATCATAATTCATCCCTAAATTGAATCCTAATTTTGAACACATAAGTCCCAAATCCTACTCAAATTCTTAATGAAACTCAAAATTGATTGAGGGCTTTTACTTCTATAGTCGTAGTTAACAAATTACAACCTTGTTTTAGTGTTCAAATTACATATAGGTGCACAAAGAAGATAAGACTTTGTCGGTGCCAAAATTTGGTTTTATTTATGCATTCTTATTTTTCTTGGATAATTTTTATTTTAATTTTCTTTATAGTGGATGATGATTGTAGAGTGCTTTCATGTGTTGAATTGATGAGTTGATGAAATTTATATATTCAAGTCACAACGATTTTGAGTATCTTATATATTATGTAAATTAGTGATAAATTCTATAAATTTATGCCTTATAATAGTTTTATGAGAAATGGTGTGAAAAATAGTAGATTGTGAGGCTCAATTGGTTATAATAAAAAATATGGGTGAGTAAGGGTGACCATGTGGTTTTGAGGAATTATGATGTTAAGCATATTTGAGGAAAATAATGCTAATAATGGAATGTAATTTTATAGTACCCATGGCACTTAGGAAGCATCCAAGAACACATTAGGAGTCATCATGACAAACAACAAAAGAGCACAATTCTCAAACTCATGGTTGCTAAGGCAATCTAAATTATTTAGGTATATTGTATATTGATGAGTGGTAATGGCAATGGTATGGATGCTTATCTAAATGCCGAATGTTAGTAATCATTACCTAGATGGAAATTATCTAGATAAGTTAGCCCTAAAAGTGTATGTCATCTAATTAATTAAGTCCATATATTTAGATGAATTATTTTATTGTAGGGACCCTACTTATCACCACATCACACTATAATTTCCAAGTTAATTTATATTAGAGGCCAATAAAAGAGAGATTGGAGGGAGAATTAATTTTTTTCATATTTAATGTTTATCATTCTCAATCTTTAGATGATCTTTCTTAAATATTTCATTTACACCTCATGGTGAATGTGAATATCCTCTAGTGTGGAGACCTAGTGAGCGTTAGTCCTCTATTACTCTAATATCAAGGTTGTATCTCAATGCACTTTTTAAAACCTCTAAGGTAAAAATGTTCCCACATTTACAATGTAGTTTTTAGACATATTTGGTGATTTTTAGCATGTACTATGTTTGGGAGAGGATATATCATATGCTTATGTAGATAAAATGAGATTTTCTTCTTATAGTACATGTTTGATGAGATATTGATTGATATTTAAGATTTTTTTGCCAAAAAACTCTAGAGAGTTAGTAATTAGATTATAGGGGGCATAGTTAAATGGGGCTTATTAGTACTATACTTATGGGAAAAGGACTTGATTTTATCAATGATCTACTAATAGAGGTCTATGACACCTGAATTGGTCTAGAAAATGGTCACTTGTTTAGTCTAACTTCTAAGAGAGGAGAGGAGAATTGGTTGTTATATCACGACCATTATCCGTGTCCGATCTGGTATCTTATGATCCATATATCCTTGTACTTTTGTGTCCCTATTTATTTTTTTTCATTTGACTTTTGTAACCATTGTATAATATTGCATTATTGGAACAACTGCACTATGATCCAAAATGCCCTTATAGATAATTTACTCATTAAATTCTCACTTTAATACCATTTGTTGTTAGAATTAAATGCAATGCATGAAAAAGCTAAATAAAGATAAAATCAACGCATTAACATAAATTTACAAACCTAGAAAATTTACAAAATGTTAAAATTTACCATTTTGCCCCTAAAGCACATTTAAGCCCATTTAGCACATAAAATCTGAATTATGCATATCTAGCATATCGCATTTCACTTACTAATCATGATCATTATAATACAATTATTACTTGGAATACATGCTAGAAAGTTATAGATTTTATGTGAAAAGACTAAAAGAACCCTATAGTATACAAAACTTTAATCACTTATAACCATACCTTAACATGTTCCAATATCAACATATTATATACCAAAATTTAATTAAAGCATGTGAAAATTTAATGATAAACTCAAAAATAACAAAAGAAGCCTCATCTTAGCCAAAATATCCCTTAGGTAAGCCACCACTATAATAGATACATAAATATTTAACTACAAACAATTCTATTCTAGCATGATATCATACATACATTAAAATATAAAAATTTAACATGCTCTTACATAAATTCATATGGTCACATAATTAGAGAAAATAATAACCACGCCTTATGCATGAATATTCTCATGGAATTATAAGGGAACATAGATTTCACGTAAGCATAAAATATAAACCTTAAACATATTATCACATGATTTTCAAACAATTAGTAGGAGCATATAAGTTACCTCCTTCAAAAAAATGTAAAAATATAATAAGAGCACGACAAGCCCTAGCTCCTAACTATACCTCTTTTTCTTTATACATATAAAAATACAACTGATGTGCATAGGAGAGTGGAATTCTAAAACTAATGAGAATATGGCTTGAATTAGGTTTATATATTATTTTGAAGGCTCATTGATGGTGAATTAAGAAATTTGAAGATTTGAATATGATGTAATAAGGATGAGGATGGTTTGAATATGACATAAAAATGATGGTGATGATTCAGTGATGGTGGTTTGTTAATGATGATAGTTTGAATGGTGTGTACTAACTAGTTAATGATGATAGTTTGAATGGTGGTTTGATAATGGTTTGGTGAGGATTTTAAGCTCCAAAGGTTAGGGTTTAGATGAAATTTTAATTTGTGGTTTAGGTTAGGGTTAGATTCAATTAGGATGATTAAGGTGATGTTTGGCTTGTATGAAAAAGTTAGGGTTTTGAATGGATAGTTCAGGGTTTCGGTTGTGTATACCAAATTAAGACTTTATCTAACCATGTATTAGAGTATGATTTTGATGGTATTTATGGAAGGAAAAATATGCATTAAGGAGAGTAGAAAAGATATGGATTAATTTCTAATTCACACAAATGAAGAGATTAAAACTTTCAAGCTAAACCATTCATATTTGATTGAGTTTAAACACGCATATAATTCACTTTTATTCAACTTTAATGATGATCTTCAACTTCAATTCAATTCTCAATACTCATACACAATATTCATAGTATCTTATAACCTTTCTACCACTAGTTAAAAGCATAATTCAAAAGATTCCAAGTTAAAAGATATTATGCTACCTTTATACTAACTTTATGCTAACTTTATTATCCAACTTTACTACTTGATTAATAAATTAGCTAAATTACTAATAATGCTTGAAAATTCTGTAAATAATCTTTCATGCACATGGTCACTCCTTCCATGCATGTCATGCACATGCACGTAGACACTTAGTTGCTTGGTTGTTATGTTTCTAGCAACGTAACCATCCGTTTGTCTTCAAATTTGTGGGATACACTTTCCAAATGAAGAATAATTGGTTCCATAATTATGAAAGCCACTTCTTGAATTTTTCTCCTGCATCAAAAATAAGATAATTAGAATCAAATTCAATAAAATAATTAAAAATATATAATAAAACAACAAGGCCATAATAATAATCATAAAATACAAGGAAAAGAATTATAAATAAGAAAAAAAGGCGGTGTATAATAAGAGAAAATAGAGAGAGCAACTCTCTTTTATTTTTTCCCAACGCAACACTTATATCTTTGAAAAAAGATAATAAATATAGATAAAGGATCAATAGAAGAATAAAAAAACAAGGAGATTTAAGAAAAGGAAAGGATATGGTTTTAGTTTTGTAGCAAGAGGGTAAGAGGGAAGCTCTCAACACTTGGCAAAAGTCAAAGAAAAGAGGAGAGAAGATAGAGAAAAAATAAAACTACTAGTTAAATGAATGTAAGCGTAATGAACAAAGTTATAAAGAAGGGTATGGGTATTTTGACATCAACTTGGAAGAGATAGAAGAGATGAGCAAGTTCGCTTCATTCACACTTGAATGAAGAGGTTGAGTGTAAGTACAAAGTGTAAGAGAATAGATGAGATGTAAAGTGAAGTGATTATGGACAAGATCTTGGACAAAAGTAAAGGAACGAGTAACAATGTGATCTAAGGTGAGCACATTTTGGTGGAAGGTCAACAATGATTAATGAGAGGGCCCAAAAAATCAAAACAAGATAAAAACAGACGTAAAAGTCACATGATCTAATGCGCGGTTAAGCCTAAGTTGAAATCAGCACTACCTCAACACTCCTTTATCTTACTCACAAGCTTAGTTAACCGCCTAGTACTAAAACCCTAATCTAACAATTTTTAACCTAGTTAATCTAATCCATCTTCCACACCAACCCAAACTCACATAATAAGCACATATTATCCACCTATTATTTATATGATCATATTCATATAATATGCTAAGTCAAAATTAAGTTCTTAATTACTGTTTATGAAAAAAATGGGGTATTATAAAAGTTTTGGTTGTGACATATAACCAAGGAAATTGAACATGAAAGTTTGATAGTTATTAGGGATAAAAAGGGGATGAGGCCTAATAGATGGATAACTACTAAGATTTTGCGCTTAAATAATGGAAATATATTTAAACTATAATATTTTTAGTTCTTTTGTGTTGTTTTATAATGATTTATGAAATTGTAACTTTTCGTAATTCTCTTCAAAGTTTCATAAAATTGGGGTATGCATTATAATGATAGAGGTACAAATTTTCTTTTGCTAAATACTTAGTTAAATAACTTCTCTTACATTAATTATTTCCTTTGTATAACCCAATTGAGCCATCAAACCTATTTTTTTATTTAAATTGAATAAATAAATCTCTATTTTGGATACTATAGAAAACATTTTGATGATTTATTGGTATGATGAAAAAAATTAGCATGGGGGATATGTGAAGAGTTGTTAGTGATTAGCATTCTACATTAAGTATCAATGTAGAAAGAAAGGGGTGAATTATAAGACCACTAAATCCTTGTACGAGGTAAGATGGAGCATTAAATAAACCAACTCAGTTAAGCATGGCTCAAGTAAAAAAATTTGTATGGTGTGAAATAAGGTGATAGGTTGAGGTATATAGTAATAAAAGGGAATATATGAAGGTGAAGTTGGAAAATATAAGGTTTGAGATTTATGGTGATTCTTAATTCACTATTTTATAGACATTAAGCTACAATCATAGAAATTTTCATGCCTATAACCCTAGCCCCATTACAAATAAGAATAAAAACCTCTTATTTTTTTACACTATATTTTATATTAGCAATTGTGAATTAAGAATTTTTACAAGCCTATGGTCAATCATTTCTAGTGGGAGAACTTAAGGGTGAAAATATATACCCATAAAACATGAGAATAGAGTGATCCCACATTCCTAAAGTAAGGATTTATTGGTTTCATTCTTCTTACTTGTTTCTTTTGATGACTTAATGATTGGATTGAGAAGTTAAGTTGGGTTTGTGGAAGTAAAGGAAGATCTCAATCCCAAACATGATCAAAAGGACTTATCTTTATATGGTTAATTTTCTTGTGGGGAAACAATGATTTAAGCTTGGGGGTATCTAATAGTTGGATATTATATAGTATTCATTGGTAAATTTAGGCCAAGTTTTTGTTATTACTTGTGAAAATTTTCCCCTTTGTCTTGGTTTTTTCTTTGTTAACTAAGTTTTGCAAGAAAAGATAAAATCAAAGTGAATTGAGAAAATAAATATGAGAAAAGTCAGAAGCATGAAGAGGAAGGATTTAAATCAAAGGCATATGAGTATACCGTCATTGAAGACCCCAACGTAAAAATCATATATAGGAAAATTATGTCAAAATGGAAAAGGAGAAATAAATACAAAATATGACCTGTATTTCTTCAACATTTTGCTACAAGATTATTTAACATAAGTAAAAAAAGTATATATAGGGGTATCATATTTAAACATAAAGTCTGTATATTTTTAGATTTATATATTTAATTCTCATTGTCCCTTATATATATAGGAGATGTTGGGGTAAATAGAAGAGAAGGGAGCAGGTTCTAATCATAGTTCATAGTTCTCATTATTTTTGTAATAATTAGGGATTAATTGTAAGATATGTTAGTGTCATTATAATCTAAGTGAAGAATTAAAGATTAATTAAAGTTGTCGACATTAAGATGCTCCTAAGTCCTTTATCTTTTTCTTTATTATACTTTGTTTTTCACTTTTAGTAATAAATTGATTCAAGTTTAATTCTTTTGTTATTTGATTAAATTTATATGTTTTGTGCTATTTAATTCAAGTATTATTTTCTGATATGGTTAGTTATGTTAAAGTTATGATTTTTATTTTTTTTATATGATCATGTGTTACTCTTTTATTGATATGCTAGGCTAAATTAATACAGGGTAAGATGATAATTGAAGGTTATGGGATAATTGGTTGTTAATTAAATTTATCTTTTGTGTATATTTTTAGTTTGATTGATAAACTATGTCTAATGATCACTTATCCAAGATTAGGACTTTGTTATGTAGAGTGACAACCTAGTTAATTTGAATGTTAATAGGATGTTAGGATAGTATAGTTAATTTGTAATTGTCAATGCATATTTCCACAAGTAGGAAATAGGTAGGTTAATTTTTGAAACAAAGATATTAATTCAATCTAGTGTATAGATCTTAAGCATTACATACTTCATTCTAACCATAATTACTGGTATTTTTAGTCGATCCCTAATTGTTAATCTTGCCATTATTTGAATCTACATATCTTATCCTAGGTTATTAATTGGTTAGGCAATAAATCATAAGCAAATAATGGTTTATTTGCATAAGGGGATGCTATGAAGTGAATGAATGAGAGCTTCTATAGGTTAATAACAAAAATACTACATGACCATATTAGTCGATGATTGATTGACTCCCTATAATAAATATGTCCTCTAATACATATTATATCACCATTATTATTTTATTAATCTTCTAAATATTAACTTTACTCTTTCTCATATGAGAGTATTTCATGATTCTATTGATAATGATGAATTATCTTTTCTAATCATGGAACCAATCATCTTATACATGTTTGACAATATTTCTAATGAGATTTTTTTAATATGTTATTACAAGTATGCTCCATATATGCAAGGAGAATATGTTTAATATTTAAATTCATCTAAGAATTTTATTATGTACAATAAATTATACAAACATTTAAGCTATGGTATAATAAAAATCTAGACAACAAGCTTCTTTAGGACCTCTTTACTGTAGAATTTATTGTAAACCAAAGGTTGTTATCACATGTACATTAGGGTTTTTTAGCTTGTTAGTTCATGTATGAATATAGAAGATTAATTTTTGTAATGTTAATGTGATTTAATTAAATGACATAAACTATAATGAAGGTTAGTGTTTTAGTCAGATAAATTATTTTAAGAAGAATAACACTTATCGTTAGGTTTTTAGTCATCCCAACAACTAATTTATATTCAACAAATTCTCTTAGGCCGTTATATGCTCTTACAACTACATAGATAACCTATGCAGTTAGTTAGTTTTTAGCTTGTTAAGTAGTATATAAATAATCCTTGATAGTTATCTTTGTGAGAATTGTCTCTAGAAACCTTTTGGTTATTTCCTATTAAAAAGCCTTTGCATGTGTCTTAGAAAAACATTAAAAGATTAAAATTATATTGTTGAGTATTAATAATATTGGTTGAAGTTATAGAAATCTTATTTGTTCATTCCAAAAGCCAAAAAAAATCTCCCACCATTAAACTCCAACCATTGTTAAAGATTCATTCGCTCTTCCTTCACACGTTAAACTAAACCAAGAGTGATGGGTATAGGATTGTGGACCTATGATTTGGGTGTTATTATGGGTCAATTAGGGTTTGGATATGATTATAATTATTTGGTTATGATATATTAAGAGGGATAATAGATTAATGGTTAGGGTTTGGGGTGATATGGTTTGTAGGTTAGGGTAAGGGTTAGGGTTAGGGTTTATGAATAGGGTTTGGTTGTGGGCTGAAGATAATGATGATGGACGATTAGGATGATGATGATTTGATGAAGAGACTTTGAATATTATTTGGAGATGATAAACGTGTGGTAATAATAGATATATTATCAAAGTTTTGGAAATAAAATAGGTTGAATTAAGTAAGAAGAATTGGTGGAAGATGTAGTTAAAGATGATGAAAATATCATAGAAGCGACGATTAGGGTTGATGATTGGCATGGGTTTTGGATGGGTTTGGGGACATTAATTAACCTCTAATTTACAAAGACAATCAGATTAAGGATTTCAATAATAATCACTCACACTTAATTGATTATAATTGAGAAGAACTCATACATAATTTAGCTATGCATATAACATGCATATAACATTATAATTGAGAAGAACTCATACATAAGGAATAAATTGTATTTCATTTAATTTAGCTATGCATATAACATGTAACTCTAAGGCTTTTAAAGCTTATTTACACCTCCTAAATATTAATATATAATGCTAATTAACTAGGAATAAAAATATGATCTAATTATCCCCATGCAATGTCTCATTCCCTAGTCTAAGCACATCTTATAAGATAAACCCTATAAGATAGAATTCCTTTAAAAATATACTTTATATACTAGCCAATCATAATGCAACTAATTTAAAAAATAAATAAGTAAATGAAACACTAAATAAAGACTAAAACCACACCACTTAATTCTAAAAAACTGTTTCTATGCATCCCATCCATGCCATGCAAACTTCTTTATTGCTACTAACTTATTTTGCAAGTTTCATCCATAACTCGCAATTTAGCCATCTGTTTGTCTTCAAATTCATAGGGTATCCTCTATAGATAAAGGAAAATAGGATTAATAATAATACATGCTAATTATTTGCTCCATAATAATAAATTCTAAGTATTTATCATTTTCTCCTGCATCATTCTCCCCTTGTTGACATAAATTTACCCTCAAATTTGCATCTCCATAGTAAGGACTAATATCTGCAACATTGAATGTTCTAGATATGCCGCCATATGAGTTAGGTAAATATAGCTTATAAGAACTCACTTAAAATTTTCTAATTATTTTGAAAGGACCATCTACCCTTAGCATAAGCTTATTTTTCCTTAAATTAGGAAACTTCTCGTTTCTTAAGTGCAACCATAGCAAATTTTCCAGTTGAAATACATGTTGACTCCTATGCTTGTTTTCTCTTGTCTTATATACTTCATTTTCCTTCTCAATGTTGTGCTTGATTTGTTGATGAAGTTTCTAAAAACTCCACTCTCTCTTGTGCATCATAATTCTTCATTTCACCTTTCTTCAATGATACCATACCAACTAGCATGTATGGATTAATTCCATAAACTATCTCAAATGGATTAGAGCCTGTTATAGTTGAAGGACTTTAATTTTAAGAAAACTCCCCATTTTCTTAATTAATATCCAATCCTTAGCACTATTACTCACCAATACCCTTAGCAAAGTACCCAACATTCTATTAGTAGCTTCAGTTTGACCATCTATTTGAGGATGATGTGACGTACTAAATAGAATCCTTCTTAGCATATGCCATAATGTCTTACCAAAATAACTTAGGAACTTCACATCTTTATTCGAAACTATACTCTTTGGAATCCCATGCAATCTCACAATCTCCTTGAAATATAAATCCGCAATATGAGTAGCATCATCGATCTTGTGGTATAGAATAAAATGAGTCATCTTAAAAAATTGATCCACCACAACCATAATAGAATATTTGCCTCTTTTTGTCCTGAGTAATCCCAAAATAAAATCCATACTAATACCTTTCCATGGTTGAGTTGGCATAGGTAAAGGTATATATAACTCTTTATGAAAGAAACTCTTGCTCCTTTGATATGTAGCATACCTAGCAACCATAGCTTGCACTCCTTTTTGCATTCTTGGATAATATAAATGCTCTTACAATAGCTCTAAAGTATTATGAACTCCAAAGTGTTATGCAATACCACCTTCGTGCACCTCTTTGATTAGAAAATCTCAAACTGATGCCTTAGGCACATGCAATTTATTTTTTTGAATAACAGTCCATCTTAAAGGACATAAGCTCCATGAATTCCTTGTTTCTTGCACACTTCAAAAATCATAGAAAAATGATTAGTGATGGAATATTGACTCTTAAACAACATAAAGCCCAAAAGCACTACATACATCATCGTAAGTATCATAGTCCTTCTAGATAAAGCATTCACAACAACATTCTCCTTGCCATCCACAACTCTTGTATAGAAAACAAATATTTATAAAAAAAAACTAATCCACTTGGCATGTCTTGGACTCACTTTCCTTCGACCATGTAGATACTTCAAACTCTGATGATCTGAGTGAAGCATAAAAGGTTTGGGTATCAAATAATGACTCCATATCTCTAAGCAATGAACAATAATATAGAAAATCCTTATCATAAGTTGAATAATTGAGTCTTGATCCATTCAACTTTTCATAGAAAAATGCTATTAGCCTCTTCTCTTTTGAAAGCACACCTCCAATACCCTAAACCACTAGAATCACAAGTTACTTTAAATAATTTATTGAAACTAGGTATAAATAATACAAGTGCATTTGAAATCTTTGTCTTCAAGTCATCATAGCCTTTTTTGTATGTTCATTCCAATAAAACTCCCCCTTCTTCATTAATTGTGTGATTAGAGCCATAATAGTAGAAAAATATCTGATAAACCTTCCATAAAATGAATTCATTACATTGAAAATCCGGACCTCATGGACATTAGTAGTAATATACCACATTTGAATAACTTCCAATTTTGAAGGATCGACTCTAATACCATCTCCACTCATGATATAGCTAAGGAAAACCACACTCTCCATCATAAAATTACACTTCTCCATTTTACCATAAAGTTTTACCTCCTTAAGCATATCAAATAACCTCTTTAAATGCTACATGTGTTTGAAATTAATCTTTCTATATACCAAAATATCATCAAGGTAAACAACGACAAAAACTCCGAGGAAAGGTCTAAGTACCTCAATCATCAATAACATGAATAAACTCAGTGCATTACACGACCCAAATGGCATCCAACCCATACTTAGTCTTGAAAGTCGTCTTCCATTCATCCCCTTCTTTTATTCTCATTTGATGGTAGCCACCCCTAAGGTAAAGCTTATAAAACACATTTGCTCCATGCAACTTATTTAGCATTTCATCCAGTTTTTGCATAGGAAATTTGTACTTGATTGTGACATTGATGACCGCTCAGGAATCAATACACATCCTTCATGTACCATCCTTCTTAGGAACCAATAAATCTATAACACACGGACTCATACTCTCACAAACATAGCCTCTATCCAGCAACTCTTAGAATTATTTTTATAACTCCTTAAACTCTTTTGGATTACATCTGTAAGATGATTGCTTTTGCAATAGAAATTTGGGCATAATATCAATGTCATGCTCAATAACTCTCAATGAAGGTATGTTAGATGTCAATTCATCTAGAAAAACATCTGCATACTCCCTTAACACTTGTTGTGACTTTGGATCTATACCAGAATTCTCCCCTCGTTGGACTTCCTTCACCACTAGTACATCACATACTTCCTCCTCCTTAATAGCTTCAATCATCTCACACTTGTTAAGGATCCACATCTCCTCCTTCTTCTTTTTCTCCTTCATTTACCTTTAACCATTTAGCTCCTTCTCGTCTTTCAGTCCTTAAAATAGAGCTCCCCACATCTATATTAGGCTTGAGTCTAAACTTCTTTTTACCTTCACATACCACATACTCATTAAGAACTCCAACATGCACAAACTTCCTATCAAATTGCCAAGGTCTCCCTAACAAGATATGACAAGCATTCATAGGTAGAATATTACATAAATATCATCCAAATAATTTCTAATTCCAAAAGAGATAAGAGATTGTTTGGTTAACCTTGCATCTTTATCCTTGTTGAGCCATTGAAGTGAATATGGCCTTGATATCCATGGTTTCCAATTTGAGTCTGCGCATCGTTCTTTCACAAGAAACGTTGGTACAAGAACCACTATCAATGATGAATTCATACACTTAATCTCTAACTCTGCATTTAGTTTTTTAATTTTCTCCCTTTAAGTAGCTTGAGGCTGTGGTTTCACTTGAATCGCCCTTTTTCATACATAGCAATCAACATTTCCATATTCCAAAGCATCTTCCGAGCTATAACTTCCTTCTTTGAGGTCTCATCAAAGTCTTCATTTTCTTCATCACAAACCTCCATGCTTGTTATTTCCCTTAAAGTCAATTCATTTTAATTTGGATAATCCCTAGCATAATGACCATAGCTTCTACACTTGAAGCATTACTTCACCTTGTTAACCACTTTATCTTTTTCCTTCTCTTCATGATTAAACCTCCTATTATTTTCTTGATGTGTAGCTTGAGAAGTTGGTAATATTGAAATCCCCTTGAAAGTTGAACCATATGGTGCATTGGTGGACTTGATTGGTGGATTTGTTCTCTTCAATTGCTTCTCAAATTTGATTGTTATTTTTTCCAAGTCTTCAAATAACTCATAAGGAAAAACCTCCACCTTCTCTCTAATATTCATATTTAAACCTCTAATAAACCTAGCACATCTTTTCTCTTCTAATTCTTCAACATTACGAATAAGAGTTAATCCTTCAAATTTTCTAATGTACGCCTCAAATCCAAGCAACCTTTGCTTCAAAGTAGTCATCCTTATGGAATTTCTTGCTCATATTCTCTAGGAATAAATTTTCTTTTTAAGTGATTTTTTAATTTCTACCATGATCTTATTTTCTTTTTTTCCTTCTCTTTCCCTCCACCTATTTAAATTATCAAACCATACTCTAGCAAATTTCTTAAACTTCAATATGGCAATTTTGCATCTTTTCTCATCATTAAGCTCTTTATATTCAAAAATAGATCCAACATTTGTAACCATTCAAAGAAAGACTCAGGATCAAGATTACCTTCAAAATCAGGTAGATCAAATCTAATCCCCTTTTGTACATCATCATATGATCTCCTTAATGTATATTGGGGTTGTCCATAATCCCTTATACTCTCTTGTTCTCCTTTTTCCATTCAGTCTTGTAGCCTCCTTACATGATCTTCTTCTACTTGACATATTTGATTTTTATTTTGGATATGGGATCCTTGTGATTTTGAGGCTTCCATCTTACCTATACGCAACTTTACTTCCTTGATATCCTCCACCAACACCTTGAGAACATCTCTGAAATCCTCCTCTTGTCTCGATATATCTTCCTTGCACTAACTAAATGGCATACCTCAAAAAATCCTCCCAAAATTAATCAAAAGCTTGAATCTTGACACCTCCTTGATGAGTTCCTAAAATAATCTTGAATTAGGAATGTGTTCTTGAAAGAATTTTGAAGGAAAAATTGGATCTTGGTTTTGTATGTCAAACTAGACCAAAGCGTATGTTCTAATACCAAAATTGATGTGTATAGGATTATGGACTTATGATTTGGGTGGTACTATAGGTTGGATAAGGTTTATATATTATTTTAATGATTTGGTGATTATATATTAATAAGGATAATAGTCGAATGGTTAGGTTTTTGGGGTGATATGGTTTATAGGTTAGGGTTTACGATTAAGGTTTGGTTGTGGATGAAGATAATGATGATGGACGATTGAGATGATGATGATTTGATGAATAAAATTTAAATATTATTTGGATATGGTAAAATTGTGATAATAATATATTTATTATCAAAGGTTTGGAAATAAAATAGGCAAAATTAAATAAGAAAGAATATGTTGAAGAAGAAGTTGAAGAAGATGAATGCATGATAAAAGTGGCAAATAGGGTTGATAATTGGTATGGATTATGGTTGGGTTTGGGGGATATTA
This sequence comes from Tamarix chinensis, assembly GCA_030549775.1. NCBI lineage: Eukaryota > Viridiplantae > Streptophyta > Magnoliopsida > Caryophyllales > Tamaricaceae > Tamarix > Tamarix chinensis. The sequence goes on from CM060174.1 coordinate 29,714,201, forward strand.
ATTAACCTCTAATTAAAAAATACAAAGAGATTAAGTGTTTTAATAATAATCCCTCACATAAAATTGATTATAATTGAGAAGAACTCACGCAGAATTCAAATAAGGAATAACTTGTATTTCATTCAATTTGGCTATGCATACCAACATGTAAGTCTAAGGATTTTATAACCTATTTTATCCTCCTCAATATTCAAAGATAATTATAATTAATTATGAATAAAAATATGATCTAATCTCCCCATGTAATGTCTTATTCCCCACTCCAAGAACATGTTATAAGATAAACCTTATAAGATAGAATAAGATAGAATCCCCTTAAAAAGCTACTTTATGAACTTGCCAATCATAATGGAACTAATTAAAAAAATAATTAAGTAAATAACACAATAAATAAAGAAAAAAAACACACCACTTAAATCTAAAAAAACATTCTCATGCATGCCATGCACACACCTCCATTGCCAGTGACTTGATTTGCAAGTTTTGTCCATAACTAGCAATATAATCATCTATTTGTCTTCAAATTTGTTGGGTGTCCTCTCTAAATATAGGAAAATAGGCTCCATTATAATAAATTCCAAGTCTTGATCATTTATTCCTGCATCAAAAAGCCTTATCTAATCCATCAAAAACAATAAGTTCCATAGAAGATTCATATCATTTTGGTATCAAAGCTAGGTTAGCATTTCATCCCATTAAATTGCCAACCCAACATAATGAACATTTCATTCTAGTTTTTTTTCAAGTCCCTCTAGGCATGCCCATGCATATAACTTTACACAAAGCCTATGCACATAACTTTACACCACCCATGCACATTCATCTTGTGATTCCTTTAGTTTTTTTATGTATCAATAGGTAATTGAAATCTTTCTTTGTAAATCTTCAACTGATCTATTAAATATTCAAACTCAACATTAATGATCTGATAACACTCAAGGCTTATTCAGAGTGTTTGAATATTCTCTTGAATATCCAATTCCAGTACCATTAATTCTCTTCTCTTTTGACATCATATCATTGAATATAGTAGTTTTGTATTTAACTTTCATATCCCTCTTTTAATTATTTTTTCTTCAATTTCAAGTAAGAAATCTATTGCTACTTTAACACCCCTCAAGTATGATTTATATATTCGTTGGCTTTATTTCTCACATATATCTTCTTCACTCACTTTTATTTCTCCATTCAAATTATCACTCCTATTTAACTTCATCGTATAGTGTCATTAACGTATTGATTATCCTTCTCCATCTAGAAGATAGTTATCCCAACTACAAAATTGTGGACTTTATCCTAGACACCTTCCTATCTTAACCTCCTTCATTTTACCTCCCATTAAACCTTCAAGAACCTTGAATACATGTAAAATAATTTTTTAGACATTTAGTATATCAATAAGAGTGTTCATGTAAAGAATCTTTAATATATGAAGAATCTCCTTAAAGGCTATGTTAGAGACTCTATAGTAGCTATTATCTAATGTTAGCACCACCAATGGTGAACTATATCTACTCCCCTTCTTTAAAAGTCAACTCCATTGATTAAAAACAAGAATGGATGATCAAGAGATGCTTCAATGAATTAAGAATACCATGGAGGCAACAACAACCAAGTATAGAGGATGGTAAAGCATATAGTTTAAGCCAAAGGCCATCATATCAATCCAAGGATTGTGTATGAAGAACATGCACATGAATATATATCCAATGGATCTCAAAAAAAATGAAGGCAATGAGGAAATTTCTAGCCAAGGTATAATTGTTATGAAGACAAAGGAGTCAAACTTGATCTCCTTGATTTGTATGGTAAATTAGATTTTGAGTTATTCTTTGTATGGTTGCATATAATTAAGGTAATATTTGAATTTAAGGAGTATAATGATGAACATAAATGTAAACATACTAATCATAAGTTTAAAAAGTTTTATAAGATTTGGTATGATAATATTAAGATACCCTGTGAAAGGTAAGATAAATATAAAATCAAGTCTTGGAAAAAATTGAAAAGGCATCTAAGAAAGAAAAATTTCCTTAAAGATTATGAGTAAGAAATCTGTAGTAAATTAACTACTATTAGGCAAGGACTTTTTATTGTAGTAGAATACACTAAATAATTTGAAAGAATATTACATCTATATGACATACAAGAAAGAAAAGAATAAAAGTGTGATAGATACTAGGGTAAACTTAACAACTTGATTCGTGAAATGGTAGAAATGTCTCCAATGAATATCTTGATGATTTGATTATTCTAGCTTTGAATTTTGAAAAGCAAAATAAGTCAACCAAAGATTATGTTAAAAGATAGTGTTTTGACCTCAACTAAACCTTATACTAATGCATCTACATCAAAAATGGGATCACATGCATATCATTTAAATAATAAAAGAATAGTTGCTGAGTGAGATGAAAAAGGAAACAATAAAGTTGATGAATCTATTTTAGGACATAAGAAATCATAATGCAACTTTCCTATGCTCTCTCCTCTCAATTTTACTCTTGAAGTTTTACTAATGTTTATTCCCATCCCACTCCTCAAGGTCCCCTTGATTCAAAAAACACATATAACAATAGGCATTGTCATTGGGGATCACTTATAAAAATTTATGTATCCCACTTAACCTTCTCATCAATTTAATCCAAACACATATAATATTCTTAGGGAGGAACACTTAGTCATTATTACTGAGCTCCAAGATTTTAATGCTAAGGTTCACATATCTATTAAAGAAATGATTTTGGATATGGCATCCCCTCTTACCCACACCCTCAAGTAGTTACCTGATCTTATAAACAATATCACATGTTTTACCTCAAGAAAACTTTGCTGAGGAAATTATCTTCTAGAGAGAGAACTAAAAACAAGGCTCTAAAGTGTTGTACAATAAGAATAAAAGGAAGAGTCCATGGAAGATATTTGAGGCAAATGAAATTGAAGTGACACACTAGAGAAAACCTCAACCCTCCAAGATATAATAGATGAGAAAGGTTCTAGTGTCCGAGTTATAGGGGCAAAAAACGTGGGGATAAAATATGTCAGCATAAAAACTAAAAATAAGAGATCCAAAGATAAGATATCTAATATAATATCAAAGATGAATATTTTATTAATAAAATGATAGATCAAAGGGTGTAAAGACATTGGAAGGCATGATACAGAAAAAATATAACACTGGTTTCAGCTGGTAGACACATTTCACTAAGTATATTTTGAAAACACCTGCATAGAGAATAAAAATCCACCTTTTGAATCATTTGATAGCTTGACTAATCTAAAAGAAAACTTGAATATATTTAAGAATTATATTTTTTTTATCTAGGGATTAAGATGACACAAGTCTTCAAGGGTGGATGATGATTCGTGTGATTGTAAATAAAGTAGGATTGGTGACTGTCTAATTTGGAAGAAGGAATGAAGATATTTAAGAAATAATTTATAAAGAATCCAACAAAAACTCAAAAAACTAAAAAATTACTCTAAGAAGTCTTAAAAAGGATTATCTCATAGAGAGAATTAACCAAGTGAATTAATTGTATTAGATTTCAATATACTCAACAATCAATATATTATAAATGCTAAGATATCATGCCTTATATATTAGTATAAGACATTACTAACTAGTACACTACTTTAGCCACATGACACACAAATGGATAACTAGCATATAAAATAGTATTAATAATGTATTTATATCCTATATAATACATGACTCAAAAATACTATTACAAATAAAGTAAGATAATTAGCACATGAAAATAACTAACAAGAATCATAATCAAAATAATGATGTTGACATGTAGAGTTGACTTTCATGCACAATAGCTTCCTTTGTAATAGATTGTAACACTTGAAAAATATTAGGGATTTTGGCTTCATAAATAAATGAATCTCCTTCCTACAAATATATTACATACCTACAAGAATGACATAAAGTAATATCATCAAGGTTAGTCATAGTATGATTATCAAAGATGAATAATGTGATTGGTTCTATAATCAAGTATGCCAAATTACTATCGTCTTAAGGATCATCTATAGATGCTCTTGCATCATTTTCCCTAAACTAAGAAGAATTTTTCCTCAAATTAGCATCACTAAAATAAGGAGATAAATCACCAAAATTAAATGTCATTGAAACATAGCAATATGATTCAAGAAGTTCAAAATCGTAAGAATTTTCTCCAAATATTCTAAGGATTTAAAATGGTCCATCTAATGTTGACATTATTTTATGTTTCCTTATATTTTAGAATATTTCTTTACATAAATATAACCACACTAAATCACTAGGATAAAATACTTGATAAGTGAGATGTTTATTATCTTACTTTTGATATTTTACATTGGCTAGTTCTATGTTACCCTTGATTTGTTGATGAAGATTTTGGAAGAATTCTACTCATTCCTTGGCCTCATAGTTATAATTTCACCTTTCTTTAATGGTACTCTATCAATAGGTACATAAGGATTCCCTCCAAACACAATTTTAAATAGAATCGAGTGTGTAGTGCTTGAAGGACTTCTATTATATAAAAACCCTTCATGATATAATTTAATATCTCAATGTAGTACATTTACTTACCAACCATATTAGCAAAGTACTAAGAGTACGGTTAGTACCTTTAGTTTTTCCATTAGTTTGTGGATGATGTAATGTACTCAATAATAACTTTGTTCCTAACATGTGCCATGAGGGTTTCTAAAAGTAACTAAGAAACTTGAAATCCTTATCCGAAACAAACCTTTCAATTATTCCATGTATCTCACAAATTCTTTAAAATACAAATCAACAACATATGTACCATCATCAGTTTTATTACAAGGAATAAAATGAACCATTTTAGGAAATCTATCTACCACAACCATAACAGAATATTTACCTCATTGTGTATAAGTTAAACCTTAGATAAATTCCATACTAACTCCTTTAAATAATTGATTAGGCATACATAATGGTGTATATAAAACTTTGTGAAAGAAACCTTTACTCTTTTTACAAGTAACACGTCGATTTACTATAATTAGTGCACCCTTTATCATGTTCCACCAATAGAGATTTTCTTGCAATATTTCTAATTATTTCTGAGGACCAAAATGGTGTGCAATAGCTCCTTCATGTACCTCTTTGATAAGTAAGTCCCTTATACTTGATCTCTGTACACAAATTCTATTAAGTTTAAATAAGAATCCATCTTATATTATATAATTACCATGGTTCCCATTTTCTTTACAAGCTCGATATTCTTCATGAAATTCATCATCATTAGGATACATTTCTTTAAGCATTTCAAATCCTAACAATTTAGCATCTACCATGGCAAGTAATACAAATTTTCTTAAGAGAGCTTCAACCACTATATTTTCTTTTCCATCCAAGTGTTTGATAGAAAACACAAAGGATTGTAAGAATTTCACCCACTTTACATGTTTAGGATTTATTTTATTTTTACCATGTAGATATTTCAAACTTTTATCATGAGAATGTAATACCATGGGTTTAGGCCTCAAATAATTACTCCATGTCTCTAAACTTCATATGATGGAAAATAATTCCTTGTAATATGTAGAGTAGCTCAATATAGTACCATTTAGTTTTTTGCTAAAGTATTCGATAGGTATTTTTTCTTGAGAAATAAATCCTTCGACACCTACCCCACTTACATCACAAGTTTCCTTAAAGAGTAGGTAAAAATTAGGAATACATAATACTAGACAGGCATATAATGTATCCTTGAGAGTATCAAAAGCTTTAGTGGCTTCATTCTCTTGAATAAATTCTCCCTTTTTCATGATTTGAGTAATAGGTGAAGCTATAATAGAGAACTATTTAATAAATATCCTATATAAACTAGCTAATCCATAAAAACTTCATATTTGATGTATATCTTTAGGAATAGGCCACTCTTGAATAGCTTGGATTTTTACAAGATCAACTTTAATACCCTCAACACTAATAATATACCCATGAAAAACTATACTTGGAAGCATAAATTTATAATTTTCTAATTTTCTATATATTTTAGTTTCCCTTAGTTTATCAAATAATTTCCTTAAATGTAGAAGATGATCATGTTCACTTTTTCTATAGATATATATCATTCAAATAAACTACAATGAATTCACCTAGAAAGGAAAAGAATTTGATTTATTGGTCTTATAAAATAACTAGGTGCATTACATACTTTGAAAGGCATAACGACCCATTAATAGAGACCATATATAGTTTTAAATGCTTTAATGACTCCATATCTCTAAACTATACTTGAAAACGTAAATTCACACTTTTAAAATTTTCCATATAGTTTATATTCCCTTAGTTTATCAAATAATGTCCTCAAATGTAGAATATGATCATGTTCACTTTTCCTATATAAAAGTATATCATCTAAATAAACTACAACGAAGTCACCTAGGAAAGGATGCAGAATTTCATTCATTAGTCACATAAAAGAACTAGAAGAATTACACAAATTGAAAGGAATCACAACAATTCATAGATACCATATTTAATTTTAAATGTTGCTCTCTATTAATCCCCTTCCCCAATCCTTATTTGATGGTAACCACTTTGTAAGTTTATTTTAGAGAACACACATGCACCACATAGTTCACCAAGTATGTCATCAAGTCTATGTATTGGAAAATAATATTAGATAGTTATATTATTTACTACTCTAGAATCTATGCACATATGCCATGTAAAATATTTTTTGGGAACTAATAAGGCAAGTATACAACAACAACTCAAGCTCTCTCTCACATAACCTTTATTTACTAGCTCTTGAGTTTGTCTTTGTAACTCCTTAGCTTCCACTTGATTGCATCTATAGGAAATTCTATTAGGCAAAGGCATTCTAGGAATTTAATTAATAGCATGCTCTATATCTCTAATAAATGGTAGTTTAGGAGGTAAATCATCTAGAAATACATCACTATACTCATCAAGCAAACTAGTAAGGTTTTAGTTGCTAAACTTTTTCCACCCAAATTGAGATGATTTAGCTACCAATGCATAACAAACACCCTACTCCTCAATGCAATTAATCATTTACCATTAATGTAAGAATAAGCTCTTTTTAACCTTAGATAATTGATATAATCACATTGAGATGGTTACAGCTTATATTTTTTTATCCTTAAGTACATATATTCAGTAGTTACACCATAATTAGTTGTATTTATATCATATTTCCATGGTCTTCCTATCAAAATACTACAAGAATCTATGGGCAAAACATCAAATAATACCTTATCATGGTAATCACTAATGCAAAAAGTAATTGAGGTTTCTTTAGTCACTTTATCTCCATTCTCCTCATTAATCCATTGTAATTAATATGGTTAAGGATCTACATTAGTCACTAGTCCTATTTGTTTGACCATTTTTCACCTGAAACATTTGTACGCTAACCACTATCTATAATGACCCTACAAACTCTAACTCTAATTACACATTTTAAAAAATTTATCACTTTCTATATATTGTTCATTAGGTTGTATTTGTAATGCTCTCTAAAGTGCAAAACAACGATTTTCATCCTCTTCATACCTACTTAAGACATCATCATTAAAATCAGTTTCTATGTCGTCGTCATCAATATATGGTTCCATTTTATCCATTTCACTAAAGGTTAAAACTCTTAGATTAGGACATTCTCTAGAAAAATAACCATATCCTTTACATTTGAAACATTGATTACTAGACATTTCACTAATTTTTGTTTTATGTTTATCATCTCAGTTAAGGCTAATCTTTTTATCATTAGTTGAATAGCTATGTGTCACAAGTTTTGATGCAGATGCATTAGAATTAGTTTTGTTGAATGTAGAAGTTTAAGCACTTATCTTATGATAGGCTTTGGCAGACTTTGTTTTTCTTTCATATTTTAAGGTCGACTTAGTCAAATCATAGGCAAACATTTCAACTTTGTCCCTATTCAAGTTATTAATGCCGCCTAAGTATCCAACACACTTTTTTTTCTCTCTTTTATATTACACAAGAATGCTACTCTTTCAAATTTTCTAGTATATTCCTACACACTAAGAAGTCATTGCCTAAGAGTATCTCTTGCTCATACTCTTTAGGTACAAATTTTTTTCTTAGGTGTTTCTCTAATTTTCCCAACACTTTATTTTACTTTTATCTTATCTTTTGCATGTTCTCTTAAGATTATCATACCAAAATGTACCAAAATTTTTGATTTGAGAGTTTCCAACTCACACTTATGTTCATCAACATATTTTCTAAACTCAAATATTGTTTCAATTTCATACAATCATTCAAAAAATAACTCAACATCTAATTCACCATAAAAATTAGGAAGGTTGAGCTTTATACCTTTATCTTAAAAAAGGTCTTACCTCTTTTTTATGATTTTCATAGCCTTTTGGTTGGTGCTAAGGTCATTTGATTCTTTATCTTGTGCGCTTTTTTCATACTCCATTTAAGTATTCATGTGGCTACCTCTAGCTTAGACTTCCCTCCACACTATACTCTCTACACTATCATTTATAGCCACCATGATGTTATGCATGTGTTTAAGAGTCTCTTGATCAGCTACCCTTAATTCTAACCTTTGAAGTCGGCTTTGAATGGAAAGGAGTTTCTACAATTGTTTGTTTGTTGCATGTACAATTGCTTCAAGTTCTTGAAGGGTATCATATATAGTCTTCATTGAGACTTTTTCACCCGTGCTTGAATTATTTCCTCAAGTTTATCTTGACACAACTTCATACAATTACTAGAAATTACTTCTTGATATCTTCTTAATGTTATGATAATATTTTTGAAGACTTCTTGAACTAGAAGATGATGGAGATGGAGGGTAAAGCTGGATTATATTATTAAGTACTCTTGGTAAACTTCAAGACATTCATGGTGGAGAACAAGAAATGGTCTTGCTATGAGGAAAGAATACAAATAACTAGTGGAATGATGGTTGGTATTCAAATACAAGTAAAGAGAGAGTCTTCCCTAATTGTGATCAAATATTAAAAAGAAAAATAGAATTTGAATATCTAGATGATACTCGAATATGCTAGAAAGAAGCGTATTACTATTGAGTTATTCTAATCTACCAATATCAAGTTTCTAAAATAGTAATTTGACTCTAAATGTTGAGAGAAAGGAGAGACTTCATGAAGTTGAAGAAATAAAATTACATGCTGGAAATCCTCACAAAAATTCTCAAGCACAACAAATTTTCAAAGGGTTGTCAAGGATTAGTAAGGAGAATAGAAGAAGAAAGTTGAAAGATTTAAAGAAGAAGGAAGATAACCGTTCACTTACCTTCAATAATCGAAGATATAGATAAAGGAAAGATAATATTCAATCTTCTACATTGAATATATGAAGAATAGGTACAAGGTATGTTAAGACTTGGTTGAAAATATACTACTCGACTTCAAACTTTGAAGTTGAAGATTACCTATACGCATGGATGTGCATGGGAGGAAAGAAGAAAAGGTTTTAGTAGATCTAGTACATGTAAAAGAGAAAATTAAGTTAAATTAGAATAAAGCTAGCCAAGGTTTTGATACCAAAAATGACATAAGTCTTCAAGGGTGGTTGAAGGTTCGTGTGATTATAATTGAAGTAACATCGATGGTTGTCCAATTTAGAAGAAGGAATGAAGATATTTAAGAAAAAATTTAAAAAGAATTCAACAAGAACTCATAGAACTAAACTTTGAATGTCTCATATCTATGATTACTCGAAGTAGTTTTAAAAAGGACTATTTAGTCACAAAGAAATAATTAACCAAGTGAATTACTTGTTATATATTTCAATATACTCAACCATCAACATGTTACAAATGCTGATATATCATGCCTTGTATAGGAGTATAACATTGTTAATTAGCACACTAATTTATCCACATGATAAAAAAATGATTGACTAGGACATAAACTAGTATTAACAGTGTATTTATATCCTATATCATACATGACTCAACAAATACTATTACAAACAAAGTAAGATAATTAGTACATTAAAATAACTAACAGGAATCCTAATCAAAACAATGATGTTAAATTTAAAGGTTTATTGGATCTTCTTGAGGTGTAGAGTTAACTTTCATGTACAATAGCTTCCTTTGTAATCACTTGTAACATTTGAAAAATCTAAGGTATTTTAACATCTTAATTAGATTGATCTTCTTCCTGTAAATATGTTACATATTTGTAAGAGAAATAGCATTAGGGTTAGTCATAGTATTATTATCAAATACACATAATGTGATCGATTCCATAATCAAGTATGCCAAATTACAATCATCTTGAGGGTTGTCTATTGATGCTCCTACATCATAAGAAAGAACACTATGTAAAGTATTGTTATAATACTCCAAATTTTAAAACCTATAAATTTAATGAATAATCCGCATTTGAGATAATTTAATTTTTAAATTTATTTAATTTAATTATTTTGTGTATTTTTAGTGTATAAAACTAGATATAAATATTTAATAAATGAAAATAAATATTTTGTGACTTTATCATACTCATTTTATTTATATACTTTTTTAAACCCATATTTTACTAAAATTACCATCTTAAACCAATATATTAAATTATAACAAATTAAATTATTAAAATAATTTATCTATCAAAAATATTAAAAATTATTTTTATTTTATTTTTCCTTTTTTCCTTTTTCTCTCTCCTTTTTCTTCCTTTTTCTTTTGCTCCTTTTTCCTTTTATTTTTTCTTCCTCTTCAGGTCGCCAAGCCTATGTCCCTCCTTTTCCCTCGTGCTAGGCCTTTCTTCCTCTACCTCTCCCTCACGTCCAACCCACTACATCCCCCATCTGCCCCTTCTTTTTCTTTTCCTTTCTTCCCCCACCCTAGTTGGGCTAGCCCAAACTTCTTCCTTTCCCTCTTCCTCACGTGCACGAGCAGGCCAGTTCCTTTCTTCCTCCCCCGCCCGACTAGCCTATCTCTTCCTTCTTTCTTTTCTTATTCTTATTTCCTCTTCCTTCCTTCTATGTCAACGTCTCATGTTATGCCTACAACTCTTCCTTGCCACTAACTTCTCTACACCTACATGGTAGCCTATAGCCCTACTCTCTCTCCCTCATCTCTTTCCTTCCATTTTTGGACCAAACACAACCATGCTTCCCTCCCTGCATACCCTTCTTTTCCCCCTCTTTTTCTTCTTCTCCCTACCACCGCAAGTCATGTTTCTATGGCCCCTAACCCAACCACACCTGTGTCCTCTTCCTCTTCCTTTTCTTCTTCTCTCATGGTCATTTTCCTTCTAGTTCAAACCTCCTTTTCCTTATAGAGCTCCCCATTTTTTCCCTTCTTCTCCTCCTCTTCTCCTCCTCCCCTATTTTCACTTTACCACCTCCAACTGTCATTGCTACCGCCCAACCACCATAGATGCATCCCTGACACCCCTATAACTTCCCTACACCACCCATCACCCGCACTCACCCTTGTAGCCCCCTTCCCTTCTATCATTTTCTTTCGCCTCCTCCATGCCCTCCATCATGCACCGCCTTCCTCCCTCTTCTTTTGCCTCCACATCCACCAATCCACCCCTAGAAACTTCCCCCACCACCACCTTGCCTCCCCTTGGTTGAAACTCCCCTACGACCACTTCCCTATTCTCTTCTTTTCCCTTCCTTCTTCTCCTCTGCCCAACCTTGCACCCATCTTTCCAGTCGTACACCCAACATCTTTTATTCCCTAAGCCGTTAATCGTTGACCCCTAACCACAACCTGCACCCCTATTTCCTCCTTGTACCCAACCACCACCCTCACTTTCCTCCACAAGCCCTCAACCTAACCCCCAAAACCCCTATCTAAACTAGCCCTCCTCCATTCTCCCATCCCCTATTTGACTCCTCCTTCCTTATCTTCTTGCATGCAGCATGAGTCTACTTCACTCCTTTAAGCCAAATCTTTGTTTGTTTTAAGGTATAAAAATGGTTGGTATTAGTTTGTATTAATTAAGCTTTTGGTAAAAATTATTCTTTTGATTTTATACTTCTATGATGCTAATTTTTATATTATTTTTTAGGTATTAATTTTTAATAAGTAAAGCTCAAACCTTTAACTAGGGTATCAGTAAGGTTTAATTATTGCTGAAAATTAGGTAACTATTATACCCTACTAAAATGTGTGGATATATGTATGCTAGCACATTAGGACTTTTAATATGTTTATGTGCATGATTTATGATGTTAAATATAATATAATTTATGATGTTAAATATAATACCCTACTAAAATGAGTATTAATAATAAATGAGAATAGTTGGCGGTGTTGGATAATGTATATGGATCATGGATATTAATATTATATGTGGTGGGGGTATTTTAGTAAAATTGGTATAATACGGGCAAAATGGTAATTTATGACAGTAAAGGGGGTAATATGGTAAATGAATAAGTAAGAAGGGTATTTAGTAATTTATCATGGAAAAAGGGGATAACTTGGTAATTTGTTATGAGTAAGAAGGTATTTTGGTGAATTATATAAAAGGATAAGGGTATTATGGTAATTTGGCATAAAGGAAGGGTATTTTAGTAATTTTTTGAGTAAAAAGAATAAGATTGTAATTTAATAAAAAAAGGAGGGTATTTTAGTAATTTGGCACGTAAGGAGGATAACTTGGTAAGTTTGTAAGTAAAAGGGGTAAAATGGTAAAATAATGAGTAAGAAGGGTTGAAATGCCCCGAAAATTTTTAAGTTTATAAATTACATTTAAATGATATTTATTAGAAAAATTATTTAAATAAACTATTTTTAAATTGAACTAATTAGGGCAAATCAAGAAGAAATTTATAAGTATTTTTATTAGGAAATAATTTGGGTATTTTAGCTAATTAAGCATTTTATTTTGGAAATTTATTAAATAAATTATTTAAAATTAGAAGGAGAAAATAGTTTGAAATTAATAATAATTTTATAAATAATTTAATTGAAGAAAATTTGGGTGTTTTACTAATTAAAATAGAATTTATGGAAAATCTTTCAAAAATCCTAATTTAGCTTAAAAAGTGATTTAAATATTATTTTATTTAAATATTATTATTTTTAAATATATCAAATATTTTAATTAATTTAAATACCCAATCTCATTATTTTTCCTTTTTCCCTTCTTCTTTTTCCTTTTCTTCTTCCTTTTTCTTCTTTTCTTCTTTTTCTTTTCCCTCCCCTTTTCCCGGTTGGGCTGCGATCTCCCGCGGCCCAAACTCCTCCCTTCTTCCTTCTTCGGCACGACCCAGCCCGCGCCGCACATCCTTCTTCCGCCCCATGCCGCGCTGCATTTCTTCCCTTTTCTTCTCAAAACGCGTCGCTTCATTTAAACGCACCCCTTCGCGCCCAAATGGCCCGGTCTGCCTCCCTTTTCTTTTCTTTGTTTTTTCCCCGAACCGCCCGGTTCCCCCACCTTTCTTCTTCTTCTTCCTTCGCACCTGCCCTGCCCGCCAACCTTCGACCTGAAACTCCGCCGTCCACCAGCCGAAATTCTCGCCGCCGGTTACACACTATTGACCGACCGTTTTTCTTTCTTTCTCTCCCCCTGATTCAGCGACTGCATAGAGTAATCCTTATCCCCCTCTCCTCGCACATTTCTCCCTCTTTCAGCCAACTAACCCTTACCCTAAAATTTATTACCACCGGCAATTGGAACCCTACCCAACATACCCCGTAGAAGACCCACAGAACCCTAATCTCCCTTCTAAAATCTATAAATACCCCCTTACACTACCATGTATCGAGTTTTGATTTCCTTATCCAGAATATTTCCCTTTTCGCCACCGCCACTTTAGATGGCAGCCCTGCCGCCGTCGACCAACGCCACCACCTATTCCGCCTACCAAAATATTCCTTGAACCTCCCTCTAGCTAACAAAATGTCCCATATATCTCGATTCTTCTTGCACAAGTCTCCCCGACTGTGCAAACTTCCCTTCCCGATCAACCCTGATTTCTACCTCCGCCACCCTTTGCGGCGCCCTTAGCCACCTCTTTTGTCGTTTCCGCCGCTCCTTTCACCTCCCAAATTATTCTGCAAACCCTCCTCGACCTTTCCCTACCTTTCTTTTCCTCTTTCTCCCTCTCCTCCTCTCTCTTTCTTCTTCTCTCCCATTCGGCCACCACCACCGCCACCTTTGGCTACGCCACCACCTCTATTCTGTCCCCCTCCTTTTGGGAAACCCTAAACACCCCAACTCCCACCTTAATTCTCCTTAGCTTTTTCCCAGCATGCAACTTTCCCATCGTTCTTCTCTTTTTTCGGCCACCGCCGCCGCCTCCGTGCACCACCGCCAATGCCGCCTATCCCCTCCAGCCTAAGGTTGAGCCCTAGACCCTATCAACCCTACTCCCTATTTTTATGAGCCTTAATTTAATATATTTCATTTATTTGGATATAAATACTATTATTATTATTATTATTTATATTTTTAATATGTATTATTATTATTATTAGTATTAATGTTTTGATTATTATTTATGTTGTGGGCTGAGGCCCTATTGTGTTTTTAATTCAATTTTATTATTATTCCTCTTATTATTTCTATTATTACTATTATTAATATTAATATGTTATTATTATTATAATTATTTTTATTTTTATTTTACTATTTCGAATTACTATTAATATTACAAATACTTTACTATTAGTTTTGTTGTTGTTGTTGTTGTTGTTCTTATTATTCTTATTATTATTATTATTATTATTATTATTATTATTATTATTATTATTATTACTAAGTTTGGTTATTTATTTTACTAATATTATTATTATTATTATTTTGGAAAAGGGGTCGAAGCCTTTATTTTACTTTGTTTTTCAATAATGTCATTTTTATTATTAGTATTGTTACTATTATTATTATTATTATTATTATTATTATTATTTATATTATTTTTAGTATCATTGTTATTATTAGGGTAAAGTATTTAACCCTATATTATCAACTTTTATAATATTTCTATTATTTCTATACCTTTAGCAAAGTTAGAGCTTTATTAATGTTATTTGTATTAGTATGTTATTATTTGGTCAAAGCCCTAAGGAGGCGTAGGAGCATGCTCCAAGACCGGTGTCGTTTCAGGTAAGGGTGTTACTAAGGCCTCTTGTGTGCTTATATGCATTATGTGATTCGCATGCTATATATCACATGTTTATCATTATTAATTATTTCGTATATGGTATAACGTGGAGTTGAAGTATGTTTTTTATGGCATGTGTACTATATTTGATGAAATATTGTATATGTGATGATATGTGTGTTGTGACCCTGTAAGACATGCATGTGAGGATGTTGATGTGGTTTGTATGAGAGAAGGGATGAAAAAGGAGGATGGGTAAAGAGGTTGACCAAGGGAGGTGGGTTGACCTAATTATTTTAATGATTCATGAGTAGAAGAATAAAATGGAGAATTTTAGGCTTTCATGTGGGGGAATCTAATTTATGGTTTTATATGTGGGAATCTATTTTATGGTTTTGTATGGGAAAATACAATTTATGGTGCTAGACGGGAGATTCTAATTTATGGCTTTATGTGGAAGAATATAACTTATGGTCTTGTATGGGAGAATCAAATTTGTGGTTATGAATGGGAGAATCTAATCAATTGTATTATATGGAAGAATCTTTGGGTTTTATATGGATGAATCTTTGGTTTTATATGGTTTTAATTTAGGGTTTAGTATTGATGAATCCTTGGTTTTATATGGTTTGAATTTAAGGCTTGGTAAGGATAAATCTTTGGTTGTGTATGGATTGAATATAAGGTTCTGTATGGAGGAATGTAGAGTTTTAATTATATGGAAGAATCTAAGGTTGCATGGTTGAATTTAGGGTTCACGTGGGATTTTAGGGTTTGCATGAAAAAGTTCGAAGGTTTGCATGGGGAAGTTAATGTCTGCATGGGTATGAAATTTATGTGTGGAAAGTTGATTTGGGATGTAAGGAAGGTAATGTAAGTGTTGTTTGGGTGTTTAAACACTTTGAGTGAAAGATAGTACGTAGAGCATTATATGGGTATGTAGGAGACTGAGCTAGGGTTTGGAGTGGCTAATTGTGAATTGTCGTGGTTAATTAAGGTTTGGAATGGCTAATTATGGTTGTTATGGTTAAATAGGGTTTGTAGTGGTTAATAATGGTCTGTGGTGGTTGATTAGGGTTTGGTGTGGCTGCTTAGGGTTTTTGTTGTATCTTGTGTTTTTGGTGATTAAGGTGTAATTATGAGAATGGAATCGATGATTTGTGATGTGTGGAGTGTTAAAATGATTTGGATGATGTGAGGTGGAGTAAGAAGGGATGCTAAGGCCTAAATTAGGGTTTCAGGATAAAACCCTAGAGTGAGATGTGGAGTAGAATTGGAGGATAAGTGTAAAGGGAGTAATTCATGCATGTCTAGGGTTTGGTGGTAGCACATGTGTCGTTGGTGAATAAAGTATGATGATTAGTATGGAATTTATATTTATGATTCGTGCATGTCCATGGTGAAAACTTTTGAATAAGATACTTAAGACATTAATCACTTAAAGTGAAATACTATTAAGTCGGGTCCCACCGATCCACCGGTTAGAAATAGTGGTTAGGACGCGTAGTGCTATGTGTCTCCGATCCACCGGCTATAATAGTGGTTAGGGTATGTGTAACACCCCCAAATTTACTACTGAAAAAGTTTGTTTAAGACAAAGGTTTTAGCGGAAGTGAAAGAATTAAAACCGTAAACTTGGGGGTATTAATGCCACACTTAGTACCAGACCGGTTCACTCCTACCGTTCCGATACTGAGTGATAAGGCTAAGCTAAACCATCATTAAGTAAGAATCATCAAAACATAGGTACGTAGTTAACATAGGTCATTCACGAAAACACGAGTCAACAACAGTTAGAATATCGTTTAGCAATACAACTTAAGAGTACGATTTCAAAACAAGAAGCGTAGTACAAAATATAGCTAAATAAAACAGATCCCAAGGGACCAATATCCGGATCGCCTACTCACTCAAGCCAAGCCTTCCACCTCAAATTGGTAACCATTTAAACCTACATAGGAGGTCTGCTCCCCACCATTGGTGGATCATCACAGGACCCAATCGATCAAGGTAGTATCAGTACGGGTCCAATACTGAGTAAGGGCGCAGGTGCGCTAAGGCCAAGCATACAATCATACCACATAGCACAATCATATAAGTCATGCGATGACATACAAGATAAGGCCTGAGTACTTTCCGGTGACTTATTCTTTATCCTCATTAATAATATATCCATTTCACACATATTCTTTAATAATCCATGTAAGTGTGGGAGCCCCACTATTATAGCCGGTGGACCGGTAATCAACACTCAGGGTAGAACGCCTCTGACCACTATTATAGCCGGTGGACCGGAATCAACACCCAGGGCAGAACGCCTCTGGCCACTATTCTAACTGGTGGATCGGACTGGCCTCGACTTACATGGTGTTTCGCTGTAAGTACTTAGTATTTTCCCATGGATTACTTCATTCAGATTCATTCAACGCATTCTTCATTAGTCCATGTGAGCGCGGGAGCCCCACTATTATAACCGGTGGACCGGAAATAAACACATAGGGCAAAACGCCTCTGACCACTATTATAGCCGGTGGATCGGAATCAACACCCAGGGCGGAACGCCTCTGGCCACTATTCTAACCGGTGGATCGGGTTGGCCCCGACTCACATGATGTTTCACTCTAAGTATTTAGTATTTTTCCCATGGATTACTTATTCGTTTGGGTCTGTCGAGCCCGAATCCCCCACTTTTATAGCCAGTGGACCGGAATAAACACTTAGGGCAGAACGCCTCTGACCACTATTATAGCCGGTGGACCGGAAATAAACACCTAGGGCAGAACGCCTCTGGCCACTATTCTAACCGGTGGACCGGATTGGGTCTAGCTCAATATTATTTCGCTTTACGTAATTAATATCTTATCTGTGTCTTATTAAATCACAAAACACCCTTGACATGCATAAATCATTCTCTTTATACTGTACACATCACAACTACTAAAATCCCACATTCATAACTACACTTTAATCAATAAATACACATGATAACACCAACAACTCTAAGCAGCCATAACCGACCCTAATTTTCCACACCAAACCGTGGTTAACCACTCTTAACCCTATTTTACCATAATAACCATACTTAGCCATCCCAAACCTTAATTATCCTCAACAAATCACAATTAGCTACTCCAACCCTACTTAATCACGACGACCCAAAGTTAATCACTCCAAACCCTAATTATGTCTCCTCCATACCCCTATAATACTCCACGTACTATTCTCCGCCTAAAATAGTTAAACACCCCAATCATACTTGCATTACCCTTCTTACATCCCAAATCAACCTTTCATACATAAAATTTGCTCCCACACAAACGTTACACATCCCATGCAACCTCTCGAACTTTTCATACAAGCCCTAAATCCCATACAATCATTAACTCCCATGCAAAACCCTAACTCCACCATGCAGACCCTAATACCCCCATACAAACATTAATACCACCAAACCATAACACCACCATGCAAACCCTAATACCACCATAAGCCATTAATACCACCATGAAATCACTAATACCACCATACAGACCCTAATACCACCAAGCGAACCCTAATACCACCATTCCAACCATAATACCACCATGCGAACCCTAATATCATCATGCAGCCATTAATACCACCATGTAACCTTTAATACCGCTATAGAACATTAATACCACCAGAAAAACCATAACACCACCATGAAATCACTAATACCACCTTACAAACTTCAAGACTCCCATGCATGGTTCCCAACTCTCATTTATTTCGGACATTCCTCCCACTTAAATATTCTCTCATAGATCATGAGGTACTTAGGTCAACCTCATATCCCCCTTAGTGTTCTCACTTCCCATTTATTTTTGGTCATCCTTATATTCCCAACTCATATTACCATTTATCCTAACATGCATGTCCTAGAGGGCCATAACATAATACATCATAAACATCATACATATACATGTCATGCTCATGTCATGGAAGCACATACAACATACCTCAATCTCCAAGCTGCGCTACACATAAGACAAGTTATAGAAAAAATCATATGATACATGGCATAGCATGGCATACACAACATTCAACACATCCATGTCACACATAGCACAAGGCCATTAGCTTCGTCCTTACCTAGGTAGGCACCGGGCTTGGACCATGCTCCTCTAGCTCGTTAGGGCTTGGATCGGGGTCACCTATGAAAAGGGGAAAAAGCTAAGTATTAATTTCCCTTATAAATACTATCAACCCTTATTCTAGTTTAAGGTTAGGGTTTTTATTACTAAAAAGGGTATTATACAAAAACTAGGGTTTTTACCTTAGAATTAGTATACTAAATATTAGTAGTCAAAATATGTTTATTTTTAATACCTATTGTTACACTTATATTATTAGACCCGATAGCCTTATTCTTATAATAATAATGTTCATGCTAACTATAGAAAAATAGTGATAATAATAATAATAATAATAATAAAACTAATAATAGTGACACTAATGTTTATAGTGAGAGAAACCCTAGCGTTTTTAAGGCTAAGTCTAATAATAGTGTTAGGGTTAAGATAATAATATACTAATTACAATACCAACAAGTAAAATATTCTGAAAGATGATAATGATAAAAGTTGTATATTTTTGAATAGTAATAATATAAGGATTTCAATGTTTTTGGTCACAATAATAGGAATAATAATAATGATAGTAAAGATAAGGACAATAATAAACCATGGCTAGCATTAGTATTATTAGTAAAAATAATAGTGAGGTTAATAATGGCAATAATAGTAAATGAGGGAAGTCTTAATCACATTAACCCTAGAGTCTTAGACCATTGTTAATGATAGTAGTATTATTGGTTAGGAAAGTCATATGGTTAGGTTGAGTAATAGTAATAATAGTAATGATAATACTAATAATAACAAAGGAGGTAACTACATTAACACTAAGTTGTTAGTAATGATAATAATGATAATGTCATTAGCAATAATAATAGAATAATGATAATAATAATAATAATAATACTAATAATGATAATAATAGTAATAATAATAATAGTAATGAAAGTAATAATAATAATGATAATATTAAGTATAATATCATTAATAGTAGTTAGAAATTAATAACAGTTATAGAAAGGAAATATTAGGGTTGGGTTAAGTTGGAAACCACCTAGGGTCGGTGGTGGTCCCGCGGCGGCGCGTGGCGGCAACGGCGACGGCGGTGGAGGAGGAAGAGAAGGAAAAAGATCAAGGTGGGGGCTGGATGGAAGGAGGAAAAGAGAAGTTTGAGATGGGGGGAGAAGCAGCAGGTGAAGAGGAGTGGAATGAGGGTGGTGGCGTGGCAGGGGCGGCGGCTCGCGGTGGCTGACGCGACGGCTGAAGGTGGCGAAGGGTGGTGGAAGATGGTGGAGGTAGGTGGAGAAGAATGAAAAGGATTATGAGGGTATGGGAAGGTAGGGGAGATTCTTCTGGTTGTATTGGCGGTGGTAGAAGGGATGGTTGCGGCGAGGGTGGCGGCACGAGGCGGCGACGGGTTGGAAGGGGGCTGCTCGGGGTGGCGATTTTGCACGGCTTGGGTGGCTCGTGCAAGGAAAATCGAGGGCTGAGGAGGCTTGGTTAGGTGGAGGGTGGTACAAGGTGGGGTTCTGGGCGGCGCTAGACCGGCAGCATTGGGGGACGGCGGCAGTCGACGCGTTTGATGGGGCGGCGGTGAGAGAGAGCAAACCCAGAGTTTCGGGGTTCCAAATCCCGAATCCAGGTGATCAATGGGGGTATTTATAGGCAAGGTTGTAACACCCCCAAATTTACTACTGAAAATTTTCGTTTAAAATCAAAAGGCTTAGCGGAAGCGAAAGAATTAAAACCGTAAACTTGGGGGTATTACCGCCACACTTAGTACCAGACCGGTTCACTCCTACCGTTCCGATACTAAGTGATAAGGCTAAGCTAAACCATCATTAAGTAAAAATCCTCAAAACATAGGTACGTAGTTAACATAGGTCATTCACGAAAACACGAGCCAACAACAATTAGAATATCGTTTAGCAATACAACTTAAGAGTACGGTTTCAAAACAAGAAGCGTAGTACAAAATATAGCTAAATAAAATAGATCCTAAGGGACCAATATCCGGACCGCCTACTCACTCAAGTCAAGCCTTCCACCCCAAAACAGTATCCCATCTTAAACCTGCACAAGAGGTCTGCTCCCCACCATCGGTGGATCATCACAGGACCCATTCAACCAAGGTAGTATCAATACGGGTCCAATATTGAGTAAGTCTCGCTACCCTACCTTATAGGAGAGATATCATCAAGTGTGTATTAAATTATAGTACAATACGTTAATACAATATCCTACATACTCACAACCTATAGCACGAATCTTGCCATACACTCATAGTAACATATAAAACATATGCAACATCCCATTTAACATATAAGCGTGGTATAACCAAAATATAAAGTGACTCATTATGCACATAAGCAGCATGTGGTAATACAGGTAATAAAAGCTGGCCATGGTCCAATTAGACTTATTCTTTATTCTCATTAATGATAATAAGTCCATTTCACACATTCTTCAATAGTCCATGTGAGTGCGGGAGCCCCACTATTATAGCCGGTGGACCGGAAGTAAACACACAGGGCAGAACGCCTCTGACCACTATTATAGCCGGTGGACCGGAACGAAACACACAGGGCAGAACGCGTCTGACCACTATTCTGACCGGTGGACCGGACTGGCCCCGACTCACATGGTGTTTCACTGTAAGTATTTAGTATTTTTCCCATGGATTAACTTATTTATTTGGGTCTGTCGAGCCGAGATCCCCCACTATTATAACCGGTGGACCGGGTGTAAACACACAGGGCAGAACGCCTCTGACCACTATTATAGCCGGTGGACCGGAACGAAACGCACAGGGCAGAACGCCTCTGACCACTATTCTAACCGGTGGACCGGACTGGGCTCGACTCAACATCTTTTGCTTTACGTGATTAATGTCTTATCAGTGTCTTATTAAGTCACACATCACCCTTGACATACATGTCCTAGAGGGCCGTATCAACACAACATAATCTCACACATAGAACATGTCATGCTCATATCATAGAAACACACACGACGTACCTCAAATTCCAAGTTGCGCTACACATGAGACAAGTTATCCATAAATCATATAACACACTTTAGCATGGTATACACAACGATCAACACGTCACCTCACACATAACACAAGGCCATAGCTTCGTCCTTACTAACGCCCATAAGTAGAGGTAAGTAGAGACTTACCTTGATCCAAAGCTAGCTAAGCGAGATAAGGGGGAGAGAGATCACTAGCTCGTGGATCCATGAGAAAGCTTTCCTAGAACCGATAGAAATCGAAAACTAAATTAGAAACTATTCTATCAATCAATAATTCACATATTCTAATTAAATAAACACAACAACAACACAAATGATCTTTCTTAGAAAACGTGCCCAAAACTTAGAACTTAAAAGCATAGCTTTATTAAGATTTAAGGTTAAAACTAAATCAAAACGGATTTATACAATATCGCTTGGGACATTTCAACTTAATTTGGAAAGCCCGAGAAAAAATAATCGATCATAAGTTAATTTATTAAAAATAACTTATTTATTAGGTTTTATAACTAAATAGGTAACTCAACCATTTACATAACACCAAATTCAAACCGATTAAGTTAAAACATAATTTAAATGATTTAAAACCCAAAGATAGAAATCAATTAGATAAAAGACGGTTAGCAAAAATCAATTTTATAAAATCATCCCCGAAGATTAGGATTTTTAATGCCTAAACTATGAATTAGCCAAATCACTTCAATTACCTCAAATTGATAGTTTTAAAACACAATTAAACTAATTTTAGATATATCTAGATAATCAATTTAAACAAAACAATCTTCCGATTAATCAATTCCAGATAATCAATCTTCAAAATTAGGGTTTTAAAGCCCACGACACAAACTCAGGTAATTCAATTTAATTAATTCAAATTAAGGTATTAGAAGGCAATTAATACCATTTCAACCATTTCTATACATTCAATTTTAGAAAAACAACCATACAAGTAATCGATTTCATAATCTCACTTGAAATTTAGGGTTTTAGGCCCGAAAATACAATTCGTTAAAATTCTATAAATCTAATCGAATTGAATGTTTAGAAATGAAATTAAACACATTTTATAACATATCAAATAATCAATTGCTCAAAACTAGTAAAAGAAATACACAATTTAGCCTAATTAGGGTTTTTGAGCCCGGAACGCAAATCCGATTAATTCTTGTCAAAACATATTAGTTGACGGTTTGGAAATGTAATTAAACATATTCTAATGTAATTTATATAGTCAATTGAATAAAATAACCCGATTACATAATCCAATTTAAACCCGCGGGAGTTTTGGCCTAAAAATCCAATTCCGATCAATTACGTACAATTTTCCCAAATCAACACTTCCAATATAAAATTAAATACATTTTAAACAATATTGTAAAATCGATTGAGCGAAACGGCTCAATTATACGACCCAATTTCATTACACCTAAAATTTGACCTAGGAATCAAATTCTGATAAAACCCGCATAAATTTCTCAAATTGACGGTTCCAAAATAAAATTGGATACATTTTAAAATATATTGTTTAATCAATTTGTCCGAAATCGCCAAATCGGATGAATCCGAAAAATTTGGGCATAACCCGGCCAAAAATCCAGTTTTTCCAAAATTCCAACACAACCACACAATTAGCCTATCCAAATTAATCTTACAGCATATACATACATAAACAAACAATCAATTTAGCTTTTTATAAGCTAATTCATACCCAATTAATCAAAATAAGGGTTAGGGTTTTTCGGAAATTATACCAAACAAAAATCAGTAAAAATCGAAGCAAGGAGGGTCGGGAAAGCTTCTTCGGGGACCGGGGGTGGCTCTCCGGTCGTCACCCGAGCTCGCCGTGGCCGTACGGCGGCACGGCCGGTGCGGCTTGTTGCTGCGCGCTGCCGCGTCGGTTGCTGCGCTGTTGCTGCTGCGTCGCCCATTGTTGCGCTGCTGCATGGGCTGCTGTCGCGCAGCTGCTGCTGCTGTGGTTGCTGCGGTGGTGGTCGACGGTGGCTGGAGGTCGGCGAGCAGGGAGGAGCTGGGGAGCGATGAGGGAGGCTGGGTCGGCTAGGGCTTCGGGCTGCAGAACGGGGCGCATAGGAGGGGGGTCGGGGTAGGGAAGAGAGAAAGAAAAAGAAGAGGGGGGGTTCGGTCGGGCACCGATTTTTTTTTCCTACGAAAACAATTATGAAATAAAATACTAAAAATTTAAAAATTAATATTGGAAGATTTTATCTAAAATTTATTAAATAAAAATTATTTTGAAACGATCTGAACCCTTAAAATAAATAAAAGAACTATATACAGAATTTCAGAAACATTTTTCGAAGGAATTAACCAACGAACATAAAAATTTATATTATTTACGGAAATACATTATAAGACCCCGAAAAATTATTTAAAACATATACTAAAATATTTAAGTCAAATTCAGATAAACCAAAACTAATATAAATAATTTCCGAAATCGGTTTTCCATAAACCAAAAAGCATAAAACGAAAGAGAATTAATTCTAGAAAGAATTTCATAAATAAACTCCGAAAATCTTTTTTTTTTAATTTTAAACTTCCTAAATATTAAAGATTTTCGAAAACGAATAAATTTAAAGTCGGAAATATTTTCTACGGATAAAATCATTAAAATAAATTTAACTATTTAAAAAGAAATTATATAATTTAAATAATATATTTAGTTAACGAAATATAACTCCAAAAATAAGGTCGTAATCACACGACGAAGTTATAGTCGAAATGAATCTAAAATATTAAAAATCAAAATATGAGAAAGAATGGGAATACATATTTTTAACCGAAAATCAAAATTAAAAGAATATAATAAAATCATGGTCGTGAACGAATTTGTCTAAAATGGTTCACAACGACAACGATTACTTAAATTAAAATATGAATTCAAAATCGTCGATAAATCCATAAAACGAATCGAAATTAAAATAATTATTAAAATAATTAATTATTTACATCAATTTACACTAATAAAATCATCAAACTTAATAAATCTGGATTTTAAAAATACGGGGTATTACAAAGGTGGTCGGGCAAGGCCAAGGGGAAGAAGACAAGGGGGTGCAGGCGCCAGGCTGGCCGGCAGGTGGCAGCTACCATGGCAGGTTAGGTCGAGGAGGGGGAGAGGAAAAGAGAAAAAGATGGGCATGCGGGAAGGGAAGAGAGGGACTTGGTCGGGGTCGAAAGAGGAAAGAAAATGATAGGGAAGGGCAGGGGAGGATGGTCGGCGTGCGGAGGTGGCCGGCAAGATTTGGGGGTTGCTGGGTCGAGTTGTAGGTCAGGGAGGAAGAAGGAAGGGGAAAGGAGGAGGACCAGCGGTCCAGGGGAGGAAAAGAAAAGGAAGGGGGAACCAGCCGGTTCGGAAGCGTTTATAAGGTTTTAAAATGAAACGTGGCATTTCAACGGTAAGGGGGACAGAGCGCCACGTCGCATTACCCGTTTGGCAACGACTACCTTCAGCGATCGAACGCAGCGTCTCAGCGGAAGGAGGGCCGAAACGCTGCGTTCGGATGTACGGGGAGGCGTCGAACGGCGCTGGGCCGTGGGAAGGGAAAAGAAGGAAGGGACGGGGGTTTGGGCGGCCTGTACGTGAGACAGGGGAGAGGGGAAGGATCTGGGCCGGTGGGCTAGCCCAGCCGGGGGGAGAAAGAAAAAAAGAGAAGGAAGAAAAGGGAAAATAAGAAAATAAATAGGATGGGAAAATAAATAAAATAACTTATGGGGAAATTGGGGTATTTTTGGGTTATTTAGAATATTAATATTTGTAAAATATTAAATAAATTCTTTTTTTGCTTATTTTAGGCTATTTTAGATAAATTTCCTTAACCTCCATGCTAATTAGGACAAATACCCAAAATTTCTTCCAATTAAATTCTTTATTATTTTCCTCTTAATCTACGTTAATTAACCCTCTACATTTTAATAAATGAATTTGTATAATTAATTTTCCTAAGAATTCCTTATTTGGCCATAATTTCGGGAATTAGGATTTTGGGGTATTACAGTATGTTACCCTATGTGCCTCCGATCCACCGGCTATAATAGTGGCGGATTCTAAGCTCAATAAATCTAACAGTTTGCTAAGACATTAAAAGATACTAATTACTTATAGTGGAACACTTTGCGAGCAGGAACTGAACTGATCCACCAGTTAGGAATAGTGGTTAGGGTTTTTACCCTCTATGTGACCGATCCACCGGTTATAATAGTAGTTAGGGTTTGACCTTATTTGTGACTGATCCACCAGTAATAATAGTGGTTGGGGAACGATGCTCCATGTGTGACCGACCCACCGGTTATACTAGTGGGGTGTTCCTGTACTTGCATGGATTAAATAAAAAGCACGGTGTGAATTGAGTTATGATTAGATATTAATTAAGTAATTGAATCAGATAATATATGGGCCTTTGTACTTTTACCTGAATTGTTCATATGCCTTTATGTTGTTATGTTGGATTACGCCCTTTTATTAATTTGCATGGTTTATGTGCTTATGTGTTGGCCTTAGTGCTCGGTTACCTTACTCAATAAGTAGCGTACTGATCACCTGTTTCATGGGTGCTGCTCATTCCCACGAGTAGTAAGCCCTTCTGATTTGTGCAGGTTGGCAAGACATCAATCAGCGTTGTGTGTTGAATTTGTGGTTGGCTCAAGTTCGAGAGAGTTGTGGTAATATTTCAGTCTTTATGTGATTTTATTTCCTTTTGTCAATCTTTTATCGGTTTTAAGCTATTTCTCTTTTTAATTTGAATAATAATTATTTATGCGTACTCTAACTTTTTTTTTACAACCATTTAATGCTTATTTGAAATTTGGATTATATTGATGTATAATTGATTATTTCTTTTCTATAGCCTTAGCACTTAGTACTGGAACGGTCGGAGAAAACCGTTCTAGTACTAGGTGTGGCGGTAACATTCCCAGAATTCACAGGCTTTAAGTATTTCTATTTTAATTACTTCCGTTTAAAAAAAAGTAGTGAATTTTGGGGTGTTACAAGGGTATTTTAGTAATTTGACATAAAGGAAGGAAAACCTGGTAACTTGGTGAATAAAGGAGGTAAAATGACAAAGTGATAGATAAGAAGGGTGTTCTAGTAATTTGGCATGATAAGGGACAATTTGGTAATTTTAATAAGAGCAATTTAGTAATTTCACCAACCAAAAGGGCAACTTGGTAAATTTAATAAGTATAAAGGTTAATTTTGTATGTTACCCAACCAAAAGGGCTATTTGGTAATTTTATTAAGTAAGAATGACAATTTGGTAATTTGACCAACTAAAAGGGCAACTTGGTAAATTTAATAAGTATGAAGGGCAATTTTGTAATTTAACTAACTAAATGGGAAATTTAGTAAATGTAGCAAGTATGAAGGGTGATTTAGCAATTTAATAAACCTAAGGGGCAATTTGGTAACTTTAATAGGTATAGAGGGCATATTGATAACTTAACCAACTAGAAGGGTAATTTGGTAATTCAACAAGTATGAGAGATAAAGTTGGTAACTTAATCAGTATGGAGGGTAATTTGGTAATTTAACAAATGCATGTGGTATTTTGGTAATTATACGTACATGAAGGGTAATATGGTAATTTGGTAAATAAAGAAAGAGTAACTTGGTAACTTTACAAACTAGGGATATTTTAGTAACTTTGTAAGGATGAACGAGTAAATCGGTCAATTGCTTATAACATGACAATGGATTAAATAAGCTTCCATAATAAAACATAAGGAATATTAAATAAAAGGATAAAGGTTTATGGCCTTAGGAACACTTATTTAAGTATATCCATGTATGGTATAAGGTTAAGGGTATTTTGGTAAATTGGTGAATATTATAAAGATAATGCATGGTATAGGGTTGAATGGGTGATTACAGGTACGATAGGCTGTTTATTTCATAATCACATAAGAGGCGCTTGGTTTTATGTGTTACGCTTTTATGTATGACATGATCCTTGATATAGAGTACTTGATTTTATGGCCAGTATATCTTTATGTTTCTAGATTCATGACTCCCCTTGAATTAATTAAATGGACATGTTGAATAAGACATGAATAAAGTACTTATTACATAAAGTGAATGATTATTGAGCCGGGTCTAGACCAGTCCACCGGTGAATAATAGTGGCCAGATGCAAGATGCCTTGGAGACTAATCCACCGGTGAATAATAGTAGTCAGGTGTGTTATGCTCTAAAGTATTTTTCAGTCCACCGACTATAATAGTGGGGGATCTTGAGCTCAATAAACCAAACATTGGATGGCAATAAATTAAGAGAAGACACTAATCACTTATAGTGGAACACCATGTGAGTCAGGGCCAGACCGGTCCACTGGAGAATAATAGTGGCCAGGTGCAGGGTGCCCTGGAGACCGATATACTGGCGAATAATAGTAGCTAGGTGAATTATGCCCTAATGTGTATTCCGATCTACCGGCTATAAAAGTGGGGTTTCCGCACTTATATGGATATAATTCGAGAGATGATGTTAGATAATGTTTAACTAAGGGCTTATGACCAAAAGTATTGATTTCACCCTTATGATCCATTGTTATAATACAAGTTTAGCTTCGATGCATGTCCCTACTTGAGTATATGATGGAATTTATAAGTGCATGGATGCATTTCTTATTGTATGTGGTGTTACCTTGTGTATTAGTCCTTTTGTCGATCATGATTTTCCTAAGCTCATTTATGTTATTGCTTTATATCATTTATGTATGATGTCTTGCATGTGGGCCCTTCCTTTCAGTGTGGTATAAAGGATTACTTGGTACAATAGTACTAAAAGATTCCATTTATGGGTCCCTACCTATTCAATGGGCAGTGTCTCTTGTAAGTTTTCTGCAGGTGATATTTAAGTGGGCATCGGGTAAGAGCATAATGATTGTCCGCGAATGATTTAAGGATTTCTCTTTTAAGCTTTTCTTTCCTTATTTAAACTGATTTTTATTCTTACAACCACTAAACGTGGGTTTTTATCTTTTGTAACGTCTTTACCGCATTACTCTAATTTAAATGAAAGTGAATTTGTGTAAATTGTATTGTCATTATTTTTAGCCTTAGCAATTGGTATTAGAACGATAGGAGGAAATCAGTCCGGTACTAAGTGTGGTAGTGACTTCCTTAAAATTGATGGACATTGCTTCCGCTAATTTCAAATAAAACAAAAATTTTCAGTACCGAATTTTGGGGGTGTTACAATTGTTGAGTACATTAAAGGGATTAGTATTGAGAAGATTTGGAAAGTTAAGAGTTGAATTAATGTATTCTTTCTTACAACTCATAATGGATTTTGTCAAACATATTGATGCAAGATGACGTCCCAAAAAGGATTCATCTTCATCAATGGGGTTTTCCCAAGGAATATTAGAATCAATTTAGTCATTCTTAAACAGATTTGACAAGGAGGTCTAATAGATTAATGAATTATATAATGGCAGTGCTAGATCTTCCCTTCTTAAAGGATTGACGAATAAAGACAAAGTATAGAATTTATACTCAGCAAAACATAAATTT
Organism: Tamarix chinensis; assembly: GCA_030549775.1. Lineage (NCBI taxonomy): Eukaryota > Viridiplantae > Streptophyta > Magnoliopsida > Caryophyllales > Tamaricaceae > Tamarix > Tamarix chinensis. Next base: position 29,743,934 of record CM060174.1, read on the forward strand.
TATAGTTCTCTCACAAAATATGTAAATAAGATGATAGATGCTAAAGAAATGACTAAGGAAATTGGCCCATAGGTAGAAGAGCGGAAATGCCTTGAAAATAGAGATAAAAAATGGATAAGGAGATATATAGGAAAGAAAGAGATCAAGAGGGTCTTAGGCAAATAGCACACTTAATTATCTAATTGGGTCTATCTAGTAGATTTGATAAATATACCCCATTAGTGACCATTATCTCACATATATTCAATGTTTAAAATGCCTAAAAAAATGTTTCCTAGGCCCATTCCCATAAGAACTAGCAAAAAATTAAAAAAAAAACAAATCCCAATTGGTAGTGTGCTTATCATGAAGATATTGGAGACACTATAGAAAAGTGTTAGGCAATAAGGGATACTATATAATAGCTAGTTTTCAAGGGTTATTTGATATATTAGACACAAGAAACCTCATCCAAATTTCCCTCTCCCTCATCAAGGTAAATAAACATAATAGATTAATCACACAATTATGGGGGATATTCATTGGCAGAAGCTAGTAATTCAGACTTGAAATCATACGTTAGACAAGCTAACATCCATAAAACAAATACGAGGGTAAGGTGAATTGGAAGTCGGTTTCATAGCAAAATATGAAGGGAAATGTATGGTGGAGTATTGTGGCAACCCCTTTGTTGAAGTACATATAACTAATTTCATGATGAAAAAGTCATTGTAGATACTGAAAGTTCTATTGATATTATCTTTGAGGAAGCTCATAGGCAATTAGAATTGTTAGAAGAATACTTGATAAACAAGACTATGTAATCATGTTAGACCATGTTGTAACAATTGGTCAATCGAGGGCTCTAAGGAGCACCAATACAAACTATGTAATCATTGCTTTACCATCTACATATAACATGAAATTAGGATGGTTTTCCTTCAACAAACTTCAAGCAAGAATATGTATAGTTAGGTTATTAATTAGGTTCTTATTTAATGAAGGATGAGGATAAGTCAAGGGAGAAATTAGAGTGGCATCGGAGTTCCATGCAATAGAAGTAAGAGGAGCCTCAAGGCTATCTAATATTAAGAAGGCATAACATATATAAATGTTTTAGGAGAGCACATCTAGGCCACCACTAAAATGGAAGAAAAATAGCTAGGAAATTAAGAGATTATGGTAACAATAGGCAACAAAATCATTGATGTTGATAAAGAGGAGATGCTAAATTTTCATACCAAAAACAAACATACATTTGCTCGAAGAATATATAATCCAAAAATAATCCCTCTTAAAATAATTTTACATCATTTAGATCAAGTGGAAGGATACAACCCCAATGAAAAATATTAAATGGTCATTGACACTGAGAAGCACATGCCATCCAAGTGGATGTGGAAATTTTGTTTAATTCAAGGTTTTTTTTATAGATGTGAAGTATGTAGATTAGATTGTTAATTTAATCTTAGTGAAGAAGTCTAATTGCAAATGGAGAATGTGTGCCTAATTTCCTAACCTTAATAAGGCATGTCCTAAATATGGTTATCTACTCCCTAAATTTAAATGATTGATTAACTTGAAGGCCTAACAAGAAAGGTTAGTTTTAAGACATGCCTTATTTAGGTGCCATAAGAAAAAGTTGGTTTATGAAGATTAAGTAAAAACCACTTTCAATATAGGTGATGGATGTTGTTATTATAAAGTTATGTCATTTGTACTTAAGAGTAAAATAATGGGGATAATTTTCAAAGCTTGGTAAACATATCATTTCAAGTACATATTGAGGCTAATAAAGGCTTATGCGAATGATATAATAGAAAAAAGTAAGAAAAGAAATCCCACATGCAAGAGCTCTAGACTACTTTTTTATACATTAAAATTTATAAAATGAAACTAAATCCTACAAATTGCATATTTTGTAACACTCTCAAAATGTTAACTATAAAATTTCATTTTAAAGAAAATGTGGGAACTTTTATAAAGCAAAACCAATAAATGCTACCACCACATTAACCATGAGAGATGTGTGATCATCACCTAACCTATGACTGAAGTAAGACAAAATAAAATACAAAAAAATAATGTGTGCTCTACTAATAATACAACAATTCTATGGTAAAAATGATGATGATAATAATATAGATAAAAGAAAGAGTATATAAAATCCTAATATACGAATAAAAACTGACAGTTTAAATAATCTAAAAGAGCCAAAAGCATCCCAACATAGTAGAGAAAAATACATCTAACCAATTAGCCTAACTCTTAGCTAAACAAAGATGTAACTCTCAAACCCCGAGTTATGGCCAGCTACTGACCCATGATATCATCCTCAACATGCTCTAACTAAGAATCATAGTTGTACAAATCATCATGTGCTCACTAGATCAAAAGTTAGATCATCACAGTGACCACACAAATGAACTATCAGTATGTTGAAGGACTGTTAAAATAAACTACCTAAAAATTAGAAAGGGATCATAATGCACAATGATTTCATATAGTATCAAGGTGATAATCATACTAACATAGTATAATACTAAAGCTCATGATAGTAATAAAATGGGAATTATTGCAATTAAATCATGGAAGAACAATATTACATATTATACATTAGAATCATGCAAGGAAAGTCATATTATAAATCTTTCGTTGGTGACCACATATTTTTGAGTTATTAAGATAATTCGTTCGAGCACATCCAGTTCTCCACCATAAACAAAATTCATGGAATCATACACACACAATGAGACACTACACCCACCACATGAGGCCAAGATACATCAAAGGGGATTTTATGTAGGGATACCGCACCCACCACACGACTAGTTCCCCAACTGCAAGGGCCAATACACAATGGGATACCACACCTACCACATGATCAAAGTAAATCAAAATGGCTTATATTGGGATAATTTTCACACCACACCTTGAATGTTTCATCTATTAGGGAAAAAAAGTTGGGATACCCCATATGCCTAGTAATAGACAATACAAAGTGCTAGGAACTTGTACTAGGACACCTAACAGATGTCATACCGACCTAGCATAGTATAATCCTACACCTTAAAGATATATGCATATCCCATATTGGTCACAACCTGATAGAAAATGAAATAGGTATTGAGTGAAAAGATAAAAACACATGGCAACCCACTCACTAACTCTTGGCTAGCTACCCTAAGTGTTAGAGAAAAAGGCTCAAATGAAATCTTAATCCATCATTATTAATTACCAAGTGCCATTAATAACCAATTAAGTGTATCCAAGTGATAAAACTAAACACATTACAAAGCATATAATCCACCAATTGGGTTTTTAAAGGTGACACCAAATTTAATCACTCTACACCATTATATTATAATTTAAATCCATATTCATTTTAGGTTAATCATGGTTAAAATCATGATTAGATATTGTAAATACAAAGAAATATTAATATAGAAGGCCCAAAGAAAGAACATTAAGTATCAAGCAACATGGTGACAAAAAGGTGGGTTAGTCAATCAATATCTAAAACCAATCGATTGGACTGGTCTTACTAGACCTGAGAAGAAAATAAAACCAGTGAACTAGATGACTAGTTGGTCTTGCCAATCAGCTGCTTATAGAAACTAGTTAATGGGTTTAACCAAATGAGTAGATGGGTCTAAGTAGAGACTTAACCACTCTAGTTACCTGGCCACCAGTTGATTTGTTAAGCAAACCAATTGGCTGCTCATGGACACCATTTAACTAGCTCATCAAACCAATCAACTATTCTCCCAAGCATTCAATCAATAATGTCAAATCGAGCAATTATACACACAACTAATTAATTGATTCAATAAACTAATTGACTTATCTAGGAAAAATAACATCTAGACCTACATCCACTCAACAAAATTTTGCCCAACTTTTCCATGTTAATCCTTTCATACTTATATACATTATAAAATACATAAATACACATATAAAAGCATATGGGCAAATGGTATACTCGACACTTAACAAGATCATACTCAAAACTACCAAAATCATGTGTAATAATGAAGAACTTAAAACATGCTTAAACTTAAAAGATATATATTTTACTACATGCTCAAATTCAAAAACTCAATTAACTCGTACATAAAACAAAAATACAAGAAGAATATGAAATTACAATGGACAACAAAACACCATGTTCATATTAGTGATAAGATTACCTTACCTTCAAATGAAACTTCTAGCACAAAGCAATCCTAATTGATAGCTATCTACCTATACCTCAATTATTAAGAGAATCAAGAATCAAAACAATTAAAACTATGTTTCCAAAACATAATAGAATAATATTAGAATAATAATATTATTATTAATGCCATAACTTTATTATGCAACCTAGGTGTAAGAAAAATACATAATAAAGGTCGAGTGTGACTAGGGAGAGACATGATAGAATATTAGTAAGTCAAGGAAGATTTTTAGAAAGTCGAACACATAGTCGTGGCTTCCAAAAGAGAGAGGAAAGTGAAGGAGAAGAGAAAGAATGTAAGATATGCCTCAAAGTGCTTTTGGAGAAATTTTTGCTATATAAAATCATAAAATGATCTACATAATATAAAATAATCACAAAGCACCAAAATATGATTATAAGGACAAATAGATTCTAATTAATGTTTTTCACAAACATTAGAAAGATATTCAAATCAAAATCGTATGAAATTATAGGAGAACTAAAAAATTAGTTTAATCAAACTAGTCAACTAGATTGTTAGGAAATTAAATTACAAGTTCCTATGCATATCGATAAATCAATTAGGGAAACGAGTTGATCAGTGCACTTGAAATTCACAAATTTACAAGAATTCCAAGACTTTTCCAAAATCAAAACTCATTTCTCTTATATTAGCATCATTTTATATATAATTTAAAGGATTTTAGGGCTGGGTATTACATATTTGAAGTCAAAATTAGAAAATTATTTTGATTCATGATCCCAAAAAAGGGAGTAGATATAAATCCTAATAAGGATTCAAAGTGTGGGCAACAAGAGTATTAAAGAATGTATTAACCTTAGCATAGATTCAAAGTGTTAATAAAAATATATAAAGTAAGACACGTAAGTTCTTTAAGATTATATTATATATCAAAAGAATGAATGGGATATAAAGAAGATGAAACATATCTTAATGGTCTTTGCCATTAGTATCTTTAGACTCTTCTAGAATAGGTATGATAATTGGGATTATAAAGCTAGTTATACAATGCTAAGGCTTTAAATTGAGCATAACCTATTGAGACACCATATACGTACCATTGAGATTGAAGTTCTAATTTTAATATAAAAACTCTTCACTATTAAAGTAATTATCTACAACTACAAATGAGTTTATCATCTTAACATCAGCATCATCCCTCTTGATGTGCCCATCCATATGTTCCTTAGCTAACTTAGCTACTTTCTTAGCCCCATCTTCACTTGGTTTATTTCATTGATATTCATTCTTTCTTTCTCATCTCCCTATAAGCATATTCATTTAGTTATCCATTTGTTTCTCCAAGGCTTTCTATATCTCAACATACATGGCATCACTCCTGAGTATCTTATCATTTGCACCATTTAATTTATTAAGGGTATTGACTTCCTTCTTATCATATTTATGAACCTTGGACAAATATAAAATATTCTTGGGCTCAGTAATCCATTTTTTCTTCTTTGAAGATAATTAATCTTCCATTTTTTTTCTCCTTTTACAAGTTATCTTCGAATTGCATATTTAGTCTTCAATAGCTCTATCACGATCATAGTTGGTTGTTTTTCTCTTTGAAGATAATCTTCTAAGCTAGCAACTTAGGCTTTTAGAAAGTCTACACATTCTTAATTAAACTATAACATACTATTATTGGCTTACACCTCAGCCACTTTATCCTCATAGGATTCCTTTCTAGGTTTTAGGGTTAAGTATCCAGCTTGAAGATCTCTAAATTCTTTCTTTGCGTGTAAGAAGTGGTTAGAACTTCATTTAAATCTATCAAAAACTTCTTTCACGTGGATAGTTACTTTGGATAACATAAAAATAGTTATTGAGTAATTACATTTCATTTTTCCCATGTATAATATAAACAAATTATGATGTACCTGGAAGGAGAGGTTCAAGTCAACCCTCAATAGAGTTGTCATTTTAAGAGAATTACATATCTCTTTATCCTGACCCAACATTATTTCCTCGGTCACTCAAGGATAACACTATCATTTAGGTGATAATAAAAGAAGGAATAGTTGTCAAACATGGTTAATATGTCTCCTTCATTCTTAATGGAGACTTTCAAGCCCCTTTCACAAGTTACTTTTCTTAAAGGGAAATCTAGTAGTTTAACAACCCCAACATCAAGACCCACTAGCTCATAAGCTTCTTATGTTATGTTGTTGGCACTTGTACTAGTCTATGCCTTTGGAGAGGGAATAGTGTTGGTTTAAACATTTATTCATGTTATCCCTTCATCATATAGACAATCATTTTTGTCTTCTTTTAATAGTATTATGATTTTTATATCCTATTCTAAGACCAGAGTTGCTTGAGAAGGTTGCAATGCTAGAGGTTTAAACCTTGTCCCATTCTTTAACTAATCTATTGATGTGCTCCTAAAGATGGCCTCTACTATGTGTGGCTGTCGACTTAGGGGCATTAATAAGCTTTTGGGATGAAACTTTTAGAGTTGTCTTAGCCAAAATATTGGGAATAACCTTAGGTTGAGCTTCTTTCTAAAAAGGTAAATAAGATTTTAATGAATTAGAATTAATGTAAGCCATACAATAATAAAATTTGAAAAAAAAAGGATAAAACTGAAAATTCAAAGTTGTGTTTGTGGTAGGAGTTGACGAATTCAAAGATATGTTCATTAAAGGAGCCAAAGGAAATAATGATGTGTTCATGGGAGGAACCGACAGACTCAAAATGGGACACCCAAGTGGATAGTTAAAAAGTGAAAAGTTCATAACAATATTTATAAAGGTATACCTGTTGAGGCTAGCAAGGCGACCAAAAAGTCTACAACAATGGGATGAGTAAAAAAAATTTGTTTCTAGGGAGGCTACTAACCTTATTTTGTTTTTTTTTTCTTTCTTTTTAGGACAAGATATTGAGATCCCATACATTTTTTAAATAGGTAACAATATAAATACATTTTTAGAGCATAACTATCAAGGGGATAATTATGGTAATAATATTTTAAAAAATTATTGAAAAAACATATTTTTTTTTTTGTTTAGAAACAATACAAGAAGACATGCCATTAGGAAAAAGATGGTGGGCCTTTTAATCCCCCCAAAAACACTGGAGGGGACAACCATTTCCCAAGTGTTCCGATTACCACATTCCACAAGTAAAATGAGAAAAAAATCAGTTAGCCAATAGACTTATTAGTTTAGTAAATGGGCAAGAATTATGGAAGGGGAATAAGTTATTTACCAAGTTTGTAAATTAGTCCTATCTATTTGAGGTTCATAGGGTCATTCACAATCTTATTATTATTAGTAATGGTTCCACAATCTACTAGCATATCAAACCTATGCATGCTAGTCTCTAGTTCTAGTGAAAAAGGTGGACACTCTTGGATGTTGGGATTGAGCTAACCTCATTCGAGCATATTCCACTTAGGATCTCCCTGAACAAAAAAGTATTGGGAATTCTACAACCTCATAGAAGACCACTGTTACTTAATGAATTTGCGGTCACATTTTTTTTAAATAGAGTCGAAGTCAATGGGTGAAAAATGACATAAACATTTAAAGAAATTCCTAAACAAGTGTATAGTTGGTTAAATAATTAATAAACAACATCCATATAAGAAGTCAGCCATTATCCTCCAAGCATTAGGGATGAATTGAGCAAGACTTAAGCAATGATCATGGAGAAAATATTTGATAAAGGGATGAAAGGTTTAATGCATACCAACATACAAAGCCTTAGCATATAGTGTTATACATCTCTTTGCTGGAATATTATCTATGTACGACAAAGATGGCTCAATTAGTTTAAGGTTTGAACAAAAAGTTAGTTGATACTTAATAAGTTAAATTTGATCTCAATGATGTTTCTCAAAAGAAGAGTGTCTAAGTTTTAGGATGAAAAATTAGACATATTAACAACAAGAGGGAGTTCAAAAGAATGGAGGAACTAGCTTGTTTTTGGATGATAGGGGGAAATAATGCAAAGTTGAAAGTGGAATTGAGGAATTTGAAGAGTTAGAGGAAGAGCAATCAAAATAATGATTAAGATTTTTAAGATAAAGATCTTTCAAAAATGTAAGGGATTTACTAGGTCTTTCAAGTGAGCTTGTGGTTGGTATGGTGGTGACACAAACTCCACATGTTCGACTACTATTAAGAATTTTATTCTAATGAATTCCTCCACTTATAGCAAAGATGAGAGGAGTTGCACATGTATCAACAAATGGAGGTAAAAAAAATGGTGTGCATTATGACTAGAAAAGGAGGAGAAATCAAAGGAGTGCAGTTTAAGTAAATAGAAGAAAAAAGATGAGAAAGAGTTTTAGGTATCACTCATCTAGACATACATTTGAAGAAAAAAAATTGATGAAAAAGAGAGCATATGAGTTGATGAATGTGAAGGGTATCAAATTTATAAGTAAAGAAAATGAAAACAATTGAAGAGGTATACATATATATATATATATATATTAATGAAAGATAGTTGAAAATACTTGGATTTCAATTCGAGAGACAACAATTTCTTTCGGATGTGTGTACTCATTATTGAGGATGTCGTCTCAAATTTTAGTATAAATTAATTGATTGGTAGGACCTTTTGAGAAGATGGAAAGTCAAATGAAGGCTTCAATTCTTAATTATTTTATGAAATATAGCAACAAAAACAAATATATGGTATTTAGTTATGCTAAAAATTGTTTCCTTTTATAATGCACTATGGTAGCCATGATTTTGTAGCTTTTCTACCCTAAAGATATGCTCCTCATGGACACATTGGAGTAAGAAAATTAGGCTTTCTTAACAAGCCTCTTTTTTACATTACCTTATTCGTCTTTAAATTTCAAAATTTTAATTTTGTTAAGATTGATGCTTTCTCCTTATAGAATTAGCCGACTTGGAGCCCCATATATTTTGATTTGTTTGCCACAAATTATGGTGTACAGTTTATCTTATGGACCTAATATATAAGTTTTACTATCACCACTTGTTATTTTTTATTTTTTATCCAACAAATGATAATATATTAGTTAGTTATTCGTAGCTTTGTTATGTACATTATGCTCAATAGGGGTAAATGTATAAGTTTGTTTTTCCCATTCATTATGATGTATAGGTATGTGAGTCATCAATCATTATGATGTATAGTTTTTCTAATGGGTTTTGATTTATAAGTTTCTTTGTTCTTTTCCATTATGATGTATAGTTTTTCCAATGGGCATTGTAATACCCCAAAAATTTCGAAAACCTATATTTTAATAAATTACTTTTATTTGGAATAGAATTGCTTTTAGATTATTTATTTTAATTATTTTATGGATTTTAGAGTATGTAAATTCGGATAAAAGTATTTAATAAATTAAAAATGAATATTTTTCTATTCATCATATTATTTTATTTGACTAATTTTCCAAATTAATATTTTACCAACTTTATCCTTTTTAAACTAAAATATTAGATTATAATAAATTAAATTATTAAATTAAATAATTTACCAAGAATATTATGTTTTATGATTTTATAAATTAAATTAAATTACTTTCCCTATTTTTCCATTCCCCTTTTTGCCCTTTCTCCCATTTTCCTCTTTCTTCTTTTCTTTTTTTCTTTTCCTTCTCCTCCCTTTGGCCGTCCGCTGAGCCAGGCCCGTCTGCCTTCTCCCTCGCGCGTTGGGCCAGGCCGTCCCCCAGCCTCTCCTTCTCCCGCCCAGCACGCTAGCCTGCCTCCTTTCTTTTGCCCCTGGACCGGCCGGCTTGCCTTATTCCTTTCCTGCGCCGGTCCAGCCGCCAGCCCCTTCTCCCCTTCTTCTTCTTCTCCCACGCCCGACTCTTCTCTGCCATGGTCGAGCATGCCTGCAACCTCAGCCCTGCAGATCCCGTGCCTTCCTCCCTCTCCCTCTCTCTCTACCCCGTCCTTTTCCTTCCCATTTCGAGCCAAACTAACCCCCTGCACCCTCCATTTCCCGCCTGAATTCTTTCCTTCTTCTTCCCTGTCTTCCCCTGCCAACCGACAGCCCTGCCACCACACCGCAGCACCGATCGGCCGCCTGCTCCCCCTGCCTCACCCTCTTATTTTTCTTACCCTCACCAGCCCCTCATTCCCACATTTTTCGAGCCTAATCTCCCTCCCCGAGCTCCCTCTTATCTCCTTCCTTCTCCCTCCATTTTTTCCCCGTTTTTCTTCTCACCGCCGCCCGCCGCCGCTCGAACCACCAAGCCCAGCCCTGCGCCGCCTTCTGCCACCGCCCACTACTACCCTGAACCACCACACAGCCCCTTCGAGCCCCGCACTTCCCCCTTTCTCCTCCTCTTCCTTTTTCTTCCCAGCTTTTCCCCTTACCGCCAAGCCACCTGCAACCGCCTCTACCGCCGCCATCCGGCCACCTCTTCCGCCACCCAACCCACCATTCGACACCCTGCAACCCCCTCTACAACCGCCATCCATTAGTTAGCCGAGAACAGCCCTTAAACCCCTCCAATTTTCCCTCTTCTTTTCCTTCCTTCACAGCCCCTCGCCCTCGACCCTTCTCGGCAGCCAACTTCGCCGCCCTGCCGCCGCCGTCTCCGCCGCCCTACGCCGCCTCGAAACCACCCTTAGCCTCCACCTACACCCCCTCTACACTCCTGCACCATTCCCCAGCCTTAGAACCTCCCATAACCACCTTCTTTTCTAGCCTAAAGACCCTAACCCGAAAATGGTTTATTTTTCTTCCCTCACCCCCATCGAACCCTTTTCTCCCCATAATTTTGCATGAAACTCATGCTGCTCATGCAGCGTGAGTTCCCCTTGGTTTTAAAAATTGTTTGGATAATTTTTAAGGTAAAATGGTATTTTATGTTAAGTGTTTTATTAATTAAAATTTATAAAGTTTTATGCTTTGGTTCTTATTTCTAACATAAACATGATGGATATTATTTTTAGGTGTTGAGTTGCTAAATATGCTTGGTAAGATTTGATATTTTGCGGGATTAAGGTAACCGTTAATCCTCCCTTAAATATATGGAAAAACGCATGCTAGCACATTTACGGTTTAGTATGATTTTATGCATGTTTTGTATGCTTAGCATGATATGTTTATGGTTTCTTATATTTTTTGTTAAAAAGAAAAAGCATGATAACTTTTATGCTATATGTAGGTATGTTAAATAAAGAAGGAGTTGGAATATGGATAGAAATGTTAAACACTTGATTATGATGTACCATGTTGTTAATGCATGAATGATGTTATTGCTTAAGGGTATTTTAGTAATTATGCTTATGAGATAAATAAATCAATGTGTATAGTTTCTAATGAGTATTATGTTGAAAAATGACAAGTTGGTGGACTTAGATAATAAAAATGAAGTATTAATATCATTATTTTATGTAGTGTTAGAAAATTCATAAAAATGGTGAATAAAGGGGTTGAGCGGAAATTCTATAAGTGGAGAAGGGTATTTTGGGTAATTTTTGAGACAAAAGAATAATATGGTAATTTTATAATTAAATGGCCAAATGATAATTTACAAGTAAAGGATAAAATTGTAAGTTGTGAGAAAGAAGGGTAAAATGGTAATTTTGGAAGTAGGGGTAAAATAGTAATTTTGGATGAAGGAGGGCATTATGATAATTTTGGCGGTAGAGGGGCAAAATCGTAATTTCATAAGTAAAGGGTAATATGGTAAATTCTATAAGTGAATGGCGAAGTGGAAATTTATAAGTAAAGGGGTAATATGGTAAATTGGAAAAGAAGGGCAAAATGGTAATTATGTAATGAAAGATAAAGATGGTAATCTTGGATGTAAAAGGGTAAAATAGTAATTTGTAAAGTAAAAGATGTATGGTGGTAATTTTCATAAATAAAAGGATATTATGGTAAAATTGGATGTAAGGGGTAAAATGGTAATTTTGTAGAAGAAAGGATATTATGGTAAACTTGGGAGTAAGGGGTAACTTGGTAATTATGATAACGATAAAAGATAATTTAGCAATTAAATTATGATTGTAGAAGGGCAATTGGATAAGTATGATACTATAGAAGGGTAATTTAGTAAATTAACCAACTAAAGGGCATTATGGTAATTTTAATAATGGAGAAGGGTAATATAGTAATTTTGATTATGAAAAAGGGGAAATTAATATTGGTAATTATGAAGAAGAGTAATTTGGGATTTGTGATAATTAAAAAAGGTAAATGGCAATTAAAATAATTGAGAGGGGTAAAATGGTAATTATGATAAAGGAGAAGGGCAATTTGGTAATTTGTTCAACTAAAGGGGCAATTTGGTAATTTAGCCGATAAAAGGGTAAAGTGATAATTGTTTAACCAACTAAAGGGGCAAAACAGTAATCATGATAATGAAGGAGGGTAATTTAGTAATTTATCCAACTCAAAGGGCAATTTAGTAATTATAACAAAGGAGAAGGGCGATCTGGTAACATAACCAACCAAAAGGGAAATATGACAAGTGTAGTAATTATAAGGGGTGAACGGTGGTCTAAAAAGTGTAGGAGACAATTTGGTAATCTAAAGTGGACAAGGGGTAATTTGGTAATTATGCAACCTTAAGGGTAATGTGGTAATTTATCAGGTAAGGAATGGATATTTAACAATTATATAAGTAAAGGGCAAATGAGTGGTTTGTACCTGCCATGCCTTTGATATTGTGGAATATTAATATGATTAAATAATGCTGATTAGCCAAGTAAGAGTATCTAATGATTAGTATGGCCTTGATGGTTTCTTTGTGACATCCTAGATAATCCTCTGAATAAGAAACGATTAATGATATCGAAACGATTGAAAGTGAATAAGTATTGGATCATCGTGCTTTGTGTGATCACCTTAATTAAGACACTATTACTTAAAGTGAAAGACCTCGAGATCGGGAATGGTGACTCCTTAGGGGTCGCTACCCTAAGGACGTGGTTTAGTCCACGATTATTCTGGTATTTGCTGGTGTGCCTTTGTGCCCCAGCCAGGCCCTATATCTTACTCTTCCTAGCTCTACGGACCTAGTTAGGGGGTATGCATACTTATGGATTAGGTGTCCTTGTCGGTAGGGTACTGAGTTAGCTTTATGCACCAGTACGACCAGGGTACCTTTGTGTCCTTGGGTTCATGGTTAAAGGGTACTGAGTAGCTGATATGCACCGGTACGACCGGTGTACCTTTGTGTCCCGGGTTATCGATCTCCCAATCGAGGCAAATAAATATGATTGATGTGCTGATTAACGAAAGGAAAGATACGATAATTGAAAGTGGAATATTAATGAGTCGGGCCCAGTGATTTATGATATTACGTACCGGTCCACCGGTTATAATAGTGGTCCAGGAGCGTGTTGCCCTGGTGTGTGATTATGAGTACCGGTCCACCGGATAGAATAGTGGCCAGGAGCGTTGTGCCCTGGATGATGATTACATATATATTCCGGTCCACCGACAATAATAGTGGGGGTCCCGAGCTCAATAAAATTGGTTATGTATGTGAATAAGATTATGGAAAAATACTAATCACTTATAGTGGAACACCATGTGAGTCGGGGCCAGACCGGTCCACCAGCAAATAATAGTGGTTAGGTGCGTTCTGCCCTGTGTGTTTATCTTCCGGTCCACCGGCAATAATAGTGGTCAGAGGCGTTCTGCCCTGTGTGTTGACTTCCGGTCCACCGGCTATAATAGTGGGGTTCTCATACTCACATGGATATAAAATATGATATTGATGGATTAATGACAGAATAATGGCTTAAGGCCCAAAGTATCGATCGTGACTTATAAAGTATTATGTTTGTCATTGTTATGTATGCATCTCTCATTATTTATATGTGTGTGGCTTACATTATTTGTCGTATGCGGGCGTATCTTTAAGTGTGGTATTAAAGGGTTACTCAGTACCATAGTACTGAAGGGATTCCCTTTAAGGGGCCCCTGCCTATTCAATGGGCAGTGCCCTTGCAGGTATTTTCAGGTGCTACTCAAGTGGGTTACGGGAAGGAGAGTAAGGAATTTTCCGGTATCATGGCTTTTTCTCTTTCTCATTTAATTTCTCGGTTTTAAATGTTAACGTTGTTAAAGTAACCACCCTTGGTGGATTTTATTCCAGAAAACGATTTGATGCGCTACTCTGATTTAAATATGTTGAAGCTTGCAATTTACTCTGATTTATGCATGTTGAATGTCTTTCGATCTGTATTTCATTTTCTTAGCCTTAGCACTTGGTACTGGAACGGTATGAGTGAACCGGTCTGGTACTAAGTGTGGCGGTAATACTCCCAAAGTTCACGTTTTGTTTATCTGCTTCCGCTATTATCATTTAATAAAACGAAATTTTTCAGTAGTGAATTTTGGGGGTGTTACAGGCATTGATTTATGAGTTTTTCTATCACCATTCATTATAATGTATAGAATGGGAATTTATGTATTAGTTTGTTTGTCACTGTTCATTATGATGTATAGTTTGTCTGATGAGTGTTGATGTATAAGTGTGTCCATCACCATTCATTATGATGTATAGTTTGATGAACACACATTGATGTATAGGTTTTTCAATCATCATTGACTATGATGTATAGTTCGTTCAATGGATGTTAATATGTAAATATGTTTGTCATTTCTCCTTATGATGCATATTTGGATTGATAGATGTGAATGTATAAGTTTTTTCTTCATCCTTAAGAAGTATAATTTTTGTACATATCAATTTGGTAGTCTTAACGTTTCCCTCTATGGTTGACGAACATAATGTATAGTTTTGGTCATCGTCTATGAAATTGTTATTCAGCTTGTCTGCCATAGGAAAGCACAAAATGTGGTAGATTTAATTTTGAAAGGAGTGGTGTCATGGGTATTTTCCTAATAAGGTTATCAATCCCTTAAACACAGTATCAAAGGAAGAGGTGTCACACCCTATTTTTCACTACCAATTTTTTTTTTTGATAAGCAGAAATTTTATTACTATCGAAATAGAGATTACAAAGTAGGAGAACACTCAATACAATCAAGAGTCGATAACCATCTAGCATACTTAGCATAAAAACTATGATGCACTAGCCTCCTAGATACATTCATAATTATGATCCTTAATAGCACAAAATCTTGTCTAGCTCTATTTTGAAACACCCTAAGATTCCTTTCATGCCAAATAGTAGCAAGGTAAGAAACAAATAAAGCTCCTAAAATGTGTTTCTTCTTTGATGCTTGTTGAGGTCTTGTAGTTAAGGCATTTACGTCATGTTCCCACCCCAGAATTGGGTCACTTCTGCCAGCACTCTTCCTGATATGCTTCCAAATAATGGAGGTTTTAGGATAAAGCATAAACAAGTTCTCTCTGGTGTCCATCTGTTGATGACAGAAAACACAGTTTTGTTCCACCTCCATACCAGCTTTGCCCATGATTGCTTATCTTGTGTAGCTCGAATGGAATGATAGGCTGCTTTTATACTATAATTAGTAACATTCCTTGTCTCACAAATTTGTATATAAACCTAGAGAAGAGTTCTAGTTTGCAAAATCCTGAGGAAAATCTAGGAAGTATAAGAGGAAGGAGTGAAGTCCCACACTGATCCCTGCTTAATATATATTAAATGCACCCATTTGACCCATAATATATCCTTTTTTGATGCAATATTCCATAGAAGCTTCCCCAAACCACAACAATTCCAAAGCTCTAGGTTGAGTAAGCTAAGTTCACCTTCATTGGTTGGTGGGCAATGTCTATCCCAAGAAACAAAGGTAGCCTTCCCTACATGTAGCTTTCTAGACCATAGGAAATTCCTACACATGCTGATAAAACATTGCAAAACTTTCCTAGGGAGCAAAATAATTTGACTGAAGTAGATTTAGATACTGAATAGAATAGATTTAATTAGCTGCAGCCTCCCAGAATAAGACAGAAATAAGTTGCTCCAATGTCTCAATCTAGTAGTGATCGTATCCAACAATGGTTGTAGCTGTATTGCAGATAAACGAGATGAGGTCAAAGGCGGGCCCAGGTAAGTGATAGGAAAAACACCTGCTGGAAACCTGAGAAAATCCAGGATGGCTACTTGGGATTGAGCATCAACACCCCCAAAAAACACAGTGCACTTAAGAGGATTAATAGCTAGACCTGAAATTGTAGAAAATTGATCCAGTACCTCTTGAAGACACTTCACACTCTGCAGATTACCCTTATAGAACAACAATAAATCATCAGCAAAATTGAGGTTAATAAGCTTCAGCCCTTTACATCTAGGATGAGCATTAAACCTTGGATCAACACATAGCTTCTTCAAACATCTACTCAAATAATCCATCACCAGCCCAAAAAGATAAGGAGATAGAGGATCTCCTTACCTTAAGCCTCTTCTTCTAGGAAAAGGAGCAGCAAGAACCCCATTGAAGGTGATAGAATAAGACACAATGGTCACACAAGCCATAAGCAATTTTACAAAGTGGGAAGGAAATCCATACAAGATAAGGAGTTACTGCAAAAAATCCCAATTTACCATGTCATATGCCTTTTTAAGATCAATCTTAAGCATACATCTAGGTGAGATGCCTTTGTGAGAGTACTTCCTAACTAATTCATGAGCCAAAAGTATATTTTCTCCAATGCTTCTCTCCTTTATGAAAGCATTCTGAGAATGGTCAATAATAGTGGGCATAATATTCTTCAATCTATGGACAAAAAGTTTTGAGATAATTTTCTACAACACATTGTAGCAAGCTATGGGTCTAAACTCAGTGACCCTATTTGCATTTGGTTTCTTGGGGATAAGAGTTAAAGCAGTAATGTTTAGCTTCCTAGGTAAAAACCAGATGTAAAAAATTCTCGAATAGCCTACAGTACCTCATCAACAATAATAGGCCAGCTAGCCTTGAAAAACCCTGCAGAAAATCCATCCACTCTAAGAGCTTTAGTATCACCCATAGAGAAGATAGCCTCTTTGATTTCATCTACTGTAACAGGTGCAGTGAGTCCAACATGATGAGACTGATCCACACCTGAATCAATAATAGAAGGATCCATCTCTCCCTCCATACTTGTAACAAATCCCAAAAGTTGTTGATAATAAGTGAGAAAGCAGCTTGAATATTGTTAGCATCCCTAACTTCATTAACTTCAGAATCCAATAGCAATACAACTAATTTCCTTTTATGCCTCTCCTTTACCTTAGCATAAATACTTTATGATTTGGATCCCCACAATTGAGCCAGTGAATAGATGCTTTCTGCTTATAGAATAGCTCTCCACAATATAACAAATGATGGTAGTGTTTCTCTTTCAATTAAAGTAATCTCCTCTACTTAGCATTACTAGGGTTGGAATAACAAGCATGTTGTAATGTAGCCACCTCCTCCCTAGTTTTCTGCACTTTGTGAGTGATAGATCCATAATTTTCTATATTAAATGTCTTGAAATCCTGTTTTAGAAGACCTAATCTCCTTGAAACCCTAAGCAGAAAGTTCCCTCCTAATTTAATCCTCCATACTCTCTGGACAATAGGAATGAACTCCTCAGGCTCAGTCCAAAACTGAAAAAACTTGAAAGGTTTAGCGCCTGACAGAGAAAAAATATTAAAATGGATAACCACAGGACAATGATCAGAGATTAAAGGACTTAGAAACTCTGCCATTGAATGTGGATAAGAATCCACCATAGTAAGTTCATAAGGGCCCTATCTAGCTTACAACAAACCTCCTCCTCTCCTTCTCTATGACTAGACAGTGTGAATTGGCATACCTGACTTTGAAGATCAAAAAGACTCAGCTCATGACAACAATCCCTAAAGTCCTAGACATCCGAGACATTAGGGAGCCTACCCTGGAATTTATCAGAGGCATTCAACACCACATTAAAATCTCCTACCACAATCCAAGGAACACTTCTTGGAGAATGAGTCTTCAATCAATGCCATAAAGCCTTTCATTCATCACCACTATTATAAGCATAAACAAAGGCCACAAAGAAACTTACATTAGTCTATAAATTTGTTACATGACATAAAATAACCTGATCACAAAGAGAATAAGGTCCCATCATCCAGACCTTTGGATTCCAAATGACCCAAATTCTACCATTTGGATGCTGAGAATAATTAGTAATGGTAGACCAATCCTTTTGGACTTTATTAAACACAGCAGCAAAGTTGGGTTCTTTAACCCTAGTTTCAAGTAAACTAAATAAATTCAATTTGTGCCTAGAACAAAACATCATGACTTCCTAATGCTTGGAAGTCTTATTCAAGCCACGTACATTCCAAGCACTAAGCATTTCCCCCAGGATCCAGAAAAGAAGAATATTATCCCCATGGACACCTACTTCTCCATCCACCCCTAAACATGCTCACCAATAAGAACCTCCTGATATCCAGCCAGGATTGCCCTTTGTCTAGTCATTCTTGGCTTAGTAAAAGGAGCAAATCTCTTAATAGACTTAGTCATTCTTGGTTCAGCCAATGCAAACTTTTTCCCCCCTACTACAGAGGAAGATCTGGGAAGAGGAGGACCAGATGCAGTCAACATATTCTCCTACCTAGGTGCAGACACAGAATGAGAAACATCCCTTGTGTGAATCCCATTAAAATTGTGAACCTCCACAAACGTTTTCCTAGGATTATCAATTATAGTTCCTGGTTGGATATGATCTGCATATATAGGAGCCTTTCCCTTCCTCAAGTCCCTAACCATTCTCCATTCTCCTCCTTTTTCATGTCAATTATTAACATCTTTCTGGGGTAGACTTACATCTCCTCAGATCATAACCAAAAAAATCACACAATGGATAGTATAAAGGCCTCCAATCATATTCCACTCTGTGCTCCACTTCCATCCCCTCAGGATCCAAAATCAGAAAATATTCCAATAGAGGTTTTTTTACATCAACCTCAACCAACACTCAAGGATAGGAAGCTCTATCCTTGGATGTTGTAATTACATATGTACACACTGGCTTACCAACTGCACTAGCAATTATACTGAGAGATCTTGAAGACCAATAATCCCGTGGAAGATTTGGGAAGTGAATCCATAAGGGTAAGACCTGCATTTCATCAAGGTTAAACTTCAAGCACCTATGCCATCTTTTCAACACAAAAGGTTGGTTAAAGAACATCCAATGCTGGTTAATAACCCAGGCAGCATCCTCCTAAGACATAAACCTGAACAGATAAAATCCAGACGTGTGTAAAATGATTTGAGGAGGTTTAATGCTGGACCATTGTCTTTTAACAAAAGCACTCATCTGATTGTAAGAATGAGCTTGTCCATAAACAAATCTAATCAATGTGTTAGCCCATTGAAGAGCTTCAGACTCAATATCATCTTTTTCAAGTTTGACCACAACCTTGCCATTATTGTAAGACGGATTCTGAAAATTCAAATACTGTCCATGGCTAGGAATTCTGTTACCCATAAGCACATCCCTCTAGGTTGAGATTGGTGGAGATGTAGGCTGCAATCGATTTCATACTAATTCCTTAGCAAAGGATTTCAAAGGGATACCATCAGGTCCAGAAAATCCCTCTGCATGGGTCCTTGCTGGGGTAGAAGAGTCGTTAAGAATTAGTTCAAGAATCCTATCCCATTCGATCACTGTTCAAAAAAACGTCGATCAAATCTCCCTCAGTAGGTAGGGATGGTTTAATATTCTCTGTGTTTGAAAGGTCAATTGTCCCAGAATTGCATGCAGTTTTATTAGAACATCATTAGTCGAAACCAGTCCACCATCTTCCATAGCCTTTTATCTTACCCTGCATAAGAGAGCCAGGCAAAGATCTTCTCTTCTTCGCCATGACCAAATACTCACTCAAACCCTAAAAGAGAGGAGAGAGCACCGGTCTCTTATTATAGTTTTTACCAAATTTTTTTTATTTAAAAGCATTATAGGAGTAGAAATACATGAGCACTTCTAAAGAAAATATAAGGTGCTACCAATATATCTAATACAATAGAGACACCTCACCACCTACTACACATTAGACACAAAGTTAAGTATCATACTGACCACAACACAGAGGAAAACTAGAGTGAAAAAAGTTAAGACATGAAAGGGAAGGTTTACAACCTAGTGCCATATAAGACTAAAATTAGTACAAAATATGCAATGAGAAAAACATTAAAAATAGAGAAACAATTACAAGGGAAGACATCCTGATCACTTAAGGGCCACAAGATAAAACACCAACATTACCTCTAATGCTTAGATAACACAAATATATTAGAGAAGAGGTTAGACCACTCACTAGTCATCCTTGAAAACCTGCATAAAGCCTCCTACTCATGGGATTGAGTAGGAGATAGCAACAACAGCCCCATTAGTATACATAAGTACTAAAAGAACCAATCTACCACTATCATGTAGGTCATAGTATAGGAAAGACCACATAACATGCTCATTATACCAAAATGTATGTACAATACACCTACTATGTTGATCAGATACTATCACACATGAGTATAATAGAAATGAACATATGGTTATACATATATGAATATTGATCCAGATTATTATAGAAGAAAGATCATGGCTACACTTTAATACAAATTAAGTGATAAATCACAAGATCATGCCTAAACAATAGAATTATATAAGCATAGAGTACTTAAGGGAAATATATGGTAGCACAGATTATATATAGGTATAAATATGTATATAATGATAGGTTATGCCACTCACAAAGACCATTATCTCTAAATCGGGCTCTAGTTAACCTTCTACTCCATCGTTTATGACCATACACCCACTACCCTCCATCAAAGATTTTTGAGTGATCAATTATGATAACTCATCACCACTCACAAATTTGATTATCGTACTTGATCACTTCTTTCTCCTACTACTTCACTCTCAAATCCAAGAATGTGTTAAGATTCTTGAAATCCCCATCAAGAATTGGGTATCAAAACAAGAACATAGTATCGAGAGCATTTCTAGTGATGACAACAACTATGGGTGAAGAAGTGTCAATGAAGTTCATGTTTGACACACTTCAACAATTGGTAACAAGTGTTAATTCCACCAACACATGACTCTAAAAACTCCCCTCCATTCAGATCCAACTCAAGTGGCTAGAAACAAGAGTATTTGACTAAGATACACTCTAGGACATGCACAATATATCAATTAGAGGGTATGATGAGATGAGTTATATAGACGATAGGTGGACAAATCAACAAATGGAGGATAAAGAATGAGCGAATGAGAATGGATCAAATGGTTTTAGCCACAAATAAAGAGGCTATGTATATTTCTAA
The DNA here is from genome assembly GCA_030549775.1 of Tamarix chinensis. NCBI lineage: Eukaryota > Viridiplantae > Streptophyta > Magnoliopsida > Caryophyllales > Tamaricaceae > Tamarix > Tamarix chinensis. The sequence goes on from CM060174.1 coordinate 29,765,323, forward strand.
CCAAGGTATAACCATTATAAAGCCAAAGGTAAAAAGATTAACATCCCTAATTTTTTATGGTGAATTAGATGTGAAACTATTTTTTGAATGTTTTTATGAAATTGAGACTGTATTTGAGTTTAGGGAGTATGATAATGAACGTAAATGTAAGTTAGCCAAACTCAAGTTTAAAAAGTTTGCTAGGGTTTGGTATAATAATCTTAAGAGAACCCATGAAAGGCAATGTAAAACTAAAATCAAGTCATGGGAAAAACTAAAAAAACACATAAGGAAGAAATTTATCTTTAAAGTGTATGAACAAGGTATATATATCAAATTGAATACTCCTAGGCATGTACTTCTTAGTGTAGAAAAATACACTATAGAATTTGAAAATCTAGCACTCTTATATGATGTACAAGAGAGAAAATAATAAAAAAGTGATAGATACTTAGATGGGCTTAATAACTTTATTAGAGATAAGGTAGAAATTTTTATTATGATTCTCTTGAAATTTTGACTAACTTCGCTTAAAAATGTGAAAAAAAGCCAACCAAGGCTATGCTAAAACAAGTGCTTTTATTTCTAATTCAACTAAAACCTATTATGAATCTACATTAAAATTTGGATCACATACATACTTGGCCAATGATAAAAGCTAAACCCTAACAAAGATGAAAAGGGTAAGAATAATGTTCATGAAATATCTAATAAGAAATGTTTTAAAGTTGATGGAGATTGTTATTTTGCTAGAGAGTGTACTAATCAAAGAGTGTTGACTTTAAATGAAATAGAAGACATGAAACTATGTGTTGATAATGATTACCTGGAACTCAAGTCTAATGATGATACCTAAGTATGTATGAAGAAGAAGGTAATACATGCTTTGTAATTCTATGGGTATTACAAATCTAGCTTAATAATCAATCTACTTAAAGGGGTAAAAAATTTTAAACTAAGTGCAAACTTTTTGATAAAGATTATAGGGCCATTATAGATAGTGGTTCATGTAAGAATGTAGAAAGTGAAAATATGTTCAAACAACTAGAATTAGTGGCTACTAATCAGGTTACACTATATTCATTATAGTGGCTTAATAAGGACAAAGGTGTTATGGTAATGAAGCAAAGCCTAATTTCTTTTCACATTCATGATTACCATGAAGTGGCATTATGTGATATATTACCTATGAACCCTTATGGTATATTATTAGTTAGACCGTGACAATATGATATAAATATAACACATGATGGTGTGACTAATAAATATAATATGCTTAAAGATAAAAATAAGTATAAATTGAAACCATCTTAATGTGATTAGTCGTAACTCATGAGGTTAAAAAAATCTTATTCTTAAATGAGAAATATATGATTAATTGCATTGAGGAGAAGGGTATTTTCTATGCCTTAATAGTAAAAGAATCTCAAATAGGGGAGAAAATTTCTAACACCTCAAACTTTACTAGGTTATTTAATGAATATAACGATGTATTTATTGATGTATCTCCTGGACTACCACCTAATATAGGTATAGAGCATTCTATAGATCAAATTCCTAAAATTCCTCTACCAAATAGACTTGATTATAGATGCAAACAAAAGATGCTAAGGAATTATAAAGATAAATACAAGAGAAAGTAAATAAATTTCATGCAAGATAAAGTATGATTCCTTGTTGTGTACCTGCCTTACTAGTTCTTAAGAAAGATAGCACTTGTCATATGTGCATAGATTCTAGATTCATAAATAATATAACTACCTAGTATCATTTTCCTATACCTAAACTTGATGAAAAGCTTGATAAAAAAAATGTGGTGTACATGTGTTTTCCAAAATTTACCATAGAAATGGTTACTATCAAATGAGAATTAAGAAGGGGATGAATAAAAACAATCATTAAAACTAATTATGGTCTTTATGAATGGATTATTATGCCTTTTGGATTGTGTAATACACCTACTTCTTTCATGATACTAATGAATGAAATTCTTCATCCTTTCCTAGGTAACTTTATTATAGTCTATTTGGACGACATACTTGTATAGAGTAAGAATGATCATAATCATATTTTGCATCTAAGGAAACTATTTGATAAATTAAGGAAGCCTAATTTTTTTTTAAAAATTGAAAAATGTGATTTTATGCTTCCAAGTGTAGTTTTCTTAATAATGGTTATATGATTAGTAGCATGGGTATTAAAGTTGATTATATTAAGATAAACGCTATTCAATAATGGTTTATTCCTAAGAAGTTTTCATAAGTTAGCTAGTTTTTATAGGAGATTTATTTAGGATTTCTCTACTTTAGCTACACCTATTAGTCAAATAATGAGAAAAGAAGAATTTCACTCAATAAATGAAGCCACTAAATCCTTTGACACCAACAATAATAAAATTTACAATGCCCCTATGTTACCTATTCCTAATTTTGACTTATTCTTCGAGGTAACATGTGATGCTAGTGGGATAGGGATATGAAGAGTTTTCTCTCAAGAAATAAATCATATTACATACTTTAGTGAAAAATTAAATGGTTCTAAATAGAAGAATTCAACATATGGCAAGGATTTCTATGCCATCATACACAGTTTGGAGACATGGAGTCATAATTTGAGACCTAGATCCTTTATATTACATTATTATCATAAGGGCTTGAAATACTTATATAATTAAAGAATAATTAGTCCTAGACATTCAAAGTAGGTGAAATTCTTGCAATCCTTTGTGCTCTATGTCAAACATTTAGATGGAAAGGAAAATGTAGTAGTCGATTCTCTTTCTCTAAGGAGCACATTGCTTCTCATGTTACATGATAAATTTATATGATTGTTTTTGGTAAGTAAGTAGAATTTAATCACTACAAAAAAAAAAAGGAGATATGTACAAACTAAATTAGACCACCAAGTCATCTATATAATCCTTCCATTGGTCATATTTATTGACTAGATGAGGGGCAAAGATCCTTCTTAACACTATAAAGTATATATCTTTAAGAAGCAGAAGAGAGTGTCAAGTTCTATTGTAAAAAATCCTAGAATTCCTTTCCCGCCAAATAGACCCCATGAATGTGAAAAGTAGGGCTCTTAGCATGTCATTCTTCCTCTTGCATTACTTTGTGTTTTTTAGCTAATATCTTCATTTATGTCTCCTAATAATGGATGTGATCTTCCTATTAAAAGATTTCCTAATCTTATTCCATATCTCCTGACTATATGGGAAGTCAAACATAAGGTGCTTCAGTCTCACCTTGGTCATCAATTTGTTTAGAATGGCTAGCCATGTAATAAATTGGTGTTTAGGAGCAGAAAAAACCACACCAAGCAATGGGCCACCACCATACTTTTTCATCCGTATGCCTAGTATGATCATATATTTCCTTCATATTGTAAGAACCATCTTTCTTTAAGATATTTCTCAAACATTGAGAATTAGAGAAAAGAGCTTGAAACTGCTCTCTGAGATTGAAGATTAGGTGCAGTTGCCATAAGCAATTATGAACTGAGTTGAAAGGCCACAAAGATTGAGTGCTTAGATAAAATGAATGGACCCATTTGACCCAAAGAGAATCCTTTTGGCAGCACAAGTTCCAAAGCATTTTTCCCACTACCACTTGATTCTAATGATACACACTAATTAAGCCCAGTCCACCCTCCCTCTTTGGTAAGTAAACTTGCTTTCATACTACTAGGGCTTTCTTTGAAGAATTAATCTTACCAGTCCAAAGAAACTGCCGACATATGCATTCTATTTGATGGATCAATTTCCTTAGGAGAATGATTATATTCCTTTATCTGCTAACATCTAGATTATCTTTCCTTTAAAGTTTTTTGTTTTGAGTTGTTTGGCCTATGTAATCTAATACTTTCATAATTGAATTAATATAGCCGGTAAGTTTTATGTGAAAGATGAGGTTATTATAGCCTTACATCAACCTTATTCCAATCCCAAGCTTGTTCTTGCAGCCAATTTGACATTTTTTAAAAATTTAGTTATAGCCTAAGCCTCACCCCAATCTAACCCTTGTCCAACCATACTCAATACCAAAAACCACGCAAGCCTTGTCACCACACAACCACCACCACCAACCCTTCATGACCTCACCCTAATCGGTACACAGTTTCCACTACTTGAAGTCAAGCATTTATTGCCAATCATTGTTTGAAAGTGTTTACGATTGACTTGGCACAACAAAGACAATGAATTAGTTTATTTTGATTGTCCATATAATATGTTATTAAACTTATGGACTAAGCCCTCATGAATTGGAATACTATATCCATGTGGTTTCTGCATGTATTGCTCCTCATTCAAATTTCCATGTAATAATGCAGTATTTACATCCATCTACTTCAAGTATAAATTCTCAAAAAGCCATAATACTCAATAATATCCAAATTTACCTTCTTACCTAACTAAACCTCCTCTAGTATACTGCATTTAGATTCATAACTAAACCTCTTCTTACCAGGTAGTACTAAAGGGATTATTATCTTATTTCCCATTCATAATTGGATTTATATACGATTCTTGCACATAAAAATGAATGTTCTTTGCTTTTTTGATTATTTTGTAAGAAAACTAATGGAAATGCTTGCTTTGTATTTGAAAGGAGGTAAAACCTAGAACCAAATCAAATTGAATAGGAACAACCAAAATTATTTGAATCATATCAAATATGAACCCATTATATTACAAATCTAATTTAAAATGACTCTAATCAAAACCCACCAAATTTTTAAAAAAAAAATCACTGGGTTGGTTGTATGATGAAGTGATGATAGAACCCATTAAATTCTTTAGTACCTTGCTTGATGGGCCATGTCCATTATTAGCCTACATGCAGCCATTGCTCTCCTTATAATTGAGATAATCTTGTCATCCCATAGAGGTTGTCCAATCTAATAACAACCAACATATTCTTTCATTCCCAAAATAGGTTTAAGAGTGTTAATGTTGGTCACTCAAGTCTTTTATCTATGTACATGGACCATGGTGTATTGAAATAGAAGGTTTATATACTAATGGTTAGTTGGATGTGTTATATGATAATTGTTTATGGTTTTGACATGGAAGTTCCAAAATTGGTACTTATTTTAACATAAATTATATAATCAACATTTAATGCTTAAATTACTTATAAAAGCTTGACTGAATAATATTGTTTTGATTTGGTCTTAGGTTGAAGAAGTTAATAGACATCGGTGGTTGAAGAATTGAAGTCAACAAAAAAATTGTCAGTAGGTAGTATTAGCAACGCCCTATTTTTTGAATTATTTTATTATCCTAATAATTTTTTGGTATATTTATTTATAATTATTTATATCATGTTTTATCTTTTTTTTTCATAAAGAACTTTTCTTTGTAGATGCTTTTATTTTTTTAAATTATATAAAAGAACAAAATTAATTTTATGGTGTTTTCATTTATAATTTTCTTTTATATCATGTTTTACCTTTTTATTTTAATAAAAAAAAGTTAAAAGTTTGAACTTTTTTTTTAAAAAAAGAAAATATTATATCATGACGAAAATTTACATCCAAGGCTATAGAATTGATCTACTTGACCTAAAAAACCCCTAAACATTGCATTAGGTACAGAGTTATTACTTATAGATGACATAACTAGAGAGATTTGAGAAGTTATCCTTTTCAGGTCCCACCTTACATTTGTGAAAATACGTGCGGTTCTAGCTTTCCAGACCTCATAGATACTAATAGCATAGAAAGCAGCCCTGAAATGTGCCTTAGCAACACCTCTATTTTGAGAATAAGAAATGCCTCCCAGCAAAGACTGCCATGATTCATATCTTCTTCTTTCTCTGAAAACCTTCGTGATGGCATCCCAAAGCTGTTGCAGACCTTGGCATTGGAATAGAAGATGACTAATACTTTCCTGTTGAGGACAGAAACAACACTACAAGCTTATGGAAGGAAAAAATTTAGCTAAGAGGTCCTTTGTAGAAGCCTTGAATGAGTAACTAGCCAGGAGATAAATTTATGTTTTGGAGCCGCTGGGCTTGACCAAACTGCCTTCCACCAGAACACTTTAGGAACTTTATTTTGAATCATATCATAAACAGCTAAAATGCTTTAATTTCCCTCTGCCTGAAGAAGCGGGAAAACTAGGAGTAACTTAGGCCTTAAAGCAAGAATATTCTGCAGAATCCAAGAGGCTGTACAAGGAAGCCTAAAATCAGCCACATTCTAATCTTTAATGAAATAAGTGTGGATCCATTTTATCCATAATGAATTTTTATATTGACATGTGTTCCACAGATGCTTCCCAATTGCTACTATGTTCCAAACAAACAAATCAATAATACCCAACCCTCCTTAATTTTCAGGCAAGCACACCATCTTCTAGGCCACAAGAGCTCTTTTACTTGAGGTAGCCTTTCCTGTCCAAATAAAGACTCTACATAGGCTAATCACCTTCAGTAATATGTTTTTGGGAAGAAAGAACAATTGACTCCAATACATGGTGATACCAAAAATCACTTCTTTCAGCAATTGCAACGTACCAGCATATGAAAGTAATCTATTTGGCCAATGATGTAGTTTATTAGTGATCTTTTGTACCAAGGAATGCATATCTGCTATTTTTAACATAGATGCATCCAAAGGAACCCCCAAATATCTGAAAGGTAACCTCCCTTCCTAAAACTGTAACTGAGATAAAATGGACACCTTCACATCTTGAGAAATTCCACCAAAATAGATGGAAGTTTTCTCTGGATTGATAAATAAACTTGAAGCAGCAGCAACAACTTGGAACATGGATTTGATAGCATTCACAGATGATAGATCAGCCCTGCAAAAAAGAAGAATATCATCTGCAAAAGCTAGATTAATGATCTTCAACCTCTTGCATTTAGGATGACCATGGAATCCTTCAGTCATCGAAAGAGTTTGTAACATCATACTGAAATACTCCATCACAACCACAAAAAGATAGGGGGATAAAGGATCTCCCTGCCTTGAGCCTTTTTTCCCCTGAAAAGGAGCCATCATATTATTGTTAATGCATAGAGAATAAGCAACATTAGAGACACATGCCATAATCAGTCTGACTATATGGATAGGGAAATGCAGGCCCCGCAAAATATTTTCCAAAAAGTTCCAATTGACTTAATCATAGGCCTTCCTTATACCCACCTTGAGCATACATCTTGGTGAAGCATGTTTCCTTTTGTACAAATGAATAAGCTCATGAGCTAGCAATACATTATCCCCAATGTATCTTCCCTTAACAAAGCTATCCTGAGAGGCATGAATGATGGATGTTAAAATATGTTGTAATCTGTTAGCTAATACCTTAGCTAAAATCTTATATAACACATTGCACCAAGCAATTGGCCTAAATGCAGACACACTTTGAGCTCCTTCACCTTTAGGGATAAGGAATAACTTTGTTATAACAGGGAAAATAGGCACAAAGCCAAACAGGAAGATATTCTTAATCAATCCCCATAGGCACTCCCCCAGCACATCCCAAGCAGCTTTAAAGAAACCTACAGTGAACCCACCTTGACCTGGGGCCTTATACTGACCAATAGACCACAGAGCCTCCTTTACTTCCTGCAAAGAAATAGGTTTTAATAAACCACGCTGTTGTTCCATAGAAACAAGAGGACCCTACAAGAAAATAGAAAAATCTGTTTCTCTAGAGGTTACACTCTCAGAACCCAGCTGATCCTTATAAAAGGATAGGAAGGCTTGACTGATCCCTTCTGAATCAGAAACCCAATGGCCACCTTTGTCTTTGATCCTTCTCACCACACTACTCATCTGCCTAACCTTCATAACAGAGAAAAAGAAATGAGAGTTAGAGTCTCCCAAATTTAACCACTTGATTCTAGATTTATGTTTAAGAAAACTTTCCTCACATAGTACATAATGCTGATACAACTACAAACTTTTTTTTTCTCCTCCTCCTGTGGAGACAAATTTTGAGGATGAAAATCAATCTCTACCTGAATCTTACTTAGCTTTATCCTGGTCTCTTGAACTCTTTTAGAAATGCCTCCAAAATTCTCTTTATTAAAACTGATAAGGCGAGCCTTGACTTCTTTAAGCTTTCTCAAAAATATTGTCTACACAGAACCACTGAATGGCAACTCCCAAACCGATGACACCAAGGGAAGAAAACCAGAATCAAAAGTCCACATATCAAAGAACTTAAAATGCCTCTTGGAACAAGGAGTCCCCTCTGCTAAAGACACCAAAGCTGGACTATGATTAGAGAAGAGAGTGTCCAAAAACTGAACTAAAGAGTTTGGAAAATTAATAGTCCTGGACATATTAACCATTACCCTATCCAATTTAGCCATAATTCTATCTTCTCCCGAACTTCTATTTGACCAAGTAAACTTCAATCCTGAGTGGCTCAAATCAAGAATCAATAGGAAATTAAAACATTCCCTAACATCTTCAACATCATTAATATTTACAGCATTACCTTAGAATTTCTCATGAGGCTTCAAAACAACATTGAAATTCCCTAATAAAATCCAAGGATCCTTTTTTCCACTTTGTGAACCTGTAGCTAACTCCAGAGACTTTTCCTACTAACCCCATCATTAAAAGCATAAACAAAAGTAGCATAAAAACACACACTAGAATGGACCCTTGACATAAACAAATGCATGGCCTGTTCACCACTAGCCAAGAGCTGAACTTGCCACACTTCTTTGTCCCAAATACACTAGATCCTTCCATTAGAATGAGCCTAATATTTACTATACGTCACCCATTTATGCCCTAATCTTTCACAGGTTTTATCTGCTTTATCACTTTTCACTCGAGTTTCTATCAATCCCATCAAGGATACCTTATGCATTGATAACCAATGCTTTAATTCTTTCTATTTATAGGTTTTATTCAAACCTCAAACATTCCAAGCCCCTATCATGAACCTGCTCTAATAAATAATGTAATAAATGAGGATCCTCAGACTGACAAACATTGGGCTTTTGTAGAGAATAAGGTAGGACAAGGCTTTCGTCATCTCCTTCTTGTAAGCACTAGAATCTGTTATTTGTATCTAACATATCCTTATTCCTTTGCTCTTTAGGGATATTAGCCTACTGAGACATCCACAACTGTCTTTCTCTTGGACATTCAACTTGGTATGAAGCATTTCTAAGCTCAATTCCAATAGTGACCTCCATCAAAGCACAAATAGTGTCCCCATGATTCATTGTCTATGGAGAACTCCTTTGAATCTTCCACTATAGCTGATTCCCTTCCTCAGTTCTGATATTATCCTTTGAGATCCACTCAGTCTTTTTAGGCTAACCCCAAACCTCCTTCACTCTTTTGCAAAATTTAGAGGAATGACCTGATTCATTACATTTTGCACAAAAAGCTAGTCTCCACTCATATACAATCTTTTAATTAATGATTTCACCATCAGGATTTAAGATTTCAACAACATTCAACAGCTTCTTTGTGACATCCACTTCAACAAGCATTTAAGCATACGAAATCCTTTCACCAGCTAATGTAACACCATCCAAATACAACGGTCTACCTACTAAACTACCAATTCTACTTAGAGAATCCACATCCCAATAGTCTAGAGGCAAATTCAGAAGCTTTATCCATAATAGCATAAACTGAAACTTTTCTTTTGAAAATTGGAACTTTCAGTGCCATTCCCTCAAGATAAAAGGACGATTTAAGAAAGACCAATATGGCCCTGATAGCACCCAATCCATGTCTTCCTAAGATTGAAACTTAAAGATAAAAAATCCTTGATCATGCAACAAAACTTTGGGCTCCTTCACCCCCGACCAGAGACGCTTGGCATATCCTACCATTTGCCCAAAGTAGGCCGATAACCAATAACATAACCCACAACAGCCCACTTCCAATCAGCATAATTCAATTCCACCCTCTCCCTCTACAGATTGACATGAATTCTATCCCCAACAATCGAAGGAGGAACATAGATTAGTTTTGATCATCTATCCGGCAACCTATTACCAACCAACTTATCCTTCCAAGAGGCAACCCCAATTTCCTGCCTATTCTTAAATGCATTAGTATTCTAATTTTAATCCACCTGCAAGATATCCTTAACTCTCTAATTTCCAAGGTTTGATCCCCCGTTATCCAATGGAGGCAAAACAAAACCATCCCTTTTATCCATACTATGATCGACATCCCCAGCTACATGGTCCATGCATGCACAAATATTAAGCTTCGTCGTCGACTCTTGCACATCCTTTCCTAGTGAAATACCATCCCTATCATCTACAGAAGCATCGACAGAGATTGAAGAATCCCACTACCCTTAGTCGTTGTCTTCTTTGTCGTAGAAGCAGCCCTCCTCGTTCGAGCCATGGAGGAGGAGAGAGGAGAAAGCCTAGGGTTTATTTAAAGTTTGAACTTTTCTTTGTAGCTACTTCTTTTTTTTTTTAAATATGTTATTACACTATTAGTTTTTTGATGTTTTTATTTATAAGTGTTCTTTCATATCTTGTTTTTTTCTTTTAATAAAAAAAGTGAGAAGCATGCACTTTTCTTAGTAGGTTCTTCTTATTTTTTAAAATATTTTTATTACACTATTAGTTTTTTAATACTTTTATTTATAATTTTTCTTTTGTATAATGTTTTATATTTTTATTTTAATAAAAAAATAGAATTTTTAACATTTCTTTGTGGGTAATTCTTTTTTTTAAAATATATTATTACACTATTAGTTTTTTCATATTTGTATTTATAATTTTCTTTTATATCATGTGTTCATATTTTTTGTTTTAATAAAAAAGAATTTAGAAGTTTGATCTTTTCTTTGTAGGTACTTTTTATTTTTAGAAATATGATCCTTTTTTTGTAGGTACTTTTTATTTTTTGAATTCTATTATTTTTTTGTTCTCGTGTATAATAAAATTAAAAATTAAGCCATGTAATTTCCTCTAGTTTTTTTTTCTTCTATTATTCAAATTTAGGACCAAATTTCTTAAACTATATGTATAGCTTACATTATTAGATTGTTTTATTACATTATTAGTGTTATAAGCATTGTTATTGCTCCTACTACCAACTTTATTTGTTTTCTTTTTCAATGGCCATATATAACTTATGACTATGTCAAAATTAATATATTTAGAATTTTCTTCTTCTAAACAAGGATCAAACTCAACACATTCAGGATCTTCTACTACAAGTCTAGCTATGGAAGAAGACAATAAATATGTTATTGAAGTTCGAGAAGAAGAGCCATGCAATGAGGATGGGGAGTAACGTATTGAAGTTTGTAATGGAGGTGATGAAGATGATGAGCATAGTGACATAAAGAAAAAATTTTGATGGAGAACATCACTTGTATGGTAAGACTTCAAAGAAGTTGTATTAAAAGATGGAACGAAAAAGGCACAATGTAATCATTCTCATGATAAATTTTCCATTATTGCTGGTGGTACTACCTCCCATTTGAGAAGACACTTGTCTAATTGTGCACTCCATAAGGCAAAAGGTTAGCAAGAGTTATCTTTAATAAAATCAATGGGGGTAAGTTTTGCTACCTACTTTAGATTTAACCATGAAAAATCAAGAGAGGCTTGGGATAAAGCCGTTCTAGCCCACGAATACCTATTTATTATGATTGAACATAAAATGTTCAATGAATACTTAAAAACCCTAACTCCTCACTACAAAAAATTGTCGCGTGCTATGGTAAAATAGGATTATTTTGTTTTTTATGATTATTACAAGAAAAAAAAATAAAAAATGTGTTGGATAAGATGTAAAAGATTAGTATCACTACTGATTTGTGGAATTTTGATGTTCAAAAAATCCATTATATGGTTGGGATTGCACATTTCATTAGTGATGATTGGGTGTTGCATAAATATATCCTAAATTTTTTCCACTTGACCCCTCCTTATACTGGTCTGACAATTTGCAATGCCTTGTACAAATGTTTTATGGATTGGGGAATTAAGGATAAAGTTTGTAATCTTAATGTTGATAATGAAACTACTAATGATAGAGTTGTTAAGATAGTAAGAGATAGCTCTGATTCTAAGAATAGGTTTTCTTTTGATAGAAAAATATTTCATATGAGATGTTGTGCCCATATAATAAATTTGCTGGTACAAGATGGGCTTGAATGTATTGAACATATCACTACAAATGTGAGAGAAAGTGTGAAGTATTTAGCAGAATCTAAAGTATGTTTAAAGTTATTTATTGAGATTTCTAAGCAAGTGGGTTTAACCAAAACAAATTTAGTGTTGGATGTTAACACAAGATGGAATACAACTTATGTAATGTTGTCATCAGCTTTAGAGTTTAAAGATGTGTTTTCTAGGTATGCTGAACAAGATTTCACATACCAATGGTTACCAGATCCTGATGAATGGAAACAAGTAGAGGGTGTGTGAGGATTTCTTGCTATTTTTAATGAGATTACAAAAGTTATTTCAGGAAGTAAATATCTAACATCAAACTTATATCTTTTAGAGATTTGGATGATAAAAGACACACTAGATGAAAAAGTAAATGATGATAACATTTTGATGCAAGTAATGCAATATATTGATGTCTATTTCTTCTATTTTAGATCCTCGGTACAAAATGATGTTGATTGAATATATATTTCCTATCATTTATAAAGCAGTTGATGTTTAGAAAAATATTGGAGAGATGAAAAAAACATTGAGAGAGATTTTTTATTATTATGCTGGACACTATGTGAGTAGTGTTGAGAAAGCAATGGAGAAGGACATTAGTGAAGTTGGGCCTAGTAATGTGATTGAAAAAGGATTATTATCTAGGAAATAAAGGTTTGAAAAGTTTTTTATGAGTGCTAGCACCCAACAATTGAGCAAATAAGAGTCAAATATAGGCCTAGAGAAGGGTGTGTATGTGTGTAAAGATGGCTTATGTTCTCCTTTTTTAGCACTCGACTAGTGGAAGGGAAATACCTTGAAGTTTTCTATACTATCTCAAGTATCACATAATATTTTTTCGATTCCTATCACATCAATTACTTCAGAGGCTACTTTTAGTGCTAGTGGGAGGGTAATTGATACATATCGAGCCCCTTTAGATCCCAAAACGGTTTAAGTTTTACTTTGCGTCAATGATTGGGTTCGTAATAATGACTTAGGAGTGGTTATTGAAATCTTTTTCTTTGGGTGCTAAGTTGGGGAATTTGTATAGTCAGATTTAAAGGCTTATTGAAATGTCTAAAGTAGTAGTGCATTTAGATGGTTAGCTTTTGATTCCTTACTGAAGTGTTTGAAAATTATATTAAAAGTTGAAATAATTTTCCGACCTTCTCACGGTAATGAGTTAATCTTATGATTCTTATCTATATCCAAGATGCTGATAGTTAATGAAGTATGGTTTCGTGTGTAGTTTTGAAAAGATTAGAGACGCTGAAATGGAAAACCTGATAGTGTATAGAGTTTTTTAGAAGATTGTGCTTCCAACTTCCAAGCTTTGCTAATATTTTTTTATACTTTTAATCTCATGCTGGTTATTTTCTAGTTTTTATAATGAAGTGATATATAATTTCACTCAATGGCAATGGATGTGGATGATGGAGCAATTTATCATGGAAATTTGAAGCCATTTTTTTATGTGTATTGATGTATCTGCATAACTGCATCTCTCGTTGTATTTATTTTTTATGGATTTGTTGTAATATTATACAAGCTTTAGGGAGACAATTTGCACCCAAAATTGTGTGTAAGGGGTGCATGAGGAATTTTTTATTTTATTTTTTTGAAACACGTTAATATTGGCTCAAGTTATAATTGAGATATATTATGTATGAATTAAGTCAAATATTGAATTATTAAGGGGCTCTATATTAGTTTTAAAATAGCCTTAATGAGTCGTAAACAAACTCTAAATGAGCCTGAATGAATTTTTAATGAGCCTAAACAAGCTTCAAATGAGCTACTTCAGCTTCCCAAAAGGCTTGATTAATATAAACGAGACGAACCGAGTAGTTGGCGAATCACAAATGAGCCGAACTCAAACAAGACTTATTGAACTCTAAATGAGCCCGAACCTAACTCGAGCTTAAAAAAATATAAATGAGCTGAATCCGAGCTTAGGAGTGTTTGGCTCGATTTGGCTCATTTACAGCCCTAATCGCGGCCTAGCAGCCCGAAAGGGAAGAAAAAGGAAAAAGAAGAAAAAGGAGAAAGAAAACAAGGAAAAGGGAAGGGGAAAATGGTGAGGGATAAAATAAAATAAATTTTGGAATAATGAAATTTAGTATTTTTTATAGATAAATTAATTTCATAATTTAATTTATTATAATTTAATATATGAGTTTAAAAGGGTTAATTTTAATAAAATATTAGTTTGGAAAATTATTTAAATAAAATGAGTATGATAAAATAAAAAAATTATTTATTTTAATTTATTAAATATTCATATCAATTTTTATATACTCAAAAATCCACAAAATAATTAAATTAATTTAATTTAGAAGGTCATTTATCCCAAATAAGGGTTATTCATTAAATTCTAGGTTTTAAAATTTTCGGGGTATTACAATATGCCTCAGGAATACCAAACACAAGAATGGAATAATTACAACAAGGAGAGGGATTCAAAGTCATAAATCTTCTAAGGTTGCTAGGATGAATTGCTCATTCAAGAATCTCAAGTGAGTGTGTGTGTGTATGTGTGAGAAAGAGAGAGAGAGAGAGAGAGAGAGAGAGAGAAGAAAGAAGAAGATGTTGTTGATGATGATGATGATAAGGAATATGAGGTCATTAAAGTAACTTCTAAAAAATTTATCTTCCACAAATCTAATGTAAATTAGTAAAATAGGTTAAAAAAGCTAAAATGATACTCAAAATCATAAATAACCCGCTCAAAATAGAATTAAGGTGTTACAACATTTCTAGAAGAAGATTAATGGTGAAAATTGTGCTTAAAAATGGCAAGCTCAATTGAAAAAGTTAACTAGTATCCCAAACTAGTCGATCAATTTTTCAAGTTTCATAACTTGATTTTAGGAAGCAAATAAGTATATTGGTACCTCCCAACAAGTCAACTAGTTTCTTAAAAATCATTTTCCTTCTAGTATTCAAACCAAGTTTAACAAAAAGGATATCAAATCTAAAACACACCTTTAAACTAAGATCAAACATGCTTAGATCATAATGAAATACATTTATTATCACACATTAAAGACCTTAAAAAGTGAGGTATTACATAAGGATCAACCCCAAAAGGATTATTGTTCCAAGATGCTCCTCAATCAACCTTAGACTTAGACTAGCCGCAAGTTTTTGACATACAAATATTTCTTGTTGGGTCAACTCTTATATGGCGTTAAGGAAACTATTTTATCTTTGACCATATAGTATTTTCTCATTTCCCCTTTCCCTCATTCTAATCATATATATAGGGGTATAATATCAATTTTGGGACATGAGAAATCATAATACAAGTTTCCTATTTTTTGTTCTCTCCTCTCTCATCTCAATTTTACACTCATCATTTTATTAACACTAATTCCCATCCCCATCCTCAAGAACCTCTCGGTTCACAAAACGCATATAACAGGACCAATAATCACATGGACACTAAATAAGACTTCTTTAATATTTTCAAACGCCACCCTACAAGCCTCATCAAACTTAAACTGCATTCCTTGCTCTAACCACATACAAAGAGGTTTGGTAAGTTTTGAGAAATCCTTTATGAACCTCTGGTAGAAACTTTTGTGGCCTTAGAAACTTTTCACTCCCTTCATAGATGTGGATATGGGTAGTTTTCTATCACTTAAGCCTTTATCTTATCCATTTGTAATCCTTCAAAGGAGGCCTTATGACATAGTACTACATCCTCTTGCACCATAAAGTGAAATTTTTCCTAGTTTAGAACAAAGTTGGTTTCCTCACATCTCTATAATATCTTTGTAGGTTCCCTAAACAACTATTAAGTTATCCCCAAATACTGTGAGGTAATACATAAATATTTCATCTCCTCAACCATGTCAAGGAAGATAGCAATCTTTCACCCTTAGAACAATGCAAGTGTGTGTTACATAACACAAAGGGCATCTGGCTTAAGGAAAATATGTCATGTAGATACATGAACATCATTTTTTATTGATCTTCAAGGGTTAAGGATATTTTTTTTATAAAAGAGAGTTGTATATCATCAAGAAGAATTACAAATGAAGTTGTAGAATTTATCTACCATCCCTACCATACCTCTAAACTTATCACTCCTATTAGGATGAGTATAGAGAGAAGACATAATCAAAGCAATCCGATGAGCTACCCTTTTCAAATCCCAAGCAACATTTGAAAAAATAATACCATTCCTAGCCTTCTAAACTTCATAAAAAGCTACAACATAAAAACAAGAATAAAATTGAGCTTTTGTTGCACCTCTACATCTAACTCTGGAGAAGTATCTCAGTAAGTCCTGCCAAGATATATGACTCTTCCTTTCCTTGCAAGCCTTAATAATACCAAACCATATCTTCTTCATCAAAGGATAATGGCAGAATAAATGAGAAATGGTTTCCTCCTGAGAATAGAAGTTGCATTGCAAACTGATGGATGGAATAAGGTTGATTAAGACATCCTTTGTAGGAAGCTTGGAGTGAGCAGCCAACCAAAAAATAAATTTATGTTTTGGAGCTACTAGGTTGGACCACATAGCTCTCCACCAACCTACTTTAGGAGCTAAAACACATATGGCTTCATACACCTATGCAATCTAGTAAGAATGATCCCTTTACCAAAGCTGGAATACAAGGAGCAACCAATTCCTTAAACCAAAAATTTTCTTCAGCATCCTAGAATTTGTGCAAGGCAGGTTACAGGAGGCAACTTCCTACCTTTTATGTAATAGGAATGAACCCATTTAATCCATAAGGCATCCTTCTTCTGACTGATCTACCATAATAGCTTCCCCTCTCCTTCTTGGGTAAGCATACCACCTTCCAAGCTACTAAAGCTCTCTTAGTCTAAGACACTTTCCCTTACCAAAGAAAATCCATGCATAACCCCACAACTTTATGCACAATCTTCTTAGGAAGAAGAAACACTTGGCTCCAGTAATTTGTAATGCCAAAATGATAGATTTTAATAATTGCATTCTACCTACATAAGATAGCAACTTATTAGCCCAATGATGCAGCCTGCCTGAAATTTTATGAACCAACACTATCATACCCGCAGCCTTTAGCTTTGAGGCATCCAAAGAGACCTCCAAATACTTAAAATGAAACTTCCTCCTGAAATTGAAGATGGGAAAGGATAGAGCTCTTCAAAACCTAGTCCACACCACCCATAAATACCCTACTCTTACCAGGACTAACATGGAGCCCTAAAGCAGTAGAAAAATCAGATAAAATATCTCTAATAGCCTTCATAGAAGATAAATTGGCTTTGTAGAAAACCAACAAGTCATCTGCAAAACCTAAGCTGATAATCCCCAATTTCTTGCATTTAGGATGACCTTGGAAGTCTTCCCTCCCCCATAAAGTCTGAAACTGTATGATGAGATACTCCATTACAATGACAAACAAATATAAAGACAAAGGATCCCCCTACCTTAGCCTATTTTCCCCCTGAAAGGAGGTTGCAAGACATTGTTGACACACAAAGAATAAGAAATAGATGACACATAGGCCATTAGCACCTTGACAAAATGTAAAGGAAAGTGCAGACCAAGCATGACCTTCTCTAAAAAATTCCAATTTACAGAATCATAAGCCTTCCTCATATCCACTTTGATCATGTATCTTGGAGAAATATGCTTCTTGTTATACATATGCAATAACTAATGAACTAATAAGACATTATCTCCTATCCTTCTCCCCTTAACAAAACCAGACTCGGAAGTATGGATGATAACAGGTAAAAATTTTTGCAATCTTCCTACTATGTCTTTTGCCAAGACCTTATACACCACATTGCAGCATGCAATAGGTCTAAAATCAGCAACCTCTTGTGCATTCTCTAATTTTAGAATAAGAACCAACTTTGTATGACCCATGAAGGAAGGAACAGTAGCTTTCTGGAACACCCTCCTTACCAAAAGCCATAGGTCATCCCCCAACACATTCCATGTTGCCTTATAAAACCCTACTGTAAACCCATCAAGCCCTGGTGCTTTATAGTGTCCAATAGACCACAAAGCCTCTTTAACTTCCACCACAGAAATGGGTCTGAGTAACTCATGTTGATAAGCCATAGGTAAACCTGGACCCTGCATAAAAACCTCCTCTGTGACACTTCCTGAGGATTGACTCCCACTCCCCAAAAGATCAAAGTAGAAAAACACAAAAGCCTTAAAGATTTCAGCACTCTCTAAACACCATTTGCCATCATTGAGCTTTATTTTCCTTATAACATTCTGTTTCTGTCTAGCTTTCATAATAGAGAAAAATAAATGGGAATTGAAATCCCCCAAATTCAACCATTTAATACCTGATTTCTGTTTCAAGAAACTTTCTTCACATCTTGCACAAAACTCATACTACTGCAGGCATAATTTCTCCTCTTGCTGCAGTGATAAATTATGAGGTTGCTGAGCTAGTACTTCCTGACTCCTTTTCAACCTTACCCTAGCCTCCTACACCCTGAAGGAAATTCCTCCAAACTTATTCTTGTTAAGGGACTTCAACTTATACTTTACCTCCCGTAACTTGGCTTGAAAACTCCTATGGTCAGAGCCTGCTGGAGACTGCTTCCAAATATCTGCCACCAAAGGAAGAAAACCTAGATCTAGAGTCCACATACCATAAAATTTAAAATGACCCCTAAACTAAGGCATATTCTCGTCCAAAAAGATCACAGCAGGACTATGATTAGAAAATAGGGTTTCCTTAAACTGAGCATAAGACAAAGGAAATTTAGAAGACCATGCTAAGTTAACCACTACCCTGTCCAACTTGGCCATAATTAAATTTTCGCCCAAACTTCTATTTGACCAGGTAAACTTCAATCCAGTGAAAGTTAAATCATGAATTAATAATGAATTACAGTAATCTCTAGCTTCTGTTACATCACTGAGATTAATAACATTACCTTGAAATTTCTCTATTAGCTGCAACACAACATTGAAATCCCCCATCACAATCCAAGGCTCATCATCTACCTTATTCACTTGTAGCTAGTGCTAGAGAGCCTTTCTACTAACTCTATAATTAAAACCATAGACTAAGGATGCTAAGAAAGACACATTGGAATGAACTGTAGCCACAAAGACATGCAAAGATTGCTCACTGCATGCTAGAAGCTGTACATCCCAAACCTCTCTATCCCAAATGCACCAAATCATCCCATTAGAATGGGACACATAGTTATCAAATATCCCCCACTGCTTACCAAGCTTTGCACAAATTCCATCAGCTTTATTACACTTCACCCTAGTTTCCAACAGACCCATAAAAGACATTTTATGCACTAATAACCAGTGCCTCAACTCCTTATACTTATAGGGTTTATTTAGTCCCCTAACATTCCAAACCCCTAACATTAATAAGATCCTTGGAAAACTAAGGAGAAGGTGATTCTCCCAACTTCAAAACTCCTTGCTTCTGCATACTCTCTTCCTACAGGAAAACTTCACCATCAGTCATCTCCAAACATGCAAATCGACTACCTAATCTTCCAATAGCCAATTTCTCCTTTCCTTTTTAAGATCTCCTCTGCAGCCAAGATTCACTACCTAGAGTCTTGGAACAGCCTTCCCTAAAGCAATGGTGTGCCACCTGATCATCCCCTACCCTAATCTCTAAACTCATGGAGTTCTCTAACATTTCCTTATCCCCTTCCTTTGAAAAATCCTCCACCCTATTCTGAGCCATAGTATTCTACTAATTTACCTTCATCCATTACTTAACCCCCTGACCAGCCCCAAATTGCCCCTCAACGTAAATAGCAGGCCCAGCTGCATGCACCTATGGCTTTGAAATCTTCCTACATTTCACAGAAAAATGGCCCATTTCATGACACAACTCATAGAAAGCATGCCTCCATTCATACACAACCTTCTGGGACAACACAACACCATCTGGATCCACCAGCTCCACTGACTCCACTAGTTTTTTTGAGACATCCACCTCAACCAACATACGAGCATAGGAAATTCTTTCTCCCATTGAGGTAATGCCATCCAAAAACAAAGGTCTACCCACAGCACTTCCAATCCTGCTCAAGGAGTCGACATCCCAATAGTCAAAAGGCAGATTCATTAGCTTCACCCATAAAGACATGAATTTGAACTTCTCCTTGCTAAACTGGAACCTCCTATGCCACTCTTACAGGATAAATGGTCGATTAAAGAATGACCAATAAGGCTTGGTCAAAACCCAATCCCTATCTTCCTTACAATCAAACTTGAACACTACAAAACCCTGGTCATGCAGCAAAATCTTTGGTTCTTTTACACAGGCCCAGTTTCTTTTGACATAGCCAACCATTTGGGACAAGGAAGGTCTGAAAGCAATGACATACCCCACAATCGCTCATTGCCAATCTTTGAAATTATTGTCAACCTTATCCTTCTTATATGAATCTTAAGAATTTATATTTAATTAATTTTGATAATTGCTGTGAATTATTTACTTATAATTTTTTGTCTTATTTGGTGGATAAATAGGAGTGTAATGCAGCATCTGGACTCTATGGATCTTTGGATGCAGCTGCTGGAATGTGCAGATTAAGTATCTGAAAGTGTGTAGATTATGTAATTTTGTTAATTAATTGTAATCCCATATGATGCATTCGTCGGTCAAAATTGGCTAATGGAAATTAGGTTGGTTGTATAATCCGCCACCCGGTCCTTAATTTTGGACTAGATGGATTATGGATTAATCAATCCTTAATAGCCATGATTAGCTAAAGTTTTTTTAAGCTGATGGGAATTATGTCTCAAACTTACCTTGTATTTGGGGCATTTCTCTTATGGTTATTTGGGCTGGTCGACTTACTTATGTGGCCCAAAGTAACAGCCATTCAGCCTTTTTCCGTTGTAAGGCCGACTGTGTATTTCGTTGGTCAGTATTGTGCGGGTATTTTGTACGCTTGTTATACGGTATGTAATACAGTATAAATAGCCATGTAGGATGTAATACGGAGTGATGATCTTGACAGAATATACATTGCTGAGTTCTCTCGATTCTTCTCGTGACTTGTCTCTCTCTCTCTCTCGACAAATCTCTCACTCGCTCTTCGTCTCTAAATCTGCTCTCTCTTGCTTTGATCGATCTTGATCATTCTTTCTTCGATTTCAGTTGCCATTGTACAAACTATGCCTCTGAATCTTTGGGTCTTCCTTTGGAGTTTTTCCTTAGGCTGAACCGGCGAATCGAACGTTGCGCTCGATTAATCTTTTGATCCTTTCGTGAAACCCTAACAGGTTTCCATCATTTGGTATCAGAGCCTCGATTATTAGAGTGCTCGTAGTTTTCTTTGTTACTAATTAAGTTTTCCTCAATTTTGAGTCGATCCCTGTATTTCGCTAACCCTATTTTGCGGTGTGAAATTTTAGGGTTTGCAACGACGAGGATTGTTTCGATTTTCGTCGTTCCAAAACCGGCGATTGAAGTATTTTGGTCCACTGTTTCAAAAGTTCCGAAGAGAAACCCTAATCGACCTAGGGTTTGGTCAAGAACTTGAATCTTGACTGACTATGCGACAAATTGTTGTTGTACTCAGGTGACATAACCGGCGAACCTTTGGTTTCGAGAAAAGGGTTAGACCTGCAAGAAGAGGGGTACCCTAAATAAGTAGATTAATTGCTTAAGCAAACGCGGTAATATCGTTCCCTTTTACTTAGTCATTTTTGTCGAATTATTATAAACTTGAATAAGTCTGAGTAAGCTATACTATTGCTATTTCTGTTAAATATTGATATTGTGATACTTCTTGTGATTGGACTGTGTGTTCTGTTTGTTTAAAGTTCGTAAATAAATTGATTATGTTGATTAATTGCTGCTGTGTTAATTGTTTAAGTCTAAAAATTTCATTATGTCTAACAATGGTCAGTCTGTTAATCAATATGTCTCCAGTAATGATCTTTTAGAAACCCTTAGAACTTTTCAAGAACAAATGACTGCTCAATTTGTTGTTTTATCTGCTAACCTAGAACAAAGACTAGGAGAACAGGAAATAAGAATCAATGAATTGCAACATAACAGAGTCGAAACTAATCAAGCAGGAGTTTTAGGAAGAGCTCCAATGGATCCTAGGATTAGAATTCCACCCATAGCTAATCTATAAGAATTAGAAGATTAAGTATCTAACAATAGTGATAGGATGCCTAGACAGAACAATAGGCAAGATAGGGAATTAGAGTTCATTGATAGGAATTTGAATAATCTTAAGCTTAGTATACCAAGGTTTAATGGTAGGAATGACCCTAATTATTATTTTGAATGGGAAAGGAAAATAGAACTAGTGTTTGAGTGTCATAATTACTCTGAAGAAAAGAAAATTAAGGTGGCTGTAGTAGAATTTACTGAGTATGCGTCCTCTTGGTATCATAATTTGGTGTTAACTAGATGAAGGTGTGGGGAACCACCTATACAGACTTGGGCAGAATTTAAAACTTTAATGAGAAAGAGGTTTGTGCCAAGTTACTATTATAGGGAATCGCATAAGAGGTTGCAAACTATTAGTCAAGGAGTGAGGACAGTGGATGATTATTATTAGGAATTAGATGTTTTGATTATTAACACAGGAGTTATTGAAGATGATGATGCTACCATGGCTAGGTTTTTGAGTGGATTAAATTCAGAGATAGCTGATGAAGTATAATTATATCGTTTTGGGACTTTAAATGAGATGGTAAATATAGCTACTAAGATAGAGATTCAATTAAGGAAATCTAGGTAATATAAACCCCCTGGGATTGGGTTTAAGACTACAGTAAGGAGAAATTTTGGAGGAACTACTTCTGTAAACTGGAAGAATAATAGTAAGGTTGAATTTAAAGGTAGAAACAATGAAGTTAAGGTAGGAAAGAAATTTGAAAAGGGTAAGAATGTGATGACAAACCCTGTGAATAAATCAAACAGAACTAGGGATATAGAATCTGAATCTGAATTATTTACTTTAATGGGATGACAAACCCTTTGAATTTAAAGGTAGAAACAATGAACTTTTAATGTGGCTGATCTTAGTCCATTTCTGGGACTTATTCAGGTTTCAGAGGCAAAACCTTTCCAAGAAGAGGGGAATGATATGAATCTTAAGAATTTATATTTAATTAATTTTGATAATTGCTGTGAATTATTTACTTATAATTGTTTGTCTTATTTGGTGGATAAATAGGAGTGTAATGCAGCATATAGACTCTATGGATCTTTGGATGCAGCTGCTGGAATGTGCAGATTAAGTATCTGAAAGTGTGCAGATTATGTAATTTTGTCAATTAATTGTAATCCCATATGATGCATTCGCCGATCGAAATTAGTTAATGGAAATTAGGTTGGTTGTATAATCCACCACCCGGTCCTTAATTTTGGACTAGATGGATTGTGGATTAATCAATCCTTAATAGCCATGATTAGCTAAAGTTTTTTAAGCTGATGGGAATCATGTCTCAAACTTACCTTGTATTTGGGGCATTTCTCTTGTGGTTATTTGGGCTGGTCGACTTACTTATGTGGCCCAAAGTAACAGCCATTCAGCCTTTTACCGTTGTAAGGCCGACTGTGTATTTCGTTGGTCAGTATTGTGCGGGTATTTTGTACGCTTGTTATACGGTCTATAATACAGTATAAATAGCCATGTAAGATGTAATACGAAGAGATGATCTTGACAGAATATACATTGTTGAGTTCTCTCGATTCTTCTCGCGACTTGTCTCTCTCTCTCTCGGCGAATCTCTCACTCGCTCTTCGTCTCTGAATCTGCTCTCTCTTGCTTTGATCGATCTTGATCATTCTTTCTTCGATTTCAGTTGTCATTGTACAAACTGTGCCTCTAAATCTTTGGGTCTTCCTTTGGAGTTTTTCCTTAGGCTGAACCGGCGAATCGAACGTTGCGCTCAGTTAATCTTTCGATCCTTTCATGAAACCCTAACAGGTTTCCATCACCTTCTGCAATGAAACTTGAATTTTATCCCCTACAAGCACTGGCAGGACGTAACTCAGGCTGGCCCCTCTAGAAGGAACGTTTTTGCCTAAAACCATGTCCTTCCAAGTTATCTTATTTACCCCTGAAACGTCAACCTCGTGATCCCTTTCTTTCTCATGAACCCAAAGATCGCCAGCCAAAAATGGAACATTTATATTCCCTTCATCCTTCCCTGAACCCTCGATAACCTCCTTTTAAATCGAACCTTCAAACGTATTTACAGGGCCTCGATGGACGTCCTCGTCTGCATGAAACCTGCATGCATCCACATCCTGTATAGAGACCTAATCCAAACCCTGGATAGCCCCTAGAACCCTATCCATATCAACCAATGAACCACCGTTCCCATCATCCATCTTCGAACTCCCCGATGCCATCTTCTTCTTCTTGGTCATAGCCATAGCACTCCTCGTGCGAGCCATGGAGGAGGATAGAGGAGAGAGCGTTTAAGGTTCAGATTTTAGAGGAGAGGAGAGAAGTTAATATTGATTAAAAATATTCTACATCTTACTTTATTCAAGGGTTAAGGCTATTTGGTTGTACCCTAAATATTATCTTTGAAACAATAAAACTCTCATACTATCAATCAATCCAACATATCATCTATAAAATGTATATAATCAATGGTTGTATTTCTACATAAAGGAGTAGGATGCCAATGGTAATGTCTAAAATAGTGGTGTGTGTGTAATATCAATAGCTTTGCATAAATCAAGTGCCCAAGGAAAAAATCCTATATATTCATCTATGACATACTATGGGGGTGATAGAGTGCATATGGCTATTTAATTACACTGCTTTTAGAGTTCCTTTAATTGGGTGCAAATGAGTTGACAATTAAACTAAGGTTTGTACTAATGAAGCTAGATTTACAAAGGTGGATCTTTAAAGGCTTGGTCATAAGAAAGAACCATTTATCCTCAAAAGCAAAACATGTATTCTATGATTAGCAATGGTCCATTATCTTTAATGAAAAAAAAAATAGAAGATCACATAGGGCATCTGCCTAAAGGAAATTATGTCTTATGGACATATGAATGTCATTTTTCGTTTACTTTTAGGGGTTGACGTTATTTGGTTGTACCCTAATTATTCATCTATGAAAGAATAAAACTCTCATCCTATCAATCAATCTAACATCTCATCTATAAAATGTAAAGGGAAATGGCCTTTACATAGGGCTTTATTTAGCTTCCTATAGCTCATGCATATCCACCACCTTATGATTGTCCTTGTTAAGCTCATTATTATCATATATAATAACTGTCATACATTATTCTTTAGGCACACATAGGATTGTGCTTACCTATGCACTATTAGAGATAAGGTAGATCACACCTACATCAAGACACTTGATTAATTCCTTTTTCACCAATTTCATCAAGGTTGAGTTGAGCCTCTACTGATGTTCTATTAAATAACTTGTAGGGTCTACTAATAAAATATTATGCATGAAGGTGTTAAGGATGATTCCCTTGACACACGCCCCAGTCTATCTATAACACCTTCATTTTCACTACTGAAAATTTTTATTTTGAAAACCTTGTGGAAGTGGAAAAATACTAAACCCTTAGGGAAAATGAGGTATTACTACCACACTTAACATAGGATAGGTTTCGGTCGCCCATCCCATGTTAGATAAAATATTGACAATTTAACCAACCAATAAAAAGTAGAGTGTGTCAGAAATATATTATATAGATATCTAGGAAATTTTTCCAAGTACAGGAACTCAACTATTAGCAAATATTCAAATACATGAGGAAAAAAGTAAGTTAAAGTATTAAATTTCAAATTATAGAAACAAAATTAGGGCATAGCCCTAAACTCTAGACCATTAAGAATAGTAAAAAAGTCTCTGGATGTCCACACTCTTATATAATAAGCCTATCACTAGGTAGGCCTACTACTGACCATCCTCGAAAACCTACATATGTCTTTTTACTCGTGGGAATGAGTAGGTGACTGAGTGATGTGTGTGGGAGGATGGATATCACAAATTGATGATATTATGCTTTGATTGTGATGATAATAAATAGGATCAAGCTTGATTATGGTGGATTAGGGTTAATCACATTCAAATAAAATGATTAAGGTCACATTTGGTTTGTATGGAAAGTTTAGGCTTTCGAATGGTGGGTTTAGGGTTTTCTTTGTGTATACCAAACTATGGTTTTTGATAAATTTGAATAAGAGTAGAATTTTGATGGTAATTATGGCAGGAAAAATATGTATTGAGGAGAGTAGAAAGGATATGGATTAATCTCTAATTCACATAGATGAAGAGATTAAAACTTTCAAGCTAAACCGTTCACACAAATTCGATTTGGTTGAGTTTGAACTCACGTAGAATTCACTTGTATTCAACTTCAATGTTGATCTTCAACTTCAATTCAATTCTCCTCATCATATTTGACATTCATAATAGCTTATAACCATTCTACCACTAGCTAAAAGCATTATTCAAAAGATTCCAAGTTAAAAGATATTATGCTACCTTTATGCCAACTTTACTATCCAACTCTACTACTTATTAATAAATTAGTTAAATTAATAATAATGCTTCACAAGTCCTAAAATAAACTCCCCCATTCATGTGGTCATCATTTCATGTATGTCATGCATATGCACGTAGACACTTCGTTGCTTGTTTGTTACGTTTCTAGTAATGTAACCATCCGTTAGTCTTCAAATTTGTCGGAGACACTTTCAAAATAAAGAATAATTGGTTCTATAATTATGAAATCTAATTCTTGAGTGTTTGGTCCTACATCACTGAGAAAATGGGAACATTAGTATGTTTCATACTAAGTAAGCCAAGTTACCTCCTCTATGGAAGTCACAAGCACACAAAGTTCCAACAACATATAGAGTTCGTACCAACATATTTCACACATATTCCACATAAACAAATATACATGCTCTATCTTGGTCATATCATGCATTAGAAACTCATACCATGCACTACTCATCATGCTTATCAATATAACACAACATCATAGATAACAATGCGTAGGCTACCAAATGGATTGTCTGGCTATTAGTAAGGCTTCTATCATCCATGCATATAGTTTCAACTAAGTTCATTTTCCTAACTTACATAACCCATTAGGTCATTTATTTATAAATTATTATCTCATTTTCTATTCTTTTTCCTTTTTATTTTATTTTTTTCTCTTTAACTATACTCTTATTCCAAACTAGTGTTGAGCAATGGATTGTGCACCACCCCATGGTCTTGCATACCATGAATGTCTATCCGGATCAAAGGACATAAAGTTTGACCAAAGCCATGTAACCACTTATAGACATTAGTTTAGGCTGAAGCCAAAAACCACCTAGTTAACTAGACCCATAAGTATCAATACCCAACTAGTTAACTAGACCCATAAATATTAATACCCCCTAATACATTATTGGTATCTAGATTAAGTAAGGCACAGAGATCTACTAAGATCCCACCCAAAGGCCCCAATAAATGCCCAAAGGTAGACTAACCACCAATAATTAATCGAGGATCAAGTAACCCAGACCCATAAACAACTCGATCATCTTTTGCTTTAAGTGATTAGTATGTTATTTTTAAGGTTACATGGCCACATAACGCCCAAAAATATGCAAGAAAGGCATTCACGTACATATTCCATCTCGGCCATTTCCATTCCCCCCAACCATATGGTGGGTTTTCTATTAATGCTTAATCAATATAAATCAATGATGTGTGTACAGTTAGAGTCTCGGGCTTGTGTGTAAGATAAATGGTGGTTTAGGGTTAGGAAAGGTGGGAGGCGGTTTAGGGTTGATGGAAAGCTAGAAGGGCGGTGAAAAGGTTTGGATGGACGAATGGAATGACGGTTTGGAGTAGGGTTTTCGGTGGAAAAGATAGAGGTGGTGAAGTAAAAAATAAAAATATAGAGGGATAGATTAATCTTTAAGCCACACAGAAATAAAGATTAAAGTTTTTCTAAACAAATCGTTCACACATATTTGACTTGTTACGAGATGAATCCACACAAAATTTGGGTTTAAACAAGCTTAAGGTTTTTATTCTCATTTAAATTGTATTCTTTCTCTCGGTTTCTATGGCTTTAAATAGCCAAAATTTGTCCAACCTCCCTGCAAAGATTACAATAATCTTGCCACTAAACTTTCCTAGAAACATTGAATTCCCTAAGACTAGCTAGAAGATATTAAATGATCTAGCTACTAACAACCTTATTTAACTCGAAATA
Organism: Tamarix chinensis; assembly: GCA_030549775.1. Taxonomy (NCBI): domain Eukaryota; kingdom Viridiplantae; phylum Streptophyta; class Magnoliopsida; order Caryophyllales; family Tamaricaceae; genus Tamarix; species Tamarix chinensis. The sequence continues at coordinate 29,793,623 of CM060174.1, forward strand.
AAAATAATAATAAATGACTTAAGACTAGCTAGAAGATATTAAATGAGCTAGCTACTAACAACCTTATTTGACTCGAAATAAAAATAATAATAAATGACTTAATAATAAACGTTACGCTAACTAAAGAACGTTATATGCAGCCCATGCATGCACCTCCATGTTCATGTATCTACGTGGAGTAGCATAACCATCTTAGTCGGTGTCGTGTCATGCGACTTTTCTCCCGCATCAATCAATCCATAGATTAACCCATCTTATATTTATAATCTAGAATACATTACCCCTTTAAGTCATAAAGTACTTATTTGGGTTTTCCCACTAAGGCCTTTGCAAACATCTATTGAGTATGACATGAATTATACTCTATTTAATCCATCAAATAGGTTGTTAATCCATGACAACTAGTGTATTTCCATTATTAAATAGTTATATGGCAGAATTAGACATATTCTCAAAGCATATCTAAGTCAAAAGATCAAAATCATGCAATTTGGCTGAACTAGTCGATCAATTTAGCCTAACTAATTGATTGATTTAGCTCAACCAAACCTAGAGTTCCCTCAAACTAATGGATCTAATGGCCAAAAAAGTTGGCTATTCTAAGACCAATCAATCAGTTATTTTAAGTTAGTCAATGGAATTGAGCAAAGAGCAACCAAGGTCACAATAGACCTATCGGTCGATCGGTTTAGGTCAACCAATCAACTTTTCTACCAACTGGTCAATAAGTTTGCCTAAACCAGTTAATTGGTTACCCCACAAATATCACATAAGAGATATTTTTCATGCAAATTACCCTAAGAAATCCCACCAAATCCAAAATAAAATATATCATAGCATCCTGCCAATACTTTATCGGGTCATAAGTTAAAACATGCTACACCATTAATCAAATTGACCCTATTTCCCTAAAATCATGCATTTTTCTTAGGTTTCACAAATAAATAAATATACATCAATATAAATCCAAACTCTCATGCAGATCCATAAAACTAGCAATTTAAAGAATACAAGATGTTACATGCTTAATCAAGCCATATTTTAAAATTAAGAATGATTTACTTGATTCAAGAAATTTTTTCCACATATGGGAAAACTTGGAAGACTTTCAACTACGAAACCTTAAAAATAGAAATTTAAAGTCTTATAAAACCATGAATACTTTTCACTATTCATAATTAAATTTATAAGGAATAGGCTTATCGACTTTAGAGAAAATAGAAAGAATTTTTGTTGAAAGAGAGACTCAACTTCCTTTTCAATCTAACCCTCCCTTGCTTAAATATAAACAAGTAGGAGCTAGAGAAAAGAACAAAAGAGTGGAAATGAATCAACATTAAGCTCAAAGTGGGTAGAAAGATCACAAGTCCAGCTACCTAGGAGGCCGAAAGAAAGGTTAGTAGAAAGAGTGATTAGGCATATTTATAGCTAGTGAATTGATTTAAGAATGAGTGGGGTTATGCACAAATCAAAAACCCTAATTCCTATTATTCAAATTTGGGCTGGATAGGTGGATTTTGTTAAAGATAGGTTAAGCTCTATTTTAGAGCCAAAATGGTGATTTTTAGGGAATGCAGGTTGAATTCACCTGGATAATGTCAAACACAATAGAGGTAATGAACGATCAACACGAGAAGGAATCTCCCATTTAAGTAAAGATAGTATAGGAATCAAAGAAACAATTCTTGATGTCTCCAGAGGAGAGAGGGGGGAGAATACAAAGTTACCTCTCCCTCAATTATCCAAATTGAACCCTCGAATTATTTTAAGGCAAAAACTAGGGTCAAATGTATGATAAGAAGGGTTTAGAATTTCTAAAGAACATCTTGGAGTAGAATTATCAAGGTTCCATTTTGGTATGAGAATTTTTCATAAAAATTTTGAGTTTTAAAATTTTAGTCAACTCGATAGACCAATCGATCAATTTGGCCTACTAGTTGGTTGGTTCCCTAAACCAGTTGATTAGTTCGGTTGAAGAAAAACCCTTTAGCTAAAATGACTAACTAGTCAATAGGTATGCCTGAAAACTCATTTTATTCATTTTCCAAAGCTTATGCAAAACCAACTTTTCCTCAAACTTAATCATGGTTCCAAATTAAAGTCAAACATTATCAAATTTTAGTAAAAACTCTAATTTCCCATTCAACAAACTTTACAAAAAGATGGGATAATACACTATCATATGGTACACATGTGTTTCTTTAATAACTCAACTAACTAATCCCACCTCCACAAAGATAGGATGAAGAGATTATAACTGGTAGGGTGTTCGCATTTGCAAAGTAAGATAGTTTAGATGAAATGTAAAGGACTTGGATTCATGCTTAGGTAGTTCTTTAATTGATGGTTTATCGAGCTTAACCTCCTTATCATATAAGCTTGAGAACTTGCTTGGTTTTGCATAGCTAATCTAATTACACCATTTTGGTTATGAGCCCTCCTATATAGAGTTAAGGGTTAGGTTGTAGCCATTATTTAAATGTGTGTAATAAAAAAACTTGGTTTCTTCCTTAGGTACTCCTACATCAAACTCAAAAAGAATGGTTAGATCCACACTATCAAACCTGGAATAGTCTTCCACTTCTTCCTTAGGTAACATCATAGAATTAAGCACATTAAAAGTGATATGTTCCTCAATGACCCTCATAGTGAACTCGCTTTTTTACATGATAATAAGGTCTTACTTGTAGCCAAGAAAAGCCTACCAAGAATGATGAGAATCTCTTTATCTACCTCATGATCCATTCCTATGAAGTTAACCAGGAAGATAAACTTGTTCAACTTGACTAGCACATCTTTGATTTTTTTTCCCTCTAGGTGGACATATATATGAAGTTGTAGGATCGGTGTTGTAGGTCAAGCATCTCCTATACAAGGTTCCTAAAAAATTGATAAAGGCATTAATTTAATATTGGCCCCTAATTTATATAGGGCCTTACCATTATATTTTTTTTCCTAATAAAACAAGGAATTATAAAACTCCCAAGATCATTGAGTTTTTGTGGTATCTTGTATTATAGGAATTTTTCTTAAATACTAAACTATAAATTGACCTAGTGAACTATAATACCTAAATTTAATCTACCCGAAATTTTAGCTAATTAATATTTTAACCAAACATTAGCCTTGGATGACTAATGCTACAATCTTACCCAAATTCCATAGTCATAAATATAAATCTAATTCTAATCCTAACCTTAAATTCCCTTTTTTCTTTTTCCCTTTTCCTTTTCCTTTTTTTCTATTTATTTCCTTTTTCCTCTCCTTTTCCCAGTCTTCTTATTTTTCTGCTTCTTCTTGTATGCTTCCCTCATACTCCTAACCCATTCCTATTGGTTATCCCTCCCCCATAAACATACCTATCTTAAACTCATCATTGATACTATCACCTCCCTCTTCATTACGGATATATTGTGGAATTTTTTTCCCTATATCCCCTGATCTTATCCTCAATCCCCATACACTTATGTTACTTGAACCCTATAGTCCCTCATCATTCACATCACCCTCACCTATATATACCCTTCAATTTCTCTCATTATCACATTTAATACCTCACCAAACCCTCCCTATACTTCTATTTGCATCATTTAATCTCAATTTTCCATTTTCATCCAAAGAAACCCTATTTAAATTACCCCACCTCATGTTGTGAACTAGCTACAACATGAGAAGCTAACATTACTTATCCATAGTTGCAAATATATCTCACACAATACACCCCCTTCAATGTCACATACTCATGCAACATCATCCTCAAAACTACCCTAACCTCATGCCACCAACACACACCAACGTTAGGTATTCATGTTGTACCACCCATACCAATTGGAGGACCTCATATAACATCTCCCTAACTGTGTGATTCTATCATGCAACCTCTCTTTTTTTCTACCACTTTCTCATGCAACCACCTCCAATAAAGCTATATTTTTCCCATATCTTGATTTACTTTTACCTCTTTTCCATCCTCCTTTTCCTTACTTATCCCTTAGTTGTTTTCTTACATTCTATCCATTTGTTATCTTTAGGTTTTAGGTGATTTTCCAAGGTTCTTAGAGAAAGAAGTTTAGGGTTATATGTGTTTAGAGATCACTGACATTTTAGGTAAGGATAAATGTCGCAATAAGGAATTTTTGCATGTTATATGTATTTTTTGTGTAATCACATCTTTAGTTTTGTTATATTCATAAATTCATGCTAATAATGTTATTATATGATAAAGGGGTGCTTTAGTGATGAGAAGAAGAGCTCATAATTGATGTGGGCTTACCAAGGGTGTTTGAACAAGGAGAAAAATTTATAGTTGGCTTTATAGTGGATAGAAGAACAATTACAAAAGGGATAGGGGAAATTATGAGCTAATGGTAGCCATAGAAGCAATAAGAATGACACCTATGTTGCAGGATCAAGTTGTGGAGGAGAATTTCATCCATAATAGTTAGAGGCTATGAGAAGAGAGGAGGTAATAGGATAGGTGCACTCAATTATTGGAACAGTGAGGAATTAAGTGTTCTCTACTAATTCACCATAGTCTATTATGATTGGACCTATACTAGGTTTTTTTCAAATTTATTGAGGTATGTGTAGAAAATAGCCTTATAGCCCAATGGGAGGTTTGCCAAAAAGGAATGGATGATATTATTTTTATTTTTTTAAGTTTTTGCAAATTTTGTAGAACTTATGGAGAGAGTTAGGGTTAACCTCAAAAAAGGAAGATGTTTGTGTAGAGAGATAAATAGTAATTCAAAGGTGTAATCCCTCGAAATTTTAAAAGCTTATATTTTAATAAATAAATTTTATTTGGAATAAATTAGCCTTAAATTCGTCTAATTTAATTATTTTATAAATTTTTGAGTAAATAAAATTGGGTATAAATATTTAATAAAGTAAAATAAATATTTTGTTATTTTATTATACTCTTATTATTTAAATAAAATTTTAAACCCTTATTTTAAAAAAAAAATATCCTTTTTAACCCTTATATTTTAATTATCTTAAATTAAAATGTTAAATAAATTTATTACCCAAAATTATTCCATTTTAGTATTTTATCAATTAAATTATTTTATTCTTTTTCCTTTTTTCCTTTTTCCTTCTCCTTTTCTTCTTTTTCTTTTTCTCTTTTCTCTTTTTTTTCCTTTCCTTGGGCCGCCAGCCGGCTTGGTTCTCTTTCCCCTCCTGCGATTGGGCCTGGCCCAATATCCCCTGCCTCCTTCCTTTGTGTTGCCCGGCCGCCCCTCCTCCCTTCTTTTCTTTCTTCCTTGACCGACCGCTTTTTTCTTTCCTTCGGCCAGTCCACCCTTCTCGCTCGCGCCTAGCACCAGCCCGACTCCCTTTCTTCTTCCCTTCGTCTTCGTTCTCCATTACTGGTGAGATTTTCGCCGCCATCTCGCCTGTAGCTCCTTCTCCTCTTCCCCGTTGACTCCCCCGTCTCTCTCTCTCTCTCTCCCTCGCGTCGCTTTCTCTGCCCATCCTGATCCCCCCATCCTTGTCTCCCTCTCCCTCTCCCTGCCGACACCTACCTCTCCCTCTCCCTGCAACTCCATTCCCCTACCACCCTACCGACACCCCTAGAGCCGCCCTATCCCTTCCCTTCTCTTCCTCTTCTATTTATTCCTCCTTCCCTGCCCTTTCTGCATTTTTTTTCGAGCCTCCCCCATGCCCCCGAGCCTCTCCTTTTCTCCCTTTCTTCTCCTCCCTTCTACCCCCTATTTTTGTTTCGTTGTCGCCGCTCCGCCGCTTCCTCCGCCTCAACCACCACCTACACCACCTCCTGCCACCCTCTGCCTCACCCTCGGACCATCACAGTCTCCATCGAGCCACCTCGCAGCCCATTCTTCCTCCTCTCTTCTTTTCTCTCCCCTTCCACCCCTTCTCGGCAAACACCTTATGCAACCCCGATCCGCCGCCTGTGTCGCCATCTAAGCCACCTTATTACTCCTCGCAACCCCCTCTACCACCCCTAATCCTCATTTGTGCGAAACCATCCTCCGAAAGCCCTCATTTTTCCCCTCTATTTTCCTTCCTCGCCAGCCTACACCTTGACACCCCACTTCGATCGCCACCTTCGCAGCCTTGCTGCCGCCGCCTCCGCCACCAATAGCCACCATCAACCCTTCACCGACCACCACTTACACCCCCCCTCTCCACTTTTGCAGCGTTCCCTTGCCCCAAATCCTCCCCCAACCACCTTCTTTTCTAGCCCCAAACCACCAACCCGAAAACACTTCTCCCTCCTTCCATCCTTGCCATCTTCGAGCCCCTCCTTGTTCTTTCTCTACATGCAGCTCATGCTGCATGAGCAGGATGAGGTGCTGCCCTCTTTGATTTAGTGTTTAATAATTTTATGGGAATAATAATACTTTAGTTTAATTATTTGATTAATTAAGTGTTATGAGCCTTATGATTTGGTTTTTATCTTTTCTAATCTAATAAGTCTTGAATTATTTTTAGGTATTGGTTTTGATAAATCAAATCTTGAACCTTAAACCAGGATACCGGTAAGGTTTGTTTTTGGCGGAAATCGAGGTAACCGTTAATTCCCGCTTAAATATATGGATTAATGTATGTTATCACATTAGGCATTTTTAATGTGTATTATGTTTAATATATGTTGTCTAGTATATTATATATGTTTTCTTGAGTTGGTTGATGAAAAGGAAGTATGATAGATTATGTTCCATGTTTGGAGAAATTGTTTAAGGTAGAAGTTGGTTATTAATGAAAATATTAAGTATTATCCATGTTTTATTATAGTATTGTGATATTTATTGCATGATTAGTATTTTGTGAGCCTTAGTGAATTTTATTAATGTATCTTGTATACGATTATGGCCTAGAATATATATGGGTGTTAATAATGTTACATTAATTATGAGAATCAAAGACGAGGGATTAAAGTTAATATTTTATGTAGTAATAATAATAATTTAATGCAAGTGCAGTAATAAGGGGAAAGATGGTAAAATTGTAAGTGGAAGGATAAATTGGTAATTTTGTAACTAAAGGGCAAGTTGGTAATTTTATAATAAAGGGGCAATTTGGTAATTGGTAATAAAAGGGTAAAATTGTAATTTTATAATTATAGGGTAAGGTAGTAACTTTGTGATTAATAGGCGGAATGATAATTTGGAAATAAAAAGAGGTAAGATAGTGATTTCATAATTAAGGATAAATGGAAATTTTATAAGTAAAAGGGCGATGTAGTAATTTTTGGTAGTTAAGGGGTAAAATGGTAATTTGTAAATTAAAGGGGTAAAAGTGGAAATTGGAAAGGAGTAAATTGGTAATTATAATAATTGAGATGGGTAAAAATAATAATTTAAATAACTGAAGGGTAATTTGATAATTTAATAATGGAGAAGGGTAAATTCGTAAATATGACAAATGTGAGGGGTAATTTGGTAATTTAACCGACTAGAGGATATTTTGGTAATTTTAATAAAGGAGAAGGGTATTTTGGTAATTATGATCATATAAAAGGTTAATTTGGTAATTTAACCAACTAGAGGGGTAATTTGGTAATTAGGATAATGAACGGGGGTAATTTGGTAATTTGACCAACTAATGGGTGACTTGTTGATTATAATAAAGGAAATGGGTAAATTGATAATCTAACCAACTAAATGGGAAATATATTAAGTGTAACGATTATAAAGGGCGTTTAGTGGCCTAATTTATGTGAAAGATAGCTCGGTAACCTAAACCGAGTAAGGGTGTAGCTAATGTCGAATATGTGCTATATGTCCTACATGTCTTGGATGCCCTGTATAATTTTTATGTCGAGATCTATATGATTATTATTTTAATTGTTTCACATGTGGTATGGCTTGGAACCAAGGAGTGTTCATGTGCCCCTTTTGGTATGTGCTGATATGGATATGCTATATTTTATGATGTGATGTGATTGTGGCCCTTAGGGACATGCATGCTAGGATAATTAATGTGGTAATCGGAAATGGAGGCATGAAAAAGAGTAATCAAAGAGAAGGATGACCAAGGGGAAGTAAGTTGGCTAATGTAGGTATGGTACAAACTAGGGTTTGCATGGGATGGTTAGAGTCCGCATGGGGGCAGACTTTACGTATGGAAAGTTGCCCCGGGACGTGAGGAAGGTAACAGAAGTGTCGTTTGGGTGTCTGGGAGCTTCAGGTGAAAAATAGTACGTAGGACAGTATAAGGGTGCGTAGGAGACCAAACTAGGGTTTAGGAAGAAACCCTAATGTGAGAAGGTGGAAAAGGAAAAAGAAAATAATAAAAGTAAAAGAGAATGAGTGGGGTAGAAAGTGAGGGTTAGATCTAAGGGTCGTGACGTGTAGGGTGTTGGAATAGTCGGGATGTGTACGACAGATAAGGATGGGCCACATAGGCCCGAGTTAGGGTTTTGGAGAAAACCGAGTTAGGAGGTGCAGAAGTCTCAAGATATGGGACGGACCCTCCTGGGAGGATAAGTGTGGATATAGTTAGCCATGCATTCAAGGGTGGAATACTTTCGAATAAGATACGTTTAAAACACTAATCACTTAAAGAGGAAGATGCTGAGCCGGGCCCAGACCGGTCCACCGGCGAATAATAGTGGCTAGGAGCCGAGGTACCCTGGAGACCGACCCACCGGCGAATAATAGTGGCCAGGAGCGTTTTGCCCAGTATATATTTTCGGTCCACCGGCTATAATAGTGGGGGATTCCGTGCTCACCAAACCAAACGTAAAATCGATAAGATATGGGAAAGATACTAATCACTTATAGTGGAATACCTTGTGAGTCGGGGCCAGACCGGTCCACCGGCTAATAATAGTGGCTAGGAGCGTTCTGCCCTGGAGACTGACCCACCGACGAATAATAGTGTCCAGTAGCGTTTTGCCCTATATATATTTCCGGTCCACCGGCTATAATAGTGGGGTTCCCACACTCACATAGACATTTAAAATCTGAGATGATTGATTAATGATGGACTAATGGCCTTAAGGCCCTAAAGTATTGATTATTCATTATGGCCTATTAGTATTCGATTAACTTGTTAAGTATGCGAATGGATAAAGGTGAATGTTACGTATACACCATTAATATTTGATTGACCTGTTGAATACGTGAATGTATGGATCTGATTGTTGTATTTACATATGTCGTTATGAACGGATATCCTAGTATATCATGTGTGACATTGCGTGCCTGTTTTTAAGCACGCTTTTAAATAGTTACTCAATACGGTAGTACTGAAGGGTTCCCATCGTGGGGCCCCTGCCTATTCAATGGGCAGTACCCCCTTGCATGTTGTATTGAGGTGCTATTCAAGTGGGATCTCGGGAAAGAGTGTAAGGTACTGTCCGGAAATTTTAGGATTTTAATTTGTCTCTTTTAAATTCAATGTGTTTGTTATTTTGCAACCACCGTTGTTGAAATTTTCTCTTGTATAGTGTTTAATGCGCTTCTCTGATTTTTAAATGCTTAAGTTCTCGTAAAATTGTATTTTACTCCTTTAGCCTTAGCACTTGGTACTGGAACGGTATGAGTGAACTGGTCTGGTACTAAGTGTGGCGGTAATACTCCCAAAGTTCACGGTTTATTAATTTGCTTCCGCTAATTTCTTTTAATTAAAAGAAATTTTTCAGTAGTGAATTTTGGGGGTTTTACAAAAGGAGCCATAGAATTAATAGGATGAGGCATATATAAGGGAGATTGAGAGGGGATGGGGTACTTAGTTCCTTTGTTAATAATGTAATCTTATTAGCTAGAATATTAGGGGTTGGGGGCAAGTAAGCTTTCATGCATATAATATCTCATAGCTAGAGAGAGATTGTGGGTTATAAGATTGGAAGAGACTAAGCATAATTCCTTATATCTTTCTTGGAGGAATAGATCTTGGAGTAGTGGGTCAATTAAGTAGAGGGAGTCTATAGTGCAAGGTAGAAGTAATGGCTTGATTTGTGGGTGGGACTCAAACAAATTCGTGATTAGGAATACCAAGATTAGTTATAAATGGATTATTCTTGAAGGTAATCTACTGACTTTCTCTTTTAATGTGTTGTGCTACTAGTATATTGCTACTTTGAGCCACAAAAAAGAAGGGAGCTCCAGGAGAAGATATGGTCAGTTAGGTAGCAATGTTAATTCCCATTGTTATTAATGGGAGACTTTAAAGAGATTAGACAGTCGAGCAAAAGATAGAGGGATCCCAAAAAATTGGCAACATGAGATTCATTAATGAATTGATTGGTAAGATGGGGCTCATTAATTTGAAACTAGGAACTATAGAGTTTACTATAACATCCCAATTTTTACCACTAAAAAAATTATTAGCGGATGTATATGAGTGAAATATTGAGATTTATTATAGTAATTGACATAAGTCTAGTTTACTCAACCATCATTACATCAATCACAAGGCTAAAATCATTTATAGTAACACAAGGAAATTAGAAACGAATGAAACATTTATAATGAAATATGAGTTTGGAGACTAACTCTGAGTTACAATAAGCAAAATATAAAATAAGGGATATTGTGGATCAAGAGTCTAAAAAGGTATCCAGGTAAATACATCTACCGGATAACATTACTCTTCACACAAACACCTAGTATAGATAAGATCACTCATCCCCATATACTGCATCATAGGTAGCATAATCATCTAGAAGATCTTCCAAGATATGCACACAGGGATCAGGGTCTCCTCCTAATGGGAATGAGCAACGCCTATAAAAAGTGTGGTCAATATGCTATTTACTTAGGAAAGGGAACAATACTAACAAAGTAGGGTTATAAATAACACATGCATTCATAATAAGTGATAAGTACACATTCAATTAGATGAAATATCTCATAACACAAATAATGATCTAGGCCTCTTTATTAGATACAACCATTTTCATTCTTTTATATACATTGAGTATAGGAACCCCACTACTCTTAAACTGGTAGAATTGTCTAAAGCACCTTCTCAAGGACAACACACCTAAGCCACTATTATTATCTAGTGGAACGGATCTAAAAACATCACCTTCTCGGGACAGAATGCTTCTGAGCCACTATTATCTCCGGTGGAACGGATATAAAAACAACACCTTGGTCTTGACTCACGTACCTTCCATTTTAAATCATTAGTGTCTTAGCCATAAGTTATACTATTATATTTTCATTCACAATGAACAGGAGTCCCACTATTCTTAATCTGGTGGAACAGACTAAAACACCTTCTCAAAACAAAACACTCCTGAGCCATTATTATCTCCGGTGGAATGGATATTTAAAGCATCATCTTCCTGGGGCATAAGTCTCCCAAGCTACTATTATCTTTAGTGGAATGGATGTAAAAGAATGACCATGGCCCCACTCATTTACTCTTTCACTTTTAAATGATTTGTATCTTATTCATGATTTATTCACAAGCATTGAACACATTGAGGCATATAAGCACATAATGTAGGTCAAGATCCTTAATCTCCTCAAACCCTAATTACACACTCCTAGAATTTATTATCCCATATTAATTATTAAACAATAAATTATAATATATCATTCTCAAATATCATCATTATTATTATACCCATAATTCACAGACTAATTCCCACATCATCCACAGACATTAATAATCTAATCCAAAATACTATTCATAGAATTACCAAAACCCTAATTTCATAAGTAGTCATAATTCTTCTTATAAGACTCATATGATTACCAAGTTAAATATACATCCTCATGAGGCCAATCATTAACAACATTTCCAGAATTTGGATAACCTCTAGGTTTTACACATGGAATACTAATATTCTCATTTTAAGTTATTATTCCCTAATTAGACCATTATTTTATTTTAAAAAGACCCCAAAACAAACTATAATACTTCCAAACATTTATTAAGATATCATTATCATATTTTAATCCACCTAACATATAAAATACCAAAATTTTCTTATGATCCCATAATGACCAAAATAGCCTTAAGGAAAACCAATCATTATTTTTCCCAAATCCACCATTTATCATCATGCATTTTAAATATGCACATTCAACTTATCATGGGTTATTTGGCCTATATTTCATGCCCTACAATATATTCCCCACAAATATAACATTATCATAACAAAATCATATGCATACCTCTTACCCATTCTCACTTTCTTTCAAACAAATAATCTATATTATCACAACATATCATCAACAACTTACATCAAATCATACAGCAAAAATATCATGAGAATTACACATATCCATATAAGTAATTAACACAAAACCCTAAACATTGATAAGAATCCAAACCAGCTAGGATACTAGGCTTTAAGCATGTAAATTCTAGGCCTCCTCCTCCGAGATCATCTGAATACCACCTACGAAAAACAACATAATACACGATTAGGCTCGAGGGTTATGGTAGTAGCATAGGGGCACGAGGAGGTGGATTATTGGATAAGAAAGGAAAGTCCTCTTGAGGTCCTTATACAACTTATCCCCTCCTGGGTGGAAAAAATATGGAGCATAGTGACCTTCCACCAAAATCTTGCACTTCAGATAAACACAAATCTAAAGTACACACCAACGACCTCTATAACGAATGCTACCATCCTCATGAATTTGGAAACCCTTAGCTCTACCGTCCTAAATCTTTTGCTTAATCCTCTTGAGCCTAACATCCCCAGGCTTTCCTACTAGAATCTCATCAAGAATTGTTGGTGAAATCATCAAAGCACACATTCGGACTTCTAAGTCATCCTACTAGATTATCTCTATTCCCATCTCACCAAACCCTTCCAACAAATGACTAGAAACTACAATAAAACCCAAAGAATGTGATGTCTTCCTACTAAAGGCATTTGCAATGACATTTTCCTTACCATCATGATAATTCAAATCGATACCATAGTCCTTCGGAGTGAATATATACTAGTTATCTCCTCTACCTCATATTCAACTCCTTCTGAGTGAATATATACCCGAGGCTCTTACAGTTAATGAAGAATCCACACTTAGTCTCATATAAATAATGCCTCCAAATCTTCAACTCAAAAACGATAGCTGCCAGCTCTAGATCATGCATCGAATAGTTTTGTTTGTGCTGCTTCAATTAACGAGAAGCGTAAGCCACTACCTTACCACGCTGCATCAAAACACAACCCAGTCCATTATTCAATACATTGCTATAGACCATGAATCTATATATACCCAAAGATAGAGTCAAAAACGGTGCCATCATCAACTATTGCTTCAATTCCTGAAATGCTCCCTCACAAGCATCGTCCCACTAGAAACTAGTCGTCTTCGTCAAAAATTTCATCAAGGGATGAGCTACCTTCAAGAAATCCTAAATAAAGTGTCTAGAATACCCAACCAAAACCAAGTAACTACGTATCTCAGGGATGCTAATGGGTTGCTTCCACTCGGTCACTACTAGAATCTTTACGGGATCCACCGCGAATCCTCCTGCTGACACCATCTGTCCCAAAAATGCAACCTACTAAAGCCAGAACTCTCACTTAGAGAGTTGGTATACAAATTATGCTGACCAAAGAGTGAAAAAATTATTTGAAGATATTATTCATGCTCTTCTCTACTATGAGAGTAAACTAATACATCATCTCTAAAAACCACAACAACTGATTAAGGAACGGCTGAAAAATCCTCATCATCAAGTCCATAAAAATGGAAGGCGTATTAGTGAGTCCAAAAAGCATTATCGTAAAATCTTAGTGTCAGTATCATGTCTTAAAGGTTGTCCTTATAAAGTCTACCTCAGTAATACACAACTGATGATAGTCTGACCTCAAGTCAATCTTCGAGAAGGTTGAAGCACCTCAAAGCTAATCAAATAAGTCGTCGATCCTTGGAAGTGGATAGCAGTTTTTAACCATCAACTGATTTAGACCCCAGTAATATATATACGGGTGAAGACTCCCATCCTTCTTCAAAAACAATACTGGTGCTCTTTATGTACACACACTAGGGTAGATATACCTGTCAGCCAACAAGTCCTCCAATTGAGTATTCAACTTCCTCAACTCTACTGGTGTCATCCGATAGGGAATCTTAGAAATAGGTTTAGCCCCTAGTACAAATCAATAATAAAATCTATCTCTCATACTGGCGGCATACCTAGAATCTCCTCAAGAAATATGTCTAAGAACTCCTAAGCAACAAAGATGCCCTCCAAAGATAACACATCCTAAATGAGTTGAACTCTACACAAAAACATTGGATAACCTCTCTACACTAAAGAATAAAATGTATGGGAAAATACGACCATCATCATAGGCATAGGCTTGCATCTTCGGTAAGAGACCCTAGCACTCTGATGTTCCCGCAACACAACTCACTCCTTTGAATAATCTATCACTACCTTATACTTCCCTAACATATTCATCCCAAGGATGATGTCAAAATCCTGAAGGTCCATTCCAACCAAGTTTACTAGGAAGTCTACCCACCTATCTCTATGGCCAAATCCAAGTAGAGCCTAGTATAGTCCAATCTATCCATAGAAGGCAACATCACATACATAGATACAAAAGAAGATGAAGTCAGTGCTAGGAGTGTCCAAATGGGTAGCCATGGTTTAATTCAACCCATAATATCTTACCCCACATAACCTATGTCTAACCCATGATGGGTTATAAAAACTAATTAATAATTTTTAACCCAACCCATCATAACCCACGAGTTATATGGGTTGACCATGGGTTAGCGTGGGTTAATATATATATACAAGTATGTCTATCTTGACCTTTATTATCACCACCTTCACCACCATTGCCGCCACCCCTTCCACTTACTACCACCGCTTCCATCACCACCACCACCACCATAATTGTTTTCCTTCATCTTTTATTTTTTTCCCTTTTCTACAATTTACCACCACCACCTCCAATATGATAAAATAATTATGTCAAGCATCAAACATATTATAAAAGGATAATGATCACATTTATTTAGTATGTTTTTCTGCTTTATAAAAACTTCTAATACAACAATATTTTAATTAGAGTAAGAAGAGGAATTTTAAATAGTATTTTCTACTTTAAAGAATATTAATTTTTCCCTAATCTTTTTTAGATGAATTTCAAATGCTTTTAATACATAATTTAATTAACATGAAGTCATAAACACAATGGGATATCAATGATGATATCACTACCCGACAATAAAGATTCTTTTCAACGCAAAAGTTATAGAATTGAATCTTCCCCTTTGCTCATACAATATTAATTTTTGGAGAATGAAGTTACAATTACAAGAAATATTATCGAAAAGACATTTATACTATATAAAAAGTTCTAATAATGGTTTTTAAAAAAGCTCAATTAACCTAGTTCATCATATCTATTTAATAATTATCTACTATATAGTCCAAAATGAGTACAACACTTCATTTCTAGCCTTCTTAATGAACTCTTCATGGGATGAAAGATCCATATTGCACGTCATGGGTGAAACCTAAAAAAAAAATATTTCAAGATTAATTTAAAAGTAAATACATATATAAGTATATAACAATAATTGTTTAAATAATATTATAAACACATACCCATTTCCAATTCCTCAAGCACCTCTAGACATTCTTCAATTTTAATTAGTGTAGAGGATTATCTTAACCAATCTTATCCACAAACTAGAGCTTCAACTATCTTTGGAGTTAAACAAATCCTAAAAGGATCAAGGATTCTACCACCAGTGGAAAACGCACTCTCCAAAGCAACAGTAGAAATCTGAATAGGTAATATATCACGGGCCATAATCGAGAGCACATGATATGTGCTAGCTCTATACCTCTACCAATGCAAAGTATCAAAGTTGGGTTTATCTTCTTCGATGCCATCATCTAAATACTATTGTAACTCATATTTGCTTTTTTTCTTCTCTACATCTAGCAAATAAAGTTGACAATCTTCTTGACTTTCATTCATCACTTCCTCCACACTAGGAACGGTATCTACATTTGTACTTGGTAGGGATTGAAACAAAGAACTGGGAGAACCACTACCATGACCCAATGATAATGTGGATAAAGAATAATAATAATCAAATAGGTGTTGTAAAGTATCATCCACTTTCTTCATTAAGCTTATAACCTTTTCCTCATTTTCATCCTTATAAAACCTCTTGAAACTAAATTGCAAACACACCAATTTATAACGAGGATCCAAGACCAATGAAATAAACAACATAACATTCACCTTTTCTAAATCACAATATTTCTCAAACTTTTGTTTCATAGCCAATTCCATTCCCCAAAATGTAGAATTTTGACTACAACAATATTTTATCAAGATCGACATAATAGTGTTCACCTCTTTAAATAAAATGTTAGAGTTTATATACTTAGACCCCGAAATTCACTTTGTCACATGATAAAAGTGCTCCAAATACTTATGTAATGACTTCAAAACACCCTAGTCAAAATTCCTTAGCAAACCCAAATTTCCATCAAGAAAAAACATTAACTTGAGAGTTTTTTGATTTTATATTGCAGCTTCTATGTATGTGGAGTTCCAACGAGTGGTAATATCTAAACACAATGCCTTCATTGATACCACCTTTTTCTCTTACAACACATTTTTAAACCATTATAAATGAGACAAAGAGCTCCTCACATACTTCACACAATCACAGATAGTGGCGATTTCACCATCTACCATATTAATTCCATCCTTTACCATCAAATTCAAAATATGTGCAAAGCATATAACATGAAAAAATTCACCATTCAAAAGCAATGAATTTCTTCTATTGAGTGTCTCTTTCAATTGATTAATAGTTGTATCATTAGAGCTAGCATTATCCACAGTTAACGCACACACTTTATCTAAACCCCAAGATAACAAACAATCATCAACAGCTTTTGCAATATTTTTTCCATGATGAGGGGTAGGGAGCACACAAAAATTGATAATTTTTTTATGTAACTTCCACTCTTTATCAATGAAGTGCATGGTTAAACACATATACCAAAGGTTCTAGACCGATGTCCACAAATTTGTGGTCAAGCACACTTGAGATAATGCTTGTTGAAGACCTAACTTTAAATTCTCCTTCTCATCTGTATAAATTTGGATGCAATCCCTAATTATCGTTTCTCTTGAAACCATATGAAATCTTGGTTTTCAATGCTTACAAAATCTTCTAAAACCCTCCTTCTCAACGAAACAAAAGGGAAACTCATCAACTATTATCATCCTTGCAAGCTCCTTACGACACAATTCTTGATCAAATCTCCAATTTTTCATATCAATATGCACATCATGCTTCTCATAAGTATTATTTCCCCTGCTATTCAATTCATTATATGGAAATGATTGACATTTATCTAAGTTCCTAGTCAAGGTGCTTGTTCTATCGACCTTTTTCCATTTATACTCTTGATTACAATACTTACATAGTACAAATGTGATCAAAGTGGACTCACTTTGTTTGATTTGTGTAAAATGCGCCCAAACAAGTGAGATAGTCTTATAAGTTTGCTTTCTTTTGGAACTAACCGAGCTCAATTCTTTAGACATTATAAATATCCCGTTAAATGTAAATAAGAGGCATAAGTAAATAATAGATGATGGAAAAAGACGGATGGAATAACTAGAACCGCAAAGACAAAAAAAAAGCTAAGTGAATAACTAGAATAGCCAAAAAAAGTAAAAAAATAAATAAATAGAGAACTAATGGAACCTGATAAATTTAAAATAGTTTATGCAGTGGAAAAACAACATTAGACTACGCATTGCTGCTGATCACTCGATTTCACGTCGAGTAACAATATATGGCAAAACTATCCAATCAACATATAATGCCGTCGTCGTTTCGTATCCCCATTGTTTTGGGTCTTATATAGTATTATAAATACTTGATAATTTATTGAACCTAAGCCTACAATCGCTATACCCAGGAGGCCAGGATCAACCTTTGTGTCATTGCTGTGAGAAACTATTTTTTGTTTTTTTTTTCAATCCAACAAATACGAAGCAAAATCCAAGTCAATGAATTCATATGCTTTCTAGTATTTCTAAAATACTACTACTTTTATTCCATGGCCAAGATCGATACCTGAGATTCAACTCTGCAATTTGTGCACATTAATGGTGGAAATTAATTAATTTATAAATGTGACAATTACCCTTTCCTTCCTAAGCTCTAACCGCATTTATCAATACTCTTAACCAGTTCCAAAACCTAATAAAAATGAACCTTCTTCCCCTCCCCAAATCCCATCCTCTTCTGAGTCTCCTTCTATGCTGCCGGTTCATCTTCTCTCCACTCCCATCGACGTATGGCCGAAACCCAGGACCTTCCAACGACCCAATCAACAAGCCGCCTATCTCTCTCCTTAGTTCATAATCATGTCCCCTTGTCACAAACACCTCTCATCCGTCGCCCACCACTACAAAAACCAAATCCTAACTGAAAACCACCAACCACTAGTTACCCCCACCATCAACCTCACAATACACAAAGATTAGATAATATACTTGTTTCATAAGTTGATAGTTGACGAACCTCCGTAGCTTTGAGCAAAATTGGAGCAGCAAGTTACAAATTGGTGGAGAGAGAATAGGGTTGAGATAATAAAAATTTTGAACATAAATATTTCCAATATTGCCATGGCAACCCATAGCCCATTATAATGAAATCCATACAAAACCATATTTAAATGGTATATATATGGGTTCAACCCATAATAATCCATACAAAATAATAACGCAGCCCACTCATATTACAACTTAAGTTCATGGGTTGGATTATAACTTGCCATGGCAAGTCCAACCCATTGAATAGGTCTAGTCGGTGCAACTTTAGTAACAAATGAAGAAGGCACAAACAAGAGAGATGCTCTTGAATCAAACAACACATAAACTGGTAAGATGATGAATGAGATCGTACTAGTAACCACATCCAACTGCCTATCTGCCTCTACCTAACTGATGACATTTAGGAGTTCGCCTGATTGTCCTCCCTAGTATCCTCCACAATTCCCTCCAAAACCTTGAGTCTGACCTCCTCCTTTCTAAGGGAAAGGGTGAGGCCCCTATGGTCTCCCCTAACTCTCTATAGGCTTCCCAATGAGTGAGGCAAGTTCTCTCCACTGAAACTACTATTGAAGCTACTGGTATGTTCGTTGTTGAAAATCCTACTACTATGGAATCAGTGGTGCCTGCTACTAATACTAGCCCTACTGACATTGGCACCCAAAAGATTGATGGCCTTGCTAACCACACGTCTTACACTAAATTGGGGGCCCCTACAACTCCACCCTAGATGATCCTGGCCAAAAACATAGCACACGAAGCACCTTGACTGACCCTAAGATCTACCCTAACCTCCTACCTAAACCTGGTGCTAGCACTAACCTCCTTGAGACTGGTTCTAACCTATATGTGGAAACCCTGAAGTTCCACCTCCTCGGTACTAGATCTTTCCTCTAGAACACTACAACTCTAGTTTCCTCTTACCTAGAATAGAATCTTTCTCCTAAACTAAAGTACTGGCGACATACGCCCTCTCATGTATGGAGGCTAAGTCTTAAAAAGCCACGGCACCCATCATCCTACGGAGGCTGAAGCGGACTTACTGCTCAAACTAATAAACCACATTCAACTCACTAGCTACAATCCCCGATGTGATTATCAGCAACTCTGTAAACCGAGTATGGCATTGTCTCACCGTCACGCTCCCCTGAGTCAACTACACAAACTCCTTCATCTTATCTATCTTAAGACTCTTAGGGTAAAACTTATCATGAACTATTGCCTCGAAGTCCTCCCGGGACATCTACAGCTCACATGTGTACGATGACATACCCCCTAGGTGTCGCCAACTCCACGTTAGAAGAAGTCTACAATTGTTTCCTTCTGAGGAGGTGGTTAATCAACTACCTCAAACATCTTATCCAAATCCCAAATCCATCCCTCCAAGATGATCGGGTCCTCATCACGGGCATAGATTGGCTGGTGGTGTCTCGTAACCCTCTAAAGCCAGTCTTCCCTAATACCCTCCTATGGGTGATATGGAGGTGGTGGTGGCAATTAAGGCAGATGTCAAATAAACTCGATGAATGCATCCAAGGTATCCTCCAAATGACCAACGCAGCCACTGAGTGATATGACAACTAGCTAATGCCAAGACATAAATTTTATGTTAGGACAAAGCCTTCCTATCTTACTAATATATAATACACATAATCACATTTCAAGGCCACCTAGGCTACCCATCCTCGATTCCTCATAAATTAATCTGGGTTTTTTTTATAAGAACATGGATTTTTCTAAAATGTGAAATAGACAATTAAAATCAAATGAGGAATCATTGAAAACTAAATTTTTTAAAACCAAAAAATGGTAGTCAAAACCAAAAGCTCTGATACCAACTTGTAACACCCTAATGTTTACTACTCACAAATTTCATTTTACAACAGAAGTATATAAGTAAAATATTGGGGGTTACAGACGTAATTGATATGAGTCTGGTTTCAACCATCCTTACATTAATCACAAGGTTAAAAACCTTTATAGTAACACAAGGAAATTAGAAATGAAAGAAACATTTATCCTTAAAGAGGATGACCTAATGATAGTGGATCTAATAAGGTTAAAGGAAATTATTATCTCTTAATATAAAGTTATCTATAAGGAATATAAGGAATCTGACTTGTTGGAAATTAGCTTAACAGATGAAGTTTTTGGCAAGCTCACAAAGGAGCTAAGTGTGTTATTAGAATTCCTAGCATAGAGATAGAAAGTTCAAAAAGTGATGTGGGCTTGTGAGCCATTGAAGGCCAAAAGGTATAGTGTATTCCAAATGGAATTCATTCCTAAGAAGTGGGGAGTCTTTGAGGAGGAATTCACATATTTTATACTACATATATTTACCTCTAGCTGCATGTTGCATGAGCTCAATACAACTGTAATTACCCTGATTCCCAAGGTAGATGAGACAAGGGAGATAAACCAATTTATACCTATAAACTTGATAAGGTGTATTTACAAGGTTATCTCGAAGATTATGGAGGACAAGTTTAAAAAAATAATTGATAAACTAGTTAGTGATTCCCAAACTAGTTTCATTGTGGGTAAGATTATTTTAGATGGAACATTATTTGCCAATGATGTTGTACACTAGTTTAAGAAAAGTAATGGATAGATAGGCTTGATGATTAAGTTCGACTTCCCGGAGGCCTATGATAGTATCATATGGGATTTCATGGATAACATATTAGACATAATGGGTTTCAATTTTTGGTGGAGGTGATATATAACAGAGTGTCTAATGTTGGCCAGCATATCAATAATGGTAATTAGGTTGCCATCCTCTCCCTTCAAAATGAAAAGAAGGAAAAAGAAAAGGGATCCCTTATCCTCCTTTATCATTTTTGTAGCTATCAAAACTCTCAACCAACTTATTCAAAGAGGCACTACAAAAGGGTTGGTCTAGGGTGTGAAAATGGGAAGCAACTAGCTTGAGGTGACAAATTCAAAGTATGTGAATGATACAATATAATTCTATGGAGAATCGCAACATAATTTTAGGAACTGTAGGAGATAACTAGAGTGCTTCTTTCTTACATCATGACTGAGCATCAATTTCATAAAGTCAGAGCTGATTAGATTAGGAGTGGTTGGAGAAATAAAAAAAGGATGTTGAAACTATCCTAAAATATATGATAAGCAACCTACAAATCATTTACCCTAGCCTTCCATTGGGGAAAATCTGAGGTACAAATAGACTTGGAGGTCGATGATGGATAAGGTAAAGGAGATTTTGAAATAGTGGAAGGAAATGATGATATCCAGAGCAAGAAGATTGGTGATGAACAAGAGTGTTCTCAATAACTGATCGCTATATTATATAAGTCTCTTCAAAATTCAAAAAGGAGTAGTAAAGGAGATTATCACTATTTGATGGGTTAAATCCATATGTGCATAGATTTGGTATTGCATAACAATGTCGTATCCCATAGAGACTTTGTTGTCAAGTACCAAATCTTTACTATTTTACCAATCTAGATAAATCAAATTTGGAGAAAAGATAATGAATTAAATAACAAAATCAATTGGTGATGTTCGCGATACTAAAGAAAATCTAATTAAATGCATAAGATTGGATTATTGTCAAAAAAGGTAATTAATGAATAATCAATTCAGCTGCTAAGAAATTACTAATTCAATGGTTTGATTCTCTATTTCAATTGTTAGATGTTCAATTATTAATCTTCACCTTTTGGTCCATAGAATAAAGACCTATGTCTAGCCAAATTGGTGATCAAATAAATCCACCATAAATGAAGAACTAATAATTAAATATAAGAATTCAACCAATCTAAATGGAAATTAAACTAATTTATTATTATTAATAATTTACACTAGGTATAATGCTAGAAAAGAAAGATAATCACTCATAATTGTTTTTAAATAAGAGAAATAAAATGTAGGAATATGCATAACATTAAGCATAATAAATAAGAAGAGAAAAGGAAAAGGATAAAATAATTAGTTAATGATGAAATCTAAATTCAAGAGTGTGGAAAAAAACCTAAAACTATAATTAAATATAAGAGTTAATGAGAAAATTATTAAATTACATCCATAGAGACTTGGTCTTTATAGCAAAAAGTATCCTTTTCTCTATGAATTATGCCGCACTCATGTGCCAGTCTTGCACAACCAGACCATGCATCTTCCTTTCACTGGCTTAGGATTTATGCACAGGTCATCATGATTTTGTTATGCTGGTGCACACAGTTATGCCTTAGCTAAATATATGGTTATTTATATCCTCTTCTTAAATCCTTATCTTTTCTCCTCTTATTGATCTGTTTTTACTCTTCTAAAGCCTTCACTATGGATTCCTTGCTCCAAATCCGTGCTCCTCTTCCTTGGTTCCGAACACTTTTGTGAAAATCCCTACAAAAAAAAACCAAGAGGGCATTAGTCGGAATAAGAGGAAAAGATGACCAAAATGTTCTTAAATTATATGAAATAGGGTCATAAACTAGAGGTAAAAAAAGGTGGAAAAGTAGAAAATAATGATTTTATCATTATTTGAAAGGAACTTCTTTTGCGGAAAGAGTGAGGAACATAAGAAGCTGCCTTTGGTAAGCTAGAGTGTGATACAAAAACCAGAAAATGAGGTGGCTTAGGGGTTGGATACCTAGCTATGAGGAACAATGCACTAATACTCAAATGGTGGTGGAGGCTCTCCAATATAGAGGGAATGTCATGGAAGTGGGTCATCACATCCATATACTTCTGTAATCAAATTAGAAGGCTAGAAACCTAGAAGTAGAGGAAGAGCATGATACATTGGGTAGATATCATGGAGCTTGGAAGGTAGGATAATCTCCCAGAATCAAGCATAAGGATTAACTTGGAAGAAGGTAGTAGAGTCGGATTCTAGTATGATATGTGGCTCAAGTATAATATTTCCTAGACTGTTCTCGATGTCAAACCAATAGGGGGAATTGCAAATATAGGAATATGAGATGGTGTAGTATGGCACAGGAACCTAACATTGCGACTAAGGCTTTTGATGCAATCTAAAAGAAGTTAAGGAATTACAAAGACAAATACAAGAGATAGTAAATAAAGGATATATGAGAGAAATTATTAATCATTGTTATGTAAATACTTATATAGTTCCTAAGAAAGATGGTACTTGGTAGATGTACATAAACTATAGAGTTGCAAATAATATAACTATCAAGTATTATTTTCTTATGCCTAGACTTATTGAAATGCTTGATGAACTTTATGATGCACATGTGTTTTCCAAAATTGATGAAAGAAGTGATAACCATCAAATGAGAATTATAGAAGAAGATGAATGGAAAATGTCCTTTAAAATTAAATATGGTATTTATGAATGGATTAGCCTTTTGAATTTTGTAATGCACCTAGTTCTTTCATGAGACTAATGAATGAATTTTTTGTCCTTTAATAGGTAACTTCATTATAGTATATCTATATGACATGCTTGTATATATTAAGAATGAACATTATCATCTTGTGCATAAAAGGAAACTATTTGATAAACTAAGGGAAAATTATCTTTATGGGAAATTAGAAAATTGGGATTTTATGCTTCCAAGAGTAATTTTCATCTGTTATATTTGTAATACCCTATATTTTTGAGAAATTTTTACAATGAAAAATTTTCATGTTTAATGAAACTTACATGGTTTCTATCTTGACTTGGAATTACAACTTGAGTTTTATATAATAAGGAATTTGGAAAAGCTTGGAAAAATTGAATAAGGTGAGTTTTCCTAGCAAACCGATTAACTAGTTTCTCATTTTATCTAAGGTTTTTATTCAACATAATTGATCAATTAGCTTGGGGAAATCGATCAATTAGTTTGTAAAATAGTGGACTGGTTTCTCAGGTTGAGTGCCTTTCGAAGCTTAATTTTATTGAAAGTCTCTTGCATCAATATGGGACTTTGATAACACATCTTCAAGCTATTCCTAAGAGAATCTTAACCCTTTTTTTATCATTTATCCAGCTTTAATTTTCTCCTCAATCAGATTTGAGGGATTGATTTTGATAGAAGAGGGGGAGGATGACCTCACTCTTTATCTTCTTCTTCCTATATCCTCTACAAAACCTTAGAAGTGTGCTTTAATTTTCAAGACATCACTGCACTGATAGAAGATGTGTTTCTTGGGACAACTTCCATTTCCCTTCTTATGTTTAATGTTTTATGGATGAACTCAACCTACATTCTTTAAAAAAAAATTTCACCATTTGATCTCTAAAATTAAAGTCAACCTATCATTGGCAAATTCTCTCTTTCAACTCAGATTTGAACGGTAAAATTAGGGTTATCAATATGCCCTCACTCATTCTTTAATCTATTTATTGGTTATAAATAACTCTAATCAATTATTTTTCTTATATTTCTTTCAGCCTCCCAAATACTTAAGTACTCAAAACACGTGTGTTAATTATCCCCCACTTCTATTTGTTACACCCTTATTTTTCACTATCAAAAAATTTCATAAAAACAAGCTACAGAAATAGAAAACATCTAGGAAAATATGGTGTGACCACCGTACCTAACATAGGATAAACGTTCGCCATCTACCCCATATAGGACACAAGGCTAAACCATTCAAATCCTTAAATCAATAGAGTGAGCAAATAATAGTTTAATTGAAACAATTCCAAAAAATTTTGCATCAAATGACCTTGGTGTGTTCTGTTAAAATTGTTACTGAATACATATTAAAAGTACGAGATTATAAAACATGGGTTGAGGCATGATGCCGAAAATAGTGCCCGTGATCCTCCACGGACCCTATCAAAACCTTCTAGATGTCCCTGCTCATGATCTCCTACCCAATTGTGGTAGGCCCTTACACATGGCCCTCTTCCCATAGGAATGAACAAGTGAGCAAGTAAATGAGTACATCAGTACGCTACATACTCAGTAAGCCAAGTTACTCCCTCAATGTATAGAAGTATGCTAATTTATCATTCATGAACATAATGTACAACATGCATGATGGTAGGTGTATATATATATATACAAGTAAGAGTGCATAACACATGCTATCATATACGGTTTTAGCACAGTAAAATATCATGCTTAGGAAAACATATTGCTTTCATATAACCAATTGCACGAGCATTAGCAAAGAATAATCCCACAATCCCTAGGGCTATTTCCAATATCCAATTTCATCAAGATATTCCATCCATTTATCCATAGAGGGTATAGGCCAATCACCACAATTAATATTCCATTCCATAATCAGTAAGTCAAGTGCATAAACCAACAATTTAGTCAATGACATCATTACTTCCAGTTCATAGCTAATTATCAACCATCCATTTGGTTATCATCCATAATTATCAACTAGTATTTGCTAACCATAATTTATTATCATCAAGCAATGGACTGTGCACCACCCTATAGTCTCACATACCATGGAAGCCTATCCAAAAAGGGACATAAATTATTGGATGAATCTAATCACCAAGTGGACATAAGTCCAAGCTGAAGTCAATTACCACAATGGACATAAGTCCAAGCCAAAGCCAACCACCTAGGTAACCAGACCCTTTAGTATCGATACCTCTAGTGCATCATCAATGTCTAGAGTAGGTAAGGCATTGGGACCTCTCAAGAATCCACCCAAAGGCACCAAAAGTTCCTGAAGGTAGACTAACTCATAGTAGCCAATTGAGGATTGGGTAACCCAGACCTATACTCAAATCGACTTTATTTCACTTTACCTGTCTAGTATATTATTTATAAGAGGGGCAATCATACAAGACCCATACAAAGAAAGCAAGTCACTTTCATATTAATCAATATCAATCATTTCCTTTATATTTTTCCCAACTATTTAGGTTTACCATTTATCTTTAGCTAATGTTAATCATATCCATCATTACACTCAATTCTAGCTCAAGCTGAGTTTCATTACTCTTTTACAATTCAGTCTCACTTATTGTAAGTGAAATTCCCATTTCATCCTTCCCTTACCTATAAGGTATATCATAACCCATGATCCAATCGATCTTTTAATTAGGTTAATATTCCATGATTGAATCTATACATTACCCATTACATAACCTTAGATCAATACCAATCATAGTCTCAAATAATAACAAAACCAAAAGAAGCAAATTAAGCAAACTAGTTGAACGAGTTGATCGGTCTAGCCCAACTAGTTGATCAGTTTGGGTCAACCAATTGATTGGTTTGGCACAACCAGACCATGATTTCCTTAAACCATTCGATTGGTTTGGGTAAATCAGTTGACTGTTCATAGACCAGTTGATCAGTTTTGCCAAACTATTCAATGGGTTTAAGTAGAGAGTAAGACTAAGGTCTATGCAAGCATACCAGTTAATAGGTTGGGTCAACCAGTCAACTATTATAGGAATCAATCGATAGTTTTGACTTAATTAGTTGATCGGTTTACCCTAATACAACACCAAATCATAAATTTCATGTAGATTCTTTCATATAATCATTTTTAGTAGTGCTAAAAAATGTATCAACATCAACAAGCATATTTCCAACCGAATTAACATGTGTTTCATGTCATAATATCATCATAGCCTAATTTTACCAATTTTCATGCTCTTTACTCGAACCATGTCATTTACATATGCAAATCATACATACAATTGCATTTCTTCGTGCCAACATACATCAATCAACTAAAGAAAAGTCCTACCATGTAGTTCTGAAGTATTTTAAGAGTAAATATTACTTATTTGATGTAGGTAAAAATCCTCTTAAAATAGAGATTCTAGTTTGGGAAATTCTTAGATTTGAAAAACTTAAAATCAAAGTCTCAAACTCAGAAATTATATCAAAATCTTACCAAGTTTTGATATTTTAAAAATCAGAAGAGATTAAAAATGAACTAAATTACTCAACATTTTCCTAGAATCTAACTCTGCATTACTTGGAAATTGAAACAAGAAAGAGCTGGATATAGGATTAGAAGGGTGTGTCGAAGTAGATTAACAATGCTCAAATTGTAGAGACAAGAGAGGGAAAATAAGAAGGAATTTTGGTGGTAGAAATAAAGGTAAAATAGAGGGTTCAATGGGGTTATTTATAGTCAAAGAGCCAAAAATAATTTCTAAGGCTTAGATATTGACTCAAAACCCTACCATTAACCATTTGAATTCAATTATAACAAGTGGATTTGTCTAGGATTCGCTAGCCTCTTCTCTAGAGCTCAAAAGTTGACTTTGGGGAATTCAGGTCAACTAGGCTGAATTCACATTCACGAATGGAGAAATAGAAAGTCAATGTGGAAAGAATCTTCTAGCTGCTCAAAACCATGCATGAGATTAAAGCATTTAATCTCATAATCACACAAAAGAAAGAGAAAAAAAAAAGACAATTGTTGAGGTCATCCATCCTCTCTTATATCCCAATATATCTCCTAATTAAATTGATGTAATATTTAAGTTTAAATGGATCATAAAAATGGTTAGGAATCTCTTAGGGATAGTCTCACATGAGTTGGTAAGGTTTTAATTTAGTATAAGGGATTTTCCAAAAAAAATCAAATTTGAAAATGTGACTAGCTCGACAAACTAGTTGATCTATTTGGGTTTTACCAGCCAACTGTTCATCCACCAATCTTTCGGTTTCCCTCAACCAATCAACCAATTTAGTTAAGGAGACTAATTTGGATAAAATGACAAACTAGTCGATGAGTTTACCTATAAAATTCAATAAACTTCATTTTCTAACATGATTTCAAATCAAATTTTATTCCAAATAAAATCATAACATTGAATTAAAATCAAAGGCCCATAATTTGACAAAATTTATCTTTCAACCATCATAGAAAAATGTGGTGTATTATGCTATCTTTCATTCTAATTCGATTAGTATGATTATTTCTCAATCTCTCTATTATTTTATTATTAAGCAAGAAAGAATTAGATTTAGAAAGAAGTCGAGTTTGCTTTTAGATTACTCTTCCTTTATTTTTCTCATAGATGTGATAGGTTCATTTTCTTCTTGAATTTGAGTTTCTTGATTTGTAAAGGTTATTTGATTATTTTTTTAGTTTTAAAATTTTGTTCTTAAGGTTTTGTAAATTGAAATCTTTCAACTTAAGGTTTGGTAAATTGAAATCTTCCAACTTAAGGTTTTTTCATTTGGTAGAAAATTTATCTAAGCTTCAAGTAAGTCATTCTTACCTTTAAAGTATGGTATGAATAAGCATGTGAGTTAATGTACTTTGTAAAATATTAAAATTTATGTGCATGTATGAGAGTTTGACATTTTAAATGATGCATGTTGGATTGTTTAAGATTTTAAAAAAAATGGCCTAGATTTATGAGAAATAGGGGTGCTTTCTTGTATATGAAGCATGATTCAGTTTATGATCATGTTAAATCTTGGTCTTACGCTATAATAATGTTACGTTTTGGATCATATAAAATTTTAGAGTTTGAATCGTGTTAAAATTCTCATTATCTACTATTTAGGAGCAAATTGATCAACTAGTCTTTAGAACAGTCAATTGATTGGCCCAAACCAATCAACCATAGTATCTATGGTGACTTTATTTTCCCTTCACTTAAACCAATTAGCTAGTTAAGACAAATTGATCAGCTAATCCCTACAACAATTGACTATAAATCTAAACCGATTGACTAGTTTATCTATGGTGACTTTGGATGTTGTTTGCTTAAACCCATGGATATGTTTATCAGAACGAATAAACCAGTTAGACAAACTAATCATCTGATTTGGCCAGAGAGTGTTGTTTTTGTTCATTCAAACTTGATATGTTTTGAGACTATACACAATGTTATAACATGATTATTTAATGACATAATCATCTTTTCATGATTTAACTAACCTATTGGGATGATTAAATGGTTTATAATTCATGGTTTTCTCACTTAGTGCTTTGGAAGGTCTTAATGGAGAACGAAAATGAGTTTAGGGGTTTCATAGGTTATATAGATCAATTATATAGACTTGGTTGAAAATTTTCATAATGGTATAATATCTATGATATTGTTCTCGCAAAAAAAATGAGTATGATATAACTTGAAATGGATAATGCAATTTAGATTCTTGATAAGCACTAACGAAAATCCCACCATATGGTCAGAGGATAACAATGGTTAAGATGGAATATTATTGTAGATGTGTTACTTGGATGTTACATAGGCTTTATATGATAATATATATAGCCTTGGAAAATTACACGCTAATCACTTAAAGTGAAAGGAAATCAAGATGTGCATGGGTATGGGTTACCGATCCTTTATTAGTTAACGAGGGTTTGTCTACCAAATGTTTATTAGTGCCTTTGAGTAGGATCCCATTAGATTCTAGTGCCATACCTACTCCAGACACTAATGATAAACTAAGTGGTATCGATATAATGGGGTCTGGTCACCTAGGTAATTTTTGGTTTCAACCAAACTTCATATCCCTTAGTGGTTACTTAGCTTTAGCCATTAGTGATTACTTGGCTTTAGCCAGACTTTATGTCCTCTAAGTTAGATAGACTTCCATAGTATATGACATTATTGCATAGTAAACAATAACTCATTCGCTAGGAATAAGGATAAGGATATGGATAAAGAAAAAGGGAGGAAGAGGGAAAGAGGAATGGCTTGCAAATAGGCAATCTTATGGATCATGTAAACTTAAAAATAAACCTAATGAAATACTCCCGTAAAAGAACCATAGAAGAGCCTAATAATATGTGGAACAACTTGTTATTAGTTATACAATTCTATCCACAAAATCTATGTCACATTTATACACATGACGAGCCATGAATTATCATTATCCATGCATGGCATGAAAGCCTGATGCATTATTTGACATTGATATTACATGTATGTCTAAATGTGATGTGTACATATGTTATTGTTATTTGTATGAATTTTATTATTGCATATAGATTTGTATGCTTGTGACTTCCATTGAAGAGCTAACTTGGTTTGCTCAGTATGTAACATACTAATGTACCCATTTGCTTAGTCACGTACTAAGTCCTATGAGCATAAGACCATGTCCATCTTTTTAAGGATTTCTAGTAGTGGACCTACCTCATGTTGACCTTAGAGGATTTCTAGTAGTGGCTCTACCTTATGTTGACCTTAGAGGCTTGAGTGTGTAAACATCTGACGACTTTTGTTTGATCATTAAAGGATACAGGTTTGGGGTTATGCCCCACCATCATTTTATGCCTATTATATCTATATAATATTGGTTTACACTCTCAAATATGTGAATATTTTGAGGATCCATCGAGGTATTATTTTGAAAACGCTTTTCTTTAGTATTTATATATCATATGTCTTGCGCACTCTACTCTTGTTTAGGTTGGTTTAGTTTCGTAGCCTTATATATAGCATAGGACGAGTGGTAATCGTCCATACAATGTTAGGTGTGGTAGTAACACCCTGTTTTTACTAGGTGTGTTTGGTATTTTTCCACAAAATTAATGTCTTTAAATAATATTTTCTAATAGTAAAAAATAGGGGTGTTACAGGTTGGTATCAGTGCTCTAATTTTAAACTATTTTATTTCAAAATAATTTTAATTGATACCATAGGTTGGTATTAGGTAACTATTATAAATTTTTTAACCTTTAAAATATTTTAAGCGAGTATGACTAACTATTTTAATGATTTTCTAATTGATCGAGCGTTCATTGAGATTTCAAGTGTTTTGAACCCAAAAGTTTTTTGTGGGTGAGAGTGGATTAGTTATATGTTATAGATATTTTGTGTTTATCATGTTCTACAGGCCTTAAAGTTTGATAAGTTAGTTGTTGCTAATAAGCCCTATTATTTAGGATTTAATGGCCTCAAACCTGTTATGATTATACTAAGGCATTTGTAGGGACTGTCGATGCCTATATGGAAGGCCAAATTCAAGCACAGCTGCCACCACCACCAATGTTAGTACCTACACTAGTTTTAAAGGATTAGCTCAAGAAGGTTAAGCATTATCACCCACCAAGGGTTAGGAAAACCCCAACATCATGGAGAGATGGGTTCCAGATATTGAGAAGACCTTTACCTCTTATGGGTGTCCATTGGATAGGAGAGTCAACATGACAATGTAATACCTAAATGAATGAGTAGACAGACGGTAGAGGAGCTCCCAATGTAGAGGTGGAGAACCAACTATATGGGGACCCTTCCTTGAGGATCTTCAAGCTCAATCCTACCCCATTCATCTCCTTGTGAATAGTATGATGAGTTCGTAGCCCTTCAGCAAGGCGGAATATTGATAGAAGAATACTACATGAAGTTCATGGACTTGGTCCAGTTTTCTCCTAAGATAAAGGCCAACAAGGTGATGTAGCTTCACCGCTTCATGATTGGCTTAGGGATTAGATGTCAGCATTTGTTGATGGGAGTTACCTAGATAGACATGGTTGTGATGTACGAGTAGTCTTTGGAGGCTTTCTAAATCATTCAGACTAGAAGTACTCAGTTAGTGGGTAAGAGGAAATTTGAGAGTCACCTGCATCTTGGCAATAGGAAAAAGGCCTATTTTAAGGGTAACATGCTGCCTAGGTATGGTCAAAATATGGGGTCAACACCTCAATTAGGAAGTCTTTCTAGAGGTTCGTTCAAAGAGAGGAAATACCATTACCAGTGTTGCAGAGTAGATCGTCAAGGAATGGCTAGTTAAGATGACAAGCCATGGTTATGGTATGACAAGCACAAAGCTTATGAGTTTCATGTTGGAAGTGGAAGTATTTAAAGGAGATAGACTCGAGCTCAAAGTAGAAATTCTATACAACAACCATAGCCACAGACTTAGAGAGTTCCTCCATTTCCAGCTAGTGTTGTCAACCATACCAGTTAGCCCAGGGGTCAAAAGCCCCACATATTTCATCAAGGTTAGGGCACAGGTAGTGCTATATGGATTCCTTTGGGTGAACTCTTGAACATGATTAGCCAGCCTAAGGTAGAGTGTCAAGATGGTGTAGTAACCAGTATGCTTACTATTTTCACCTTTCTAGAGTGTGTATTGTTTAACTCTGGTGCATCACATTCTTTTGTGTCTTCCCCATTTGTAACTAGAGCTACTTTATCTCCTGCCTCTAGTATTTCTACTTCTGTTATCTACCCTTTGGAAGATAGGATTGTAAGCTCTAGACTTTATAGAGGGGTGGCCTTAATATTTAAGAGAGTATAGTTTCCTAAGACCTCATGGAGCTAGAGTTGTGCAATTTCAACATGATCGTAGGCATGGATATGTTGGCAAAGCATCAAGCATTATTAGATTGAATGCGGTAGTGTGTGATTTTTGAAGGACTTAAGTATTAGGGTCTCCTATCAAAAGTGTGAACCTAACCCCTTAATAAAAGTTCCATTGACAATCATGTTGAGTACCCTCATTTGAAAAGGGTATCTACTCTTCCTGTGTAGTGCTAATAAGGTTGATGAAGTGCCGCTAGAGAAAATTTTGATGATTCAAGAGTATCTCGATGTATTTTCTATGAGATATTGGGCATGCCACAAGTTTGAGATGTTAAGTTTTTTGTGGACTTATAGCCAAGGATGGGGCCATTATCTAAAGCACCGTACTATATGGTGCCCACATAGATGAAATAGCTTAAGGTTCAACTAGAAGAATTATTGGATATGGGATACATTTAACCAACTGTATCAACCTACATAGCACCATTTTTATTCATTAAGGAGAGGGATGGGAGCTTGAGACTATATGTCGACTATCGAAGGTTGAACTAGGTTTTGGTGAAGAACCATTATCTAATGCCAAAAATTGGCAATCCATTTGACCAACTTAGAGGAGCCACAGTATTCTCCAAATTTGATCTTCAGTTAAGTTACCATTAGTTGAGGATTGTTGAGAAAGATGTTCTGAATATGGCATTTTGGAAAAGATATAACCATTATGAGTTCACAATAATACCTTTTAGACTCACTAATGCACTAGTAGCATTCATATCTCTCATAGCTAGAATTTCTAATAGTTTTTGGATAGTTCATCATGGTGTTCATAAACAAAATCTCTATATAGTCCAATAATTAAGAGAAGCACAAACAACATTTGAGACAGACCTTAGCATTGTCAAGAACACAACAGTTACATGCCAAGCTTTCAAAGTGTGAGTTCTTGTTGGATCTGTAATACTCCCAAATTTCACAGTTAAAATTTTTTGTTTTATTTAAAAATTAGCAGAAGAAAAAAAGTAAAAACTATAAATTTCAGGGATGTTACCACCACACTTAGTACCATACCGATTTCCTCCTACCATTCCAGTACCAAGTGCTAAGGCTAAATAAAGAAGATACAATTTACTTGAATTCGGACTTTATTTAAATCATAGTAGCGCTATAAATTTGTTACAAGAGTAAAATCAGCTAATAGTAGTTACAAGAGTAAAAGCATTTATCAAGGAATAATAGGTTAAAGGGAAACCCTAAAATTATTCCCAAACAATCCTTATACTCTTTTCCGATATTAACTTGAATAGCACCTACAATAGACCTGCAAGGGTCATTACCTATTGAATAGGTAGGGGCCCACAAATTTGACCATTAATAATATGGTACTAAGTACTCCTTTATACCAGACTAAAAAAGCAAGGCCCACATACAACACATCATACTCAAATGATATAAAAACGATAACATACACAGGCTTAGGGAATCACAATTGACATAAGGACTAACACACCATTCAACACCACATATAATAAGAAATTTATAATACAAAATTTGTATACTTAGCCATTCCATCGCAAACCCAAGTAAAGACAAGCATTGAAATCAAACTTGTACCATATCAATAGATCATAATGTGAAATCAATATTATTGGTCATATGCCACTAATTAAACCATTATTTAACATCATCTCTCGAATTATATCCATGTAAGTGCGACAACCCCAATATTATAGCCAGTGTAACAAAAACACTTCAGGGAAAAATGCACTTGACCACTATTATTCGCCGGTGGATCGGTCTCCAGGGCACCCTACACATGGCCACTATTATTCGCCGGTGGCTCGGTCTGGCCCCAACTCACATGGTGTTCCACTACAAGTAATTAGTGTCTTCCCATGATGTATTAATATCCAAAATTTGGTTTATTGAGATTGGGATCCCCCACTATTATAGCTGATGGATCAGAAGCATTCAGGGCAACCTGCACCTAACCACTATTATTCACCCTTGGATCTGTCTCTAGAGTATCTTACCTGGCCACTATTATACCGGTGGATTGGTCTAGACCCGGCTCAAAATTCTTTTACTTTACAAAATTAGTACTTTATTCATGTCTTATTCAACATGTCCATTTATTCAAGTCGAAGGAAGGGAAAAGGTTACAAATCTAGAGACATAAAGATATACTGGCCATAGAAGCAAGCATTTTATATTAAAGATCATGGTATACATAAAACCCTAACATGTACTTTGAACGTATCTAACACACATTTCCATGCATACTTACAAACCAGGCACCTCTTGCATGACTATAAGATAAAAACCATATCACATCCTTAATTGTCCATCCAACCCTAGGTGATATCATATTATTGTGATACTCACTGACTCATCAAATACCCTCATCTCATTATCCAATATTACTTATGTCTTATCATGGAGACTCATTTAATCCATTGACATGTTATATACAAATTACCAATCTACCCCCATCAGCCTCATAAAATTATTGAAATACCCCTTAATAGTAAAATTACTAAGCCATCTCTTTTTATTCGCCAAATTACCTTATTACATTTTATATTTACATAATTACCAAATTACCCCTTGTGTTTGTAAGATTACCAAATTATCCTCCATACTTATTAAATCGCTAACTTTACCCCTCATACTTGTTACATTTACAAATTGCCCATTTGGTTAGTTAAATTATCAAATTGCCCTTCTTACTTAATAAATTTACCAAGTTGCCCTTTCGGTTGATCACATTATGAACTTGCCCTTCTTATTTATTAAAATTACCAAACTGGCCCCTTTTGGTTGGTTAATTTACCAAATTACCTTTCTTAATTATTATAATTACCATTTGCCCATTTTAGTAGGTTAAATTACCAAATTACCCTTCTTATTTATTAAAATTACCAAATTACCCTTTTAGTAGGTTAAATTACCAAATTGCCCTTCTTATTTATTAAAATTATCAAATTGCCCTTTGGTTTGTTAAATTGCCATTGTCCCTTTTACTTATTAAAATTACCAAATTACCCCCTTTTGGTTGGTTAATTTACCAAATTGCCCTTCTTAATTATTATAATTACCATTTTTCCCATTTTACTTACAAAATTATCAAATCACCCTTCCTTTATGCCAATTTACCAAAATACCCTTTCTTTAAGCCAAAATACCCTTCTACTTTTATTAAATCACCATTTTACCCCTTTACTTTACAAAATTACCAAAATGTCCTTCCATTATGCCAAATTACTAAAATACCCGTCTCCTTTATTTAATTACCATTTTACCCCTTTACTTTACAAAATTATCAAAATGCCCTTCCTTTATGCGAAATTACTAAATTACCATTCTCCTTTATTAAATCATCATTTTACCCCTTTACTTTACAAAATTACCAAAATGCCCTTCCTTTATGCCAAATTACTAAAATACCCTTCTTCTTTATTAACTCACCATTTTACCCCTTTACTTTACAAAATTACCAAAATACCCTTCCTTTTTATTAATTTACTAAAATAATTTCTTGCTCACAAAAATTACCAAGCTATCCCCTTTTTCATGTAAAATTACTAAAATACCCTCCTTTCTTGTCCATTTACAATTTTACCCCCTTTACTCTTATAAATTACCATTTTTCCCTTATTATACAAATTTTACTAAAATACCCTCACTACATAAAATATTAATATACAGGTCCATATGCATCATCTAAATCCATCAACTATAATCATAACCAAATAAGCTCAGATTATGCAATTGTATGAATTAAAGGACAAGATTAACAATTAATCATCTTGCTACTCTAGACAAATTAATTGACAATTACGGGTTAATTGCGTTGTCTTAGCAAAGATTAAGTTCTAAACTAAATAGGTGATCAATCTAATTAATTTAAATTCTTAATCTATGATATGAAATCATTCAATTCCATCTGTTAATTCAATTAAATTTCATCTAGAATCAAACATTCAAAGTACGTTGTTGTATTAGATACATAATTCCATCTTCAAATCGTCCTATCCTGTTTTATTTACTCTAACATCTGCATATTTAGAAATCACACTATTACATACAATGATTTGAAATTAATGCAAACAATATCCAAGAGTAATACAACACATCAATAATAAAACAAATAAAAGTGCAATTGTAGATAATTTACTTGCATTCATTCAAAATGGAGAAACTACAATTGATAAAGGAATAGAGAAGGACTTATC
The DNA here is from genome assembly GCA_030549775.1 of Tamarix chinensis. Taxonomy (NCBI): domain Eukaryota; kingdom Viridiplantae; phylum Streptophyta; class Magnoliopsida; order Caryophyllales; family Tamaricaceae; genus Tamarix; species Tamarix chinensis. The sequence goes on from CM060174.1 coordinate 29,830,500, forward strand.
AATTAAAGTGCAGATTATCAATTGTTCACTAGAATACAAGAAGATAAAGGAAGTTGGAATTGTGCAATACATGTATATTCTAGAGGGAATAGAGAAAGAGAGTACATTCAAAATATTTCGACATCTAAAAACTGACACCCCCAAACCCTGAATTGATAGAGAATATATCATAAATAGGTCGCGCGGACGGTTACAAATTTTAAGGAAACCTCGATTCGTGTTTAGGAAACATAGGACCTCCGTGTTTTTCTCCAACTTCTCTACCAAATGCTGGATTCTGAATACAAGCCTAAGATTTTAACACGACCCGTGTTTAGGAAACATGAGGGTGCCGTGTTTTTGGTTATTTCACTATTCTTCCCTTAAAATTTCAGCACAACTTCTCTTGGTGTATTTGCTTCATTTCCAACTTTTCTCCCCTTGATTTAATGTTTCTTGATGTGTTCTTTACTTGATTTCTTCTTTTCATTGATTTCTCCTTTAAATTTCTTCAATTTTTTTCTTTTCTTGCAAAATCTATTCAAAAGAGAAAAACTTGAAGAAAATATTAAATCTTATAAAATTAAGGAGGGTTAAATGACATTTTTATGCATGAAAATAATCTATAAATCCCATTTATCAAATACCCTCATGCTTGAATCATTGCTTGTCCTCAAGCAACATCATAACACACATGAATACATCAAGAAATGCGAGTGAGCTAAGCTACGGATTATAAGATTTATTAGACTGGAATTATTCATTTACAAAGCTTAACACTGCATTGGGACTTAAAAAACTTGTAAATCATTAAATCACAATGATGAAAATATTTTTGGACCACACATCTAACTCACCTTACAAACAGTCTTATCAAATGCTCAAACAGTTAGGGAATGAGAGTTAATATAGTTAGTATCTCACCACGCAAAGTTAGATTAAGATTAATGAAATTCAAATTGGTAGATTCTTACTTTCGGTATGTAAAAACACTCACTCTTATGTATGTATGGTGTGATTTGGTGACTCTCAAAACTTCTTCAAATGATAATGATCGCCCAAATGTTTGCCATTACTCTCAATTCGTCACTACTAAAAAGAACTGAAGTATATAAGAATCAAAATGTCTTAAATTTGGTTGTAATGGGGCTAGGGTTTTAAGGTAAGTTAGAATTTTGGGATTGTGGCTAGACTCCATTAACTAGAGAAGCAATATATATGTATGTATATTTTTATTATTTTTTTTACATGTATATAAATATATATATATATATATAGAAAAGATACAATCCTTCCCAAAAAAAAATTTTATATATCTAACCCTTTCTCTTCAACCACATAAAGAATAAAAGATTTTTTTTGCACCCCCATGATTGGATTTAAACTTATCAACAAACATTTTCCCTGAAAATTTATTGCTTCACTGGTTATAGAGTAAGGAAGGAAAATTCATACGGGTATTAGTTGTTAATGAAGGTTAAATCAATAGAATAAGGCTTAGGCTCAAAGGGGTTTATGGAAATGGATAATAATTTTCAAGGTGAGCTTTTTGGTTTTTTGTAGCTAATAAAGAAAGAAAAAAAATATTGCCTTCATCATTTTCAAATATCCTAAAGTTATATGCAGTCTTGGAGAGAATTAATGGTAAATTCCAATTTCACATACCATTGGAGAGTACACACAAAAGTAAAATAATTTTTGGAGAAACAATGTATCCAATGATTAGGTTCAAGTGCTCACAATGGTGTATCTACCAATTTTTAGTTTCATGTAATCTCATTCATATTCAATGCATGGATTGATTCCTAACCATTTTAACTTTCTTTCCTTCACTCTTATCACATTCTCAATTTCTGTTTTTAAGGTTTCGGAAGATGTTGATCAAATCAGTCAATATGATTTAAAAATATCCTTTATGAAAATAATTTAGTCCCATTACTTTGTTTTACTCCATAAATGAATAACTCAAATCTAATACTTCTTGTTTTAAGACAAACCAAACAACCAACACACAAAAGAGAAAGAAAGTAATAAAATTGAATAAGAAAAACAACATATATATGCACATAACACCCACAAAGACTATTTTTACTTAACAAACTATCACAAGCATACAAACCCATCCCCCTAATTTTCTTGTTCATTGTCCCCGATGAACTAACCCAAGAAAAAGATACGATGCATTGCCCCTATGCTCAATAAGATGCGTAAGACAGCAATGTTCAATATCGATACGAGTGCTCAAAGCTTCTACGGGCATATCCTCAGGAAGAGGTATGTCCAAACATAAACAGATAGTGGTAATTAAACCACAGATGACTATATCGCCCTATTTTAAATTTCCTACCCTCTGAAATTGCTTAGCTAGAAAATAAGTAGTGTCAACAGAAGTATGTTCTAGCATAACACTGATGAAAAAAAGTACAATTGAGCGAACCTAATACGGACCGCACATCATCAACTACTCCTCTCCTTTCACTTTTTAGTAATCGTATCCTGTTGTCTCCTCACTCATATAATTCCACATTTTCCATCTTCAGGGTAAGTTGGGATTCGAAGTCAAATTAAGGAGTGGAGGCAACAAGCGTGGGCGGAAGCACTTTTGAACCATGTTTTTGTAATTAATTAAGCTTGAATTTGTAACACGTTGTAATCATGGTTGGAACATTAATATTTTTGTAGGGTGTGTGTGTTTAGTGGCCGATGATGATTTTACCCTAATTTTTTGGAAATTCCATTGATAGTCTCGGGTTAGGCGGAGTTGGTTATCAATGGCTGCCCCCAAGCCTAAATGAGTATGGGTAACTTAGTTCTGGATTCCCTATTAGCATTGGATTCAGGATCGGTATTATCCCGTTATAATCGCCTCCTGAATCTAATGAAAATAGGAATATTTTGTTAACCTCCTTTTAAGCCAAGTTTGGATTGAACCAAAACTTGAGCCCGGGCCCAAGTTCTGGCCCAGTCGACAGGTGGCTCCTTGCGCCCTAATAACCCACCTATTTAACCCCCGTTTCCTCATCGGGGAGCCCCGATCGCCTTTTTCTTTGTTGCTCTCCTGGCGGCTCGACCCCTTTCTCCGTACTACCTTGTCATCGACCGTTGGTGGTCACCATCGCCGCACATCCACCTTTTTTCCTGCCCCAGATCTCTTCCCTAACATCCAATTTAAGGCCTTAGGCCAAACGTTTTCTTACCCTTGCCCTCTCTCCCCTTTTTTGTCGATGTTCGATTCCCGTTATATATATATGGCGGGGTTTGCTTGTAAAGGTTGAACATTGTTGAATGAAAATCTCTTGGGTTAATTGCTATCTCATACTCAAATCCGTTGAAGTATCAACGTCTGGCTAGGAGAGTACTTCGATTCAGGGGGACACAAGTACGTTCCCGACCCCCGTTTGACGGATCGAGTACGATCCGGCTAGTCGGGTTCGGTTCACAACCACCCCTGTATTATCTCCCCTTCCAAAAATAGTTGTAGCTAAGAGTCTTTGTAAATATCGAAAGACAAGATCAAAAATCCTGAAAGCTTTGGCTTTAGAAATTCAAAAAGTATCAGGGGTAGGAATATTGGAGACATCACCAATTTTAGCGAAGAAAATGTTCACATTGAACCAGGGAAGTATGAAACGATGGCCCCTCGAAGGAAACATAAAAATATGTGCTAGTTCATACAGGGATAATTGTCTATCCTCATTAAAAAGGAGATAACAAACATACCCTTGGTCATTTTAGGATTCATTAACATCAACACATAGTTCGAAGGTACTGAGAAATTCTAATGTCAAATGCCTATATCTATGATTAGTACAATAAACAAAATTGTGCAAGCCTACATTTCGTAGCAATTGTATTACTTGCGCATGAATGCCTAAAGTATTTACACAACCATCATCTAAATACCTAGTGCCGATAATACGCCTTTGAGATAAGTATTCTTACCTTTATTGTTATTCCGGAGTGTTAAATATGATACCTAGTTCATTTGGCTAGTTTCTTCGATTCTGTTGTTGAGTTGGTGATGATCGAGGCTTTGAAGATTCCCCCTCCGTCCGTTGTTTCTTTTTGGGTGCCATCTACAAAATATACATACATTAGTAAGGTAATAAAATTGTGTTTGGTCTTCATGTTCAATGTATCACCAAAACATGTCCAATGTTTACTAAATTGATTATCTTTGAGATAATCATGCATAAGCATATTCACAGTCTCAATATGCAAGGATAAAGAATTTCATCTTTCAAGAATGAATTCAGTATACACCCCCAATTTACCAAGAATGTGTTGCAATTGGCAACAAAATTTCAATTTGGAACGTTTGCAACACATGTTCCCTAAACTTTTAATAAATCAATAATGATGTAAATTATAATTTTGGCAACAAATTCAACACACAATTGCAAATATATTGTTACAATTTATTTCCACACATACAGGATCTGCACAGTTATATTAGCAAGTGTAGAATTAAACAATTTTTGCAGAGAATGTGAAATAGGGCACATACCTTTGGATTGTGAATATGGATGGATGAAATTGCAGAAAGAAGATTGACAATGCTCAGAAAAGTCGAATTAAACAAAAGCCCTAAAGTAATTCACTTAAATGTGGACGATTGTAGCAAGAATTGAAATTAGGGTTTGAAATCTGTGTTCATCGACTTTGCAGTGGTATGAGCAATAGATAGGTGCTTAGAGAGAAAACTATGGATAGAGGGGTGGTAGGAATGATGAATGAGAATAGGAATGAGTGGAATTAAAGGAATTTGTAAATAAATGGAGGATTTGAGAGGAGAGAACTGGTATGTTGTCACAGGTTAGACACAGTATCGAACTGGTATGGGCACCATGTTTTGTGGATCTGAAAACACGGGCAAAAATAGGCAGTTTTATCAAGAAACACGGACTGTATTTCATAAATACGGTACCCTCATGTTTCTTTTTGAACTCTCTGGTACAAGAGAAAAATTCCTGAAAAAAAAATATGGACAGTATTTGGTAAACACAGACACCCCGTATTAGTTTGAAAAGTTTCTAGAATTTGAAAAAAATGACTGATGTAAAAACACGGTACGTATTTGGGAAATACAGAACCCCCATGTTCTTTTGAAATGTCCCTAGAATTTCTGAAAAAATTTCCTGAGATAAAAACACGGGTCGTGTTTAATAAACACAAGCCCCTATGTTATTGTGGAATGTTTCTGCCTTTTCTGTTTTTCGACAGATAGAAAAACACGGGGCATGTTTTGGTAATACAGTACCCCTGTGTTTTTATTTATAAAGGAATATAAATAGAAATATACCTAATATATACTTTCACACACACATAAACATGATAGACATACAATACCACACCAAATATAAAAAAGTATGAGATAAGGAAAACTTATGTACAACACTTGGGTGTTTCCCAAGTGATAAAATTCCATTCTTTCAGCCTTCATAACTTGGAATGGTAAGATCTACCACTTCCAGCTTTCGCACATAGTGTCCTTCATAAAAAAAATTGAGACGGTGTCCATTCACTTTCACATCTTTCCTGTTTTCTCGCTCTTAATCTCTACTGCACCATGAGAAAACACATTAGTTACAACAAATGGGCCGATCCATCTCAACCTTAATTTCCTTGGAAATAACTTCAAGCGAGAATGGTATAACAAAACTTTTTGGCCGATTTTGAAACACTTTCTAAGAATGAACTGCCTTATTTTGATATTTATATCTCAATGTAGTTTCAAAAGCATCATTTCTTATTTCTTCCAGTTCTTGTAATTGGAGTTTTCTATGCCTTCCAATTTCATTTGACTCCATGTTACATTTCTTTACGGCCTAAAAAGCTTTATGTTCCAATTTAACCTGAAGATGACAAGACTTACCGTAAACCAAACAATATGGTGACATACCAATTAGAGTTTTGAAAGCTGTGAAATAAGCCCAGAGAGCATCATTGAGGTGTAAGCTCCAATCTTTTCTTGTTGGTTTCTCCATCTTTTCTAGGATTGATTTAATGTCTCGATTGGATATTTCATCTTGACCATTGGTTTGTGGATGATATGCTGTAGAGATTCGATGTATCACATGATATTTCTTTAACAATGCTTCTACCGTTCTATTGTAGAGGTGTGAACCTTTGTAGTGAATTATAGATTTTGGTAAGCCAAACCTTACAAAAATGTTAGTTTGATGAAATTATGCAACAACCTTAGCATCATCAGTAAGAGTGGCCTTTGCCTCCACCCATTTTGACACGTAATCAATAGCGACGAGAATATATTTGAAACCAAAAGATGATTGAAAACGACCCATGAAATCCATACCCCAAACATCAAAAATTTCACATGCTATGATAGGAGTTTGTGGCATTTCATTTCTAAGACCTAGTCCTCTAGTCTTTTGACAGTTTTCACATGTTTTGTAAAATTCATAAACATCCTTAAACAATGTAGGCCAGAAAAATCCACTTTCTAAAATTTTATAGGTTGTTCTTTTGGGACCAAAATGACCCCCACAAGTATAATTGTGGCAAACTGTTAAGATAGAAAGAATTTCACTATCAAGAATACACCTTCTAATGATTTGGTCAGCACATTGTTTCCACAAGTATTGATCATCCCATACAAAATATTTTTCTTGACTCTTCATCCTATCTTTCTGTGCTTTAGTAAAGTGTGAAGGAAATACCTTTGTCACCAAAAAATTTACCATGTCAGCATACAAAGGTATCTTATTCCCAATAACATGAAGTTGTTCGTCCGAAAATGTTTCATTGATAGGTACCTCAACTTCAACTTCCTTAATTAACCGACTTCGATGATCTGCTACTCCATTATTTGATCATTTCTTATCTTTGATACGTATATTGAATTCTTGGAGTAGAAGTATCCATCTAATTAATCTGGGTTTCAATTCCTTCTTTGCTAACAGATATTTCAAGGCTCCATGGTCAGAATAAACAATTATCTCAGTTCCTAACAGATAAGAACGAAATTTATCCCAAGCAAAGACAATGTCGAGAAGCTCCTTTTCAATAATTGTGTATTTAAGCTGAGCTTCATTCAAAGTTCATGAGGCATAGTATATCACATATGGATATTTCCCAATCCTTTGACCTAACACTACACCAACAGCAAAGTTAGATGCATCACACATTAATTCAAAGGGAAAGTTCCAATCAGGTGGTTGAAGTATGGGTGTACAGATCAATTTTTCCTTCAGGAGGTCAAATGATTTCTTGAATGCATCATCAAATTGAAACTCTATTTCTTTTTTAAGAAACTTACATAATGGTTGGGCTATTTTAGAAAAATCCTTAATAAATTAGCGATAAAATCTAGCATGACCCAAATATGAACGCACGTCTTTAACAGTTGATGGATAAGGTAATGAAGCTATAAGATCAATTTTTGCCTTATCTACTTCAATTCCTTTAGCTTAAATAACATGTCCCAAAACTATTCCTTCTTGAACCATAAAATGGCCTTTCTCAGAGTTTAGCACAAGATTCATTTCAAGACATCTTTTTAAGATAAGAGTTAAATTACCTAGGCACTCTTCAAAAGTATCTACATGAATACTAAAGTCATCCATAAATACCTCGATAATTTTTGACAAATATTTGGAAAATATGATTACCATACACCTTTGAAATGTAGCTGGAGCATTACATAATCCAAATGGCATGCGTCAATACGCAAACGTACCGTAAGGACATGTAAATGTGGTTTTATCTTGACCTTCTGGAGCTATGGGAACCTGCACATATCTAGAATAACCGTCAAGAAAACAATAATAAGCATGACCTTCTAGCCATTCTAAATTTGGTATAAATGGTAAAGGAAAATGATCTTTCCTAGTCATGGAGTTCAACTTCCAATAGTCGACACATACCCTCCAACCATTTTGAACTCTAATAGGAACCATTTCTCCCTTATCATTTTCCACTACTGTTATTCCTGTTTTCTCTTGGGCAACTTGAAGAGGACTAACCCAACTACTATTAGAGATTGGATATATGACTCCCATAGTTAACATTTTTAACACCTCTTTCTTCACAACCTCCATCATGATTAGATTCAACCTACATTGTACTTGTCTACTTGGATTCACATCATCTTCCATTAAAATCTGATGCATACACACTGAAGGACTAATACCCTTAATATCAGCAATTGTCCATCCCAAAGTAGATTTATAATTTTTCAAAACCTTGACAAGTTTTTCTTCTTGTTGGGATGTTAGTTCACTAGAGATGATAACGATAAGGGTATTTTTGTTTCCTAAGAATGCATATTTGAGATGGTTAGGTAGAGGTTTCAACTCCACTTCCGGTGTTTTCTCTATGGAAGGTAAAGGTCTATCTAATATCAATGGTAAGTCCAAAAATCTTCCAATTCTACTAGGACATGCCCCCAAAGAATCTACTACCTCTTTGATTTCTTCTTCAACATCATACATCTTGTTCAGATCTTCCAATAATTCAGTTTCTATGCATTGAGTCAAGGTTACTTCTAAAGGATCTACAGATGATAATTTGTACACCATTTTAGTTAAATTCTCAATGACATCAATCATAGATACCGCTTCACCATCTGTAGGGTATCATATTGAGTCATATATGTTAAACATAATGACTTTGCCATCAAACTCCATGGTCAAAACTCCATCATGTACATCAATTTTTATTTTTAAAGTTTTCAGGAATGGTCTACCTAACAATATAGGGGAGGGATTAGATAAACCATTATCTTGCATATCTAACACATAAAAATCAGCCAAAAAAACCAATTTGTTTACCTAAACTAAGAAATCTTCAATTACCCCTTCAGGATATGTGTTAGATCTATCAGCTAATTGAATAACAACACAAGTTTTCTTTAAAGGACCTAGACTTAGGGTCTTAAAAATAGATAAAGGCATGACGTTGATTGAAGCACCTAAGTCAAGCATGCATTTTTCATACCTCGTGTTTTCAATCTTGTAAGGTATAGTAAAAATACCTGGATCCTTGCATTTTGGTGGAAGCTTTCTTTGCAAAATTGCTGACACATTTTCTCCCACACTTACCTTTTCATCCCCCTTCAGATTCCTTTTGTTAGTACACAAATCCTTAAGGAATTTTGCATACCTTGGTACTTGTCTAATCGCATCAATAAGAGGGAGATTAACTTCTACCTTTTTAAATATTTTAAATATCTCCTTGTCATAATTCATCTTCTTGTTTCTTGCCAACCTACTAGGAAAAGGAGTAGGAATTTTAATAGGAGAGGTTGACTTACATTTAGTTACCTATTGTGCATCTTCATTCTTTTCTTCATCAGCAACTGTTTCATCTGAATCTTTACTTATGTCTTCTTCCTCACTCGCTTTTCTTGGATCTAACAATTGTTTCCCACTACAAGTTGTGATAGCACTAGCATTTTTCCTAGGATTTCTTTCCGTCTTACTAGGGAATTTTGAGGATCCTTGTGCTTTTAGTTTCCCAAGGGAATTCGACAATTGACTCACTTGATTCTCCAAATTCTTGATACTATTTCTGGTCTCTTGTTGAAATTGTAATGTATTGGTAGCCAAAGATTTCACCAAGTCTTCCAAAGGCATTCCTCCTGATTATTGTGGAATTTGTGGTGGAGGTATTGGTTGAAATGGTCGTCTTTGGTGATTTGGTGGAACTTGAAAGGATTTGAGAGGTGGATTTGATCCTTGTTGATTTTGATAAACCTATAGTCAGAAATATGAATTAACACCTTGTTGAGTATTTCCATACCTTAGATTTAGATGATCCTTCTATCCAGGATTATATGTTGGAGCAAATGGATCATTTATTTTTGGCAATGGTTGTCCTCCAATGGCATTCACTTGTTGTTCTTCCTGCAAAGTAGGACACATATCAGAAGGATGCCTAGTAAAAGAATAAATTCCACATACCTTGGTAGGAATCTTTTCACCCACAACACTTTCTACAAGAGCTGTCAAATTCGATACTTGTGTTTTCAATTCAGCAATATTGGTCTCTTTCACCTATTGAGACATAGAAGTATTACCCCTATTGCAATATTGAGAGTTAGATGTTATATTAGCAATTAATCTTTTAGCCTTGGTAGGTGTCTTATCAACTAAAGCACGACCACTAGCAACATCTATCATATTACGATCCATAGGAGATAAACCTTCATAAAAGTATTGTACTAATAATACTTGCTAATTTGATGATTAGGACAACTACCACACAATTTCTTGAAGCATTCCCAGTATTCATGTAATGATTCTCCTCCATCTTACCTAATACCGCATATTTCTTTTCTTGTGTTCGTTGCTCTAGATGAAAGAAAATATTTTTCAAGGAAAACCTTTTGCATATCAGTCCAAGTATTCACCGACCCCGTTGGTAAATCATATAACCATTCCTTAGCAGCATCAGCCAAAGCAAAAGGAAAAGCTTTGAGTTTAAGTTGTTCTACACTTGCTCCATTCGATTTTATACCAGAACACGCTATATGGAATTCCTTAAGAAATTTATTGGGATCAGTGAAACAACCTGAACCTATGGAGTTGTTGTCTCTAAACCCTATAAAAATAGGTAAAGCGCGTATTAATCTAGGTTTGATCTCACAAGTATCATTATCAGCAGGATAATTAATGCATAAAAGATTAGGGTTGAAGACAGGAGCATCTAGCTCCTTGAGGGTTCGATCTGCCATAGGTAGATCAATGTGACAAGGTATATTAAATAGAGCCTCTATGTGGTCTTATTCCAAATCTATGGAACTTCCTTCAAAAGGTAATGGAATATGACGAGCGTGCTCCAATTTCCTTCTTGTTTGGGTTGCAATTGGAGAGGAAGAATTTAGATCTATGGATGGGATAATTTGTCCTTAATGCTCAATTACGAACGATCTCAATTGCAAGTGCCTGAGGATTTCAAATAATTAAAGAATAGATGAGTACACTTGGAGAATTTATTGAAAACAAAAATAAGAAACAACACCAAAAACAAAATTAAATCGCCAGTTCCCTAGCAACGGCACCAAAAATTTGATGCGATGTCGTATACACAACAAATTTAATACATAAATCCTAATTCTCAATTACGTCGTAAATGGTAAGAAGGATTCTAACCCACAAGGAATGGTATTTTAATCACTAATTTTGCAATTTATGTTATAATCCCGGTTATACAATTTTATTAATTCTAATACTAAATCTAAATATATTAAAATTTGCTCACTACTTGATAAATGGGGGTAGGAATGAATTGATGATGGAATCAAGGTATCAAATACTCAAAGAAGAAGAATGATTCTATGTGGTTTAATGTTGACCTCTAGAAACTCATAATAATTCATTTCTTTGCTTTTTCTCAATCTTAATAAATTGAATAAGCTCTCAATTTATTTCCTAACTGTTTAATAACCTAGGTTATGAACACTAGATTCAATTAATGGCAGCATTATGAATGGAAATCAGTCAACTATAATCATAACCACATAAGCTCGGATTATGCAATTGTACGAATTAACGGACAAGATTAACAATTAATCTTCTTGCTACTCTAGTTAACAATTACGGGTTAATTGTGTTGTCTTAGAAAAGATTAAGTTCTAAACTAAATAGGTGATCAATCTAATTAGTTTAAATTCTTAATCTATGATATGAAATCATTCAATTCCATCCATTAATTCAATTAAATTTCATCTAGAATCAAACATTCAAAGTACATTGTTGTATTTGAAACATAATTCCATCGTCAAATCATCCTACCCTGTTTTATTTACTCTAACATCTGCATATTTAGAAATCACACTATCACATATAATGATTTGAAATTAATGCAAAAAATATCCAATAGTAATACAACACATCAATAATAAAACAAATAAAAGTGCAATTGTAGATAATTTACATACATTCAATCAAAATGGAGAAACTACAATTGATAAAGGAATAGAGAATGACTTATCAATTGAAGTGCAGATTATTAGTTGTTCACTAGAATACAAGAAGATAAAGGAAGTTGGAATTGTGGAATACATGTATATTCTAGAGGGAATAGAGAAAGATAGTACATTCAAAATGTTTCGACATCTAAAAACTAACTCCCTCGAACCCTGAATTGATAGAGAATATATTAGAAACAGGTTGCGCGGACGATTACAAATTTTCAGGAAAACACAGAACCTTCGTGTTTTTCTCCAACTTCTCTGCCGAATGCTGGATTCCGAATACAACCTAAGATTTTAACACGGCCTGTGTTTAGGAAACACGAGGGTGCCGTGTTTTTTATTCTTTCACTATTCTTCCCTTAAGCACAATTTTTCTTGGTGTATTTGCTTCATTTCCAACTTTTCTCCCCTTTATTCAACGTTTCTGGATGTGTTCTTTACTTGATTTCTTCTTTTCATTGAAATCTCCTTTGAATTTCTTCAATTTTTTCTTTTTATACAAAATCTATTCAAAAGAGAAAAAACTCGAACAAAAGATTAAATCTTATAAAATTAATGAGGCATAAATGATATTTTTATGCTTGAAAATAATCTATAAATCTCATTTATCAGAGGCCAATGGCCCGAAGGGGAAAATAAAGGGAAAAAGAAAATAAAAAGAAAGAAAAAGAAAAAAGGGAAAAATAAAATAAAATATTTTTAAAATAATTGCATTTAATATTTTTGATAGATAAATTAATTTAATAATTTAATTTATTATATATATATATATTGGTTTAAAAAAGGTTAATTTTAGCAAAATATTGGTTTCAAAAATTATTTAAATAAAATAAATATGATAAAATAAAAAAATATATTTATTTTAATTTATTAAATAATCATATCTATTTTTATATACACAAAAATCCATAAAATAATAATTTTAAATTTTAAATTATCCCAAATGAATGTTATTTATTAAATTCTAGATTTTAAATTTTTGGGGTATTATAAGATCCAGGGGCTTTCTTTGGACACATAATTTTTAAGGATGGTGTGTCACCGAATCCTGCTAATTTTTTAGCATTTTTCAAGTGGTCAGCACTAACTTTTGTTAAGGAGGTGCATAGTTTTCTAAGATTAGGCAATTACTATATATTTATCACAGACTTTTCTAATATATCTCATCCATTAACTAATTCGCTAAAGAAGGCTACACATTTCTAGTGGGATAAAAGGTGTAGTGAATACTTTGAAGAGTTAAAGATGCATTTGCTTTAGTCCCAATGCTCACTTTACTGAATAGACTAGATGGTTTTGAAGTGTATAACAACACTTCAAAGAATGGATTAGGTTTCATGTTGACGCACAATAGAAGAGTGGTGGGTATGCTTTCCGATAATTAAAGTAATATAAACATAATGACCTGACGTATTTCATAGGTGTTTGATTTGAATAATTGGAGTCATTACCTCTATGGTGTTTGGTGCAAGTTCTACGCTAATCATAAGAGCCTCAAGTACGTTTTCACCTAGCGAGAGTCAAATTTGAGACAATGCCAATGGTTAGAATTAGTTAAGGATTATGACCTAGAATTATCCTACCATAAGGGTAGGGCTAATATAATAGCAGATGCTCTTATCCAAAAAGCATCACATTCCTTGAGTACGGTCATGTTATATGATCAATTGTCAAGAGCTCATGGAGACAAAGATAGATGTGATCACCATTAGTATTATAGATGTAAAGATGAATGAACTCACCATCACAGCTTCAATCTTTGAGGAGATCTAACCTAGTCAGCTTAGTGATGTTAAGACCAAAAGGATCATGCAAGGTATTGAAGAGGGTAGAGCCAAGGATTTTTAGATCCATAAGGATGATAGTGTCAAATATCATGGTAGGTGATGTGTACCATAGGGATGCATTACGAGAAAAAGGATTAACACCGACTACAAGAAATTGTTGGTGCTAAGCATTATTACTGATGGTTAATCATTGGTATTAGATCAAAGGACGAATATATTTTTGTTTAAAAAAAGGCAAGAAAATACTTAATGGTGATAAAGCATATCGTTGATGTTAATTAGTACCAAAATCCCCCCTAAAAAGTTTTTTATTAAAATATTGAGGAAATAAATACCAATGAGTCATTTATTAGTATTAGCGATAGGTTCATTGGTAATAAGTAATATATTTCATCAAAATACCATGGAAGAAAAGTTACTGCTGAAGGAAAGGAAGAATAAATAAAAAAAATCTTAATACTGATGATATTTTCCTTATTACTAATGATATATCATCGGTATTAAGTGAGGGATATTTGATCAAAATGAATAGGAGATAAATATGTTGCCAAGGAGCAAGGGTAATAATAAATTGCTTCTTACCCATGATATTCATTTTATACCGATGATTATTTATCAATAATAAGTGTTTTATTGTTAATTTTTATGATGAAAATAGTGTCATCTAATTTAGTAATTCTTAATACCAACAATAAGGGTCTTAATATCGATGATTATAAATATCGGTATTAAGGGTTTGTTATATTGCATCTCGCAAACCCTAGCTCCTCATTTTCCTTATTCTTCTTCAAATTCCATATTCTCTCCCTCTTATCGATGATAACTTGTGCCATTTTTTCTTCTTATCTTTCATCCTTCTCCATTTTTTTCATTTTTGATAGTTTGTTTTAATTTAATTTCTATTTCTTATGTATTTGTTGTTCAAAGGATATCTAATTATGATTTTGTAGGTGTAATCCTGAGTACCACTATTGTGCCACCACCGAGCACCGCCATGCCACCATAAAGCATTGTTGCTCCAACACCGAGTACTACCAATCCCCCCTACATTATTAATTTGGTATAAAGATTAAGTATTTATTTACTTTATGTTAATTATAATATATTATTTAAGTTGAAATAGATTGTGAATTAGATTATTGTAGTTTGGGTATGATTGGTTAATTACATATTTTAATTAGATTTTATTTAATTGGATTATTAAATTAAAATTGTTTGGTTTTGTATAATTAATTACTTAGATTTTGTATAATTGAGTTATTAGATTATAACAGTTACATTATGTGTATTATTATGTTTGTAGTTGTTACTATGAATGTCAGATTGGAAAAAATATTAGTATGTTTGTATATAATAAACATTTTCATTAATTCTATTAATAAAATATATGTTGGGCAGTATCTTAATATGTGTGTATTGTTTCAAAAGTATCATGTTAACAAATATCAAAATTGGTGATATGTATAAAAAAAAATAAGAATAAAATAAAAAAAATAGTAAGTTTGTTAGATTTAAATAATATTTGTTCCTAAAAAATAAGATAAAAAATAAGATAAGAGATAAATATTTAAAAAATATTTTTTTATTTTTTATTATATAATCATAATAATTAATGGTGTCAATAATTTATATATTGAGTGAAAACATAGAAACATTAATGACCTTAGACAGTAATTAATGAAGATAAAAAATTGTTTTGACTTTCTTAATATTAATGAACGATATATAGTTAGACTCTAGTTAAATTGTACAACTAATATATTTGTTGTCATTGAATAAATAAAAAAAAATTATAAGTAAGATCTTGAGCATAGAAAATAATTAATAGGTATGCTTGAACCTGGTTATTGAAAAATTAAAGTTAAAAAAATTAATATTGATGAATTTGGCACTTTGTGATGTTAGCATAAAAAAGGGTCTTCATATTAAAGTTTATTATGATTTTGGTCCATTTTTTTAGGTGGTAGTATGCTACTTTATGCATACCATCGATCCTACTTTAAGATATCTTCGAATGGAATTATTAGACATCATGTGATATTGGTACGTGATGTGCTAGATTGCTTGGTAAAGAAAGGTTTGTATTTGAGACCATATAAGTTTAGATCATTTTATCTTTAGCTTACCTTACCACTTATACACCCATAGGTAGAGGTGATGACTAGACATCTATATTTATATATCACTAATGTTCCACACTCTAAATTTATTAAGGGTGAACATTTTATAAGACACTATGATTAGATTACTAGAGAGTTGATAATGATTGATGATGAATGGAAGTTTCTCCATAGGATGTTGGTAGAAGTTAACTAGCAAATGATTATATGAGAATTTTAGACTCATTGGGTAATTCAAAGTTGGTCATCAGATGTTACCATGGGCTTTTTTAGGTGATTGAGAACATTAAATTGTATACCTAAAGGTAGTACTAGACTGCTAAACAATAGTTTTTGGTATTGAGGTTGCTTGTACCCATGTTTTATTGTTGTACATTATATACATAATTTAGTTAAACCTTGTATAAACTATCAATTTGGTTAATATTATAGCATTCTTATTTGCTAAACTTAACTATTGATAAGATAAATGAAAACTATTTACATGAAGAAAAAAAGTTAACAGATAAGATGACCATTTATAAGAGTTAGAGGAGATTACGAAGTCTTAGGTTTGATGATTTTTGGAATAGGCTTCAAGATTTTATTGAAACGGAAAAAAGATTTATCAAAATGCAGATGAGCATATTGTTTGTCCTCATAAGAATTATAACAATTATATTTGACACCCTCCTTATGTAATTAAAAGTCACACACTACTCTTTGGGTTTATGCCAACTTATGAAAAATGGGTGTACCACAGTGACACATAGTTAATGTCAGTAGAGGAGGAGGGAGGAGATAAGGTGACGCATATTTGGGGTGATTTTTTAGGTGGTACTCATAAGCCCCATACAGATGAAAAGGTTGACAATGAGACCTTATGTTGTGATAATTTTATTAATATAGATGATAATGAGACTTTATGTGGTGATTTTGGCGATGATAGAGATTAATATTATAAAGAATTATTTGAAGAAATGGAGACAGAATTATATCCCGGATGCAAGAACTTCTCTTCTTTAACTTTTTTTATTAAAATTAATGCATCAAAAGGTGTTGAATGAGTGGAGTAATAAGTTATTGGATGAACTATTAAAGTTATTGAAATAGTCTCTTCCAAAGGGAAATAAGCTGCTCGGATCACATTATAATGCTAAGAAGATGGTGAGTAAGTTAGGTTTAGGGTACTAATTGATTCACGTGTACAGGCTTGATTGTGAACTTTTTGGGAAGGAAAATGCTTAAAGAAATAGTTATCTAGTATGTGGTTGCTCTCGATGGGTTGATGAAGGTCAGAAGATAAAAAAAATACCACATAAATGGTTGTAGTAATTTCCTTTAACACTAAGATTGAAGAGGCCATATGTTTTCAAACACACTACTAACGACATGATATGGCAAGACTAGGCATTCTAGGGAGCTAGGGGGCTAGAACATTATGTTGATGGAAAAGAATGGAAAGGTTTTGATTTGAAGTTTTCAAATTTTGTTGACCCATTTTTTATGTAGATTTTGTTAATACCTAGTCATCATGGGCCTTCAATAGATTGATGTGTTTATTAGATTTTTGGTTGATGAATTGAAAGATTTGTGGGTAACATAAATTAATATACGAGATATTTTGGAGAATAAAGTGTTTAAAATGTGTGATGCGTTGCTATGGACAATTAATGATTTTTCTACTCTATCATATCTCTCAAGTTGGACTGGAATAGGATAAAAATATTCAAACTAAATAAAGAATCTAAATTATATATAAGATATTAAACTTGATAAATTTTGAATATAAAATTAATGTACTTCAAATTCAAAAAAAGAACCAAATTATATAATACTATGCAGCATTGGTGGCCAGAGGTATTGTATATTTTCTAGTGTCATACACCATTATTGCTTCTTGTCCTTTTCTCATTCATTTTTCTTTGTTTATCGACCTTCGTGATTTTTTTTCTCTATTGATACTCTAAAACTTGTTCTTTTTTTCTCTTATGTCTATCCTTATTTTTTTTTATTCATGCTCCTAGTTCCTCTCTCTTCTTGTTTATTTTTTTGTGCCCCCAACTTGCTTTCATCTATCTCCTTTATTTTTCTTTCTTTCTTTCTTTCTTTCTTTCTTACCTTTTCTATTTTGGCACTTTGTTCCTTTTTTCCAAGAGTCTCTTTTATTTTATTCTTTGTTTTTATTTTCTTTTTCTCTTTTCAATTTGTTTATTCTTTTTTTATTATAATTGATTTGTCATTTCCTGCACATATTACTGTCAATTAGTACCTATAAAATAAAATTAAGTAAATATTAATTAATTTTCTATAGATATTTCATGCAACTCTTTAGTTTATGATACATTTTCACCTATGCGTCTAGATTAAACTTTTACCCATATGCAATAAGATTAAAGAAAAATACTGCAAATCAAAATTGTAGTTCTTATTTTTTTTTTCTTATCTTTAACCCAACATTTGAGTGACCTAAATCTAAGTTTGTACATGAAAGTTATGATGAACATACGACAGATATCAAAATCATATGTAAATTAACTTTAAGCTCAAAATTAATAAAATACATGAGATTGTTATAAATTAAGAAAATAATTAAAAATAAAATAAATAACATCATATATTATTTAAATAAATAAGAAAAAGCTTAAAGTAAAAGGTTATAAAATATTTAAAAATATGCATTCATCAATTCTCTGTCAAACACTTGGATAGAAAGAAAAATGTAGCAGTCGATGCTCTTTTTGGAATGTCTACATTTCTTTTCATATTAGATGCTAAATTTCTATTGGCCATGTATTTTTTAATGATGTAAAAAATATAGTAAGATGATGTGTTACTTACTAAAAGAGTAAAAAAAATCACAAAATTTTTATACACAATTACTTATGCCTTTTCAACCATGGGAAGAAGTTAATATGGAATTTATCTTAAGATTTCCTAAAACACAATGAGGAAAATACTTTATTATGGCCATGGTAGATAGGATTTTCAAAATGGCTCATTTCATTCTATGTAATAAATTTGATGATGCTTTATATGTTGTTGACGTGTATTTTAATAAAATTGTAAAACTTCATGGCATTTCTAAAAGTATTATTTCATATAGATATGTCAAGATTATTAGTCACTTGTGGAAGACACTATAGTTTATAATAGGCACCAAGTTGTTATTCAGTACTTAACATCATCCACAAACCGATGGACAAATAGAATTTATGAATTATACTATTAGTACCTTGTTAAGAGGTTTGGTAAGTAAATGCACTAAAGATTAAAGAAGGATGCATATGCATCTTTGGATTCTCAAGAGGATAAAGATTTGGAATTCTTCATTATGGAGACAATCACATTATTTGTCTTTGATAATAATGTTAATAATTTTTCTAACCCTAATGTGTTCACTTTGAGTAATTCTTACAAGTATGTAACATATTTGTAAGATAAAAATTAATTCATTTCAAGATTTAAACATACTTAAGATTTCGTATGTCATACTTTATTACAAGTCAAATAAATCTACTAAGTATGGAAGTCAAAATTACAAGTCAAGGAGGCCTAGTTATCATTTTGTGTAACTTAGGGCTGTTTTTAGTTATTTCCATGTAATAGCTAGCAACGTTTGTTTTATAATAATTCTTGTTTGATTCATGTATTATATAGGTTTGTGTTAGATTGTTATAACTAGTTAGGCTTAGTGTATTGATTAGTCATTTCTATACTAGTTATGTGCTTGAAATGAGTGGTAACAAGTATAAATTAATGGCTTGCTTAGTGTGCTAATTAGCCTTAGTTGTGACAACCTCTTTTAGCTACCTATATAAGCATATGGCCGATGGCATTGTTGACATGCTAAACAATATTGAAGTCATAATACAAGTGAATTACTTGATTTTCACTCTTTGTAAGTGATTGTTACTTGCTAAGATTACTTTATATGTTCTCACATAGGATCTGTTGCATGTGTTATTTGTGAGACATTTAAAGTTTGCTTTCTTTCTGAGTTCTTACTTAAACATTTCTTAAAGATTTATAAACTTCCTTACCAATCTTCATCCACCAAAACAAACCTTCAATTCTTCAATCCTCTTAGAAGATACTCTTAATTTTGGTATCGAAGCCACGTTGGCTTTTCCATCCATTGAGTTACACCTATGTTTGATATTCTCTTCATTTTATTCATCCATTCAACACATGCAACATGAATAATCTTACCCTATGATTAGATAATATTCAAGTTAATGATTCAAATCCAACACTAGGTATCCTATTACATTATTATCATATCTTCAAACTTTTCTTTAAATCTTCAACCTCCCATAATTAAAGAAATTTATCTCTTAAAATTTATCTCGACATTACTATGATTATTCTCTTGAATATTCAACCCTAACATCCAAACCTATTTGACCAGCCAACCTTTAAACTCCAATATCTTAATCTCTCTCCTTTCTTTTTCAACTTTGGTTCAAAAATTTTATCCATAATCCAATGTCATTCTAAGCTTTGTTGGTTACCTTAACTCAATCAAGAATACTTTACATTCTTCCAACATTATTCAAACATTATCCTTATGCTTGAACCCTTCTTCCTATCTTGATACACATTCACTCACAAGGAACAATATTTTAAATCATGCTTAGGTTCCAAAATTCTACCCCATTGTTACGAGTATACTACGATAACCTTCCATTAAGAAACAACTCATCATCATTCAAGAATTTGAGGTAGTATACTCGACCACTTCCTTTCTCCTACTACTTCACACCCACACCCAATAACATTCCAAAATTCTTGAAACCCCATCAAGAACCCATAAATAAATAATATCCCATGGCAAGAACAAACTATTGATGATATTTCTAGCAAGAACAACACATATAGGTGAATAATTATCCACGAAGCCCATGTTCGACAAACTTCAACACTCAGTATCAAGTGTTAATACTACCAATAATGTCTGTGGGAGGGTGGATTTCACAAATTGATGAGATTATGCTTTGATTGCGATGATAATAAATAGGATGAGGCTTGGTGATGGTAGATTAGGGTTGATCAAATTCGAATAGGAGGAAAATAGGGTGGTGATGATTCAAACCAAATAGATATGGTTCAAAGGGGATGGATTACAAATGGTAACGATTCGTATGGTTTCTGATAATTGTTATATGCATTTGACAATGCTGTATTGATGATGTTAAGCTTTGAAGGTTAGGGTTTAGATGAAGGTTGAATTTGTGGTTTAAGGTTAGGGTTAGGGTTTGATTCAAATCAAAGGATTGAGGTTACATTCGATTTGTATGGAAGGTTATTTGAATGGTGGGTTTAGGGTTTTAATTGTGTATATTGAATTAGGGTTTTGATTAACTTCGAATTATATTAGGATTTTGATGGTTATTATGCAGGAAAAATATGGATCAGGAGAGTAGAAAATATATGGATTAATATATAATTCACACAAATGAAGAGATTAAAACATTCAAGCTAAACCGTTCACACTAGTTCAATTTGTTTGAGTTTAAACTCACACAGAATTCACTTGTATTCAACTTCAATGTTGATCTTCAACTTCAATTCAATTATCTTCCCTATACTCGACATTCATAGCAGCTTATAACCATTCTACCACTAGCTAAAAGCATAATTCAAAAGATTATAAGGTAAAAGATATTATGCTACCTTTATAGAACATCGCATGGACGCATACTCTCCTGAATATAACTATGGTCTAGCAACTCTTGCACTTGTTTCTATAGCTCCTTAGACTCCTATTGACTATATATATAGGTTGGCTTGTTTAGTAATAAACTCTTAGCATAATATCAATAGCATGCTCAATACCTCTTAAAGGAGATAACCAACTTGGCAACTTTTTTGGAAACACATCGGCATATTCTTCCAATACTTGTTGTAATTTCAAATCCATATTAGCATTCTCCCCTCGTTGGACCTCTTTTACCACTAAGGCATAGCATATATTCTCATATCTTATGGCTTCATTCATTTCACACTCCTTAAGGATCAACATCTCCATGTCAATCTTCTTTTTTCCCTTCCTA
This sequence comes from Tamarix chinensis, assembly GCA_030549775.1. NCBI lineage: Eukaryota > Viridiplantae > Streptophyta > Magnoliopsida > Caryophyllales > Tamaricaceae > Tamarix > Tamarix chinensis. Next base: position 29,852,359 of record CM060174.1, read on the forward strand.
CACTCAACATTCTCCTTCCTTTCATTCTTCAAATTTGAATCCTCCCCATCTAGATTAGGTTTGAGTCTAAACTTCTTTGAGGACCTCGTCATGTACAACCTTCCTATCAAATTGCCACAATCTCCCCAAAAAAATGTGACAGGCATCCATAGGTAGAATATCGCATAAAACATAATCAAAATAATTTCCAATCTTGAAAGAAATAAAAGTTTGTTTGGTTATCCTTATGCCATTATCTTTGTCGAGCCATTAGAGTGAATATGGTCTTAGATGACCCTTAGTCTCCAAACAAAGCTTATTCACCATCTTCTTGCTAGCAACAATAGCGCATGAGCCACTATCAATGATGACTTCATATACTTTATCACCAATTATGTATTTGGCCTTGAAAATCTTCTCCCGTTAAGTAAGAAAAGGTTGTTGTTGTACTTGGAGCACCCTTTGCAACACGTAGCAATCCACTTGACCTTCTTCCAAAGCATCCTCTAGTCTATCAGTTTCATCTTTGAAGTCTTCATCAAGGTATTCATTCTCTTCACAAGCCTCTATATTCGCTATCTTCTTCAAAGTCAATGCCCTTTATTTTAGACAATCCCAAGCGAAGTGGCCATAACCTCTATACTTGAAGCATTGCTTGTTCACCTTATCAACCACTTGATCTTTGCCCTTTTCTTCACAAGTGAACTTCATAGCAGAGTCTTGGTTTGCAACTTGAGAAATTGGTGGCTTCAATAGACCCTTGAAAGTCGAACCATATGGAGCATTGGTTGACTTACTTGATGGCTTTATCCTCTTCAACTGTTTCTCAAACTTGATGGCTAACTTGGCTAGGTCCCAAATACTTCATAAGGGTACACCTCTATCTTCTCCTAAAGATCCATATTTAAATAGAAATACCCCAAATCCTAATTTATAGAATTATGGCAAATTAAGGATTTATTAAGAAAATTAAGTAAATAAATTATTTTGCTAAAATTAGAGGAAGTAATTAGGACAAAATCAATAGAAAATTTATAAATAATTTAATAGGAGAAAATTAGTGTGTTTTGCTAATTAAAATGAAATTTAGAAAAAATATTTCAAGAATCTTAAATTAGCCTAAAAAGAGAATTTAATTATTATTTTATTAAAATATTATTATTTTTAAATATCCCAAAATACCAAAATATTGTAAATACCTCCAACTCACCTATTTTTCTTTTCTTTCCTTTTTCCTCTCTTCTCTTTCCTTTTCTTTCCTTCTTCTCCCTTCTCTTTTTCTCTCGTCCATTCCCCTTCCCCGACCTGGGCAAGCCCAGCCTACAGCCCAATCCCTCTCCCCTCTCCCTTCCTCCTGCGCCACCTAGGCTTGGGTCACACTCCCTTCCCCCAGCCAGCCTGGTTCCCTCCCCCTTTCCTTCTTTTCTTTTTCTTCCCGGATCACCTGGTCCGTCCCTATCTTCTTCCCCAGCCTCCCCCTACGTGACCTACAACTCTCCCTCTTGACCTGCGGCTGGATTTCCGTCGGCCGCCATTGACCAACCAAACCTTCCCTCTCTTTCTCGTCAACTTTATATCCCTTGACCCTACCAACCTTTCCCTCCCTTCCTGCGAGCCTACCTTTCTTCCTTTCTTCTCCCCTAACAGCCATAGCCTTGCAATGGTAGACTTGCGCCAGCCTACCACCGTCGGCTAGTGTGCTTACCCCACTTCCCCCTATTTTTCCCTTGCCCTTCTATAGTTTCCCCCCTCCAATTAGCCTATATATATATACCCCTTAAGCAGCGGAAAACAGATCCTTTTTTGCAGCCTAGAAATACCCGACCCTAGTGCCACCTCCTGATCAGACAACCTCGTTGTCGCCGTCGCCCAGCACCGCCGCTTGAGCCACCCACAGAATCGCTCCTTGCATCACCCTCTACCAAACTACGCCTCCTTCTACCCTTGATTTACCTTACATGTGAAATGTCCCGAAAATTCCTAATTTTAAATAGTATATTTAAATGAGGTTTTATTATAAAAGTTAATTAAGTATATTATTTTATTTAAAATAAAATAAAATTAATTAGGGCAAATCAAGAATAAATTTATAAGTATTTTAATTAGGAGGTATTTGGGTATTTCAACTAATTAAAGATTTTAATTTGGGAATTAAATAAATAAATTATTTTATTTAAAATAAGAAGGAGAAAATAGTTTGAAATTAATAATAACTTTATTAATAATTTAATTGAAGAAAATTGGGGTGTTTTACTAATTAAAAATAGAATTTATGGAAAATATTTTAAAAACCCTAAATTAGCCTAAAAAGGGAATTTAATATTTTTATTAAATAAATATTTTATGTTAAATACCCAAAATATTCTAATTAATTTATTTAAACCCAAAACCTTAAATTTCTCCTTTTTCCTTTTCTTTTCTTCTTTTTCTTTTTCTTTCATCCTTTATCTTCTTTCTTTCGCAGTTGGGCCTGGACGCGGCCCAACCCACCCTCACTTCCTCTCCCTTCGGCACAGTGTCGCTGGTTTCTTCCTGCGTGCGCCCAGACGCGGCATTTGGTGCGATTTTATGTCGAGACGACGCGTCTCGTTTAATGAAGGAGTAACTCGCGCCGACCGCCCGATTCTTCCCCTTTTCTTTTCTTTCCCTGGCAGACTGGTCCACCTCCTCTTCTTCTTCCTTCTTCCTCTTTTCTCCTCCGTCAACGCGGCTGCAGCTCCCGACCCCATTAATGGCGTCATCGGCTACAGGGACTTTGACCGGCCATTTCTTGTCTCATTGAATTCCCCTTGACTCGAGGAATAAATTGGCATAACTCTTATCTGTCATCTCTCACTCGTTTCTTCTCCCCAACCTCGCAAAACTTCGATGCAACCCAAACGATTGCCGACCAATTACTGCCGTCGGCCACCCAAATTCTTGCACCTAATACCTTCCTGCCAACCCCCAAAACCCTATTATCCCATCTACCATCTATAAATAGCCTAATTGTAGGAGTTTTGGAATTTTTTTTCTCACCCATAACCCTAAGCGAAGGCTGCATTAAAATGACTTCAGATGCATCTTCCGCTGCCGATAGCAAACCTCAACGCCACCGCAGCATTCCAATTTCTTCCCTGAAATTTCCTCTAATTAACTAAACCATTTTCAACCTTCGATTCTTCTTGCACGGGCCTCCACAACCGTGCAAAGTTTGTTGCTCATCTCGCCAGAATTTTCACCCTGCAACCTTTAAGCCGTCGTCCGCCGCCGTTTTCGCCACTTCTACTGCCCTTTGAACCACCCAAAAACTCCCTCTAATCCTCCTCCACCAAAGCATAACCTTATTTTATTTTCCCCGCTGCTCCTTCTCTCTTTTTCTTCATTTTTTTCCCTCATAGATCATTTTTTCAGCCACCGCCGTGAACCACCACCGGTGCCGCCCATTCCCGCCGACTCAAGGTGAAACCCTAGACCTTCTTAGTCATTATTTACTATTTATCGTAAATTATTCTATTTTTTTATTTCATTTTTTAGTAATTATTTGAATATAATAATTATTTCCTTGTTATTAATATTATTATTATTTGATATAAAATTTATGCTGAATTTTACTTGTAGGGTAGAGAGTGGTAATAAAATAGTTTTATTATTAGTTTCAAATTTTAAGTTATTAATTGAATTATTATATGATTATTATCATTCTTATTATTATTATTAATATTATAATTATTAGAATAATTATTATTATCATTTTATTTATTATTCTGGAAAATCTTAAGCCCTAATTTTGTATTAACATTCGCACTTATGTATTTTAGTATTATTATTTCTATTGTTTTTATAACCATTAATAATATTATTATTATTATCTTTATTATGTTAATATTATTATATATGTTATTAATTTTATTATTAATATTTATAAATAGTAGGTCATTAGTTATAAGTAGGGTCGAAACCCCACTTTAAATTTAAAGCTTATATATATTATTATTATTATTATCAGTATTATTATTTTTAATATTATTTTTATTTATAATATTTAGTTGTTATTAGAATTATTATTATTATTATTTTATCTTTACTAATATTATTTTGGTGAAGGGTAGAAACCTTTATATCACCTTTTTATTTTGAACTGCATTAGTTTTATTATTAATATTCTGCTAGTATTTTGTAGAGTCAATTCTAGTATAATAATTTTTAATTAAAAATAAGGTCTTAGGATAAGTTAGAAATAATAGAATTCTTAAGAGAAAACTTAATCCTAGTATTTTTCCCATAGTAGGTGAGCCCAACCAAAACCCTCAAGTGGTATAGGAGCGTGCTCCAAGATCGGTGACATTTTTAGGTAAGGGGTGCTAAGGCCATACTTGTATTATGTGATTTTATGCTATGCACGCCATGTGATGTTAATTATAGTGTATTTCATGTGAATATTGTATAATTGTTATTAATACAGCATGATTATGGGATTGAAGTATGTTGGTGTGGATAAATGGTGGCATGAGAATCATGTGTACATTTATGTTATTATTGTTGTATAATGTGGCCTTAAGACATGCATGATGGGGTTGTAAAATAATGATGGAGCGGTAAGATAATTATGGGGTTGTAAGATAATGATGGGGTCGTAAAGTAATGATGGAGTTGTAAAATATTGATGGGGAATTGCATGTGTTAGGGTTTTGCATGGGTTAGGGTTTCGCATGAGGTTGCTTGGTGATTAGGGTTTTGCATGAGGATTAGGGTTTTGCATGAGGATTAGGGTTTGCATAAAAGTAGGGTTTCCATGGAAAATGGGTTGCATGGGAGTTAGGGTTTGCATGGAAATATGTTTTACGTGGAGTTAGGGTTTGCATGGGAGATAGGGTTTGCATGGAAATATATTTTACGTGGAGTTAGGGTTTGCATGGGAGCTAGGGTTTGCATGGAGTTAGTCATGCGTGTCTGAATCAAGAATGGTGAATAAGATACTTAAGATATTAATTATATAAAGTGGAAGATAGTTGAGATGGGACCAACCGATCCACCGGTTTGGAATAGTGGTTAAGGTTTTTACCCTATGTGTGACCGACCCACCGGTTATAATAGTGGTTAGAACAAGATGCTCTATGCGTAAACCGATCCACCGGTTATAATAGTGGGGGTTCCCGAGCTCAACAAAAACAAACCAGAGTTTCATTAAAATACCTAAAAGACATTAATTACTTATAGTGGAACACCATGTGAGCCGGAGCCAACCAATCCACCAGTTAGGAATAGTGGTTAGGACACGTAGTCCTATGTGTCTTTGATCCACCGGCTATAATAGTGGTTAGGGTATGATACCCTATGCGCCTCCGATCCACTGGCTATAATAGTGGGGGCTTCTGTACTCACATGGATTTGATAAAAAGCATGGTATAAATTGATTTCTGATCAGAGATTAATTAACTAATTAATCCGGACTATGAATGGGCCTTTCTTTATATCCATAGAATGATGGTTTATTGTTGTGATATTATGTTTTCTTTTATGCTCATTTATTCTTATGCATGGTTATGTGGATTTTTGTGTGTTGGTCTTAGTACTAGGTTACCTTACTCAGTACGTAGTGTGCTGATCACCCTTTTCATGGGTGTTGCTCATTCCCACGAGTAGAAGGCACATCTGACTTACTGCAGATAGGAGATGTTTACTTTGATGCGATTGATGTCTATGGGACATCAGATGGGACCGAGTGATGATTGGGCCGAATCAGTTTCGGAGTGGCGTGGCCAGTTTTCCATCGAGATTTCATTCCCAGTTTCTTTTAATTATGTTGGACGCTTCGTAAACAATTTTATGATTGTAGTTATTTCTTTTCCCTGAAAAAAAAAACTACCCTTGTCTTTTGGATTGTATAAAGACACATGCGTACTTGATTCCCGTATTTACGAATTTGAGCTATCTAATAATGTTATGAGTTATTTTCTTAGCCTTAGAACTTGGTACTGGAACGGTAAGAGTAAACCGGTCTGGTACTAAGTGCGGCGGTAATATCCCCAGAATTTACGGTTTTTATTTATAAGTAATGTTTTGTTTTAAAAAAAATTGTGTACATTTTGGGGTGTTACAATTTGGTATCAAAGCGGTCGATCTTGTTGACCACGCTCGTTTTTTGGAAATAAAGTTAATTTTGGAAGTTGCTATTGAACTTCAAAAAGAATTTTCCGCTTTAATTGAAAACCATTCTGTTTTCAAAATTTTTGGATCCCGGCTACGGTGAGGAGTAAAAGGGTAGATTAGGGTTTCCCTAAGAAGTAGAAAACCTCGTTAATAATTTTGAACCAATGGGTTCATTTCTAAGTGTTTATTTTTGGTGCAGTGAGATGGTAAACAACGGGAGGATTAACCGTTTAGAGGGGGTCGTCACCGCCTTTCTTGAGTTCACCTAGCAAGTCCATGGTGCTGGGGAGGATTGGCTTCGAAGGTTTACGGGACATCATCCTCTGACATACTCCAGGGAGGAGAACCCGGTGATCCTAGAGGGGTGGATCCGTGATCTGGATCGCACCTTTGAGGCCGTGAATTGTCCAGCTGACAGACGACCCAGCATTGCAGCCTTCTTCCTACGGGGCATAGCAGATGCCTGGTGGGAGGAGCATCGAAATTGGAATGGTTTTCTTACTTCGTGGGAGGAGTTTAAGATCGCCTTACGCACCAGGTTCTATCTCGAGAGCCTTAGGAGGGACAAACTCCGGGAGTTTATGCAGCTGACGCAGGGACCAAAGACTGTCCGTCAGTATCACGCCCAGTTTATTGAGCTGCTCCGATTTGATCCAGGGATCGCCACCAACGAGCCCACGGTGGTCTTTCAGTTTGAGCAATGACTAAATTTCATCATCCACCGGATGATGGGTGTTGTGCCATTCACTGATTTACCGTCCTTGTATAAGCGTGCTTGCATCGCAGACATGCTGGTCCATGAGCAGGCCACCATCCTTGGGAAGAGAAAGCCCGAAGTCTAGAGTTCTGGGAGCAAGATCCAGCCTAGGGTTGGAGAGTTCAGAAGGCCGCCACCGAGAGAGAGCAGCGGGAGCCAAGGGCCCCTAAGGGGCCTAGTTTGTCGGAAGTGTGGTCGGACCCACTCAGGTAGAATGTGCGCAGGCAAGTTAATTACATGCCTAAATTGTGGGAAGATGGGTCATCGAGCAGTAGAGTGTTGGAGGCCACCCAGATTTCAGCAGAATCAAACTCGATCATATCAGCAGGGAGGAGCGCTGATGCCTCAGCAACAGGCTTATCAACATCACAGACATAACTCGTCCTAGTAGTATTATCAGAGAGCACCTGCTCCATCTGGTGCCCTAGTTCGAGAGATAGGGGGAAGACCACAGGGACATAAGCCTCATCCTCAGAAAGGAGGCCAATCAAGAGGGCACCTGAACGTTATCAGTCAGGCCGAGGCAGATCGACAGTTGGATGTCGTTACCGGTATGTTTACCATTTACTCATTGCCAGCTTATATGCTATTTGATTCGGGTGCCACGTGATCTTTCATTTCCTCTACTTTTGCTGATGAGGCTGGATTGTCACCATCTGCTAGAATAGACTATCTGTTATGCTTCCGTCGGGTGATAGGATGGAGTGTAGTCAAAGGTTTTCCGACGAGGCCTTAGACATAAGAGGGGTAGACTTCCTAGTAGATCTGGTCGGGATGGATCTAAAAGAATTCGACGTAATTCTGGGCATGGATATGTTAGGAAAGTACAAAGCGATTATTGATTGTGCCCAGGAGCGGATGATTCTGCGAGGCCCGAAGGGTACTAGGGTTTCATATCGAAAGACTCAGCCCGAGCCGACCACTAAGGTTGTATCAGCGGTTGCATTGAATGCTTTGATCCAGAAGGGGTGTCCTCTATATTTATGCACTGTGAAGGAGCTGAACAAGGATCTAACATCTTTGGACAATATTCCAGTAGTTAAAGAATTTTCGGACGTTTTCCCAGAAGAAATACCAGGCATGCCTCCAGTCCGGGAAATTGACTTCAAGATTGAGCTAGTGTCGGGAGCTGAGCCTGTTTCCAAGGCACCTTACAGAATGGCACCGGTGGAATTGAAAGAATTGAAGGTTCAATTGGAGGAACTATTGGAGCGTGGGTATATCCAACCAAGCGTATCACCATGGGGAGCGCCGGTATTGTTTGTAAAGAAAAAGGATGGTAGTCTTCGACTCTACATTGACTACCGGGGATTGAACCATTTGACGGTGAAGAACCGATATCCGCTCCCGTGAATTGATGATTTGTTTGACCAGCTGAAGGGAGCTACGGTATTTTCCAAGATAGATTTGAGGTACGGGTACCATCAATTGAGGATCGCTGATGCGGATATCATGAAGAATGCATTTCGAACGCGATATGGGCATTACAAATTTACGGTGATGCCCTTTGGACTTACAAATGGTCCGGTAGTGTTCATGGACTTGATGACGAGGATATTCAGACCTTTCCTTGATCAGTTTGTAGTGGTTTTTATTGATGATATTATGATATATTCCTGGGGAGATGGGGAGCACGAGCAACATCTACGCACCATTCTGAGCACATTAAGAGAGCATCTTATGTATGCGAAACTATCAAAGTGCGAGTTTTGGCTCCAAGAGGTTGCCTTCCTTGGTCACATTGTATCGGCTAAAGGAGTGGTTGTGGACCCTGCTAAGATTGTAGCTGTCAAAGAGTGGAAGCCCCCTACGAACATATCGGAGATTCGGAGTTTTCTAGGTTTGGTTGGATATTACAGATGACTTGTGTAGAACTTTTCTAAGATAGCCAAACCTTTGACTAATCTCTTGAAGAAGACTACAAAGTTCCAGTGGGATGAGGCTTGTGAAGAGGCTTTCCGAGAACTGAAGAAGAGGTTGACCACTGCACGAGTGTTGACTTTACCCGAGGAGACCGAGGAGTTCAAAGTTTATAGCGATGCATCCAAGTATGGTTTAGGATGCATGCCGATGCAGAAGAGTAAAGTGGTAGCTTATGCCTCATGATAGTTGAAGAAACATGAGTAGAATTATCCCACGCATGATCTTGAGTTAGCTGTTGTTGTGCTCGCTTTGAAGATTTGGAGGCATTATCTCTACGGGGCGAAGTGTAAATTCTTTACAGATCACAAGAGTCTTAAGTATATCTTCACACAGAAGGAGCTCAACCTGAGGCAGAGAAGATGGTTGGAGCTAGTAAAGGATTATGACATTGAGTTGACCTACCATGAGGGTAAGGCCAATGTTGAAATGCCCCGAAAATTTCTACTTTTATAAATTATATTTAAATGAGGTTTTATTAGAAAATTTATTTAAATAAATTATTATTAATAAAATAAAAGGATATTTAACTAGGGAAATTTAAGAATAAATTTATAAGTATTTTTATTAGAAAAGAATTTGGGTATTTTAGCTAATTAAGCATTTTATTTTGAAAATTTATTAAATAAATTATTTTATTTAAAATAAGAAGGATAAAATAGTTTCAAATTAATATTAATTTTACAAATAATTTAATTAGAGAAAATTTGGGTGTTTTACTACTTAAAATGGAATTTATGGAAAATCTTTCAAAAATCTTATTTTAGCCTAAAAAGGAATTTAAATATTATTATTTTTAAATATCCTAAATATTCAGGTTAATTTAATTGACCCTAACCTAATTATTTTTCCCCTTTCCTTTTCCCTTTTTCTTTTTCTTTCTTCCTTTTTCCTTACCTTTTTCTTTCTTTTTCTTCTTTTTCTTTTTTTTTCCTCTTCTTTTCCCCGACTGGGCCCGGCGCGGCCCAGTTCTTCTTTTCTTTTCTTCTTCCTCTTCGGCCCAGCTCGCGCGACGCTGCCTTCTTCCTCCGCCCGTGGAACGCTGCGTTTCATTCATTTTCTTGACTAAACGCGTCGCCCCATTTAATGACACCGTCCTTCGCCCTTCGCCCGGCCCCCTTATACGCCGCGCTTTTATTCCAGTTCCACCGAAACTTGGCGTTTCATTTAAACGCCTTCGACCAGCGCCCGACCGGCCCGGTCTACCCCTCTTTTCTTTTCTTTCTTTCTCCCCTGAACCGCCCGGTCCCCCACCTTTCTTCTTCTTCTTCCTTCCTTCCCCCGACGCCGACGCTCGATCTGCAACTTCCGCCGCCACCTCCGAAAATCTCGTCGCCGGTTACAGCCATTTTGACCTGCCGTTTCGGTCCTCTCTCTCCCCTGATGACTCTTCGACAATTTCTCCAAACCAAATTCCCCTATTCTCGCATGATTTACTTCTTCTTTTTTTTTCCTACGCATAACCCTTCCCCGAAATTGCTACCACCGACCGACCACGCCACCGGCGACCTGAACCCTACATTCCTTAACCCGTAGCCGACCCAAAGAACCCTACCCTATCTTATTTTCCCTATAAATACCCTCGTAAGTAGCTCTGTATCGAGCTCTTGAACCCCCCAACCCAGAATCCCGATCTTGCCACCGTCGCCACTTCAGATGCCTCTTTCTCCGCCTCCGGCCAACTTCACCGCCCTTTCTGGCCACCCGTGTCATCCTTGCACCTCCCTCTATCTAACTAAATCTATCTCACCCCTCGATTCTTCTTGTACAAGCCGTCCCATCTGTGCGAAGTTCTCTTCCCGATCAACCCTATTTTCTGCCCCGCCACCCTTCGCGCCGCCGTTAGCCACCTCCTCCGCCGCTAAGGCCGCTTCTTTCACCTCCCAAATTGTTCTTCAGACCCTGCCCTGCCTTCCCCTACCTTTATTTTCCTTTTTCTCCCTCTCCCCCTCTCTCTTCCTTCTTCTCCTCCATTCGGCCACCACCATCGCCGTCGTGCGCCGCCACCTTTGGCTGCGCCACCACCTCTATTCTGTCCCTCTCCTTCTGGGGAACTCAAAACACCCCAGCTCCCATTTTAATTCTTCCTATCTTATTCCCAGCATGCAACTTTCCCCTCTTTCTTTCCATTTTCCGGCCACCGCCGCCACCGCCGTGCGCCACCGCCGGTGCCGCCTGTCCCCACCAACATTTGGTTGAACCCTAGACCCTCTCAGCTATTTTACCTATTTTTATAACCCTTAAATTATTTTATTTCAATTATTTACATATAAATAATATTATTATTATTCTTAATATTTATATTTTAATATGCATTATTTATTATTATTATTATTATTTTATTATTATTTATGTTGAGGGCTGAAGCCTAATATATTTTAATTCGATTTTATTATTATTTTTCTTATTATTTCTATATTTACTATTATTAATATTAAAATGTTAAAAGTATAATTATTATTATTATTATTTTCTATTTCGAATTTCCATTATTATTATTTATTATTATTAACACAAATATTTTAACATTAGTGTTGTTAATAATGTTACTATTATTATTATTATTATTATTATTATTATTATTTCTGAATTAGGTTATTTATTTTACAAATAATATTTTTAGTATTATTTTGGTAAAGGGTCCGAATCCCTTGTTCCACTTTATTTTTGAGTAATGCCTTTTTATTATTATTTCTACTATTTTATTATTCTTATTAATATTAATATTGATATTATTTTGGTATTTCTTTTATTATTATTTTATCAAAAAAAATATTCTTATATTAAATTAGTGTTTAATATTATTTTGATAGGAGGGAGTCTAATTTTAGGTTTTCTTTCATAATAGGTAAAACCAGTCAAACCCTAAGGAAGCGTAGGAGCATGCTCCAAGACCGGTGACGTTTTAGGTAAGGAGTGCTAAGGTCTTTTATGTGCTTATGTGTATTATGTGTTTCGCATGTTATGTATGCTATGTATTTTATGCTTATGATTATTAATTATGTCGTATATGGTATGACGTGAAGTCGAAGTATGTTTTGTATGGCATTTGTATTATTTATGTATGATGATATGTGTTGTGACCTTGTAAGACATGCATGAGAGGACGTCGGTGTGGTTTGTGTGGGAGAAAAGATGAAAAGTAGGATGGAGAAAGGAGTTGACTAAGGGAAGTGATTTGACCTACTTTTATGGTTTTATAAGGAATAATCTAATGTATGATTTTATGTGTGGAAGAACATGCTTTATGATTTTATGCAGAGAATATAATATATGGTTTTATTTGGGAGAATGTGAGTTATGATGTTATTTGGGAGACGGTAATTTATGATGTTATATGGGATATTCGAATTTATGGTTTGTTTGGGAGAATTTAAATTAGGGTGTTAATTGGGAGAAGGTAATTTATGAGGTTATATGTAATAATCGAATTTATGGTTGTTTGGGAGAATCTAATTTATGATGTTATTTGGGAGAATATAATTTATGATATTATAGGGGAGAATCTACTTTATGATTTGACTGGAAGAATCTAATTTATGATTTGTTTGGGGGAATCCAATTTATGGTTTTGCTTGGGAGATTCTAATTTGTGATTTTATGTGGGAGAATCTAATTTATGGTCTTGTATGGGAAAATCTAAATTGTGGTTATGAATGGGAGAATCTAAACCATTGTATGGTAAGGATGAATCTTCGGTTTATGTAATTTGAATCTAGGGTTGCATGGCATTGGACTTTGCATGGCGGTATTAGGGTTTGCATGGTATTATTAATGGTTGTAATGTGATATTAATGGTTGTATGGTGATATTAGGATTTACATGGTGGAGTTAGGGTTTTGCATAGGAGGTGTAAAGTTTGCCTGCGAGTGAAATTTATGTATGGAAAGTTGACTTGGGATATGAGGAAGGTAATATAAGTGTTGTTTGGGTGTTTGATCACTTGGGATGAAAATAGCACGTGGAGCAAAATAAGGGTACGGAGGAGACTGAATTATGGTTTGTTGTGGTTAATTATGGTTTATGGTGGTTGATTAGGGTTTGGTGTGATTGCTTAGGGTTTTTGTTGCATCATGTGTTCTTGGGTGATTAAGGTATAATTATGAGAATGGAATCGATGATTTGTGATGTGTGGAGTGTTAAAATGATTTGGGTGATGTGAGGTGGAGTAAGAGGAGTTGTTAAGGCCTAAATTAGGGTTTCGGGACAAAACCCTAGAGTGAGATAGATGTGAAGTAGAATTGGAGGAGAAGTGTAAAGGGAGCGATTCATGCATGTCTAGGGTTTGGTGGTAGCACATGTGTACTTGGTGATTAAAGTATGATGATGGATATGAAATTTATGATTTATGATTCGTGCATGTCCATGGTGAAAGTTTCTGAATAAGATACTTAAATATTAATTATCCTAAGTGGAGTATCGTTGAGACGGGACCAACCAATCCACCGGTTCGGAATAGTGGTTAGGGTTTTACCCTATGTGTGACCGATCCACCGGTAATAATAGTGGTTAGGACATGATGTCCTATGTGTGACCGATCCACCGGTTATAATAGTGGGGGTTCCCGAGCTCAACGGTCACAAACCAGAATGCTTAAAAGATACTAATTACTTACAGTGGAACACCGTGCGAGCCGGAGCCAACCGATCCACCGGTTAGGAATAGTGGTTAGGACACGTAGTCCTATGTGTCTCCGATCCACCGGCTATAATAGTGGTTAGGTTATGATACCCTATGTGCCTCCGATCCACCGGCTATAATAGTGGGGGCTTCCGTACTCGCATGGATTTGATAAAAAGTTTGGTGTGTATCGACTTTTGATAAAAGATTAATTAAATAATTAATCTGGATTATATGCGGGCCTTGTACTTTTACTTGATTGATCATATGCATTTATAATCATTCCCTTCTATGTTCTGCATGATTTATGTGTCGGTGTGTTGGCCTTAGTGATCAAGTCTCCTTACTCAGTACTGGACCCGTACTGATACTACATTGATTGATGGGTCCTGTGATGATCCACTGATGGTGGGGAGCAGACCTCTTGTGCAGGTTTAAGATCAGAGACTGTTTGGGGTGGCAGGCCTGACTTGAGTGAGTAGGCAATCCGGAATTTGACTCATCGGGTTTTATATTGTTTAAATGTATTTCTATTTGGAAGTTACAAGTGTTAATAAACATTTATGCGTACTCTGATTTTGTTGTATGATCTTTCGAATTCATTTATGAATGGTTAATTTGAATTTAACGTAAATCTTTTCTTTAGCCTTAGCACTTGGTACTGAAACGGTCGGAGAGAACCGGTTTGGTACTAAGTGTGGCGGTAACATTCCCAGAATTCACAGGTTTTAAGTATTTCTATTTTAATTGCTTCCGCTTTTCAAAAAAAAAGTAGTGAATTTTGGGGTGTTACAAATGTGGTTGCTGATGCTCTCAGTAGGAAGACTACACATTCTACGCTATGTTGTGTGATTGTTGATCAGACAATAAGGGAGTTAGCATACCTAGAGATTGAGATGATTTAGCAGGGAGATCTTAAAGCTTGTATGAATGCCTTGATGCTCACTTCGACTATATTTGAATAGATCCGAGCCGGCCAGCTTGGAGATGTCAAGTTGGAAAGGATTTGACAGAAGATGCAAGAAGGTAAAGCCAAGGAGTTCAGAGTCCATGAGGATGGCAGTATTCGATTCAAGGGTCGTTGGTGTGTGCCCCAAAGATGTCCAGACCTTAAGCATCGTATTATGGAGGAGGGACATCATACTCCCTATTCGGTTCACCCAGGAGGATCGAAGTTATACAAGGATCTCAAAAAGGTATACTGGTGGCCACGTATGAAAAGAGAGGTAGCTGAGTTTGTATCTCGGTGTCTTGTGTGTCAGAAGGTTAAGATCAAACATCAAAGACCAGTGGGATTACTTCAGTCTTTGGAGGTGCCGGGGTGGAAATGGGACTCCATTTTTATGGACTTTGTGAGCAGGTTACCAAGGACTCAAAGTGGTTGTGATACTGTCTGGGTTATTGTTGATAGACTGACCAAGTCAGCCATATTCATTCCTATGAAGTCCACCTAGAGTATGGAGCAGTTGGCCAGTGCTTATATGAAATTTGTGGTCAACCGTCACGGGGTCCCTTAGGATATTGTTTCAGATCGAGGTTCGAGGTTCTTATCTCACTTTTGGCAAAAGTTATAAGAAGTTTTAGGAACCAAACTGAAGATGAGCACAGCTTTTCACCCTGCCACAGATGGGAAAATGGAGCGGACCATTCGGACCTTGGAGGATATGTTGAGAGCTTGCGTGTTGGATTTCCAGGGATGTTGGGAGGAACGCTTACCTTTGGTGGAGTTTTCCTATAATAACAGTTATCATGCCAGTATTGGGATGGATCCCTTCGAAGCGTTGTATGGACTGAAGTGTAGGACTCCCCTGTGTTGGAACGACATCAGTGAGACAATCGTGTTAGGACCAGAATTAATCGAGGATATGACTCATCAGGTCAGACAAATCTAGGATCGGATGAAAGCAGCTCAAAGCAGACAAAAGAGTTATGCCGATTAGAAGCATAGGGATGGAGAATTTGAACCTGGAGACATGAGCCACCCTGATCGTATAAAGTACCCTTCCCGATCAGCCACACTTCCACCCCCACTACCCTTCTCACCACTCCTGCCACAACCACCACCCATTATACCTCCTAAAATTACCTGCTAACCTTCCTCTACCTTTTTCCCTATCCTCCTTTTCCCCTTCCTCACTTTCCACCACCATCGACCACCATAGCGCCGCCACCTGCACCGCTGCCTTTGGCTGCCACCACCCCTATTCTAACCCTCTCAACTTGTGCAACCTCAACCATCCCAACTTTTACCCTCATCCACCCTCTCCTATTCCCAACACTCAACTTTTCTCCCTCTTTCCCCGCCGCTGTTGGTGCCGCTGGTCACCACCAACCATAGGTGGTACCCTGATCCCTCTCAACCCTTAAACCCTAATTATGCAAGCCTTATCCATTTTACTTGTATTTATATTGTTATTATTATTATTATTATTATCATATTTATTATTATTTACAGCCTTAATAAATATATATATATATATATATATATTATTAAGGGGTTGAAACCATATTTTTTATTATTTTGATTTTCATTATTATTATTTCAATTTTCATTATTATTATTATCATCATCATCATCATCATCAGTGCTAGCCTTGGCATATTATCATTTTGTCGTTATTAAAAATGTTCAAATCTTATTATTAATATTTATTATTCGAATATTATTCTTACTAATATTATTCTTAACACTTTATTATTATTATTATTATTATTATTATTATTATTATTATTATTATTATTATTATTATTATTATTGTTATTGTTATTGTTATTGTTATTGTTATTATTATTATTATTATTATCATTATTACTATTATTATTATTATTATTAGGGTAAAAATATTCGAATCCTTATGTTATCATTATTTCAAATATTACTATTATTAATGTTATCCTTAGCAATATTAGTATTTTATTAGTATTACTACTTTTATATTATTATTTTATCCCTAACCCTATTATTAACCTTAGCCTTAAAAATACTAGAGTTTCTATTACTATGAGTATTAGTATTACTATCATTATTAATATCACTATTTTTGCTATAACTAGTGTTAGTACTATTATTAGAAGAAGAAGAAAAAGCTATTAGATTTAATAATATAAGTATGGCTATAAATGTTAACATAAACCTATTTTAACTAGTAATAATCTAATAGGCTAACTTGAGGATAAAAACCTTATTTTTCACTTGTAGAGTTTCCTTTAATAATAGTAGCCCTAATCTCATAATAAAATAGAAAATAATAGTATTTTTGATATGAGGGAAACTAATCCTTAGTTTTACCCTCTTACAGGTGAAACCAGTCAAAACCCTAAGGAAGAGTAGGAGCGTACTCCAAGACCGGTGACATGCTAGGTAAGTGTGTAACTAAGGCCTTATGTGTGCTACATGTCTTATATGCCTTGGATGCCTGTG